>JARHVA010001523.1:0-720000 GCA_037957365.1 Torreya grandis
ACCAAATGGTCATACACATATTAAAAACTCTGATCTTCCTCTTAAATCAACCACCAAGCTCACACTGACATTATCTATCCTTCACTCACACTCAAAGCATCCAAAACATCCTTTTGAATCAATTTAAATCTCTTTGATCATCCTTAATATTCAAACTTGCAAAAGCATTATTCTAACATCAGAAATATGACCTATAGGTCATACACACATACATCAACCTACTTTGATCTACAACCCATCCACTAAACATACACCCTTTCTTCTTTCCTTCACTCTTAAACTCTCACACACACCTCTTCTCTCAAGTCTAAAAACCAGTACCTTTGGTTTCACCTTTTATAATGTCTTCATGAATATCATGCTCTTGGTAAAACATAATTATTATCTTAACCTTTAATAAATATTTATAGCTCAATTACATCTTCATAGGTTGGCCATAGCATCCATGGGTCATAATTAAGCAACTATACCTTTTAATTAGGCCTCATTAGCCCTTATAGGTCTCATAAAGACCCATCCATATCTTTGACACTTCTCTGAGCAAATTAAGACCAAAATAAAATTTTTCAAATACATATACCCATGACACATATCTTATAGGTCCTCTTTAAGTGATAACATCCATCACAACACCCTTCTGCTATAGCATAATTAGCCCAAACATCATTCTATAAATACGATCATCAAGAATGAACACAAAGTCAACTTATAATCCTTTGTTCATACTAAATATGGATTTTTCAAAACTAAAAAATATTTTAAAAATGATCCTCATAGAGTATAAAAACACTTTCCAATCGCTATGTCACCTTGAAACATCCAAATAGCATCAAGAACTGCTCAATTATCCTTCTCAAGTCACTTACAAAACATGATCAAACACATAGTCAAATTTGGATCTCAATTATTTTGAATGTACAAACATTGAAACCATATAATGAGATTCAATAGATGTTATTTGAATTCCTCTACATCTTTTATTTTTACTGCATTAATAAATTCATCCTGGATCAAAAGTTATAGATAAAAAAACTAAGCATTGGTCTTCCCTTGTAAATTCAAATATTTGAATTGCAATGGACACTGAGCAATTGTTAAACATCAGACACTTTGAAAACATCTCATGCCCTCTCAAATATTGAATGAATACACATTTTTGATATCCCTCATAATTAGTTTAATTTTTACCTTTGCTTACTGTTTTTAAACATTGATCACTTTCCATCATCTTGCTGCTTCCTGATAATTTGGAACAAATGCACTCTATCGATCTCTAAAGATTAACTAGGTATTTATCTTGCAGTGCTCACCATTGATCTAAGCTTCAAGATCTTGTGATTATGCCACTTAGCATCACTATGTACCTTCTACACATTTCAATCATTGACTTTAATGCACACCATTGATCTTTTGACTACATAATCATACGCTCTTTGTTGATCTTCTGTCTAAGCTATATGAATGTGACACATCACTAGCACATTCATTCTTTGACATATTTACTTTTACATGCATTGTTGGATCAAGATATATGATTTAATATTCACCATTATATCTAATGACTAGATGACCTCAGAATTCTTAGTTTAACTTGACAGTCTCTAGCCCATCATAGTCTGTAAGTGCAACTTTGAAGATTTATATCTCGAGCTAGATAACACTTCAAGACTCCAAATCTTCAGGGTACCTTCTTGGCACTATAAAAAACATCTCCATGAAATCCTTTGACCTTATTTGTCTTTAATAATAACTTCATTAAATGTAAAAACCTACTGGTTCATTTATATCTGCATGACGTGCAGTGACATTTGGCAAAGTATAGAAACTTAGTGAACTTCTGTTTGAGATTCCAACTTTGCACCCACATATATTTAGCTACGCTCAAACTCATGACCTAAAATTTGAACCATATGATATCATTTCATAATGTAATATATATATATATCTTCTCTTGAAACCTTCACATGTGTGAAATATGACATCATCAATCTACTCACTTAGTTTGATTTGACACAAGACCAACTAGACCTAGATGACCACAAAGAAGAACCTAATAAACACCATACATTTCCATAATCACTTCAAGAACTCTTGACACCCCATATGACCTTTTCAACATGATATCATCATCCATAATATTCATCAACATCCTATCCAAGCATATACTGAAGATCCATGTTTACATACTAGGCTTCCAAGCCTATGCTAACACACTATTCACATGCTTGTCTTCTCTCCTTGATCTGAAACCATATCAACATGATAAATACAATATAATAAGCCTAAAAAAATACTTACCTCAGCTCATATGCATCTAAATCCTACCTTGTACAACTTCAAGCTCAAACTCATCATAATCATCACATCACCACTTTGTCATTACCTTTGACATCAATGCACACATGACATCAATCTTTGACATCAATGAAAACACTTGCCAACATGTTTAATGCTAAAAAACATGGTGTTATCTAAAAATGTGATCCTTATATTTTTTATGCAAAAATTCAAATGGTATGATGAAGCGGTAAGATCAAAGATTATTGGTGAAATAATTCTCATTTTTATGTCTATACTGATGATATTTCGACATATAAGTAACAACTATTGAGAGTTTTAATGAATGAGTTATAGTCATGGGTATTGATGGTGTAATGAAAAAAACTATTATTATGTTTAATTTAACAAATTCCTTGCAGTATATTATAACTTATTTAATGAATTAAATAATATTTTGGTAGTATTTAGTGCCAAGTATACTTTGGTTGTGTTAGGATATGTTTTTAGATATGTTTTGTTTTATATCTCATTTGAGGGTGGAGATATCATTAAATAAATCCATGTCATAATCATATGAGCAAGGAGTCAATAAATTCTCATGAGTAATGTATTGACAAAGGAAATTAATTGAGGTTGTAAGGTTGTTGGTTGTTTTTAATTGGATGCTAAACCCAAAATATTCAATTTTGGATCAAAGCAAAAGTAAAGCATTAGGAAAAGAAAGATTGCCCATAGGGATTTTTTTGGTTATGGGGTTAGAAGAGGAAAAATAGGGCTAGAGAGAGATCCAAATAAAGTATTATTGAGAAGAATGGAGGTTTTGGAGGCTAGGCTACACCATAAATAATTTGAGGATGAAGTAAAGGCAGAAGGGGCTTCCACTAGGACTCTAGATCTCATGGAAACATTAATTAAATATCTACTTCGATAAGGGGCTAAGGTCAATCAAAATGTGTCAAGATTTAAAATAAAGCTAAACTAAATTCTGTTTAAAGTTTGGATGAAAGATCTTGAGAGATATTTTGACATGGAAAACAATGAGGAAGATAATCCCATGAGAGTCAAGTTTGTTATCAGCAAAATGAATTCACATGATGCTTTGTGGTGGATTAATTTCATCAATCCCCAAAAAGACAAGACAAGGAGAAAGTAAGGTTATGGCCTAAAATTCTAAAGCATCTTAAGACAAAGTTTCATTCCTCAGAACATCAACAAAAGTTGTTTAAGCAATTGGAAAATTTGAGATAGAAAAATTTGTCTCACAAGAGTACATAGATAGATTTTTATGATTGCATATTAGAATAGATATGCAAGAAGAGGAGGAACAAACAACTACGAGATATATTAATGGATTTAGATTTTATCTCTAGGATAAACTAATTCTAGTCAAGGTGAGTATTGTGGATGAGGCTCATGAATATGCCTTAAAAATGTTGAAGAGAATCTATCCAAAAAGCAACAAAGTACAATCAATGGCACAATTAGATTCAATAGAGGAAGGACTTAGCCAAATACTAGAAAAGGCCAAAATGGGCATGTAAGGTGAAGCTAGTAATTCTCAAAATCAAAATTATCCATCAAGAAGTGGATCATATCCTTCAAGAGGAAGAGGATCTTATGGTATATAAAGAGGAATGACATATGGTGGATTTTCAGACATGGAAATGCTAGCCATGAGGCTTCTGAGTGCCCAAAATAATGACGGGAAAATAAAAAATGAAGTTCACACTCATATTATGTATGCTAATGAGGGATTTATTCACCACCAAACCACATTGAAGAACATAAACACAAAGAGACCCTAATGATAAAAAAGTCATTTTTTTGAAATATATATATATATATATATATATATATATATATATGAAAAATGTAAAATAAAAAAAACATTTTAGTTTTAAAGGTCTTCTAAAGTTCAAATAAGATGAGATAACAACTTTATTATTTTATATATCATATAAACATACATTCTAGAGTAAGAGTGATTATCTAGAATTTGCATATTCTTCATTGAACATAAATATACATATTCTATAATTTTTAACAACAGTAGTGTAGTCATCTAAAATGTCATTTTAGTGCAATGAGTGTCATTTGAGACCAACTTATCCTTAACTTAACCCTAAACCTATCTTAGGGCTTGTTTTGATCCTTTTCAAACTTATGTGTACTTATCCCATGCCCAAACATACCAAAATCCACATCAATCCATCTCTTAGGTAGTCAAGACCCTTTCTCAGCCACTCTAGCCACCTGGACAATAACACAACACTTTGATCTATAATGCATGGGGCCATTGACAAAGGGACATAACTATTGACACATTACTCCCTTTACTCCCAACATATATATTTTCATCTCGTAAAGCATCTTAGGTTGGCCTATACTCATTTTATGTCTGGATAAGCACCAAAATGCTATATAAAGACCATTCTTAATCATTTATCCCCTAGATGTAAAGTATATGCAAAGTCTCATGAATAAATAGTTGTGAAAATCAATGTCCTTTATCTTTATTCTTCTCTACTTATGCATACACCCATCTAAAATATCCCAAATCTTAGATTACTCATGTTTCAAGTCTCAATACACACTTAAAACACTCAAATTGACATTCATACTAGAATTCACTTGCACTTGCACCAACACTTAGATTGGGAGAACTACATTGGGCTTGATCCCCTTTCGAGGTATTGGTATGTAGGAAACACTCAACACATGGGTATTGAGGTCACATCTAACCTACCCCACTAATGCCACTCTACTTCTACTTGTGTTCCTCAAAACCTTAACAAACATAGAGGTTTAGGGTTTCACATTGAAATCATTCAAAATAGGAAATGAATAATGATTCAGGACTCAGTCACACATATACATGCTTCTTAGAACAAGGTGAATATCTTTCCAGAAACTCACCATTCCATTTTCTCAAGGTCATTATCATGACATAAGAGGACACTAACACAATGCATTATGGGCAAGGTGATTATGCTACTATTCAAAGGGGACTTTGATGCCTATTTCTTATTGATGACACCTTACACTTTTCTTGCACTAGTTTCCATCCTACCAATTGTCCATCTTAATCATTTTTTAGGTAAGTATCTCCTTTGTAATTCATTATTATTTATAGGCTAAACAAACAAGTTGATTATTATACAAATTAGTGGCTGTTGATATTCCTATATTTATTCCCTAATTTATATTCCAACTCTTTATCTACTTAGGTTTTTACATTCCATATTTCCCTAAATAGTTAAATCAATTAGCAGCATTTTTTCAAAAATATTTTCATGGATTAACAATAGTATTTCCAATTTTTTTTGTAGATTTCAGACAACAAAAATAATTAAAGGATGGAGGACTTAGTTTGAAGGTCCACCATGCTTCCCATGTTGAGCTTTGATAATAGGGTGGTATTCATTCCTCCTCTCCTTGGTCGATATCAGATAATTCCAGTGTGACTAGTTGGGGCTAGCATGGGTTATTGACAAGCTAAATAGGAAACTTATCCATGTTTCCAATCCTTTATTGGCCTCCACGGTGTTTTGGGTTTTGATTTTTTGTTGATAAAAAGTGTATTATTGAAACCAAAAAAGGATATTAAACCATTGGAAAAGAAGAGTCTATTTGGAAACATATGCAAATTAGGAGGTAAGTGTTGTAAAACTATCATTAATAATTATGGCTCAAACACTTTAGTGTTTGATGAAATAGTAGACAAAATTGGCTTCAAGAGGGTAGTACATCTTAGTCCTTATAAAGTGTTATGGCTTTATAAGGGTCAACAATTTTTGGTAAATGATAGATGTTGAGATAATGTTCAAATAAGATCTTATGAGGATGAAGTTTGGTGTGATATCATTCCTATGGATATTTGTCATGTTTTATTGTGTAAACCATGGAAATATGATAGAAAATCCATGAATGATGGTAGATAAAACATAATTATGCTCGATAAGTATGGGATAAGGTTAACCTTTATCCCATTAAAATAAAAATATGAAAATGTGAGAAACAACAATAAGGTGTTGTTAGTGTTAGATAATCAAGTCTTGAAGACAATGAATGAGGTGAAAGCTTGTTATTTATTACCAAACTATTAAATATTGGGACAATTAAGAAAACAATTAAAATGCTTAGAGGGAGGAAGGAACTAGTGAAAAAATACAAGGAAATAAATAATCTAATGGATTTAGTACCAAGATCAAGCCTTCCAAACAATGTTACATACATGCTAACACCTCTGTATTTGGTAGAAGCATCATTAATAAGTTTGGTTATCTTTCAAATACAAATAATAGAAAAATAAAATAAAAAAAATAATAGTTATAAATGATACTCATCACATCATAACCTACCTATCCACTGTTCAACATTATTCATGTTGGTGAGGTTTGGCATTGATGTCAAAGGTTTTTGAGAATGGTCTTCATGAAGTCATTGAAGAATGTAGTTATGAGAGAGGATATTGATCAGTGATGTAGTGATTATAAGAGTGTAATAAATTATTATTATATGTTATTATGAATACATGAGTGATTTCAAGGTCAGCATGGAAGGTCCTTGTTGTCAAAGTTGTTAAGTGCTTGAGCCTAGTAAGTGACTTGATAAGGTATATATGCATATGATACCTAGTCTTGTGCATGAAGGGTCATGAAGGATTGGTGAGATGAATGAAAACATGCATGAAAGGTCTTATGAGGTTTATTTATCATGTATATAAGGAATTATATCACTCATGTGAGTCTCAGAGAGAGCCTATAGTGGTAAGACCTTCAGATCAAGTTTGCACCTAGATGACTCCTAGACCCTACTTGGCCTAATGAGGCATCATGATTTGTTTTCAAGACACATGAAGGATGTATGATAGTATTTAATAATGTATGAGGTTTATTTATTATGTGAGAGTGGTGGAGAGCACATGGAAATAGGCATGACAGTTAGTTTCAAGGCTTAATGTGATTTGCAGGTTAAGGTCTAAGTAAGCAAAGAGAGAGTGTAATCTAATGGGGTATCAAGATAAGCTTCCAAGTTAAGTGTGATTATGTGAGCATGGAAATATGTATTATGTAATATTTAAAGGATGTTCACAAATTTTGAGATCATGGTTTGTAAGAAAAGGCATGAAAAGTGGTTTTAAGGTCTCTCAAGTACACCAAATAAAGGCATGCAAACCTGATAAGGAATTTCAGGTGTTCATTGGCATGTGTAACCTCTACATGGGAAAATAATATATTTAGGAGAGATGGGGAAGGGTCATATCTAATAACTATAGGCATTGGTTTTGGATTTAAGAGGTAATCCTTTATGAATAATCATTAACACCAAAACCTGTGTTAAACCTCTTTAAAACCCTAATACAGAATCGATGTGAAATATATTATTCAAAATAGCCCATAATTGTTTAAAATTAATATAAATATATTATAAGTTGTATTAAAATCTCATAGGAACCTCCAAGTGTGATTGGGTTGTCAGGTGTGGGAGTAGACCCTACAGGAAAGTGCTAGTTTTTTAGAGATTTGCTATAGTAGTCAAAGTTGACCAAGTCAAAATATGAAAATAATTGGATGAATAAGGTTTATAATTTTATTTTATGTAAATTTTTGTTTATATATATGTTTTATCCCTCAAGTATTCTAAACTTGTCATCCAAGATATCCAGTCGCTAACAGGCCTAATGGTGGAAACATTGAAAAACCCAATCAACAGTGATAAAAGGTTTATGAATGTGTTATCATGATATAAGGATGAATAAAAATGAATGGAGATATTTTTAATAAATTTTAGGACATGTTAATTTTTGGTTTAAGTTTTGGAGGTTAGTGAATATAGTGAAAAAATTGCTCACAAGTTGACCTGTCTAGTGCAAATGAGACAATGAGATGTAAGGTCACACGATTGGTCTACAAGACCAATATTTTACATTTAAAAATGTTATATTTATATTTTATATTTGTATAATTATATCATAATATCATATACATGCATTATAAATCTCTAAACTGGTCATACAAGTGTTGAAGGTCATTATCACCATGTCTAGTTTTTGAGTAAAACTGGCAGTTCTGAGTGAACAAGTTATAGGAGTGTTTTTGAGTCCTTTTGCCATATGTAATAAAGTATAATGATATTGATTAATTTTTTGAGTTATTTTAGGTTCTATTTATAATATTTATTTCCATTTTTGTTTATCTAATTTTTTTTTAACTTCAGTAGTTCAAGACAAACTTTTTATAGGTTCATAGGCCTAATTATGAACAGTGCTAATGGTGTGCTTCAAGTGGTGGTTGGAGCTAAAAAGTGTCATGAAAATAATATGAGATTAGTGGGGGTATATTTGAGTGGAATATGAATATTTACTTCCATATATGGATTTTAAAAGTGTTCCAAGGAGTTCAAAGGGTAATCTATATTAATGAAGGCCTAATTGAATTAGGCCTTGTTAAGGCCTAAAGAAGGATTTGGTCCATTTGAGATATGGATGACCTAATGTAATGATTTATTAATGTTTTGGAATGAAATATGTCATATATATTTTTAAATATAAGTGTTCAAGTGTGTATGGCTGACCAAGAGGTGTATGATCAAGAGCCTAATATAAGAACAAGGCGTAATAGGCCTAATTGTCTAGTCATATTATGAGTGAGTGGAAGTGAAGGATATATCAATTTGAAGATATAAATAAGGTCATTTGTACCATAAAAATGGTGAATATAAAATGTCATGAAGATATGGTAGGGGTACCTTAGATGAATATCATGGTCATATGACCTAATTTATCTTGAAGCGACCTAATTGAGCGAAGAAGCCTGGAGGACAGCTTGGGAGGAGTAGAAGAGAGAGAAGAATTGAAGAAGGTGATCATCATCTATTATATGATCAACATGGTATTATAAAGTTGATCAAATTTTTTAGGTGGTTGAATTAGTGCTGAGTCATCTAGGGGGTTGGTGCCTCCTTGTAAGTTGGTGCTTTCAAAAGCCTAGCTAGGTTGGTGCTTAGCTAGTTGGGGTTGGTGCTCCATGTGGAGTTGGTGCTTCACTAAATTGAGATATTTTAACTTATAAGACTGTAATCTATTTTTAGGGATCAATGGGTTTTCTTTCCCTTGAGGGTTTCCCACTCATATGTGTGTTTTCTTATGTTATGCTCATGTGAATGACTCTTTATGCATTGCTATATCTTTGTATTGCTTTGATGGTTCAAGGAATGTTAAATTACATGTGAAAGAATTTTTTTGAGACTGATTCAATACCCCCTATATATAATTGTTTTTCCAATAATTATTATAAAATCTTGGTCCTTTGAAGTAAGTCTAATATCTTGAAGGTGATCTTAATAAGCATAAGATGTCTAGTGATCGAAAGGAATAAGACAACATGTATGATAAAGAAGTCTAATATGACATTGAAGAAGGATAAGCTGAAGTAGACTTTGAAGCTAAGCTCATAAGTTCCCTTAATTATTTAAAGAATCAAAATAAGACTAATAAGGATGTCAAGAATCATTTAGGTGTCAATACAAGGTTTAGATCAAAGGAAGTTGAGTATGACTAGTTGAAGACAAAGATAGATTCATTGAAGTTTGAGCATGAGCAGCTCATAAACAAGATGATGAAGTTTGAGAGAGAGTGTGAGAAGTCAGAACAAGTAAATACTACCAACATGAAAATATCAATCAAGAAACCCAATACAATAAAAGATAAGTTATCATGGGACCATGGGAAAAAAGAGTAATTGGTTAAGAAGTAAGTACAAAAATGTTGTTTACTACATTTGTTATAATATGGGACACATTAAAATATTCTGTTCTAATAGAGTTAGAAGGCCCTCAAGATTCAATAAGACATGAAGCTCCTAAAATGCATGAGAAGGATCCTATATTTGTATGGAAGCCAAAGCAAATTAGGACTTATCATATTGAGCTCAAGAGTTAAGATGAACTATTTTCCAAGAAGGAACAAAATACCAAAGAGGATTCTATGCTAGCTCAGACTTCCTTTAAAATTCAAGATGAATGCATGAAATGGTATATATATAGTGGTTAATCAATACATATGACATGAGATAGAAATAATTTCATCTCATTTAAGAAGAATTCTAAAAGAATAGTGAGGTTTTGAAATAACATAACTGCTAATATAGTTGGCAAAGGTGTCTTGAGTATGGACAATAGGAAGACCAAGATACAACATATGTTACATGTGTAAGGTTTGAAACATAACCTACTTAGTGTAAGTCAAATGTGAAATCAAGGACACACACTAACTTTCATGATAGAGGGTGTGAGATAATAAGAGCCAAATTAAGAAGGTTAATTACCAATAATAAGAAGACTAAGAACAATCTATATGTATTAAATGATATTAAGAATGAGAGATGCTTTATGAGAAATATGGATGAAATTTGGTTATGGAATAAAAGGTTAGGTGATCTAAACATTTACAATTTGGTCAGGATAATCATTAAAAAGTCTATGAAGAACATGCATAAGATCACCAAACCTATAAACATACTTTGCAAGGCATGTCAACATGGTAAGCAAACTAGAAGAAGGTTCAAGTCCAAGGAGTACTCTACTACAAGATCTTTTGAATTAATACACACTGATCTCTATCGTCCTACAAGAACTCAAAGCATTTAAGGAGTTAGTCACTTCATGTTACTCATAGATGACTACATAAGAATGACTTGGATTGCATTCTTGAAAGAAAAGTTAGAAGCTCTTGACAAGTTTAAGGCATTCAAGGCTCTTGTTGAGAATGAAAAAATGGAAAGATAAAGTGCCTAAGATCCAATAGAGGAGGAGAGTTTTGGTCCAATGATTTTGATGACTTCTATGAGGTTTATCTAATAAGGAGACAATTCTCAGTAGCTAGGACACCTTAGTAGAATGGGGTAGTGGAAAGAAGGAATAAGATAGTTCAAGAGATGGCTATAACTATGCTAAATGACTCTATATTATTTGATGGATATTGGAGAGAGACAATAAGCATTGCAATCTACATTTTTATTATAGGATAGATAAGGACTAATGGCAACAAGACTCCTTATAAACTGTGGAAGGTAGACCTGCCAATGTGGAACACTTTAGAGTGTTTGGGAGCATATGTTTCATCAAAAGAAATGATGAAGACTTAGGAAATTTTGATTCCAAATATGATGAAAGTATATTATTAGGATATTAATCAATGATCTAAACCTATATATGTTATAACAAGAGGCTACAAAAGATAGTGGAAATCACCAATGTGAAGATTGATGAGATAAGGAAATCACACTCATAGTCAAAGGATACTTTAGAGAATCTGGACTTCAAGAATGAATAAGAAAATATAGAGTTTGATGAGGAATAAGTTAAGGAGAGACAATGTTGAGCATGGTCATTGATGTTTGGTTGTCATTGATGTCAAAGAGAGCATGTTGTACTAATGCATTAAAGATAAAGTGATCAGATTGATGGTTTGGAGAGATATGACATATTTTTGTAGGTCTATAAGGATAAAGAAGAAGTTGTGATGCATCCATAGATGTCTTGATGAAGCCTTGATATGTATTTTGATCATTTGAAATGAATAATTTGCATATTATAGCTTAAAAGAAGCCAGACCATCACAGACCATCATGCAGACATGAATGACCAACAAGTTTGTACATTTATTTTAGACACCCAAAAAGTCAAACAAGGTCAAAGGATTTCATGGAGATGTTTTCTATAGTGCCAAGAAGGTACCCTAAAGATTTTTATTCCTAAAGTGATTTCTAAATTGAAATATAAATCTTCAAATTTGACTTGCAAACTGTGATGGGATAGAAACTATCAAGTTAAACTATGTTGAAGTTTGAGGTCATCTAGTCAGTAGATCTAACTGTGTGCATTAAATTAGTGATCTTGATCTAATGGTGCATGTAAAAGTAAATATGCCAAATAATTAATGTGATAGTGACATGTGTCACATTCATAAATATTGGATAGAAGATCAATGTTGTGCATATGATCATGCAGTCATAAGATCAATGACATTCATTAAAGTCAATGACTCAAATGTGCAGAAGGCATGTGGGGTTGTTAAGTGGCACAATCATGGGAGATCAGAGCTAAGATCAAGGGTGAGCATTGTAAAGTAACGAAAAGGATTATACTTAGATATCTATGGTGCATATTTGGTAAATATTGATAAGGTGCACAAGATGAGGTCAACATGAGCAATGTTTAACAACTGCTTAGTGACCGTTGGAATTTGAATATTCAAATTTGTAGGGGAGAAACAGTGCTTAGTATTTGAGCTATATATTTTGATACAGGATTAATTTATTTATGTATTAAAAATAAAATTTGTATAGGCATTCAAGATACATCCAAAACTATTGATTAAAAGATTTGAATGTTTGTATAGTTGTAGATATTGAGATATAAATTTGATAGTGTTTGACTATGTTCTACAAGAGAACCAAGAAGGATATTCGAAGTGTTGTTGATAGTATCTTGATGTTTTAAAATAAACTATTAGATATTTATGTATACTCCATGAGTATAATCTATGTGTATTTTAAAAGTTTGACTAATCCATCTTTAGTGTGAATAATTGCTGATAAGTTGATTGTGTTTGTTGAATATACTGACAGTTTGAGTGACCATCTTGTAGAGGCAAGTTGAAGGTGTTTTGAGTATAATTGAAGAAGTAAATGAGTATTAATATGTTTTATAAGTATCAGTGGATTATGGAAATTCATTGTTTGTCATAGTTTTCCCATGATCAGTTATGGAGAGTCAAAATAAGTATAACTATATTTTGACTATTTGTGATTAGTCTAAGTGGTCATTCTGAGAGAGTTGAATTAAGTGATTAAAGCCTATGTTGAAATGTATAAATAACATGGAGGTGTTTAAGAGATTATTAAGGGTTCAACCATGTGATCTAATCATATGGTTATGTGAAATATTTGTGTTTTTGCTTTAAAATATTGAGACTATGTTTTTTGTGTTTGAATGCTTAAAGAACAAGGAAACCTAATTGGTAGGTTTGAGTATTGAGTTGGTGTTCTAGGTATCATGGAACCATGAGGGAGTAAGCAAAGGTGTATTAGAGATATATTTTATGTGTTATAAGCATTGGTAAAGGGTGAAGGTGGTCCAAGTAATCTCACATGTAACATGTGAGTATGAAGACCTAATTATTTTATGTCTTACCAAGACCTAATGGTAGTTTGAGACTAATGAGGTAATGAATAACCTATGAAGAGTGTGGTTATAAAATATATATTGTGTATATAACTACATTAAATGTGGTTTAAATATGTAAAGCATTTTGGTCGATCAAGATAGGTTAAAGAAAGAGAGTGGTATATATATAAGGCATAATTAGACTAATTATGCCAATTGTGAGAGCAAAGATTAAAGTGAAGTAGAGAACCTTTGAAATAAAAGGTACAGGTTAGTGAGGAACATAATAAAGCATAGTGAATTAGTCATGTTTATTTGGACAAGCTATTGCAGGTGGATACATAGGTCATTAGATCTAATGAGCCTAGAAGAGGCAGATTGAGTGAGTGAGCCCTTGAGACTATTTATGTGAAAGAGTGAAGGTAAAGATTGAAAAAAAAGGTGATCATAATTAGTTGAAGAGTAGAAACAAGTGTTCAATGCAATCTATTTAGGTAGCTAAGTGGGTGATTGGTTTCCTAGGGGGTTGGTTCCTCCTTGCAAGGTAAAGCTTGTTAAAGGTCTAGTTATAGTGGGTGCTCAGCTAGACAGGGGCAATAGCTCCTTGTGGGATTGGTGTCTCACTAAACTAAGGGATGGGTGTTCCTTGATCAATGGGTGATGATCTAAATTATGGATCTTATTTTTATAGTACTATAGCCTATTTTTCAAGATTTAGTGGGTTTTTTTCCCTAAGAGGGTTTCTCACATATATGATGTATTCATGTGATGTATGTTCTTTTATATACTTTGGATGCATGTGATTTTATGTTTATGCTACTTGATCAAGATTGATGTATGTTGTATGTTTAAGAGTTGAGAAATGAATTATATTATCTTGCATCACTAATTCACCCCCCCTCTCAATGATTATACCTCCAGTAATTGGTATTAGAGTAGGTCCTTTTGTACAAGTTTAACCACGTGAAGGTGATCTAAGGCACAAAGATGACTAAGTAGTTGAGGTCAAAAAATATTGAGTTGAGATCAATAGTAAAAAGTCTTGAAGAATAGATTAATCATATTGAGATTGGGAAGAATAATTATAATTTTAAGGATGATGATCATAAGATGAGGTGTACAGAGCTTAATGAACATTTCGTGAAACATAATGAAAAGATAAGTCACCTTCAAACCAAGTTTCAGAGATTAAGTGAAATAGTCAAAGAAGACAAGATGACCATGCAAGATCTTGAGGATCAACTAAATGTTACAAAGACTAATTTAAATTTAAAAGAATAATAATATAGATATCTAAAACCTCAGTTAAAAGAGATAAATGCCAAGTTGAGTTCAAAGAAAGATAAGCATGATATGTTGAAGTCCAACCTTGATTCTATAAAGATTATTGAATAACAAGAATGTAGATTGAATGATGACATGGATAAAGAATTTAAGAGGGATAAGGAAACCATCCAAGATATCAGAATTTAGTTAGAGGTAGCATGTTCAAGTATGAGAGATAAATAGGATGAGAGTGTTCAATTGAAGACCATACTAAATTAATTAAAGGATGAGCATGAATAATTTGTTAAGGTAAACAAGATGGAGAAAAAATCAGATAGGTCAGCTTAAGACAAGAAGGATGCAAGTACCAAGATCAAAAAGAAAAGATCCATCAAGCAGCCAAGTGCCATGAGATATGAAAGATATTTTAATGATCATTGTTATGCTTATCCTAGGTTTAGTCATAAGATAAGAAACTGTAGAAGGAAGAGCACCTAGTTAGCTAGAGGTATGGATAATGTAATCTGCTATAATTATCATGACATGGGACATATTACTAGTTTCTACCCTAGAATGCATGGGAAAATACTAACCCAAATATGGATACCTAAGATAGTTAAGTTTGAGCATAATAAACTGAAGAGACAAGATGGTATGTTTATTGAGATTCATAATATTCATCAAGCAGAAGGTGTGAGTGATGTTATTTGTTTCAGTTGTTATCAAGATGATCATATTTGAAGATATTGTAAAAGCATGCTCTTAAGTCATAAGAAGGTGCATGGACATCCTAGTGTTCACAATAAATGTCAATCCTTGGTATGGAATCCTAAGAAAGTGAAGACCAAGAAAATTAATTCAGTTGAGCTGAAAGATCAAGGTGGATTACCTGTTAAAGAAAAAGAAGAATTAGATATGAAGAAAGTTTAGAAATGCCAAGATAATGTGTCATCTATCTAGATAAAAAGGAATATCAAAAGTTAGTTCAAGATGAGCTCAAAGAGAAGAACATAGTACCTATTTAGACTAGTTCTGAGGTAGGTATGAATTTAAGTGAACATCTTGCTTTTGTTGAGCATGATTCATGCAAATAAAATTAGTTGTCAATGTCTAGTTATTAGGTTCTTTCTTCAGATGAAAAGGTATGTCATGAATATTTGTTCTCTCCATGTATTGTCAATTCATTCTTAAAAAAGGAAAATATTTTAGTGGATGAGCATGTTGTTTCTCTCAATCCTAAGAAAAAGAAGAATAATTATTAGTATCAGATGACCAAGGAAGATAAGGAATATGAGGAGTTATGGGAAACTCCTTGTTTCACATTGTTCTAAGACATTGTAGGTCAAGGTGTCTCTATCTAGGCTTCAAAGAGACACTAGTCAAGTAAGAGGAAGCATGGTGGATACCAATTGAGCTTTGATTGATGTTGAAGGACAAGAATATCATGTAAAGATGTGTATGATGTGAGGGGGAGCATATGTGAGATGTTCCACTCATGGTTGAGATATCAATAAGTTCAGTGATATGGGGGTGATTACTTTTTGAGTTTTTCATTTCAAACATCTAGACTTCAAGTATGTGTGCTCAAGGTGATTTTATGCTTTGAAGTTATTTTGTGTACAAATTAAAGCTTTTTGAGTACTCTTGGGTTTTCCCAGTTTTAGATTAAGGGCAAGTAGGTCAAAACCTAGCGAAAGTGTCTATGGTTTTTTTAAAATGTGTGACCTCACAAATTGGTTTAGAAGTATGTTTTATTAACCTATAGGTGTGAGAGAAGTTTCAAGTGTTGATGTTTACCAAAAGGTGTCATCTAAAGCCATGTGGTGTCTTCCACAGATGATGATTTGTGCAAATAGATGGATATTTAGTTTATGGTGCAAAAGTATAGTTGGAAGATGATTTTTGGCATAAATGAGGGGGCACATGAGTGTACTTCAGATGTGTAATTTCAAGTCTTGAAGTTTTATAGATAGAAAGATATTGGTGTTTCAAGGCTCCAGTAGGACTACTAGGCCTCTTGGCAAGGATAGTGAAGATAAGAGTGGTCTTTGGTCATTTTGTCCAAATGAAAAAGGTATGGTTGTTCTTGAATGAGTTTGTTAGTTGTTTTTGTGCATCATTCCTATTTTAAAATTGGCTTTTTCATCTGCTGGTAATCATGGAGGTAGCCTAAAGTAAGAAGGTATGTAGGCAAGTATGGAGATGGTCTAAAGGTGCTCAAAGGATGCCTAAATGCATATGTTTGTATAAGTATGGTCTCATAATAAATGACATGAGATGGAGCATAATGTTAGGGGGAGCTTTTTAAGCTCTATGAGTAGTTTATCAGATCCAACGATTAGAGAAGTCTAAATTTAGATTGGTACATGTCAAAGGGGGAGCAATTAATTCATATGCCAAAAATTATGTAATTATCCTAAGCATCTTAATTTTTAATGCATACATGATAATGAGGATTGTTTAGTCGCATGTTGATGAAGAGATACTTTGTCATTAATGCCAAAGGGGGAGAAAGATCAAAATGAAATCATTGTTCAATTAAAGTCATTTTGAGGATGTTTTACCATAAATGAAAAAGAGGGATATTTTTGAGAATGGTCATTGATTTTTGGTTGTTATTGATGTCAAAGAGAGAATGTTTTACTAATGCATTAATGGCAAAGTGATCAGATTGATGGTTTGGAGAGATATGGCACATTTGTAGGTCTGTAAGGACAAAGAAAAAGTTATGAGGCATTTATAGATGTCTTGATGAAGTCTTGATATGTATTTTGATCATTTGAAATGAGGAACTTGCATATTATAGCTTAAGAGAAGCTAGATTGTCACATATCATCATGCAAACATTAATGAACCAACAAGTTTGTGTATTTATTTTTGATACTCAAAAAGTCAAACAAGGTCAAAAGATTTCATGGAGACCTAAAGAATTAGAGTCCTAAAGTGTTTTATATATCTAAATATAAATTTTCAAAGTTTTACTTGAAGATTATTATGGGCCAAAAACTGTCAAGTTAAACTATGTTGAAGTTTGAGGTCATCTAATCAGTAGATCTAATGGTGCACATTAAATTAAAGATATTGATCCAATGGTGCGTGTAAAAGTCAATATTTCAAATAATGAACATGATAGTGACATGTTTCACATTCATGGAACTTGGATAAAAGATAAATGGCAAGCATATGATCATGTAGTTGGAAGATCAATGGTGCATGTTAAAGTCAATGAGTCAAATGTGCAAAAGGCAAGTGGGGTTACCAAATGGCACAATCATAGGAGCTCAGAGATAAGATCAATGATGAGCATTGTAAGGTAAGGACAAGGCTGATCCATAAATATCGATGGTGTATATTTGGTCAATATTTATAGGGTGCATGAGATGAGGCAATGTTTAATAGCTGCTTAGTGATTGTTGGAAGTTGAAAATTCAAATTTGTGTGGGAGAACCAATGCTTAGTATTTGAGATGTATCTTTTGATATAGGATGAATTTATTGATGTAGTAAAAATAAAATTTATACAAGCCTTCAAGGCACATCCAAAAATGTTTATTAGAAGATTTAAATGTTTGTATAGTTGTAGATATTGATTTTTAAAGTTGATTATGTGTTTGATTGAGTTCTACAAGTGACCCAAGAAGGATATTTGAAGTGTTATTGATAGTGTTTTGATGTTTTAAGATTAAATAAATATTATAGAGTGATTTAGACTCCATGAGGAAAATTTATGTGGATTTTTGAGTTTGATTAATCCATCTTTAGTGTGAACAATTGCTTAGAATTTGATTGTGTTTGTTGAATAGACTGGTAGTTTGAGTGATCATCTTATAAAGGCAAGTTGAAGGTGTTTTACATATAATTGAAGAATAAAATGAGTATAAAGATGTTATATAAGTCTCAATGGATTATGAAAATTCATTGGTTTTCATATTTTTTGTGATCAGTTGTGGAGAGTCAAAATAAATATACCTGTATTTTGACTATTTGTGATGAATCTAAGTGGTCATTCTGAGAGAGTTGAATTGAGTGATTAAATCCTATGTTGAAGTGTATAAATAAAATGGAGCTGTATAAAATGTTCTAAAGGGTTCAACCATGTGATATTATCATATGGTTATGTGAAATATTTGTGTTTTTGCTTCAGAAGATTGAGATTATATTTTCTATGTTTGAAGGCCTAAAGAGCAAGGAGACCTAATCGGTAGGTTTGAGTATTAAGGTTTTGTTATAGGTATCATGAACCCTTGAGGGATTAAGAAAGGGTTATTGGATATATATTTTATGTTTTAAAATCATTGATAAAAGGTGAAGGTGGTCCAAGTAATCTCACATGTAACATGTGAGTATGAAGGCCTAATTGTTTTAAGTCTCACCAAGACCTAATGGTGTTTGAGATAATGAAGTAATGCCAGACCTATGAAGATTGTGGTTCTCACATATAATATGTGAATGGACCTATGTTAAATGTGTTTAAAATATGTAAAAATTCTTAGCTGACCAAGATGGGTTAAAGAAAGAGAGTGGTATACATATAAGGCATAATTGGACTAAATATGCTAGTTGTGAGAGCAATGATTAAAGCAAAGTAGAGAACCTTTGAAAGAGAAGGTACAGGTTAGTAAAAACCATCATAGATCATATTTAATTAGTCATGTTGATATGATCAAGATATTATATGTGGATACATAGGTCATTCGATTTAATGAGCCTAGAAGAGGTAGATTGAGCGAGTGAGCCCTTGAGACTGTTTGGGTGAAAGAGTGAAGGTGAAGAGTGAAAATAAAGGTGATCATCATCAATTGGAGAGTATAAATAGGTGTTCAAGGTGATATATCTAGGTATATAATTGGGTGCATGGTTTCCTAGGGGGTTGGTTCATCCTTGCAAGGTAAAGTTTGTTAACAGTCTAGTTGTAGTGCTCAGCTAGATAGGGGTAGTAGCTCCTTGTGGGATTGGTGTCTTACTAAACTAAGGGATGGGTGTTACTTTATTATTGGGTTCTAGTTTAAATGTTGGATCTTTTTTTATCAGATTGTAGTCCATTTTTCAAGGTTTAATGGGTTTTATCCCCCAAGAGGGTTTCCCAGATATATGATGTGTTCATGTGATGTATGCTCTTTTGTATGCTTTGAATTTATGTGCTTTTATGTTTATGCTGCTTGATCAAGATTGATGTATGATAAATATTTAAGAGTTGATAATTGAATTAGATTATATTTCATCACTTATTCACCCCCCTCTCAGTGATTGTATCTCTAATAGATAGGACTCAAAAGGCCCCTCAAGGTAGATTCAAAGAGATCACCCTAAATCTCAAATCATTGACAACAAGAATACATGTATGCAAACAAGGAGAAGGTTGGTAATTAATATAAATAAAGATAATGTTTCTCTATTCTCTAAGATTGAACCTAAGAATCTTATAGAAGTAATCAAAGACAAATTTTGGATAGATTCTATGAATGAGGAGTTGGCCCAAATAGAGAAGAATGAGACCTGGGAACTAGTTCCTAGGCCTAAGGACAAGAATGTCATTAGCACAAAGTGGGTGTTTAGAAACAAGTTGAATGAAAATGGATAAGTCACTAAGAATAAAGCTAGATTAGTATACAAGGGATATGCATAATTTTAAGGGATAGACTTTGAAGAGACCTTTGCACTAGTATTAAGATTGGAGGCCATCAAATTATCTTCTAGCATATACAAGATTCAAAGGGTTCAAGGTATACCAGATAGATGTCAAATATGCCTTTTTAAATTGGAATTTGGAAGAGGAAATGTACATTGAATAACCTAAGGGGTTCTCGCTATCATATGACAAGGATTATGTTTGCAGATTGAAAAAGGCTCCCTATGGTCTAAAGTAAGCTCCTAGAGCTTGGTATTCTAGGTTGGACAAGTATCGTTTGCATCAAGGATTCAAAAGGAGAGTTAAAGATAGTAATCTATACATAAAGATATAATATGATGATCAATTTATACTAGTTGTTGATGTGGATGACATCATTTTTGATGGAAATAATGAAAACATGAACAAGGCCTTTGCCAAGGTGATGAAGAAAGAGTTTTAAATTTCCATGCTAGGAGAACTATCATTCTTTATTGGGTTACAAATCACTCAATCTAAAAAAATTATATTCATTTCAAAAGCCAAGTACATAAGAGAGATTTTGAAAAAGTTTGAGATGGAAGATTGCAAGGTAGTTAGTGTACCTATGCTCACAAGATGTAAGTTGAGTAAGGAAGATGAGTATTTGAAGGTCAATTAGATATCATATAAGTCAATTATTGGAAGTTTGTTATACACTACTACCTCTAGACCTGACATCATACAAGCAGTAGGTCTTATGAGAAGGTTTCAAAAAGATCCAAAGGAGAATCATCCATAAGAATTCAAAAGGATAATTAGATATCTCAAGGGAATTATGGAATATGGGTTATGATATCTAATTTAACTATTTTGGGAATATTAGAGTTTTATTCCTAATTTAGTTAAGGGTCTAGAATAATAAATCAATAAATAATATTACAATAACTATAGTACTGATTTGTATAATTTATTTGACTTTTATAGCTTTCTAAAAATAGTAATGAAAGAGGAGCAATGCAGCTTAGGTTAGAATTAGACTGAGATGATTGAGATAGAGGCTAGAATTGACTGTGTAGGACTAAGATAGTTTCATAAACCTAGATCTAGATTTTGTTTGATGAAAGGATAGGGGTGCTAAAAATAAGACACTTCAGGGTCTAGTACTATAGTCTAGGTCCTACTGCTATTATCTAAATTGGTTACAAAGATTTGAGTTTTTTGGGTTTTGTCTACTATCCCTATGTGAGCATGTCTATGAAATTTTAGATTCTGAATGTTGACAAAGCTCCTTATATAGTTGATTTAATATAGACCTCTATATTTTCATTATGCTTGAATAAAAATTAAGGGGGGTTAGTGTATGTAATATGAACTAAACATGTATCCGCACCCTTTGTGTGGGCACGCTACCTACATACCATACCTCCGAAGAGGGATCAAGCCATATGTAGTTCTTTCACTTGATGTAATTTGTGCAATAGTGTTATGTGGATGCAAAAATACCAAACTAAGAGTGATTGAAGTGGATAGGGACTGGTGTGAGGGTTTGAATATGCTGGTAGCTATATTAGCTCACTGTATACAGAGAATAGGGAAATGTGCCTTAGTGGTTTTACTTATATTCTTGCTTGATTTTTAATATTTGTCAATCCCTTATAAATGAACTTTGAATGGGATTTTATGGAGATTTATTGATCATGGGTTAAATATATTCATGTTAGGTCGACATAATGAAGAATAAGAATTAAAAGGAAATGGTCATTTGGGATCAAAATGTGATTAGATAGAAGTGTCAAAAATAGAACACCCTAGGGTCTAACCCTACCACTCCTATCCTACTGACTCAAGACCTAAGAGGATGGAATTAACATAGAAAATACAAATGACCCATTTCATAAGTCTACAAATGACTGCTTATAAGTAAAAAAGTGTTTGGAAGGGTTATGAAAGCATGCAAGAGGGTCCTATGGATTGGGTGTCACAAGCCACACTTAAGCTACCAATTTGGATATTTTATATGACTACATTTACTCCCCCTTTATTCTAGTGATGCAACAAAGCAAAATACTATGATAAAAAAGTAAAAAGTGTACCTAAACTTACCTATAAGGGTGAAGCTCAGCTAGAATCAGGTCTCAAAAGTCTAAAAATGACCGGTTATAAGTAAAAAAGTATTTGGAAGGGTTATGAGAGCATGAAAGAGGGTCCTATGAATTGGGTGTCACAAGCCACACTCAAGATACCAATTTAGATATTTTATATGACTACATTTTCTCCCCCTTTATTCTAGTGGTGCAACAAAGCAATATACTATGATAAAAAAGTAAAAAGTGTACTTGAACTTACCTGCAAGGGTGAAGCCCATGAATCTATATGATGTTGAGTGTGTGTAGAGAGAGCACATTGTGAAATATAAATCTGCAAGAGAAAAAAAAGAGTAGATCATTTTTTACTAGATATGTTATATCTAAAATAAAAACATATAAAATTTAGGTAAGAAAAAGAGGAAGAGAAAGGAACAAATACACCTCATCAGGTATGCGAACCACTACAAAACATGTTGTGATATTGAGTGATGCTAGGTATATGTTATACAAAAAATAATATCATGAATGGAGTTGAATGCTCAATTCCCTGAAGGTGGCTCAAGAATGCAAATGTTGGCCCTTTAGATCCATTATCACCCACTAAGTGAAGCTATGTGATCATGCATGTCCTAATTGATGTTTTGATTGTGTGTTTAATTCATCTAAGTAGATGGCTCAAGAATACAAAGGCTAGATAGACCTTTAGCTCTATCATTTCCCATTAAGTCAAACTATGAAATGATACTGACATGAATATGTGTCGTATGAGATGGATTTTGAAGCCCATGAATGCTCTATAATCTAAAAATATGACATGGATGGTTGAATATTCACGAGAAACTAGGCCAATCTTGGACACTCTAGAAGGAGGAGATTAGGCTTGTATGAAAGCCACTTTGAAACTAGAAACTAGGCTTATGTGGAAGCCACTCAAAAATGTGGAGGTTAGACTTGTATGAAAGCTAGTCTGAAATGATGTCAACCACCTACAAATGTAATAAGGCATGAAACTACTGAGAATGCTTGGGTAATGTACTGAACTCAAAAAATAAGAAGTCAAATGTGCCACACACATTATCCCCAATCATAGGTGTTTGTAACATGGATTTTGATCTAGAAGTTATACTAACTGCCCAGTCTAAAACTATAAGTGAGAGCCATCATGTTGTGCTTGATGCCCCCTATATATGGATTCTCTTAGAAAAATGTACTAAAATAACTAAATTTGATATGAATTATAGGTGACAAAATTGTAGTTGAGCTAACATTTTTGCCTATTTTTATAAAATTTGCTTTTTTAATTGTTTGAATAGGATTGCCAAAAATAAGACACCCTGTTATCTGATGATATTGTCCATGTTTGGCGATATTGTACTTTACTAAATCTGACAACTATTTTATAATTATCACTATTTTTTTGGTCTATTTTTCCTAGTTTGACCTTTGATTGTTATTTTGAGTGTTCTAAAAATTGATTTTTTGACTGGTAAGAGCTATGGTCTCTATGATAAAACCCTTGTTTATTGCCCCCTCTTCTAAGGGTAAGAATGAAGACCCTGTAATGAATACCCTCGGAAGAAAGAGCCCTAAAAATGTGTTATGCTACAAAATATATGATATAAGAATGACAACCAAATAAATGTCTGAAAATATAACATGGTTTGTATTGGAGATTGTTAGATCAATAGGGGTATGCCTAAATAAATATAACAATGTAATAACATGCGTAATGTACTGAATTGAAACTTGAAATCTTAGTTGTTAGTTGTCAAGGAGGGATGGAGCATGATGTCCATCATGGCATCTAAGATAACAAGAAAATGCATGATGTGGATCATGACATTGTAAATAGTGAGAAGCAAACAAGCAACAAACACATAAGGCAAGAATCAAGAAGCATACAATAGAGTGGCCAAGGAGCCAAGCAAACAAGGGACATGGGCACATGTCATTCAAATTGGAAATCAAGCATACAAGGAATGTTCAAATACCACATACACATACAATTAAAAATAAGCAAGGTTGGCACAAGGACCATAATCACATAGAAGAGTACAAGTAAAAGATATTGGGAAATATCCTAAGGCACACATAAAAGACAAAATAGGAACTAAGAAATAAAATCACATCTAGATACACAAAGCAAGGAAGGAAAGAATGTAATATTGTATAAATACAATTGCATCTAACTAATTAAAACAAGAAGTGAAAGTATGCAAAATATGTAGTACAAGACTAGGTATATGCTAAAAAATACACAAGTGCTATATACTAGTGAGTGTCAATAGAGTAATCTATGTGAGATAGTAGGTAATATACATCAAAATGATAGCTAGAGTGTGTGGTGTAGGAATGACATAACCTAGATGGTGTAGTCATGTAGAAGATGCCCCCAGTGGATAGATATATCGATGTATGTCTCGAATGTAGAAGTAGGATTTCCCCTCAATAGGTAGAGTGAAGTAATCATGGATCTATATGTCACTGCACACACTTAAAGAAGATCAAGTAAAGCATGGTAATGTAGATAAATTGATAAATAATAACATAAAATAACAAATGTAATTCTAACATTGTAGTAGAAATGTAAAATATGGATAATGCATACAATTTAAATGTTTTTTGTATTTTGAGTTATTTGAATGTTTTTGAATTTTTTATATATTTGAATGTTTTTGGATATTTTATATATTTTAATGTTTTTGGATTTTTGATATAAGCTATGTACAATCAATCATAAGAATACTATGTACAAAAAAATGAAAAGAAGCTATGTACAAGCAAGTAAAAGGAAACTATGTCCAAGTAGCACTGAGAAAAGATGATACTGACTAATGAGTCTCATGGGAGACTCCTTATCATGGTGTCTTATATTGAGGAAATGGATCATACGTGATCATGAATCATGATGGAAAGGCTGAGATTATAACTCTAAAAACTATGTGTGCTATAAATGCTTTGAAATATTTGAAGTAGAAACCAACTATGGGGTCCCCCTATAACTCTGAGAAGTGGATGAAACTATGAGGTTCTTAGGGACCCATCTGGTGATAGGGTAAGCTCTTTGAACATGTGCTCTATGTGTAGAGGCATGATACCTCAATGATACTATCTTATATGTGAATACTATAGTTAGAAGTTGTCTAGAATCCTAAAATTGTGGTTGCTCTAAAATAAGCCTCTATGGAGGTGTATGAACTCTCTGTGCTGGCGAGGAAGGCCTCAATTGTGTCTAAATATACACTAGAGGAAGAACTATAATTAGTGAAGAATATGAAACTAGTGACTACAAATTAAAAGATAGATTTGAATTGGGGAGTGGTAACTCATATAAAAATCCACAAACTATAACAACTTGATAAGTGTGAATGAATTTCATGCATCTGTGAACTGTAGAAGGTACTGCTCAAAGTTTTTGAAACCATGGTTAGCCAAGAAACATATAAAAAACTCCTACACTGGGAACAATAGTAAATGGTGTGGCCACATGTGTTGGATAAACCTATTGAGGAATTACAATCTCACCTAATAAAATCTATATGTGCCCATTAAATCCACTGATAACTATGTCCATTGGGGTAATAGCCTGGTCTGAATATCCTAAATGCTCTAGTAATATCATAGTGCAAATGTTCACACTGGATCCATTATCTATGAGAACACTATGAGTGAGATGATGAATAATGTAAGCTCTGATAAAGAGTGCATGATAATCCAAATCATCCTCAACTATCTCCTTTGAGAAGGAGATGGAAGGTCTAGTTGGAACTTTGGAATTATACACACCAATCATGTTGCTCAAAGGATGTGTCTCAACTGAAGGTGCCTGATATGTAGCTGGTGGAGGATGTGTATGATATGCATGGTGAACACATGTTTTATCCCCTATCTCTTATTTAGAATGTTATGGGAAAGGATTTGAGAAGATTTTCAAAGATTTGTCATGTGTTTGCTTTGCCTAAGGAGGCTCAACTAGAGTTCCAATATCAATAACATTGCCATCTATCAAGTCCTATATTTTGTGTTTCAAACTAATGCATCTATTTATTTTGTGCCCTGGTGCACTATAAAAATTGTAAAATACATTTTGATCATATCCTCATGGAAGAGGCTTTATTGGATCAACTTCTTGAAGAGGAGGGAGAGATATGATATTAAATTCTAAATGTTTTTGTAAGACTCTAGTTGGAGATAATGGTAAATTATAAAAAGTTCACTGAGGAGGGGTAGATAAAACCACTCACTGAGGGGGCTTTGAAGTCACATTAACTATTGGTTGATTTTGACTTTTACTATCATTGAATTTTAATTTATATGGGACTTTACTGTTACTCTTATTTTTTTTGGATATGCTCATGTACTTGAGTTTGGCCATTGAAATTAGTTTGACTTCCCTTTCTTTTAGTGTATGGCATAACTCAATGAAGGAAGAGAATCTTTTGAGCATTATTGATTCATGCAACGCTAATAGAAGACTCTGTTTGAAGAGATCTTGATCAGCCATGGGGCTAGTCATCTTAGACAAGATATTCTTATATGAAAGAACATAATCTATGAGATACTCATTTGACCTTTGTTTCTATTTTTCAACTTAGGTATATGAAACCTTATCACCAATGTTAATGCTAAAATGAGATAAGAACATGTCGGCTAAAGGATTGAATACATTGATTGACTGATTCAGTTGAATATAGAACCATTGTAAAGAATAATCCTTTAAACTCCATGGAAATAACTTGGTTAGTAGCCAATCACCCTTGCCATCATATAGAGTGAGCTTGGGTTGAACAAAACTTGGTGGCAATGATGTAGAATCAATATGATGTGCCAATGGTGTATTAAGTAGAATAAAAGAATCCAAGGCCTATGTAGGTATAGAGGCACCTTGCTCAAGATGTAGCACCTTATATTGAAGAGATTTTATCTCTTGCATAAGGACAACCAAATCAGGAGATAAAGATGTACTAGCTATAGATGGTGGTGGCATAGAGGAAGGTTGGGCTGCTATAGGGGGTTGTTGAGACATAGTTACCCCCATAGTGTCATGTGTAATTAGTTACTCTATGGCTTGATAAAATTGACCATTGTTAACTTTTTATTGTTCTTATTATATTATTTTAATCATATCATCTTGCATGTTAAGGTGTTTATTTGAGAGTTCTTGAAGTTCCCTTTTATCAGTTTCATCAAAACTTGTGTATTGGGCCATTGTTAAAGTAGGAAAACAAATTGAAAATTGATTGAATTTTTTGTAATAAGCAAAGTGATATGGAAGGAAAGTAATGAATATAGGAAATATAAAGTCTTAAAAATAACAAATTAGAGAATACATACAAAGGATACAAAGCTCACAATCATATAAAGTGAAACCTCAAAAGCAATGGGACCTAGTATATGCATCTAGGGTTTTAAAAAATAACATATATTTTTTAAAAATTACTAAGGAATTTTAAAATTAATGTGAATTTTTGATTAAAAAATGTAGGTTAAAATAATCAAAAAAATATTAAAAAAAATAGTAAGGAATTTACCTTAGGGTTTTTATGCATAAATGAAGTAATTCGGGTTCATCAAATGATTTAACTATTTTTAGAATATTAGAGTTTTTTTCCCAATTTAATTAAGGGTCTAGAACAATAAATCAGTAAACAATATTACAATAATTATAGTACTAATTTGTATAATTTATTTGATGTTCATAGCTTTCTAAAAATAGTAATGAAAGAGGAGAAATGCAACTTAGCTTAAAACTGGATTGAGACGGTTGAGATAGAGGTTGAAACTAACTGTACATGATTAAGACATTGTCATAAACCTAAATCTAGATTATTTTGATGAAAATATAGGAGCATAAAAAATATGACACTTTGAATGTTGGTGTTATAGTCTAGGTCCTACCACTATTGTCCAAACTAGTCACAAAAATCTTTTTTTTTGGGTTTTGTTTGCTATCCCTATGTGACTTTGCTTATAAAATTTTGGATCTTGAATGTTAATGGAGATATTTGTAGATATGATTTAATATTGAACTCTAGATCTTCATTGTGCTTGAATAAAACTTGAGAAAGAGAGGGGGTTAGTGTGTGTAAAATACACTGAATGTGTGCATCCACACCCCTTGTATGGGCACACTACCTATATACCAATACTCTAAAGAGGGATCAAGCCATATGTAGTTCTACCACTTGATGTGCTTTATGAAATAGTGTTATGCAAATGTAAAAATATCAAACTAATAGTGCTTAAGGTGGCTAGGGACTAGTGTGAGGGTTTGAATATGATGGTAGCTATATTGGATGGCTGTATGTAGAGAATAGGTAAATTTGCCTTTAGTGGTTTTAATTGTATTCTTGCTTGCTTTTGTAATATTTTCCAACCCCTTCTAAGTGAATTTTTAATCAGATTTTATAAATATCTATTGGTCATGGGTTAAATGTATTCACGTTACACTAACATAATGAATAATAAGAATCAAAAGGAAATAGTCATTTGGGCTCAAAATGTGATCAAACAAGAGCACTAAAATGGGACACCCTAAGGCCCAATGCCATAGTCCAACCCCAATGCTCCTATATTATAGGATCTATACTTGAGAGGATGGAATTAACATGGAAAATCAACTTGGTTGAGTTGGAATTAGGTCTTAGAAGTCTATGGATGATTGTTATAAACAAAAAGGTATCTAGAAGGGTTATGAGAGCATGCAAGAGGGTCCTACGGATTGGGTGTTACAAGACACACTCAAGATATAAATTTAGACATTTTATATGACTACCATATCTAAGAAGCAAAGAGTTCAATTTAACACCCTATATAGATGTAAATTGGGAAGGAAGTCTGGATGATAGAAAGAGTATCAATGAAGGAGCTTTCTTCTTAAGTGGGTGCCTAGTTTCATGGATAAGAAGAAACAAACATTATTAGCATTATCCATTTATGAGACTAAGTACATTGCATTAGCCTCATGGTACACTCAAGTCTTATGGATGATACATACCCTAAAATACTATAAGGTGGAGTATGATGGTCTTGGCCATATCTATTATGACAATACAAGTGCTATAAGCATATCAAATAACCTCATCATACACTCAAATACCAAGAACATTCCCATTAAGTATCATTTTATAAGAGAGAAGGTAAGTAAACAATGTTTCAAACTTGAATATGTTTCTACATAGGATCAGATTGTAGACATTTTGACCAAACCACTTCTAAAAGTAACATTTGAACACCTAAAATAGGAATTGGGTGTGATTATTGCCCCTAGCAATCATTGAAGAACCTGAGTGATTAGGGGTAGATAATCATTCTCATTATCTCCAATAACATGTGAGTTATTCTAATAAGGTATGCATGGAGATAGGGGAAACATGTTTGTATTATGTCTCATAAACTCATAGTCTTGTGTGTTGAGTATTTTGGTTACAAGGAGTGCAATCCAAGGAGTTGTAGACATCACTTTATAATTTATGTCAAAGGGAGAGAAAAAATATAATGGGGAGATAATAATGATCACTATGTAGTGTATTTTTCCATCAATGATAAAGGGGGATATTGTTGAGCATTAATCCTATTGGTGAGGTTTGACATTGATGTCAAATTTTCTTGAGAAAGGTATTCATGAGGTCATTAAAGAATTTAGTTATAAGAGTGTAAGACATGATTTTAATATGTTATTATGATTGCATGAGTGATGTCAAGGTCAACATGGAAGGTACTTGTCAAATTTGTCAAGTGTTTGAGCTTAGTAAGTGACTTGAGATGGTATGTGCATAGGATGCCTAGTCTTGTTCATGAAGGGTCATGGTGTCTTGGTGAGATGAATGCACACAGGCATGAAAGGTTGTATAGGGTTACTTGAGAATGTATATGAGGCATTGGATCACTCATGTGAGTCTCAGGGTGAGCCTACAATGGTAGGTCCTTCAGATCAAGTTTACACCTAGACCACTCCTAGACCATGCCTGACCTAAGGAGGAATCATGATATATTATCAAGACACATGAAGGATGTATGAATTGTTTAAGCATGTATGAGGTTGATTATTTTAGAGTGGTGGATAAAACATGGAAATAAGAATCAAGGTCAGTTTCAAGGCCTAATGTGATTTGCACATCAAGGTCTAAGCAAGCAAAGAGATAGAGTGTAGCGTAATGGGGTATTAGGATCAGTTTTCAAAGAAATTATGAGTATGTGAGCATGGATAGAGGTATGATATTATGTTTTAATCATGTTAATAAAGTTTTAGGTCATGGTTTGCAATAAAAGGCATGAAAAGTGATTTTAAAGTCTCTCGAGTACATAGAATGAAGGCATGCAAATCTGAGGACTTTCAGGTGTTCATTAGCATGTGTAACCTCATCATAGGAACTTGAGATATTGAGGAGAGATGAGAAAGGGTCATATATAATCACTACAAGCATTGGTTTTGGATTTAAATGTAAATCCTTTATGAATAATTGTTAACACCAAAACCTGTGTTAAACCTCTTTAAAACCCTAACAAGGGCCTGATGTGAAATATCTTGTTCAAAATAGTATAGAATGGTTTTAAAAAATTATACAAGATATTATATATTGTATTAAACTGCACCAGGCACCTCCAGGTTTGATTGATTTGTTAGGTGTGTGAGTAGATCCTACAGGAAAGTGCTAATTTCTTAGAGATTTGCTATAACAGTCAAAGTTTTTGCCAAGTCAAAATATGCAAATAATTGGATGAAGAAGGTTGAGACTTGTACTCTATGTCCATGGTGGTTTATGGATATTTTATATCCCTTAGTTATAATAAATTGGTCATCTAAGATAGCTAGTCGCTAATAGGCCTAATGGTGGAAATAGTGAAAAACCCAAGCATTAGTGATAAGAGGTTTAGGAATGTGTTATCATGGAATAAGGATGAATCAAAGTGCATGGATATATTTTTTATGACTTTTAAGACATGTTAATGTTTGATATAAGTTTTGGAGGTTAGTGAATATAGTGAAAAAGTTGCTCACAAGTTCACCTGTCTAGTGAAGATGAGACAATGAGATGTAAGGTTATGAGATTGGTCTACAAGACCAATATTTGCCATTTGACCATGTTATCTTTCTATCTAATAATTGTCTAATTATTTCATAATATCATCTACGTGCATTAGAATTTCTTTAATGTGGTCATATAGGTGTTGAAAATCATTATTACCATGACCCATCTTTGAGGAAAACTGGTAGTTCTAAGTGAGCAAGTTGCAGGAGTGTTTTTGAGTCCTTTTGATCTATTTAATGAAGTCTAATGCTCTCGATGTATTTTTTAAGGTCTTATAGGTTTTATGTATATTTTTTATTTCTATGGTTGTTTAACTAATTTGTGTTTTATCTTTATTAGTTCAAGATAGACTTTCTATAGGTTTATAGGCCTAATTATGAACAGTGCTAATGGTGTGCTTCAAGTGGTGGTTGGATGTAAAAAGTGTAATGAACCTAAGATGAGATTAGTGGGGGTATATTTGAGTTAATATGAAGTGTTCCTTCCATGTATGAGTTTTAAAGTGTTCCAAGGAGTTTAAAGGGTAACATGCATTAATGAAGGCCTAATTGAATTAGGTCTCCTTAAGGCTTAAATAAGGATTTGGTCCATTTGAGCTATAGTTGACTTAATGTAATGATTAATTCATGTTTGTGGCATGTACTAAGGAATATTATGTGTAAAATCTATGTGGAGAGTTTGTATGGTTAGACCAAGAGGTGTATGAGCAAGAGCTTAGTATAAGAACAATGCCTAATAGGCCTAATTGTGTAGTCATAATATGAGTGAGTGAAGTTAGGATGAGCTTGAGAAGATCAATCAGCCACTCAATGTCCAATTTAGTTATAGTAAAATCATTTAAATTTTAGACCCTCATAATTGATAAATCTAGATGAAGAGACAAGAGAATACATGATTTGACTTGATTGGGAAAGAGTCTTGGTAAGATATATTAACCCACACACAAGCACAAAACTAATGCCTATCAATTCTACATCAATCTTGAAAAAATACCCTACTTTATTTGCCAAAAATTTGATTTGATCAATACACCTCAAAACTAAGGGTAGATTGTACAATCTTATCCACATAAGAATATTAGTGATTTTAGCCATTGAGGAATTGAAGAATGGGGACCAAAGGCATAAAATTAGGCCACATTTTCCATGAAACAAAGGCCTGGGATATCCCATAGAATCCATATTAGTATCATATTATAAATCAACAATGAAAAAAACTCTAGTCAACAAGGAGAAGGAATCCTAATTGTTATTGTCTAATTATATTTATCCCAACTAATAAGCTCAGGTATAGATATTTTAGTCATTTAAGAATCAAAGACCTACTACCATGGTCTATTTATATAAAAATGAGAGAGGGATCAGGAATATCCAATGTAGGGATCTCTACTAAGAAATACATATGAATATCTCCCATAAGTGACATTATATTCTACCAAAGTGGTTCATAGGTAGATTGAGCCATGATATGGTTAAGAGGAATGCAGCTCCTTAGGGGGAACTTCATCACCACTAAAGGTGATAGTAGCATTAAAAAAAGAAACAAAATTCAAGGAACTCTTATGGACTAAAACTAGCGAGGAAGAACTACCAAAAATGGAATATATTTGGTTTTATAAAACTCACCATAGTTATGGAATGGATTGATCCATTTTTACAATCTTAAAACACCAAAGAGTAATCGGTGAGTATCTAGTCCAACTTTGTCTTCATTAGAGATTTATCATGTACTATTTTTACCAAATATTATTGCATACTCAAAATTCATTGTTTCATTAGCCTCTGTAAAATGTAGTTTGTAGGATCAGGGATAGGAGAAGAAAGGCTAATTTTTGGTCTAATTTCCTCTACCTTATAAAGGATTTCCTCATCCAAACCACCATCTTCATCCTCAACATTTTTTTCCTAAGTAAGTTATCATTTGGGGAGTTGGAGTGAGCCAAACATTTCAATTTCAAATGTTTTGTGTGAGTGGGAAAGAATTAATTTTCCTATATGTCTTGAGTGGCACATGATCATCATAGGGTTGGCAAGTCAGTATTAATATTGGCATCAAAAATCTATACTAACATTATTAATGAAACTTATGTTTATTACTATTGTTTCTCAACACCATCTAAGGTATCCAATGATAAGCTTTGTAAACTATTTAGAGATTGAAAAATTGCTAATGATAAACAAACTAGAGTTTACATAGACTATCATGGATGTTTTCTACCTCCCACATGATAAAAGAGGAATTAATATCATAGACATATACAAATATAGTATTTTTCTATGTCACAAATGGGTTATTTTCACCAATTATAATCCTAAATCCTTGAAATTCCTAATTTGGTGTTGTATTTATGAAATCTGTCACTATGGTAAGACTAGTTAGAAAATATTGGGTTACATACTTTCCCCATTACATATGCCCCATCTTCCCCAGTAAATATTGAGGGATCTTATTTTTAAAAAAGTATATGGAATTTTTTTAAATGGTTAAATTATTTCACAAGTGGGTTGGGGATGGGTTTATATCTATTCTTTCCCTTAACAACCACAATTTATGGTGACACCCCATTATGACTAGCATTAGCCTTCCACTTGATAAAACTTTAAATATAAAATCCCTTCACTTATTCAAGAAATGTATTTGCATAGTGTGATATGTTGTTTCTTATAAAATTGTACTTGTTGATAAAATTTAGAGAGTAAGTATTATTTACTAGAATTTAATATGAATTGTATCTTATGTATTCATGATCTAGGCTATAATTTATGTTATATAAACTTGTCCTTCAACCACTATTTTCATGGTAAAAAAACTAGTGATGTAATTTGGATACTAATTTTTAGCATTACTCTATAGTTTTTCTATATTAGATTATGATTACCTTATCCTTGTCTATTTTAAATTTAAATAGTCAATTTATGATCAAAATTCTTGTCCATGATTGTGACATTCCTTTATTAACTAGATATGTGATTCTAAAATTCATCCCAAGCTCACCCCTTTTTTGTGGTGTTTAGTATACCATGATTTGTTGCTAAGAAACTTCTTAACCACATTGGGGTGAATTATCCCAAGTTACATTCATGACATATACACAATACCTTCAAGCACTTATTTTAGACTTTCCCTCATGCCCATGACTCTTGGAAATGGATACACATTGTGTTTCATCCATTCCTCTCATATCTCATTACTATGAAGATGAATTTTTTTAGAGATCCTTCTTAATGGTAGTTATACATAAAAGTTATTTTAAAAAATATAATATATTTCATTATATTTTAGCTTTTGAAAATACAAGAATGCTAAAATATTCCATAATGAGGGCTTTTTCAGTCATTTTTCATTAATGAGAAAGTTTTTTTGTGCCCTTCTACATGTTTACACATCCAAGCATAGGATGGGAAGGTGGTCCTAGAGTGTTAGAATTTACACAAGATACTAAATCACTAGGGGAGTGCTTTGTACACAATGAGCATGATCCTTTCAGATATGCCATTATTGAGGTCTCCACCACTAGTTTCAAATGTCAACATATCTTCTCACATAGACATTTATACTCCCCTCCTCCTTAATACAAGGGATGGATTCCTTAGCTACATGAAAACTATTTTTTTGGGCCATCTTGTATGACTTCCTTGGAACAAGGTGGTGAAAAAATTGGTAATATTTTACCTCTTTACCCTAGGTGGGCATCTTCTTTTTTTAATAAGAAAGGTATAGACCTAATAGATAAATTTTAGAACCAATCTAAAGCTTTACCTTTTAGACTCTGATGGAAAAAATTTAGTAACACTACCCCATCACATGAATTATTCCCAAGAGAATACATAAAGGTGCAAGGTGGGCATGAAGAACTCCATACCATAAAATAAATTAAATTTAGGCATGATAAGCATATGGATGATTGAGTATACTTTGTACTATATGCTACCCTAGTATAAAATTTCAGCATCATATGCCCTAGACTCTAAGGATAAGGTAGAAATACATTTTTTAAATTCACCCATTGCATTCATCATGGACACTATATGACTAATAGGCATAGTTACAGATTTGAAAAGTTCATTCATAGGTTTCATTTCACCATCTACCTCAAACATGGGTATGTAATATTCATTACAACTATGCCTCTCATTGCATATTAGAAACATAATAATTTTGTAAATCAATATAAGAACCATCTCCAGTAATTTTATAAAAAATGTTATTGCAAACATTAATATAGGATCAATCTTAAACCATAAGAAACATTGAAATCTCAATGTAGGAGGAAAATAAGTATTTTCATGTTCAAATAAATGATCGAGTTCACCAAAAAAAAAAAATTTTCAATTTAGGTGTCCTAAAATATTTGAAAATTATACACTATTGGATTATGTAAAATATAGAAATAAAGTACTAATCTAAATTGAAATAAATATTCTAAATATTACATTGTTTCATTTTTAAAATTGACAAAGCAAGAGGTAGAAGAGTACTTAGTTGATTCTAATTTTTTTTCTCACACTAATTACTCTTATACATTGGCATGCTTTGTAGATGTCTCATCAATTACTTAAATCTAAAAAAACTTGAAACCTCACTAGATGTTGTCAGTAGACTCTGACCTTTGCGATAGCCTACAACATCTAATGGTTATCGATAGTGTCCCTTTGCATTATGAAAGTTTGTAACTCTTGAGACCCATACACCTACACTTGTAAATCTAATACCCCTTGTGATAAACTAATATTCCCTCATTAAACTCAATTTATTCATTGTACTCAATTTGTTCTTACTATATGTGGGAATTTGGTTTTGTTCCCTCCTTGTGTGAATATTTAAATTATTATTTATAAAGTTAAATATGTTAAATTTTTTTATTAAACAAAGATTAATGCTAATGAATATAGACTAAAATAATTTTAATTATAAATTATAAAATTTTGAATATTTAAAAAATAGATGTATAAGCTTTCTAGGAAAGCTATGGGTCCTAGCTAGTAGAGGCTAGCCTAGGGTTGGTGGATTGTGCAAGTGGGTAAAGTGTGTAAGTAAATTAATTGAAATAGTAAGAAGATTATGTGGGCATATAAGGAATTAATTTTATATATTAAAAAATGGGTTTAATTGTGTAAGTAAACCAACATGGAATATGTAATAAAAATAAATGGAAATATAAAGAGAAGTATGGGGCATGTAAGAATATTTAATTCAAATGTGAGAAAAGTGATTTCCTTTTAATAAAATATATCCTACATTAATGAATTTTTGTAAATTTTATGGGGGATTTTAATATTTATTTTCCAATTCTTGGCTTGTTTAGGGATTGAACATTCCTTATTGGATTTTGGTATGGAGAAGATTTTTGAAGGAAGGATATTGCAGTGCTCTCAAGTGACGCTTTGAGACTAAAGATAAGTTATTTTTTCCATCACTTCTTTCTTTTATCACTAATTTTATTTAGTTTCCTTAACCTTGTTGATGAAAAACATGTGTTTTTTAATGGTAAACATATGCTTAGAATAAGGATAACTATAGTTGTATTGTTTGAATTGTTAAAATTGATCCTAATATATCTCTCCAATTTCTAAATTGTGAAAATATTTATTGATATAGATTTAGTTTTTAGAAAATTTAGGCTAAGAAAATGTTTTAAATGTTGTGATCAAACTTGAATACTAATGTAGAATGCTAGAGCATGATACCTACTTATTGAAATTAGTCCATTGATTTATTGCTAACAATTCCTAGAGATTAATAGACCCACTTATAACATAGTAATGAGGGAGGTATTAATTGTATTTTTCATTAAGAATACAATAAATTATAGTGTGAAAATCTTGGATGTAAAAAATAATTAACATACCTTTCAAGCAAAAATACTCGTAGGATAAAAGTTGCTTATCTTTGAAATCTATTTTTCTTCTTTTATAAGATAATTTGTTTTATTTTGTGTTGTTATATTACATTGGAGATATAACAATGTCTAAATTATAAGGATTTCTTTTCATTTATTTATAAAATTAAAATATGTCTAAAAGTGGAATTGTATTGATTTAATTATATGTATGCATAATTAATTTTATTAGTTTAGTTATATATTAAATAAAATAAAATAAAAATGTACACACAAAGTAATAAAATATTTATATAATATTTACTATTTTTAAATGTGGTTCTAGGTAGGGTAAATGGGCTCAAACCATTGACTTGAATGTGCCCAATAAGGGGTCATGAGGAATAACACAGATGTCCCCCACCATTATATTAACAAAGGTCCGAGACTAGAGTAGTCGCGACCATGGCCATGAAGGAGGTGAGACGTGACTCCCCACCCTTATGCCACTGTGGGCACATCACATCACCATGTAGTCACCTACATTAATGTAAGTAGTGGATAACTATTCTCAAAAACCCTACCTAATTATATATATATAATTTTCTCCCTTTCCTATACAAATCAAAATGCTAGGATGTAAATATTAGTGTACACACTAAGCCTTCATCTCAATGAAACCCTAACCCATAAGAAGAAACAAACAACCAAAAAAATAAATGAGAAAATGGATGGGATAAAAGAGAAGGAAGAGAGAAATAATTGATCTAGGGTTTTTAATTTAGTGATTTGGGCTTTTTTTATCCAATGGATAGGATCACTTGATTATATTTGGAGGGGAAGTCCACTTTTCCAAATTTTAATTTTAATTGGTAAATAATGTTGTAGTAATCCTCATAGTGCCTTATATACTCTTATGTGCCTTAGAAATTTTATTAAAAATAATATTTTAGTTTTTCAAAAGTAAATATAAATTTAAATTATGTACTTTGCACAAAGGATAATTTCATTGTTATGTGAATAGCTATTCAAGGAGGGCATATTTTGATGACTTAATTACACTTAAATTTAAACACTCAAATTTGGCCATGGAAGATATGATTGCATCATGAATAAAATTAGCCTTGTAGGAAGAATCTAGATGAAAAATTTAGAATTGAATAAAAATCCATATGGCATTTTGAATTAATTTGAAATAATTTATAAAAAAATGGGTATGACATTTTAGTATCAAAACATGGGTTCAACACTGAGAACTCTAGGTAAATCATGGATGATTCATTTTTTTTTTAGAAAAGATAAATTATGTTGTTTGTTTGAAATATGGTCCTTGATGAGATTAATATATTCATGATATTATTTTGATACTTTTGATTTTCCATGTTATTATACTCAAGGATGCCCACTTTGACATTTTTCATTTTGACAACATTTGAGTTACAAGATTGATTAGTGATTTGAGGATACAAATAAAATATTTGTATTTTATTTGTATAATGACATGATGACCACTTACCTTGTGTATATTTATAGTATTACTATTTCCATTATGTACTTATGTGCTTGTATCCCTTATATCCATTGTTTGTGGACATTGTAGACTAGTGTTACTTAAAATTTTCATATGTTTTTCTAAACCTTGGTGGAATTACATGTATATATGAATGTGAAACCTCTTTTTAAACTCCTTGTATCATTTTATATCTATATGGAACCTTTGGGACAAATATCATCCTCTCTAAACTAACTATGAGTTCATCATAATGTATGTGTTAAGGTGCAGAATTTCAATTGTGTTTATGGCTAGCATGTACCTATGTGAATATGATCATACTTATATATACCTTATACATATAACATCCATGTGATTTTTTTTTAGTGTAACTTGTAACTTATTTTTATGTTGTGTAACCTAGTATCATTTCTCTACAAATTGAGTATTGATGTCAGTGTGGGGTTTGATGCAGATGTTGAACACCTGTACATATTACTTTGAATTGGGATATGGGCTACAAAGTGGAGCTTCATGTCGGATAAAAACCCATTTTTCATCTTTGCACAGAATATCACACTAAATATTTCATGTGTTTGTACTATGAGGTATTCATGCATAATGGTCACTTTATGAACAATAAGCCCCTCACTCACGCCTTATTGATTGTCTAAAAGACAACCTTGGTGATGAGAACTCTATGTTGATCCCTGTGAAATTTGTTTGGTAGTTATAAGGATGGTTTATACTTGATTATTTATATTATTTATCCCCTTATGTGGTTACTTAAGCCACATAGTGCAAGTAATATGAAATTTTACTATGTTGGTACATTGAAATTTATTTTAGATTGATTGATGATTTAAGTTGATTTCAAAACTAGTATTGTCTCTTTTGAAATGATTGTTTAGGTTATTCAACCATTTATCACTTAGGATACTCCTAATTTAAAATGATTTAAGTTTCAAATGTTTTCATTGATAGAATCAATTCATCCTTATCAAATTGTTTCTGGCTAAATTTAATGACTTTAGACCAAATATAGATTCTTTCCACAAATGGGCTAATCTCAAATGGAAACCAAAAGGGAAAATTGATATTATAGTTATGCCCAAGAATTTATTTTTTCTCAACTTCTCCCATTCCAAAGATACCTTAAGGATCCTCATAGGAGGACCTTGGTTTATGAGAAAATTGGTTGTCAGTCTTTGCAAGTGGAAGGTAGGTATTAATCTCAACAAATAGGTATCAGAGGGAATTCCCATGTGGATTAGTTTGGCTGAGCTTCCTCTAAAATTTTGGGTGTTGAAGGTCATTTTGGGGATAGCTAGGGCTGTCAACCAACTCATATATATTGACCCAATCACTAGATCTAGATAGAGGCTCCTTGTAGCTAGGGTTTATGTATTCATACCCATAGACAAACCCTTAATCCATTATATCAAGATAAAATCTAAGTACATGATCTAGAATAAAATAATTGAATTCAAAAGAGCATTGAAGATGTGCAAAAATTGTGATGTATTGAGCCACTCAACCAAAGAGTGTCCCTTGTTCAAGAAGTTACCCACTCCCCCTTCTCCCTCTTGGGTTGGAAAATCTTTTGGCCAAGCTCCCTCTTCCCTTCCCCCTTCCTACCACCCCCTCTCTCCCCCTTGAATCCCCATAGCCCCCTCTCCCAAGTAGGGTCTGCTCCCTCTTCCCCATTCCTCTCTCTCTCTCCCCCCTCCCAACCCCCTTCCTACCCCCTCACATCCCCCGACGCCCTCCCCAAAATTAGCATTGGCACCACTCAATTTGGGGAAGAAAATCTCTATTATTGACTTTCCAATACCCTCCTTGACCTTGAGGATCCTTATCCCTTCTTGGTCTAACTTGGCTCCAGCTTCCCCAGCTAACTCCCTAAAAGAACCTTTTCCTAGTTATTATTATCCTCTAAAGGCTATTATTGTCAAAGCTACATTCATGTCCCCAGTTGTTTCCCTTCCTCAAAAGATCCTCCTTGACTCTACTAGTCCTATTTCCTCTTGCATAATTAGCTATGAATCCATTTTGTTGGACAAGGAACCAGTGTTGTAGGAAATTGCTCCCTCTCAAGCCCTTCTCACTCTTATTAAATCTTATGGGGAGACCAAACTTATCTCATTATCTGAAGGACAATGCATATTAGGTATAAAAGGGGAAAGATCTAATTTTTTAAAGGACTCATATGAGGAAATGTGAAAGGAGGTCTACCACAAAAAATGGAGGGAAAAGTAGAAGTCAGATGTGATCAAAAATCTTTAGGCAGACCCTCATCCCAAAGCTCTTAGAGAGAAAAAATAGATAGGTAGGTTACAAAGGGTATATAGATGAACCTTAGAAATTTTACCAATAATAAGAAATGAAAGTCATCACCTGAAACATAAGGGGGTTGAACAACCCTGGAAAATAGAGGTTCACAAGAAATTTAGTCACAAAATATAAATCAGACATCCTTTTGCTCCAAGAATCTAAAATGACAGCTAAAAAACTTCTAAAGATCAAATTTAATATTTGGGACAAATCATTTTTTACTTTCAATAATTCTAGAGGTGCTTTAGGTGGTCTAGTAATCTTTTGGGATTATTTAGTTTTGAAAGACACCTCCCTTCTGGTAACTGAGATCCACATATCCATCTCCTTCTTTGACATTAGGAATAAAAATTATTGGGTCCTCACCATTGTTTATGTCCCTAATTATAGTATTGAAATAAATAAGTTATGGAAAAACTTGATAGACATCAAGAATCACTTTAAAAATCTGAGTTGGATGGAGTCCAGAGATTTCAACTGTCCCTTGTCTTCCAGGGAGAAGGGGGAATCTATACCCTTAACAATAGTAAGTCAGATTTTAATGAGTTTATTACTAATTTAGGTATTTTTAAAGTGAATTTAAAAGGTAATTAGTTCACTTGGTCAAATTTAAGGCTAGGGGATAATCTTATCCAAGTTAGACTAGACAGTTTTTTCATTTCTCTTAATTGGATCCTTAATTCCAATAGCTCCCTCTCATCCCTACCAAGAATCAGGTTTGATAGTATTTTGATTTTATTACAAAGAAATAATATATCAAAATTTAAGGCTATTCCTTTTATATTTTAAAAAATGTGTCTCTAAAACTAGTCTCTAGAAGTTTCCTTGAAGGAATGGTGGAAATTCTCAATTCAAGGTTTAGCTATGTATATCCTGGCCATGAAGCTTAGACACATTAAGAACAATCTAAGGATTTGGAACAAAGAAGTTTTTGGTAATATTTTTCTCTAAAATAATTTTATTGAGGAGGAAATCCATAGAACCAAATTTTAAATCTCTATTTTGGGCCCTTCCCCTGATCTTCAATCAAAAGAAAAAGAATTTCTATGTAGTTTCCACAATTTGGAAACTAAGGAAGAAACCTACTAAAGGAAAAAAATATAGAAAGATTTGGCTGAAGGAGGGTGATATAAATACTAAATACTTCCAAACCTCAGTATCTAATAATATTATATATAATCTCATTACAAAAATCCAAGGGGAGGATGGCATCTGGTTTAGGAAAGATAAAGATACTGAATATGAAATTGTTAACTTCTACAAATTTCTACTTGCTTTTGTTCCCCCCTAGGATGAGGACTTAGAGGATCAGGTGTTCAACCTTATTGCAAGGTTTATATCCAAGGAATATAATGACTCTATTTTCTCTCCCCCTTTGGATGAGGATATCAAGGCTATAGTGTTTTCTTTGCAAGGGGATAAATCCCTAGGTCCTGGTGGTTTCCCACCTTTCTTCTTTTAGGTTTTTTGGGATATCATTCATAATGAATTTTTCTTGGCTTTAGTGGAGTTATTAAAAGTTAGGACCATGATATTAGACTTTAATAATAACTTCCTTGTGCTCATTCTTGAGAATTAGGGTCCTCTCAAATGATAGATTTTAGACCCATCAGCTTGTGTTCAACATTCTATAAAATCTGCACTAAAGGGCTTTCTCTAAAAATCCAACTTCCATTAGACAAAATTATTTATGACCAATAAGGATATTTCATTTTTTAAAGACAAATCTTAGATAGAATCATCATAGTCCACAAAACCATCCATTCAATGTCTCAATCCAATTGGCAAGGCATGTTCCTCAAACTTGTCATGAACAAGTCCTACAATAGGGTATCTTGGTAATTTCTTGATAAAATTATTCTCATATTCAGCTTCAATAAATCCATCATAAATTTGATTGCCTCATGCATTACTACCCCATGTTTTCTATCATTATTAATGGAGATCTTAAGGTTTTTTCTTGATAGGAAGAGGGTTCAAACAGGGAGATCCACTTTCTTCATATTTGTTCATCATTCTAGCTGAAACATTGAGTAGGTTTATTATCAAGGCAAGAACTTCAAACATTATCAAAGGCATCACAACTACTCCTAATACCAGCCTAGTCACCCATGAATAATTTGTGGATAACATGCTAATGATGGGAAAACCTTGGTTACTGAAGCAAGGTATTTTAGGAATTTTTTTGAAATCTATAAAGCAGTCTCTGGGTAGAGTGTCAACTTCCACAAAAGTTCTCTTTTTTTCATCAACACCTCACTCAACCTTCAAGTCAAAATTTCCAAGATTTTGGGCTATGTCATCAAGAACCTCCCTTCTTATCTAGGTACTCCTCTCTTTATGGGTCCCATGAAATTAGAGTTCTAGAACCCCCTTATTGATAGGATTCAATGCAAATTATGAGGATGGAAAGGGAATTTGTTGTCCCAAGATGTAAAATTATAGATTTTGAAGAGCTTGCTTTAAAGTATCCTAGCTTATTTCATGTCTTTATTTTTCATGCCTGACAAGATTGCTGATCAAATTGAACATATCCAAAAAAAATTCCTTTTGAGAGGATTTGAGGAGAGATTCAGGTTTCCACTCATCTCTTGGAATAAAGCTTGTCTCCCTACTTTGAAAGGAGGTTTGGGATTAAGAAGGGTTAGATCCATGAACCAATCCCTTCTAGAAAATCAAGGGTGGAGGGTGATCAAAGAAGACAAACAATGGACCAAGATTATAAAGGCTAAATATTTAAACTCTAGGAAAGGCCATAGTTTTATTTCAAACAATGATCTAGATAATGGTTAAGCATTTGGAAAGCTTTGAAAGCTAGTAAGGATCTCCTCAAGAAAGGTCTCAAATAGAATGTTGGTGGGGGTAATAAAGTGGAATTTTGGAAAGATCCCTGGATCAACACCCCTCTTGAGTCCTTCCAAGATTTGAAACTAATATCCTTCTTTAAAGAGACCGTCAGCCACAAGGTGTCAGATTAATGGGAGGATATTAATGAAAGAAAGAAGTGGAAACTTCTAATAAAAGATGACCTAAACTAGTAGCAAGCTTGTCTCTTGCATGATTTAAACTTTTACCTCTAACGTATTCATATCAACTTATTCCTAAAGGAGGATGCTCTTATTTGGAAACATGATCCCATTGGTCTCTACTCTATCAAATCTAGTTATGTCTCACTTTAGGATCAGGTGGAATTTGATGATAATTGGAATGATCTTTAGGTTAAAAATCCCATCCCCAAAATCAATGTTTTCTTTTAGTTAGCAGCTTAGAACAAGATTTTAAATGTGGACAATTTGGTGTGAAGGGGCATTTCTTTTCCCAATAGGTGTGCTCTTTGCAAATGGGAAGTTGAATCTATCAAACATTTATTCCTTTCATGTTCCTTTGCTTCTTCCATTTTTTAGCTTTTCTTCAGCAAGTATAACTTCTCCTGGGTTACCCCTAGATCCATTAAGGACCTGATTACTTAATGGAATCCACCATGGGATTCTCCCTCATTAAAATTTTGGTAGAATTTGGATCTTCCCCACATTTTTTGGGGAATTTGGAAAGCTAGGAATTCATGTATTTTTTATAACTATAGGCCCAATCCTCCCACCACCTTCAAGAGGATCTTAGCCTTTATTCATGAAAATTGGTCTTCCTTTACCTCCTCCTTTGACCAACCTAGCTCCCTTGTTCTCTCTTGCATCCTGAATCACCTCAACCTTGTCATTCTTGGAAAACCTTAAGTGAAGGTGGTTGATAGGTGTAAAGTCAAATGAAACCATCCCCCTCCCTCCTCATTTAAGCTAAATTTTGATGGGGTTGAGAAAGGGAACCCAAGCCTAGTGGGAGTAGGAGGGGTGATCAGGGACTCTTTTGGGAATATCAAATTGGCTTATACGAGCCCACTAGGAATCCAAACAAATCACGTGTCAAAATCCAAATCAATGTTTTGGTGCATCAAATTGGTGGTAAACCTCAGCACAAAATTCCTCCAAATTAAACGAGACTCACTAAACATTATTAATTATCTGAAAGGCCTTTCCCCCTCTTCTTAGAATATTTTTGGGATTATTGAGGATGTGAAAAACTTGTTGACCCACTTCAAAGGGGTCTCCATAGAGCATGTCTATAGGGAGGGTAATAGGTGTGTCTATTGCAAGGCCAACCTTGAGGTCCAAAGGAGTGATTTCATTAGTTGGTATGAGAGTGAATTTATGGATGATGTCATTCCAATTATTGAATTAAAGAAAAGGACACACCCCACTTGGTCATGATGGTTTATTTAATGAAGACACAAATATATAATGGGAGTACTGAGTTTAATACGTGAAAAGGTATTATCATTATGGGCTTGCACATTTGGGTCTTTCTAGGCTCGCTTCACATGTTTGATTTTGGCTCTCCTTTCCATAATCCATCCATCTCTTTCCCTAAGCACTCAAATAATGTAGTCTATGGTAGAGCTCTGTAATTTCACAAAATGGGTAGGGATAGAGATCGTTTCAAACCTATTTCTTACTCTGACATCAAGGAAAATGAATATGTGTAGCATAAAATGGTCAAAGGTAGCTTGGATCCATTCACAAAATGTCATATTAGGCATGACATAGGGCTTTCCAAGGACTTTGCTCATGTCTAGAAAGATCATGAAGTTCAAATGCATGTCTTGAAAATCTTGATCATAGAGGAGCTCATTGGCAAAATCACTAGGATAGACTACAACAACATCAAAGCTTTCAAGGACAAGAAGATAAAGGAGGAGATCATGGGCATTTTTTTCAAAAAGGAAAAAAAGAAAACCAAAATTTCATTGCAGAATGGTTTCATGAGGTCAGAACTACCAAGGAAATGGCTTGAAGTCTGACTCCAAATCATGAGGTGTATAACCTTAGAAGGTAAACACACTATGATTTTTCCCATCACTTCCTTATTTTTAATCATTTCAAAGGTTATATAATCAACATTCCATTTTTCTTGCTGCAACCTTTAGAGGCCTCAATGTTGAGTTTTAAGAGAAACCCATCAATTGATTTAATTCACCAAGTCTTGATTTTAATGCTGATAAAGCAGGGGGAGCTAAAGTGGTCCAAGATTTTCATTGAGGCAATTGATATCCCCATTGAGAAGTATAACATCAAAGAGGGGGAAGATCATTCTACCAAGTCATATTTTGAGAATGATCAAGAGGAATAGAACACCAGGGACACTATTGAACAAGTGTAGGAGGAGCCCAAACTAGATATGGGGAGTCCATTCTTTGTCCATCTAATAGCTAGCATAGGTAGAGGGGTTATAGGTTCCAATGTGGCTATCATGAATTCCATTCAGAAGCTTCACACAAAAATCTCTATCTAAAAACTTTTGTGTAGCAAAATTGAGGATGAATTTGACAAGTTAGATCATTTGGTTCACCCACAAAGTAACAAGTCAACTCATAATGGTGGTGGGGAGGAGGTCGACTGAGTTCTTGAGGAGGAGAAAGTGAAGATCTAGTCTACCAGCTTGAAGCATAAAAGATAGGATGAAGATAAGGATCAGTTCATTGGAAGCCATACTAGAGGAAGGAATAACAAAGGTGATGGTAAAGAGACCAAGTAGTTGGTATTTTATTCTAAATTAGAATAGTTTGTTTTGTTATATCTCTTTTTGTTGGGTTTATGGTTTTTTGGTTGAATCTTGGTGTAAGTTTGGTTGCAGGGGGATTTAGATGCTTGGTTCATGTTTTGTCCCTTTTTTGTCTTGTTGCTACGTCATGCCTATCTTTCAGTGCTCTTTTGTAAAGGGAATGGGCCCCTTCAACCTAGTCTTTAATTGATCAAATAAAAAAATGAATAATTATTCATTTATTTAATAACATTATTTTTAGGCTACTTGGACATAAATTTATTTGATCATTTTATTGATTACTTCCAAGAAATTTTCATTTGATTATAAATGTTGACTTCTCATGTGTTCTTGATGTGAGTATTCATTCTTCTTATGTGGTATGGGGGAGAAGATAATATCTTATGGATCAAGAAATAGGGTTGAGATGGGAACTTGTAAGAAAAATTATTAAAATCATCCTTCCCTCACCAGAAGTGGTGATTTTATATAGGATTTAACTAAAGGAATTACTTTTCTATTTTTGTTGAGAGGTCTAAGGAGGATTATTAATTGGGAGGCCTAAAGAGGAAATTAACATCAGATCTAAAGTAATTTCTTTCCTATTTCAATTCTCTAAAATTTTGTACTTAGATGGCACTCGACTCTACAATAATGTACTTTCACCGTGACATGTCACTTAACTTTACTCAGTATGATCATACAACAAAATTTTAATTACTATTTACATGATTCATATGAGAAATTATTTGGGTATAAATTGACTTATGATTATAAATGGATATCGAAATGGCACTAAGGAAACTACAGAAAGAAATTGGCATCAACTATTTGACTAAAATAATTGGAAAACTAAAAACTTTTACTTTTTGGAGATGATCCATTTACTTACCATCAAAAATAATGTTTGATATTGAAAATTTTATATATTATATTAATAAAAATTATTTCAAACATTAACAAAATGAAAAAAAATGTATTAAAAGATATTGCATGCAAATATTTTGCTAGACAAGTTGAGAAAATTAAATTTGTTTGAAAGGATTTAAGCTAGTTAAAACATTAATTGATGTTATAATTTACCATGTGACCTTGTAATATAATAGTTTTTTTTTTTGTAAATTCACATTATTTGAGTTTATTAAGTTATTATACATTTATCTTAGTTTATCTCTTAGAAGTGTATTTACCTAATAACACTTAGTTATTGTCTGATGCATCAATGATGATTATTTTATAATAATGGGAGAATGTAAAACACCTCATGATAAAATAATATTCCTTCTCTAACTCAATATATTTATCACAATCAATGTGTTTGATGACCTTTTAGTGTATGTAGGAATTTGAATTTAGTTCCCTCCTTATGTCAATATTTTAAATTTTCCTTGTAAAGTTAAGGGTGATAAAATAATTTATAAACCAATATTAATTCAAACCAATAAACATTAAAATAAATAATTATAATTATAAATTATGAAAGTTAAAATATCCATAAAATAAATTCATATGGTTTCTAATAAAGTTATGGGTCCTAGCTAGCAGAGACTAGCCTAGGGTTGGTGGATTGTCCAAGTGGGTAGAGTGTGTAAATAAATTTGTAAGTAAATTAATTGAAACTGTAAGAAGTCTATGTCAGCATGTAATTAATTAATTTCATATGTAAGAAAATGGGTTTAATATTACAATTAAAATCACATGGCACATGTAATAAAAATAAATGTAAGTGTAAGGAGAAGTATGGGGCACATAAGAAGATTTTATTCAAATGTAATAAAAAAAATTCTTTGTAAGAAACTAAATCCTCCATTAATGAATTTTTGTGAAGCTTTTGTGGGAGAATTTTCTATTTAATTTATAATTTTTGGCTTTTTTGTGGATTGAATATTCCTTATTGGAACATGGTGTGGAGAAGCTTGTTGAAGGAAGGATCTTGGAGTGTTGTCTAGTGATGCTTGGAGATTGAATATAAGTTTTTATTCCCATCACTTATTTCTTTCTTTGTTCACTAAGTTTAGTTATTTTTCTTACCCTTGTTGATTAAAATATTGTGTTTTTTTAATGGTAAACATATGCTTAGAATAATAATAATTCATTGCATTGTTTGACTTGTTAACATGGATCCTAATATCTTTCCTTAAATTGCTAAAATTTTAAAAGATTGCTTAATATTATTTATTTGTTGAAAAAAAAATGGTTAATAAAATGTTTAATGTTGTGATCAAACTTAAATACTAATGTAAATTGATAAAACATGATACTTGACCTACCTAGTGAAATTAGTCTCTTGATTTATTGTTAACAATTCTTAAAGATTGATAGACATACTTATAACATAGTGATGAGGGAGTTATAATTTGTATTTTTCATAAATAATAAGTTATTTATTATAGTGTGAGAATCTTGGTTGTGAAAAAATAGTTAATAGTCATTTCAAAAACAATTACTAGTGGGGTAAAAGGTGTTTATCTTTGAAATCAATTGTTCTTCTTCTATACGCTAAGTTTTTTATATTGTGTTGCTATAATAAAAGAGTTATAACATCATCCAAATTATGATGATTTATTTTCACTTATTCATAAAATTAAAATACATTTACAAGTGGATTTGTATTCATTTACTTATAAAATTGAGATATATTTACAATTCAATTGAAACAAGTGAGAATCCCATAAATAATCATATGACATGCCAATCAGTTCAAATACACACACACACACACACACACACACACACACACACACACACACACACACACACACACACACACACAAATAAATAATATTAAAGGTCGATGGGCTTGAACCACAAACCTAATTGTGCCTAGCAAGAAGTGGGAAGGACATGACCATCCCCCACCATTATATTAAAAAAAGGTAGGAACTGGAGTAATCCTAATTATGAACATTAAAGTGGTTGGATGTGACTTCCCATCCTTATGCCACTGTGGGCACAACCCATCACTGCGCATCCACCTACATTAACATAGGTTGTAGATTACTATTCTAAAAAACCCTACATTATATATATATATATATATAACTTTTTTATACTTTCTATATATATATATATATATATATATATATATATATATATATATATATATATATATATATATATATATATAACTTTCTTATACAAATCAAAATTCATAGATGTGCATATTGGTGTAAACACTAAGCCTTCATCTCAATGAAACCTTAACCTCCAATATGAAAAAAACAATCAAACAACAAAATGAGAAAATGGATGGGATAAATATAAGGTAGAGAAGTAAGTAATTTACCTAGGGTTATCAATCCAATGTTGGGGCTTGTTGGATCTAATGGATAGGATTTTTTACTCCATTTTTAAGAATTAGTCCACTTTTTCAAACTTGACTTTTGAATTTGGTAAATAATGTTATAGTATTCCTCATAGCCCTTTCTGTAGTCTTTTTTCCCCTAACAATTTCATTAAAAATAATATTTGAGTTTTTAAAAATTAAATAAAAATTTAAATCATGCACTTTACATAAAGGAAAACTTTATTATTTTGTGAACAACTACTCGAGGGCATCTTTTGATGACTTAATTACACTTGAATCTACCCCAAATTTATCCAAGGTAGTTTTGATTGAACTATGAATACAAGTAGCCTTATAAGTAGAACCTATAAGAAAAAAAATTATTTGAATAAAATCCACGTGGCATTTTAATTAAATTTGAAATAATTTTTGTAAAGCTTGGGTTTCGAATTTAAAAAAATATTTTTTAAATCAAACCCTTGTTATTGTGAAAATATATTTCACATCAAAGATAAAATAAAATATGCATGAGATATTCAAACTCATCAACTATGAAAAATTATATTTTTTCAAATAATATTTGTAGTCACAATGTAATTTAGTAGACAATTATTAATTTTGTTATTATTTAGGCCAACAAAAGCAATCCAAAATTTGAATAAAATAAATACCCATTGTTAAAAAAATTAAATGTGTAATTTGAAATACTTTATAAATAGATTAAAATTAATATATATATGATTAAATAATTTTATTATCTATAACTGCAACTAAAATGGGTCATTTTAACAAACATTTTCACAAGTAGTTTATTAGTGTTTTTCTAGCTCATAATAGTCAGTTTAAGATTGATATAAATATGAAATTTATCAAATCTAAGAATTGCAACACTCTTTAAATCACTTAAAATTACTGTTACAATAGTAAAATAAGTTTATTATTGAAAATTTCAATTAAAATTAGATGGATTTTAAGATCAATTTAAAGAGTAGTTTGTAGTATAGTTGTTCACTTGTAAACGTTGTCCAAGAATGCTAGGTATTCTTATAGCATACTTCCACAAAAATAATGATCTAATTCTACAATTGTAATTTTATTATCTTATAAAATATGATCAAACCTTTATAATTATTTATTGATAACTTTCAAATTTATTTAATAGTGATTTTGTATGAACTTTATCAACTTGGAAACTGTGTGATTTTTTTTTTTGGAATTGCTATTTACTTTTACAAATATGTAGTGTTTACTTTAGAGATAAAATATGTAGATGGATTATTTATACTTAATATGTAATTTTGAGCCAAATGGATTAAACTATTTAAATATGAAAATATAAACTCAAAATGCATAATACACTCAATAGGAGAGATTGTGGAAGCAAATCAGAAAAGATGAATAAGATCTTACCAATTCCTTGCTTCAACTAGCCTCCCTCCAAGATCTTCAAGTGAATTTGTTAGATTATTGAATGCAATTAGACTAAAATTTGTAGCATTATGATATCTTGATCAATGGTTTTGATTATGGATTTAGCATGGAGATTGAAGTTGGTTTCTAGTTGTTTATGATTAATTTCCATGGAGGAGTGCCTTGTGTAAATAAGCCAAGGAGGGAAGGTCTATGGCTCTCATTCAAAGTTGAGCCTTGAAGATCGAGGGTGGAAGAATTTCCAAGGAATTAAAAATTATTTAAAAGCCTCTAGAATGGAGGCTTATAGAGAGGAAGGGCCAAGTTAGAGGAGGTTCTAAATTTGGAGAACTCTAGAATCTCTTTAGGTATTAATTGGAATTAATATAGGGATTAGATGGGTGATTAGGGACTAGGGTTGTAGGAAAGCCTAGGAGTAGGATAGTGTAGGTGGGTAGGTGGGCCACAGGAATTTTAAATTCCCAAATAATGGATAAGTGGGGTTAGGATAATATAATGGGGATTTAGGAGAATTAATGAAGAAGTGGGATATGACTAAGGTTGGAAAGTGAAGAAGAATGAAGGGGATATTAGATAAATGACTAGAAGGGGTCATATTAGGGCATAATTAATTAAGATTAGTGGAATTGGTGTCAACTAATAGTAATATTAGTAATGATAAAGGAAGCGAGCAAATTTATGTGTATACAATATATATCATGTCTAATATGGATGTCATTTCATTTGTATTTTACTATTGATGTACAAAAGATTGTAATTGTCATTTACCTTTACAAATTTATTAATACATAATTCCATAAATAAAATTGATTGATGATTGATATACACACTTGCCATACTAGGAAATGAATTTAAAGCTTTAGCTTGAATTATTAACCTTAAACATAATTTATTTAAGTAGAATTTTAGCTGCTTTATGTTAGCCCTGGGGAAGGTAGTGTTGAATTTAGAATTAGATTGTGTTATTATGAGAAATTTGTTTCCTTGCTCAAACTTGGGAAGTATAAATGATCCATAATTTTGTATGTAAAGGTGTCTATTTTTAACCCTTCCTAAGGTATAACTATGCATGGACCAGTTAAAGGCTAAAATGTTACTTGTTAGGGTAATTGTGGGAGTAATCTTTGTAAAGTTTTGGGGTAAAGTATGGTTTCCTTCATATTATAAATAAAACTCATTTTGTTAATGGGTGAAATACATCTATCCTAGATTAAACCTATGAATATGGACATAACCATACATGTAGGTAGCTTAAGAAGTGAGCATGGGTACTAGTAACTAGCTCTTAGGGATATTTCCCTTGTGCGCTAAGCATACTCCCATACCATGTTAACATTTTAGGTTGTTAAGCTAATAAATTTGGTAGATCTAATAATATAACTAGGTGGTGACCTGAGTTGTTACAATAATTGATAAAATATTGTAACTTAGAGATAACTAATTAAAAATTATCATAGACAAAAACACTTTTGAGAGGTAGAGTTAGTCCTAGTGATGTGAGATTAAATATTATTTTAAATTTGAAAATAATTAATGACTAAGAGAATACATGTCTTATTATTAGTCCAAACAACACTATATTTTACTGTTGTGAGATGGCATTTTTGTGAGAGGACAAAAGACTAAGGTTTAATTAAAGATATAATTTATGGTTTGAGTGTTCATATTTATAGCTTATATAAGCTCCTCAATTTGTGGTTTTATCCCTTGTCTTGGATTTGTTAGAAAACCCATTTTAGGTGATGTATCATGAGGATATGGTTCATTCACTCAAGTGGAGAACTACACTTGACACTGATTTCAAGGATTAGATATGTATGTTATCATAGATGAGTGGGGTATCATGTCGTAACTATTAGTAAAGGTTAGGGTTTTATTGTCACCAAACCATGAGTTAGGTTAAAACTCATTTGAAGGACTCATTGTATAATTAAATAAAATAATTTTATGCAAATATATGTCCTAAGTATTATCAGCCTTTCTACTATGCATATTATGAAGAGATGTTTTTTAACATACGTGTTGATTTTATTAGAGTAAATTTTTTGTATTTGTATGCTCTTTTGAAGCGATGGTTATCTAATGATTATAAATAAGACCACCTTTTATGATTTCCATGGTGTGGCAACCTTCTTAAAATTAAATTATAACCTGATTTTACTAAAGTTTGACTTGTGTCAAATGCAACTATTAGATGATTGGCATAGTTTTAGATTATTTTTTAAAACTTGAATTAACTTAGAGGAAATTTAATTAAAATAGACACTTTTTCTAGAGAGCTTACTTATACATATTACTATTTTTATGTTTGTCTTACAAGAAAATAATTGGTGTTGAATTATCCATTTACAATATATATATATATATATATACCATGATCTTATTGAACTTGATAATGAAATTAAATTGAACCCAAAATTTAAATAACTCATAAATGAATTAATGTTCTACTAATTATATAGTGATTTATTACTTCATGTGATTAACTAAATTAGACACTTATTCCTAATTTGGTATAACTTATTATTAATACTTCAATTTTGCATCACACTACCTTCATGAATTTTTTGACACATGTTGGTTGGTAAATAAATATATAAATTTATTAATCAAAAAATAAAATTCTATGTTTTACTTTGGTTTTTGTGAAGAAATTTTGTGGCATTATATTAAATGTTTTATTTCTTGCATTGGCCTTTGGTCTTGTGCATTAATCTATGTTTTCCTTCTGCTTTCATCCAAACACTAAGTGTGATTTTAACCATAATATAGACTATAAAAATGGGTTACCTCTTTAGATTCGACTGACCCCAATGATACCCCTATGAATGGTTGATCACTGCATATGTGCTAATACTTTTAAGAGGGATCAAACCACACATATTTCTCACACCTAAGTTTATGTGTGCCAAATCATATGAGTGCAAGTCTAAATTTCATTTCACTTAGTTCATCCTTTGGTACAATCTTGTAATTGATATATGGATTTAGATGTATTCCTTTAGAAACTTAAAAAATATTCTCTATAAAAATATATTTCAGCTAGGTGTTTATTTTTCTTTATGAATGCTTGTGTATCACAATGAATACTTATCCTAAAAATTCTCTTAGTGGCTTTGTATAAATAGCTCTCTCAAGTTTTAATTATGGAATTAATTATGCATACAAGAAAACCCACTGAGACCCAAAAAGATAAAATAAACTAACATGAAAGGTTTCCAACTCAAAAGAGATAGACAAATCATGCCATGATACTACCGGCAACCTTGGAGCCTATTAGTAATTGACACAATCCAAAGTTACCAAAATTTCTTTGAGAATATAGAAAAGAGAAAAGACAAAAAATACAAAACTATGGACCCTTGTGATAGACTAAGAAGTATAGAGGAAGATCAAATAGAATAGCGTGCAACCAATTCAAATAGATAAAAGAGTGTAAGATCAAGATAATAATGTCAGTAAATTCTCCATCCATAAGAGAGTCTATTTATGTAAACTCCTATGAAATCATTGTAAAAAAAGGATCACACCAAATTTGGGTGTCTACATCAAGCTATGACTTTTTAAAAAATCAAATAATATTTATAAAGTATTAAACATAATTTGGGATTAAACTAACGATGTATATAATCATTTAATCACAATACTCATGGATGATTATGAGAAAGAACTTGATTAATTATAGGAAGAACTATATCATTTCAAATAAATTCAAATAATACACTATAGGTTAAGACAAATAATTTCTAGGAGAATTATGATTGATGTTGGAACTCCTTAAATATGTAGATGATGTATAGCATGTTGTAAATAGAATGAAATAAAAAAATTACAAATTATTATTTTTAATATCTATTTATAATTTTAAAGTAACTCTATTTTATAGATGCCCTATTTTTTATGTTCTATTTTATACATTTGGACTATTTTTTATGTTGTATTTTATATATTTGGAATAGATTGTATATTTTTCACCTTACATTGTAATTAATAAAATGTTTTTAAGTAAAAATATTTTTTTTAATAAAAACTAATTAATCACATAGGAAATGTAAGTAAACTATTCCTTGTAATAAAATTAATACAAGTTTTTATTTGATTAAAAAAGTTAATAGTGCCAACAAAGAGAAATAAAAAAATCCACTATTGGAATCCAATACTTTCAATATTAGAATCCAATATATATTATATTGGAATCCAAATTATTATTTTTAAATTCTAATAACCTGAAAATTATAATCCAATAATGTCAAATTTAGAATTTAATATTGACATTATGATAAACCAATATTAGTCATTTTAGTTTTTTCCTTCAACTAGAATAAGTCCAAATTTATTAAAATGTTGGTTTATCTCTTTGTTTCTTCTTAAATGTGTAACACTATGTTGTGGTATATCTTATTGTGTGTTCATTATAAAAATATATTATTAACTAGTTTATTGTGTTGTACCATTTCAACATCAAATCCCTTCAAGATGTAAGTGAATCTTGACATATTAATTTTTCAAATAAATATTGACATTGAAGCACTAGATGATTGGGTTTGATAAATTGATCTAGAGTTCATTCTGGAAAAAGTTTACAAATCATGATGAAACCAATTTCAAAGCATAGATCTTGTCGAGAGCTTTCTGACACTTTTTGTAGTTCAAAAAATGGAGTCCGGATGCTCAAGATATAGCCAGTTGAAGAAATCTTGTGATAGGGGTGTTGAAAGTGACATGGCACTATGAAAATGTGCCAAGTGGACCAATAGACATTTGACACACTACCATGTCACCCGCCAAACATGCATTAACCAAGTCAAAGGTGCCAAAAAAGGAGGGAAAAACTTTCAAATCTCTTCCCAAGCACGTAGAAAGGTGGGAGGTCATTTTGAACCTTTGACCTGCCACCTAAAAAGTTAATGCCTTGACCACTTTAGACACAGAGGTTGAAGTGTTATAAAAGAGACTAATTTCTACTTGAATAGACACCGAAAGCCGACTGTGTATTGGAGAATATAGACCCACTTATAGTATTTGGTCATTTTGGAGCCCTTAGAGGCTGAATCAGAGCTCGGAGTAAACTAAAAAGTTGTTTATAATTCTGATACGCTCTATGCAGTATATTAATTTTCCTATTTTGGAGAATTAGTGATGCCATTTTGAGCTATAAAAGTTTTTGATTTTGATTTTGGAGAAGCCTCTGCGTGTGATTCAGGAAGGTGAAGGACGTGCTGAGTCAGCCAAGGTATTTCAAAGGTCTGATCACTATTTTTATATAGAGATATGATCTTTTGTTGTTTTTTAAGTAATATTTTAACTTACAAATTTGAGAAACATTAATGGATTGGTTTGATACGAACTTGGGGACGTAGGAATTCTAAACCCTGTAAACAATTTCTTTGTTTTGATCTTTGAATTCAATTTTGCATTTCATTTTTAGTTAATTTATAGATTATAATTTAGATTTTAATTAGAATGCAAAAATTACTCATTTGATCATTTACGAGAAATTAGATAAAATTGAGAATTTGAAAAATCTAACAGTTTCAATGGATATTTGATGTGATTTATTAATTCACCTTTATTTCAATTTTGAAACTTGATGTAGATCAGATTTTAATCAGATTTAATCATTCCAACATCTTATAAGTTGAGAAATTCAAAATCTATACTTTTAAAATTTCATTTAGAGTTTATCAGTGGAGTTTAAATCAAGTTGGTATCAAAGCAATTAGAATGCAGGGATTACTTCTAGTTGTGTATTGACAATTGCTTCCAAAATAGTTGGATTATTAGTTTGTAGATTGACTATTATTGCAGTGTGCAGTGCAAAATCAGTTGTTTGCAAAAAACCCTGGGCAAGTTGTCACAGATTGAGGTCATCAAAGATGAAAATGCAATCTTGAGATGCTAAAAATTTGCACTTGAACTGCAAGTGGCAAAGTTAAAATCAGATCTTGAATCCAAGGATGAGCTCTTGATTAGATTGCAATGCGGTGAGTGTGAAAAGGTAAAGCCTTCAACTTTAGATGCAAAAACTATGACTGAATGCAATGTAAGTTTTTCACCACAGGAATCTTCATCTTCTTCCACCATTTCAGATTCAGATTCTAGTAATATTGTTTTTGGTGATTTTGAAAGATACACTAAGGGCATAGGATCTAAATTGTTGTTTAAAATGGGTTATAATGGAGGAGGACTTGGTAGAGATAGCCAAGGTATAACTAACCCAATTCAGGTTGAGCATAGACCTCTTCATGCATGTTTGGGTTATACTAGTGTGTAGGTGGATGATGGAGAAGTTTCTTCCATGGCTAAAGGAAGGCGAGCTTCCAATAGCAAAGATTCTAGGCCACTAGTTCAAAGGTATAAAAGTAAAAGAGGTATTGAGATTCCACCTCCTAGTTCCTACACTAGAGTTAGCACTAAATATTTTGATCCACTTTTTATGTTTAAGAAATTTGGATTTAACATTTAGAAGATAATGCAATCATTTCCATGCACTTTTTGTGGGATGCATAACCACAGTGTTACATTTTGTTGGAAGAGACATGTTTTGTTGAAGCATATTGCATGTTTGAAAGACCATTCTCATGATAAGATGGGAATTGGCAAAAGGGGATCCTCACCTAAGAAGGATGTTTGTACTCATTGTAAAGTGAGTGGACATAGGATTGATAGATGTTTTAAGCTTCATCCATCTTCACATTCAAGTAATGTTAAAACTAAGATGATTTACAAACCTCTCACTAAGGTTAATGAAGCTAATTCAATCCATAATGTAGTTGACAATACAACCTAGGATAAGGTAAAATCTACAAGTGAAAATCCATTAAAGAGGTTAAGTCAACAATATGCAATTGGTAATGAATCCACAGAGACAATCAATTTCACTAGGAAGAAAGAATTGGTTAAGTGGATTATCACTACATTATTTTTGCAAAGCACGGTTAAAAATTTACCTAAGGGAATGAACAAGCTTTGATAGATGTAGATTAGAGTTGATGGGAACACTTCAAGACATGTTTACCATATGAAGTTTTTCAATTCTCACTTTTTGATAACTCTAAGTTTTTGATCTCTAGAATATACTGTATGGGTAGTCTAATAATGGATAAGATATTAACTCATTTGAAATAGTTGGGGATATAACAAAGTGATGTTATGAGTTGTTTCCTTATAACATTTGACAGTTAGATGGCTATTTTGAATGTATCTATTTTGGCAAAGTGATGTTTAGATGCATTTTTTAAGACCCTTTGGGCATGTTTAGATGTTAGGCAATATACACTTTTGGTTGTTTGCATTTGCTTAGCATATAAGTCCCATACTAGGGCATTGTATTGAAACATGTCCACAACATTTATTGTATGTTGTTGGCATTATAAACTTGTCTTGCTGTTACATTAGGAGTTGTTTCAATTTTTGGCAAGTCACCGCTTTACAGGATGTGACATTTGGGCAGACAGTTTGATATGTTATAATCACTTTTGTAGTTGCAGATTCACTTACTCATGCCTTTGGATTAGGCATTTATATAGTTTGATTGTGAATCATTTTAATGAAATTGTTTATATCTCTTGCTATGATTGGGTTCTATTTTCATGGATGCAATAGACTAGTTATAAGATTTCAGGTCATAGTCGACTTTTGGAGACCAAAAGCCTCTTTTGTAGGGAGGTGTGATCCAGAGTTCATTATAGAAAATTTTCCAAATCATGATGAAACCAATTTCAAAACATATATCTTGTTGAGAGATTTTTGGTACTTTTCATGGTTTGAAAAATAGAGTTTGGATGCTCAAGATATAGCCAGTTGAAGAAATCTTGCGACATGGGTGTCGAAAGTGATGTGGCATTGTGGAAATATGCCAAGTGGACCAATAGTTATTTGACACGTGGAAAAATAATTAGGTGCAAAAAAAAATTGGTTTGGTGTTTTTTATTCACATGTTATTTGAAATTTTCAATTATTTAAAGGCACCAAAGGCCAAATTGCCATGTCACCTACCAAACATGCATTAACCAAGTCAAAGGCACCAAAAAAGGAGGGAAAAACTTTCAAATCTCTTCCCAAGTGCCTAGAAAGGTGGGAGGCAGTTTTGAACCCTTGACCTACCGCCTAAAAGGTTAATGCCTTGACCACTTCAACCATGGAGGTCGAAGTGTTATAAAAGGGACTAATTTCTACTTGAAGACACAGGAAACTGACTGTGTATTGGAGAATATAGACCCGCTTATAGTATTTGGTAATTTTGGAGCCCTTAGAGGCCAAATCAAAGATCAAAGTAAATCAAAAAGTTGTTTAGAATTTCGATACGCTCTATGCAGTATGTTTATTTACCCATTTTAGAGAATTGGTGATGCCATTTTGAGCTATAGAAGTTGCCAATTTTGATTTTGGAGAAGCCTTTGTGTGTGATTCAGGAAGGTGAAGGATGTGCTGAGTCAGCCAAGGTCTTTCGAAGGTATGATCACTATTTTTACAGAGATATGATATTTTGTTGTTTTTTGAGTAATATTTTAACTTGCAAATTTGAGCAACATTAATGGATTGGTTTAATACGAACCCGGGGACGTAAGAATTCTGAACCCCGTAAACAATTTCTATGTTTTGATCTTTGAATTCAATTTTGCATTTCATTTTTAGTTAATTTACAAATTATAATTTAGATTTTAATTAGAATGCAAAAATTACTCATTTGATCATTTAAGGTAAATTGGATAAAATTAAGAATTTGAAAAATCTGACAGTTTCAATGGATATTTGATGTGATCTATTAATTCACCTTTATTTTAGTTTTGAAACTTGATTTGGATTAGATGTTAATCAGATTTAATAATTCCAACATCTTATAAGTTGAGAAATTCAGAATTCAGACTTTTAAATTTTCATTTAGAGTTTATTAGTGGAGTTTACGGATCATAACTTGAGGCACATTTATGCTTCAATACCTTCACTACTATGGATAATATTGCCTTCATAGTGTAAAATATTTATAAACCAATTCTGCATTGGTGGGAAAATATTAACATGTAACACATAAGACCACAATATTTTTAATATGTGAGAGAAGTTTGTCAAAGTTTTCTATGGAAAATATCATCCCTTAAAGCACTATGTGAATGAGTAAATGAAGTTATTTCAACCATGATGGTGTAAGTATCATTTAGTTCAAGATTACATTTGATGAATTATTTCACCTATTCTCATGCTTGTAGATCCACAACACTAATAAAAACAAGATGTTGAAGCATATTAGTGGAATTTTCCCTTGTATTTAGGAAGTGGTGGAATTATTACACTTCAACACCTTAGGCAAGGATATTATGAAGCCTTCAATACTAAAGATAAGTCCAATTTTAAATATAATAATTCTATATTTTTTGGGTGAACACACGAGAATAAACTTGCTAAGAGAAACAAAAAACACACCTAAGTATAAGCATGCATACTTTCACCTAGGATACAAAAAATAATAAATCATTGTTATTTAGACAAATAGAAGAGGAGACAAATTGATATGTGTTACTAACATCACAATACCCATACCCATAATGACTCTAAATGTTTCATGCAATAGTTTCTAATTATGTAAACCACCCATAGGCCTATGTAAGAGGAATAAACTAACCCCGAAACAACATTCCAAAGTGTCAATGTCAATCTTAAAACCTCCACATCCAAAATTTTATTAAAAAGAAAAAAAAATGTTTCCTACCAAGTGGTTGGTCAAGGGATATCCCCTCCATGTCATCATATAATGTAGAAGAAAGAATAATCTCATATCACACAATGTAGTTAAATGCCTAAGCCTAATTCATGAACCCCATCCACAATCATACTCAAATGGTTAGTTCAATTCAGTTCAAGAGGTCACATCAAACACCATTTTAATTTAGAGCATGTGAATTATCCATGCATGATACATTTACATGTGATGTAGAATACACATAGATTTGTGACATTTCTAAGAAATCCATATGTATATGGTTGAGATGGTATCTTTATATTTAAGACATAGTGTTGATATAACAATGTCAAATATTCTATTTGCCTTATTTAATCAAAATGTATTTTAATGACTCAAGTTACCTTGGTGTCTGATACTAAATAAAAGAAGCATATGTGTCACACACAAAAATTTGTATTTCTCATTTTTTTCCAAGATAAACCTACATTACTTGAGAAGTGTCACCTTACAATGCTCTGTGTAATACATGGTGCAAAAATAACATCTCAATAGTTAGTTTTAATAGCATGGAGAATTATTTTAGGATTCTAAAATAATTATAACACAATACATAGTGAAACACTAGATCAATCTTGTTCCAATATCTCCACTCACCAATAATAATCTATTGTAGATCAATATGGGATAATCGTTATATATGGTACCAAAATTAAGAACCCATCGACCAAGGTAAGACTTAACTAATTTATTCACCTTGTGTTTGCCCAATAGTCCTCACATCAAGAAATTTTGTTTTGTGGTGCTTATACATTTACTATTATGTGCTCCACAACATCATTGTGAAGAATAGTTTGGTCATTATCATGTATAGATGAATTTTTAGAAAAACTCCATAGTGCACAATATTTTACCTATATTGACCTAATTTTAGGCTATCAATATGGTCCTTTCAATCTTGAAGATGTTTATAATCTGACAACATTTAAAATCAAGAAGGGATTGTATGATTATTTGGTAATGTATTTCAACCAAACCAATGTGCCAACAACATTAATATACTTGATTAATAACATGCAATTAACAAATTATTTCATTATTGTCTACTTGGATGACATTTTCATTTATAGTAAGACATTAGGGAAGAACATTGAGCATGTCTTACACATCCTAAACATAAGTTTCAAACAAACTAATGTAAAAGTACATTCGGTGTCACATATTCCAATACCTAAGCTCTATCATTTACCACATTAATATACATGTAGATATAGAGAAGATCAAAGCAATGTAATATTGGTTAACTTTATAGAATCTCACAAAGGTCAAGAGGTTTATTAGACTTGTAAATTATGCCTTAGGTTCATACTTAGATTTTCTCACATTTTGTGGTCTCAAAATCAAATCATGTGCACTAATACTTATTTCTAATAGACACATATGCAACATCACATCTTTGAGTAATTTAAGTAATGAATTAGCATGAAACCAATTATAGCCATGTCAGACATCATGTAGCCTTTTAAATAGATATAAACACATCTAAATTTATACTTGATGCAATACTCACTTAGCATGAACTCCTTTTCACATGTCAAATAAGAATTGCATCTACATGATGCAGAGGTACTCCACCTATAAGAAACTATTATTCACTCTGATCATATGTTTCTTCACTTATTTTACATATAAATTATAGAATACATTCAAACAAAGTTGATGACCCACTTTCAATTGTTATATTTAGTGGTCAAGCATAAGAAGGGAAAAGACAACAAGGCTACATATTGCTTAAATAATTTTTGAATTATTATGCTCTATAGTATTCATGACACTTATGGTCATTATTTATCATATAAGGTTTCTCTCTACTTATATGATACAAAATTTATATATAGAGAACATGCCCGAAACTTATATCCATCATGTGAGGCCCAATATTTGTGATACCATTAAATTCTTTTTATATTGCTCTTGGATACCACATGGACCATGTTTCACTCTCATTTTGATATTTGGATCATACTAGTGATTATATTATATATAATTAGTATTGGGTTTTTTTCCTTGTGTTTCACTTCAAAATAACATACTAACACATCTTATTCTTACATCACAAATGCATAAACCCTAGACACTAAACTTGGATGCAATAACATATCATAAAAGGAAAGTTTTCATTCTCATTAGAGGCATAGAGAGAGACTATTAGACCTCTATTAGGCTAGTTGGAAATGGGACAAAATTTAGGTCTTTCATACTGTTTGCACTAAGAAATAATGAATAGTTTTATAATATTACACAATATTTTCCTTAACACATAAGAACTTAATTGTAACACAATTCTAAATATGGAGCAAGATAAAGGCATAATAACCTAAATCTAAACATTTTCATTAACCCACTTATGTATCATAGTAGTACAATTAAAATTGTAAGTTCAACATGAATTTATTACAAAAACAATCATGAAAAAAACACTAATAATACTAACAACCTCAGACATAATCAACACACTTTCTTATCTAATGAAGTTACATGTTCATACCACACTTTTATAGTTACAAATAATAAATAAATGCCCATGTATGGCACAATTGTTTAAATATAAATATTATTTTTTTAAGTGATTGTGTTGACATATTTGAAATTTTATATCTTCACCATCACACATTATATCATCAAAATCTATTTTGTCATTACATCTCTAGCTAAATCACTCTTATTGGTTTGGCCATGATTTACATCTTTCACACCCCATAGTTTGTGCAATTATCTTCCTAATTCTTGTGTTCCATATTTTTTGTTTATTTGTGACTCAGTCTAAATAATTTTACTCCATAATACTTTGGCCCAAGGGTGCCTTCTCATCCTCATGTGTGTACCTACCCTGACTTTTGTTCACTTTGATATAACTCACCTCCTATACACTTGCATCCATACTTAGCCAAAAGATGGGGTTTAACAAACATGAAATTAATTATTTATGGATTGTGATATTTTTTTACCTTTGGGTTATAGTGTATCTCATTGATTTTTTTATGTTATGCTTTAAATTAATGTTAGACGGAAATTGTGATTCATGTAGTGGGTGTATGGGATTATTCGAGTTTATGATTTTTTGACCATGGTAATTTGTTACTATGAAATCATGAATATGAATTTTTATATTATTATTTATTATTCATTTGATGGATTATGATAATATTTCCTCTAATAATTGTCTTGTGTACTTAATTTTGAATTGGGGGAAGTTTTAGTTTACATTATTTTAGGGTATTTATGTGTTTATCCATTATCAATTCATATTAATCTCTTCTTGGTGTATTTTTTCTCTATTTTGGGCCTTATTTTCTTCCCAATTAATTTTTTTCTCTCTCCTTACTAATTTTTTAGTTCTCCCCTTTGTTTTATTTATTTTAATAGATTTTACTAGGACCATATTAGTATGGTCCTTTTTGAATAGGACCATAACCATATGGTCCTTGTCAGAATAGTTTAAGTTGACTAAGACCTAATTTAGACCCACCCAATAGGTTGATTGTAAAATTCCCTTTAATTTAATAATCACAATCCATGGTTTAAGGCATAAGTTACATTTATTCAATTTTTACGATAACCACATGGTGGAATAATGATGGAGTGATGTAGTTTACTACTCTTCCCTAGAATTCTCCTTTTGAAAGATCATCGTATCATAACTAGATAACTATACCTAGCATGGGTATTCATAATGAGGTTAAAATATTGGAAGTTTCTTGATTTAAGACAAACATAAAATGAGGGTAAGGTAGAGCATATAAAAAAAAGTGTCTTATGCTTAGCAAATATATCCTTTCAATCAAATCAGTTTCTAGAATTTATAATTCTATATAATGGATATTCACATAATTTTAGTTGTTGCTTGAATTTAGATGAATATAAAAAATATATACAAAAAATTAGTTGAAAACAAATCCTATGAAATTCACTCAAAGGATAATTGATATATGAAAAATTTATCAATTTATACATTCACACATAAAATTAATATTATAAAAGAAGCTTTTGCCACAAATAAATTAGAATAATTATAAAATCAATCTAACTAATTTAAAATTTGCACCACAAATGGAATATATTAGTCAATTTAATCCAAATATCTCATGCATCACATAAAATGAAAAATTAAAAATAATAAAACTCCTTGCACATTCTTAAAAAAATTGAACTTCTATTATTTTACCAAAATCTTCCTCCTTTCGATAGGTGAATACAAATTACATAAATAATCCAAATGTGGCATCATCATAACTAAGATAAAATTCATGTAATGAATGAGATACAAATATATAGCTAGGATGATGTAATATCAATATAAATCCCCTAGATTGCTAGAGTTGATCTAGGTCTTGTGAAAAAATTGGAGCTTGTGAAGCACTAAGACTTGGAGTGACAGTTGATTCTACTCACCAAGACATACTTCTACATTCATAGTCCTTTTACCCCTAATTTTTGTTCCCCAAGATTTTTTAATTCTTTTGTCAATTTCCCACATTTTGTCTATCTTCTTACATTCCAATAAGATCCTAATTTGAATTAGACAAGTTTATAAAAACATAGCTACATTAATGAATATAAAACAATTGAGATACATGTGAATGAAAAATAATATTGAGAATAAAAGGTCAAGAGAAATAAATATAGGTCTATATTTTATTGAAGAGTAGAAATTTAAGTGATTAGATAAAATATTGATTTGGAGTCATCATATTGCATTGTGTCATTTGTTCATACTATTGAAAAGTTGCATAAGGATTAGAGCTTACATCCATAATTCCATATTAAACTATATTGGGTGTTGGTTTCCAACTATTCTAAGAATAAGGTTTTTATTGTGCCCTAAAACACACACCCCATTTTAAAATTTTAAAATAGGGACCCATTATTGTAAAATATTTATTTAGGGGGCTATGAGCCTAAAAATCTGACTTAGTTATCATTCATTTTCCACCTAAGGTTATTCCCATAATATCCAAAATTACACAAGTCTAAATTGTGAAAATATAAGCTTAAAATAATATATTAAGTCATTTCAAACCTTGGGTTTTTGTGAATTTTATTTCAAATTCATTTTTTTAGTATATGAGCTAATGATTATAATCATTCTACATCCTAGTTGCTATATTTCAAATCATAGGATAAAAGGCTGATGATTATTAATATTTTGCAATCAGTCTCATACTTTTGGATTCCATTAGGTTGTGGCATGCATCACTCTCATGCCACTCAGATATTTGGATGTTTGTAATATTTCTAAGTCTTTAAATATTCCACATTATTAAAATTTCAAGTCTTATGTGCTCCTAGGCTCCACAAACTTTTCATGTGGCACATTCTCATTAAAGTAGAAGCATGAAGACTTCATCTATTTATAATCAAAGGTTAAAGGTTTTGCATTCATGTGTCTTAATTTTATTAAGCCTCCAAGGTTATAAGTGATCAATAATGAACACATTCTTAGTAAAGAAGATGTATAGAAGGGTTAACCAATTCCTTGTTATACATTCTAATGGTTCTAAGCTTCCAAATTTTATGGGTACCTAAGATTGATCCATGTGTCTTGATCATGTTAACTCACAACCATGGGAAGATTTATGGTTGAAAGGTATACCAATCCAATGTTCCAATCTCATGTGCTTAGATATTAGGCCATGTGGATTGATTATGTAAACTCATAACCAAGTGGCCTGCATGACACTATAAAGAGATATAAATAAAGGGTTTGGTAATAAAGACTAGACAAGTGACATTCTCTAAGGGAGGTGTGGCTAAAATATTAAAAGGAAAATATCAACATCATGGTAAAGAGGCCAATTAATGAATAATTGACAATTGTCTCAAAAGTGATGACTAGACACAAATAATCTTTGAATGATTGCCATTTGGAAAAAAAGTACACCTACCAAAGCTGACTAGCATATTACAATTTAAATGGGCATTAAATCCAAAGTTCATTATCTACATTGAAGGTGCATGAATAAATTCAATACCAATGCCTACGTACAATATATGAAAAATCTACGTTAATTAAAATTCACTTTACCATTACTCTTTCAATCAAATGAGTGCATTTTAAACTTACCCAATGCCAAACAAACCCTAATTTTCTTTAGCTAGCAAGAATAGAATAAACTAGTCAAGACACCAAAATAACTATAGTGACCAAAGGATAATAATGGCCTCTTCTTCAAAATAGGGTAAGCCCTTAATCCCCACCATTTATTCATTTATGGGATTGATAGGGTATAAAGATATGGTATTCGATAAAAGTGCCCTAAATTTCAATTTTCCACATTACTCGATGCTGTAGGAAGAGGTGGAATCTGTCCAACCATACTCTACTAAGGATCAACTCACCTAGAAGACAAGAAATACATTGATGATTTGCTACCAATCAAAGAGAAAAGACTCCACTAGATGGTATTCAAACTTGAGGTAATGTTGTGTATCAACCTCTTAAAAGTTTTGTTTATTAATGGAACTATTATTAGAGATATTATGAATGTTAGGGGATTCAAGAGTGACTCTTCTTACATCTCCGACAGTGCATTTGAGAGATACCCATAATCAAGTATCTTGAGACTACCTTAATCAAGTCTCAACTAATGTTTGGCTTGATCAAAACATAGTAGATGGAAAGATAAAATAATGGCTTGTATAAGGTCATAGGATGAATCCCAAAGGGGTTATATCCTCCAATTACATTATCAAATTCAGATCTAGAATTGTGATATCCATGGCCTTTTTTAATAGACTATATGATTTTTTAAGTATTTCTTACATTTAACTAGAATGGGTTTCATTATTAGATATACTCCTAACATCTAACTAATTGGTGGCATTTGGGGAAATTATAAGTGCCTAGTTAAAATCACAGGTGTTCCACCCTGATTAGAGTCCTACTAACAATAAATTTTATATGATGTCCTACCTATTAGACATAGTGATGGACATAGTTTACAAGCCCTATGGCTAGGAGTGGTACCCCTCGAATGAATATTTGGCAAACAAGATCAAAAAATACTTTTATTTCATGTTCATTCATATATTTAGAAATGAAACTATAAGTATATGTAATGAGTTATATCCTCATATATATCAAATAATGTAGGGCACCCCAATGCCCATATTATTAGAAAACATGACAAGGAGCCTAAATAAAATGGGATAATATTGGTTATATCTAGATGTAACTATCATCCTAATAGAAGGCATAAGGACAACTCCTATAATACTACCACATCATGTTTTGGACACTATAATGGACTAAGAAATTACATATCAATTATTTTAAAGCATTGATGAGGAATTAGGTCAAATAAATTTGGCCTACTATTTTAAGGCTCATTTAAGCATTGGATAACATCAATATGTGATAAAGCCACATTTTATTCAAGCTGGTAAATCTAGAACTCAGTATAATTATAGCTTGCACCTTTTAATGAATGGGACCCCAGGATAAAAGTAAGGGGGTACCTCAAGTCTATTCAAGAAAAGATAAAGTGCACATCTCATAAGATCACCAATGGTATGATCATGATCAGATATTCTTAAATGCCTTAGATGATTTAGAGGTATGGAAAAATATGAAAGATAAATCAATTTATATGATACATGCCTCAGCCTTATAGTACAACCTTGAGGCAATAGAATAAGAAGCACAAAATGCATGGAGTCAACAATGACCCCCATCTCAGCCACATGATTCTCAAGCATATGATCCACATCCCTCTCATTTAATAGAGCCTATAGAGGGACAAATAGATGAATCTAGTAGTCAAAGAGAATATAATACTTGAGTTGGGAGGGAAGTTTTGAGAGGTCTTTTGGGTCCTAAATCCCCCTCTACAATAACAACTTCCCATGTTTACATTTTGGGCTCAACTACCATAAAGGATAGGTCAATAGTTTCTTCAACTAAACAAAGGAAGATAAGTTTTGTGATGAATCCTTTTCCTCTCCTTGCCATAGTTACTCAATCCTCCATGAATTCTTTTGAATTTCCTTCCCTTCCATTCTAATTGCTAGACTCCCCTCAATCCCCTAAGTCTCCTTAGGCAAGTCTTGTGCCTTCTACTTCAACACCTTCGATCACACTTACTACCATAGTGTTTCCTATAACCAATCCACCATCTCATCCACATTCTAATCTACCCATCTATACCTATCAAAGGAAGCACAAAGACTCTCCTACTCCCTCCCAAGATAAGAAATTAGAAGAGAGGCCATCACTTGGTCTCCCTATTATAGAGGAAGTTGGTGAAGAGGAAGAGGAAAAGGATGTAGAGGTTATAATGGAATTTGAAGATTAAGAAGAAGCTAAACAATTAATATCTTTGGTTCATTATCCTTATGAGGAGGAAGACCAAGAAGTGGGTAGTGCACAACTAGGTGATGAAGAGGTTAAGCTAGAAAAGGCCAAAGCTTTGAGTCTGGGCAAGCATGAAATGAAAGAATTAGTTGGCCTCACATAAGAAAAAAGTCAAAGATTTGATGATCTAGTCTCTTCTATTGTTTATTTAGTTTATAATTTAGATATTCTAGTTGTGATTTTACCCTCAGTTATTCCTAGGATTATATCATCAAGTTTTATTAGTATAACTATTGATTCTAATATTCTTTCTTCTCTTAAACTAATAAGGACTCCCAAGGTAGTCCATTTTGATAACTTGGTCATAATTTATGTATTCAATCCTACGAAGCCCCTCATTCCCAAGAAAAATTTGACCCAAATATAATTCCCCATGCCCCATCCATTGACCATGCCTACAACAATAATGACTATCGAACTGACCCTGGGTCGTACTAGATTATTGGCTGAAGTAACGCCTATGAAAGAAACATCTCCAAAGGAAAAGTTTGGCCAAAAATTTCCTTAATTTAATATTCAAATAAGTTACACCCTACCAACCAATTTGATTACATCCCTTCTAATGACCACTCCACCCTCTATATCCTAAGACGCTACTCAGGAAGTTGAAATAGGATAACTTATTATTCCCCAATGGGTAAGAGAGATGTAGAATGTTAGATATGAAAAATAAAATTTGGTCTTAACTAAGTTATCCATAGTCTCCACTCATTAAATAAAGAGAGTGTATCTATTTAGGGAGTGAGGAAGAGGAAGATGGTGAACCTAAAAATAAAGGGTGAAGTCAAGTTTGAATAAAGAGAGAAATTGTTCTCTTTAGCAAAGAAGTCGAAAGAAAATCACAATGACCCTACTAAATATATTAAGGATTTAAACACTTGTGTGGATTCAATGGGGGAGGAAATAAAATAAATACACCAAAGTACTGAAGAGGCATGTAAAATATAGAAGTAAATATAAATTACATGGGCCCCTTAGAAATTTATTGATGATGTTCAGAGTGTAGCCACTAAGTTGTACAATATTTTGTATGACATCAAGGTTTCCAAGGAAAGAAGTCAATAAAGTAGAGAAAATATTGTTACACTTTGGAATAATATGAAGGATGTGGAAAGGAGATTGAATTTCCTACTTCAGTACTCAAGGATTGGTGCTTTCAACTAGTTGAATCTCATGACTAGCATTGATGCTTCTTGGAGTTTAAACTATGTGATTTCTAAAAGGGATGTTTCCTTACATTGGCATAAATAGATTAATAATTTTATGGGACTTTTTATTAGTCATGAGAGTGAGGAACTACATATTTTGGGAGACATGAGAGTTATAATGGTAATCACCCAAGCTGGGGATCTTATCAATAAACCCAATTTTAATAATTTTTGCTAGGTGGTTGTAGATAACTTCAAGAAAGAAGTTGAATGGGATATTTATAAAACCAATGATAAAGTATTGTAGTTGGTTAGTTTTTTTAGGATAGAGTAACAAGAGCATAGGCTCTAGAAGCCAAATTTAATATATTAGAGGTAGAACAAGAAATTTTGATGGTTGATGCTATTATTGGCCAAAATTGGCCTATATATGAAACTTTTGCCTAGATGGATCATGCCACTCATTGAACCCTTTCAGTAGAATTATAACCCCATTACTAGTCCCTTTATGGACCTAGATTAAAGATGACTAGCACAAGCCTAGAGGAACTACACTATCTTAACATGTCATACATGAATGAATAGGTTAGTTTGGTTGTGTGTTTAATAAATGCACTTGGGAAATCAACCAAGGTTGAATGAATACATGAAAATGATGTTTTTCATGCCATGAATATCCTTTATAATTTTTATGCCTTGATGATTTTTTTATCTCAATATATAAGACTTCAAAAATGATCTAGTAGTGTGGGACATACTCAAAGATGTCAAATTAAAGCCACAAGAAGTATCCATTTGGATTCAAAATATTCAACAGGCTAAAATTAAATGCAAGGTTATTAAGTGTCTAAAGCTCAATTGATCATATCAAAATATCAATGTCATGTGTGTGATAACAATGTTAATAATTTAATGCAAATCAATGGTATGTATTCAATCTTGCAATCAAAGATCAATGGTAAGCACGAGGTTAAAAGGTTAGAGGATCCTAAGAATCAATGTAGTGATGCCAAATATATCGACTATGGTGAACCTTGAGCAAATCAATTGATCACATTCAATCATGCAAAAGGAAAATCATTGATGTGTGTTTGATCTAGTAGATCAAAGATCTATGACATACATTCAACTATGTGGATGAAGATCGATGGTGTAGATCCAGGTCAAAAATTCAATGAGCCCATAGTACACATGAGGCTTCCACATGGAATAAGCACATTAACTGGATGGAGACTGATAGTAGGGTGTATATAAGGCATGAGGAGATACCAAGCATCATAATCCTACAAATAGAGATCTAATAGCATGCACAAAGCCAAATGTTACAATCTCAAGTGAAAATTAAAAAATAAATAGCTAACATTGAAATTCAATGCTAGGAGACTCTTGAGGAGAACAATGGTGAAAATTTGATCAAGTTTTAAGGGTCATGAGATGAGGACACGTGTCCAAAGTGATGATGATCATATTTTAATAAACAATGTGGTAGGGAATGCCACATAGGTGGACACATCAGATCAAAATATTTTATGGACCCATGGGTTGCCAAAGCAAAGAATTCAAACTCATTACCACCATTAAAGCTTAGTTAAGACCCCTAGTTTGAATATTTAGAGCCTAAATGCCATGTTTTTTGAGGTTATAGTATTATTTAATGATTGTATTCATTATTCTTTAAAAAAGACCTACACATACAATGATTTCTTGGCTTCCATAATACTTTGGCCTATAGAACCATGGTTTCTTGCTGATTCAAATGAGATGGATACATCAAGGAGTGAGGTGTCCATGGAAAACCAATAAGGGAATTGGTTTTCCATTCCATGAAGACCTATAATAAGTTTTAAAAAGCACTATATAGTCAGCAGGATATTAATGGAGTGTGGTAAGAGGATTATCATAGAATTGATATCAAGATCACTTTTTCAAAAGTATGCTAGGCCAAATTTTGATCATTCTCTCATAAGTGATCAATCACCTATAATAGGCCTAATGGAAAACAATCTCTTGGTATGATTATCATTGTCATATATTTTGCACCAATTGGTAGGTAGGTAATAAGGACCTAGTTTTTTATGGGATCTATTTGAACTAATTCACATGGAAACCACAACATAGAGGGGCCAAGGTGATGGATCTTGTAGAATGATTAGTTAGGGATCCATCTCAACACCTAGTGTGCACTCTCTACCCTGGCACAAAGATGCTCATATGTGTTATAAATCCTAGTTTGATCTAGTAAAAAAATGGACTCTCATTTTTTGACATGGTGAAGTCCTACCAAAAATTTGTATGAAATACCTCTTGAAGTAATAAATATAATATTCACCTATCTCTTGCCTCCAAAAATTGTGTTTAACAAGCTGGTGCATGATGGCCTTGTGAATAAGTGTCCTTCCATGTCCATTATCCTTATTTCTTGCCTAGTTTTAGGTGTTTTCAATTTAGTTTCAAGTCTGAACTTGAGCTCTTTCCACTATCAATGGATGTTTGATGTGAATCTTAGAATTCCTCTTTACTTTATTCATCATTTGGTGAGCCTATTTTATGAAATGCTTATGCAAATTAGCTATATTGTGAGATTATGTGAGCTGGAATTATATTATGCTACATCAATGTTTATTTCATGATTATGTGAGTATCAATGAAATTTGGTCTATCAACCATTTAGCTCTCTTAGTTATCTTATACCCCCTCTCTATCCCTTTTCTAAGTAGAATCATTATTTTAAGTGATCCACCAAGAGGAAGTCAGCTTTCTCCAGAGGTTTAACCTCATCATAGGATACCCATAGCCTAAGGTTATTCCCATTGTGTAGCTTAGTTAGAGAGAGCCTGAATAACCCTCTAAAAGGGTGCATACTATATGCCTATAATAATTTTTAGCATACCTAGTGGGACCACTTTTTAAGAATTTTGGTCAAGTTTGATGTTGATTTGATCAATTTACAGTGGTTATATATTTTATACAATAGTATTTGGTGACTTTGAAGAACACTCAACATTTTGGTGGCATAGTACTAGTTATCTTTCATGCCAAAGTTGACTACAATATTTGCTTCTATAGGTATTCATTTTGAATTTATTGAATTACCTTTGAAATCAGAAAGAAGGTTAAGATTTGTTAACACTCACCCATACATGGGAAACTTTTCTCCTATACCAATTTCAAAATCTACCTCTACAAGGAGATCTTTGTTATCCCCTTTCATTTCCATGGTAGTCCCTAGAGCTTTCCTTTTAGTTACTTTCAATGGTTAGAGCCCATTAAACCTCAATCACTATGATCCTATTCAAGTGGAAACTCTTAAAAGTGTTCCTTACTCCATGAAAGACTAATCTACAACCCATTTTGAGCACCTTAGAGATGTAGCCAACTTTTGTAATATTTTTGATGTCAATGAGGAAAATGTGGCCATATCTTTGAAGGCTAAATCCATTGATTGGTATATAAACCTTACTATTAACTCCATCACACCATGGGATCATTTAGGTGATGCATTGTGTAATATATTCAAAGATAAGAGTGATCACTTGTCACTTGTTGAATAGTTAAATACAATCAAGAGGGCTCCTCATGAGGTTATGCATGATTACAATACGAGGTTTCAAAAGACATGGGATAAGATTCCAATATTTCTTAGGCCTACTCCTAACTATGATTTACTTTACTATTTAAAATATCTTAATAGTGATATTATAGTAATGATTCAGTGTATAGGAGGAAACACACTACCAAATGCTTATGAGGTGGTAATCAAAGTAGAGAATTATCTAGTACAAGCTGGCAAGCTTACACCTAGTCCACCAATGTCTTTGTTTTTCGATATTCAACCACCTCCTATCATCATTCTTCCCCTTGATTCTATTCCACCTATGCCAACACTTGCTACCATACCTACACCAAAGTAGGAAAAGGCTTCAACTAGTCAATTTAGTGACTCTTAAGAAAATAAGAACTTACAAGAGCTCAAGATCATGTTTCAATCCTTTAGAAATGAATTGGTAAATGTGAAAATGAATCAAGCCCAGTTAAATAAACATTATCAAGCTCCATATTAGCCTTAAATATAATCTTATCAAGCTAATAGGCCACCCTACAAAGGAAATTTCCAAGGCCAAGGACAAGGATAACCTAACTATGTTAGGTAAAACAATTATAATCCAAAATATATAAGTACCTTTAACACTTTGGTCCTTACTCAGAATAACATTACTCAAGAAAGTGAGGGTACTGTGCCTTAGAATTAGTCTTTTGGCCAATCCATTATTTCAAACACTGAGTTCAATTTGGATTTCAATGGTCTATGGCAATAGGGTACTAGCTATGGGTACAATCAATCTCTTATGGCTCAAAATACAAAAATACCTATGATGACAAAACTAGAAGAGCCTCAATAAGGCCAAGATCCTAATGAAGGACCAAACCAGTTGGGTGCTATAATGGTTAATTATGAGTAGGGAGAATGTTATGCATCTAATCAGTAGGCTAGTTCTAGTCAAGTAAACATTCTAGTGTCAGCTAATACTAGGTTCAAAAGAAGGAACAAAGATGGTAATCAAGAAGTAGTCAAAGAGCCTCTTACTATTACCCCATTACTATCAAATCCAAGTGAACCTACTACTGATCCAAAGGTTCCAATTGCTTCAAAGATTTAAAATCAAGGGAATGCTTTTGTACCCCAAAAATCATAAGTTCAAAGTATGGTTGTGGCTCCCAAAGCACAAGCAAAAATTGATGGTTTACCCATCAATATTGTTGAATAAATGAACAAGTCCAATGTGAGTGTGCCAATGTGGGATGTGCTTTCCATGCCTGGTTAGGTAGATATCCTTCAAGAAGGTTTGTCAAATATCAAAGTTTCTAAGAAGCCACCAAGTAAGTAAAATGTGGTTCTCACCAATGCAACCAAAGGACCTAATGAGGGGAAATCAAATAAGGGGGTAAAACCTCCTCCCTTCTACATTTATGTAATCTGATTTAATAGTTTTGGGAATATTAGAGTCTTATTCCTAATTTAGTTAAAGGTCTGAGATGTCTAAATTAGTAAATCATATTGTAATAATTTACTAATGATTTCTATAACTTATTTATATTTTTAACCTTTCTATAAATAGCAATAATTAGAGATAAAATAAGACTTAGCTAAAAATAGGATGAAACAACTAAGATAGTATCTAGAATTTGCTATGTAGGACTAGGATAGTATCATAAATTAGGATCTAGCTTTAAGTTTATGAAAGGATAAAAATGTTGAAATAGGACACCCTAGGGTCTGAGACTATGGTCTTTTTTTGTCACTATTGTCTTAGAGACATTAGTTTTTTGGGTTTTGTTTGTTGTCTCTATGTGAGCCTACCTATGAAATTTCAACTGTTGAAAGTCTATGAAACTCCTTATAGAGATGATTTAGTCTTCAAACCTTATACTCCATTATGATTTGACAAAATTTGAGAAATAAAGGGGGGTCAGTGTGTGTAAGATGCACTAAATGTGTATCCACACCCCTTATGTGGGAATGCTACCTACATACCAATACTTTGAAGAGGGATCAAGTCATATATACTTCTCCCACTTGATGTGATTTTTGAAATAGTATTATGAGTATGTAAACATGTTAAATTGGGTGTGCTTGAGGTGGTTAGGGACTAGTGTGAGGATTTGGATATGCTAATAGCTATATTGGATGGTTGTATGCGAAGAATAGGTAAATTTGCCTTAAAGGTTTTGCTTGTATTTTACTTTATTTTTTAATATTTTCCAACCTCTTTCTAAATGAAATTTGAATGGGATTTTATAGAGATCTATTGATCATGGGTCGAATGTGTTTGTGCTAGGCCAAAAAGATGAAGGATAGGAACTAGGAGGAAATGACTATTGGAGCTAAAAATGCATTTGGACAAGAGTGTTGAACTCAGACACCCTAGGGTCTAGTGTTTTATTCCAAGTTGGGTGCTTTGTTCTTATAGGTGTGGGACCTAGGGGTTGGAATTATCATGAGAAATGTAGCCTAGCTGAGCTAGAATCAAGTTGTGAAAGTATATAGATGACTGGGAATAAAAAAGAAGGTGTATAGAAGGTCATGAGAGCATGCAAGAGGGACCTATGGGTTAGGTGTCAGAAGCCACACTCAAGCTATCAATTTTAACATTTTATAGGACTAAATTTTCCCCCACATTTATTCTAGTAATGCACCAAAGTGAAATACTAGGATAAATGAAAATTAGAAAGCATACTTAAACTTACCTATAAGGGTGAAGCTCATGAAGTTTTATGATGTTGGGTGTGCATAGAGAGAGCACATTGTGAAGTGTAAACCTGAAAAAGAAAGTAAAGAGTAGATCAATTCTTACTAGATACACTATATCTAAAATAAGAATGTACAAAGTTGAGTAAGAGAGAGAGGAAGAGAAAGGAACTAATACACCTCACCAAGTATGTGAACCAATACAAAACCTATTGTGATGTTAAGTGATGTTGGATGATACTAGATATGTGTTGTACCAAGAGTAATATCATGAATGGAGCTAAGTGCTCAAATCTCTGAGAGTGGCTCAAGAATACAAAGGTTGGCCCTTTGGTTTCATCATCACCCACTGAGTGAAGTTATGTGATTATGTGTGTGTTAATCAATGTTTAGATTATGTGTCCAATCGCTTTGAGTAGGTGACTCAAGAATACAAATTATAGCTATACCTTTAGATCCATCATTTCCCCATGAAGTGAAGCTATGAATTGATATTGGTATGAATGTGTGTCATATGAGATGGATCCTAAAGCCCATGAATGTTCTATAATATGATAATGTGGTATGGATATCCAAATGTGTGCTAGAATCTAGGCCACTCTTGGCAACTCAAAAAAGGTGGAGATTAGGCTTGTATGAAAGCCACTCTGAACTAGGAAAAAGGATTATGTGGAAGCTACTCAAAAATGATGACAACCACCTATAGATGGTATAAGGCATGAAATTACTAAGAATACCTATGTAATGTACTAAAATTGAAAATAAAAGAAGTCAAATGTGTCATGCACATTGCCCCCAATCATTGGCATTTAAAACATAGATTTTGATCTGGAAGTTATACCAACTACCTAATCTAAAACTAGAAGTGAGATCCATTATGACGTGCATGATGCCCCCTATGTCTATATTCTCTAAGAAAAACTATACTAAAACTATTGATTCTAAACTGAACTATTGCGGACAAAACTATAACTATACTTATTTTTCTATCTATTTTTGGAAAATATGGTTTTTTTGTTGTTTAGATAGGAGTGTCAAAATATGACACCCTATTTTTCGACACTATAGTCCAAATTTGGTGCTCTTATTTTGTGCTAATTTTGAATATTATTCTATAATTATCACTATCTATCTAGTTTATTTTGTCTAGTTTGAAGTCTAAATATTGTTTTTGGTGTTTTGAAAGCTGATTTTTTGACTGGTAGGAGATCTAATGTCTCTGATAAAACCCTTATTTATTGCCCCCTCTTCTGAGGGTAGGAATGCAAACCCTAAAATGACTATCCTCAAAAGAAAGATCCATACAAGTCTTTTATGCTATGAAAATACATGATATAGTAATGATAATTGACAAGATATCTTAAGATATAACATGGTTTATATGAGAGATTATTATATCAGTAAGGGTATGATTAGATAAATATAATAATGTAATATCATGTGAAATATAATGAACTAGAAATAGAAGTCTAGTTAGTTTTTAGTTGTTAAATAAGGATGGAGCATGATGTCCATCATGGTATCCAAGAAAGCAAGAGAATTCATGATGTGGATCATGGCATTGTAAACAATTGATAATCAATCAACAAGCACACAAAGCAAGAAACAAGGAGCATAAAAGAGTGGAAAAGGGGCCAAAAAAAAAGGGGCATGGGCATATGTCACTCAAACTAGAAATAAATCATACAAGGCATGTTCAATAACCACATACATTACAATTGAAACAAGCAAGGTTGGCATAAGGGCCATAGGCACATAGAAAAGTAAAAGCAAAGGAAATTGACAAATGTCCTAAGGCATACATGAGATATAAAATAGGAAATAATAAATGAAATCATATCTAGCTATGCAAAGCAAGGAAGGAAAACACATAAATACTATAAATAAAATCTAATCTAACTAATCAAAGAAAGAAGTGAAAGTATATAAGACATGTAGTACAAGACTAGGTATATTTTAAAAAATACACAAGTGATATATACTAGTGAGTGTCGATAGAGTAATCTATGTAAACTAGTAAGTAATGTACATCAACATGATAAATAGAGTGTGTGGTGTACGAATGACATAACCTAGATGGTGTAGTCATCTAGAAGATGCCCCTAGTGGGTAGATATTTCAATGTGTGTCTCGAATGTAAATGTAGGATGTGCCCTCAGAGGGTAGAGTGAAGCAATAAATAATCTGGATGTCACTGCACATACTCAAAGAAGATCAAGTGAAACATGGTAATATAGATAAATCAACAAACAATAACATAGAATAGAAAATGTAAGTCTAGCATGGAAGTAGAAATGTAAAGCATGGATGATGCATACAATTGAAATATTTTATTTATTTTGAGTTATTTGAATGTTTTTATATTTTAAAAATTTGTATTATTTTTGGTATTTTTTAAATTTTGAATTATGTACAATAAATAATATGAAGACTATGTACAATAAATTAAAAACAAGCTATGTACAAGCAAGACTAAGAAGAAATGATACTAACTGATGAGTCTCATTAGAGACTCCTTATCATGGTGTCAAGTATCAAGGAGATGGATCATGCATGATAGAGAGGCTGAGACTGTAACTCTAAAAATTATGTATGATATAAATGATATGAAATCTTTGTAGTGGAAACCAACTATGGGGCCCCCCTATAACTCTAAGAAGTGGATGTAATTGTAGGGATCTTAAGAACCCATCTGTTAGTAGGAGAAGCTCTTTGAACATGCGCTCTGTGTGTAGAGGCATGAGACCTTAATGAGACTTCCCTAGGTGTGAACACTATAGATGAAAGCTTTCTAGAGTTTTGAAACTATGGATTCTCTAAAAGAGGCCTCTGTGGAAGTGTATGAACTCACTATGTTGGTGATGGAGGCCTTGACTATGTCTGAATCTGAATTGAAAAAAGAACTATAACTAGTGGAGAAGTTGAAACTGGTGACTGTAAAGTAGAAGATGGCTCTAAAGTGGGGAGTGGTAACTCATATGGAACTCCACCAACTATAATAACCTGATTAGCATGAATAAATTTCATGCATTTGTAAACTATAGAAGGTACTACTCAAAGTTTTTGAATCCATGGTCGACCAAGTAACATATCAAAAACTCCTACATTGAGAATAATATAAATGGTATGGCCACATGTGTTGGACAAACTATAGAGGAATTACAATCTCACCCAATGAACTTTTTATGTACCCATTGAATTTGCTAATAAATAAGTCTATCAGGGTAATATCTTGCTTTGAATATCCTTAATGTTGTAGTAATGTCATAGTGCACATGTTCACACTAGAACCATTGTCTATGAGAACACTATGAATAGGATGATTATGAATGTAAGCTCTAATAAAGAGTGTATGATAATCTAGATCCTCTTCAACTATCTCTTATTCTGAGAAGGAGATCAAAGGTCTAGTTGGAACTCTAGAATTGTACACACCAATCATGTTACTCAAAGGATATGACTCCACTAAAGGTGCCTTATATCTAGCTGGTGGTGGATGTGCATGATATGCATGATGAACACCTGATGTGTCCCTTGTCTCCTATTTATAATGTTATGGGAAAGGATCTGAGAAGATTTTTAAAGCTTTGTCTTGTGTTTTCTTTGCCTACAGAGGCTCAACTAGAGTGCCAAGATCAATAAGATTGCCATCTATCAAGCCCTATATCTTGTGTTTTAAACTGATGCATCTATTTGTTGTATGGCCTGATGCCTTGTGAAAGTCATAAAATGCATTCTAATCATATCCCCATGGAAGAGGCTTTGTTGGATCAGCTTCCCAAATAAGAGGGAGAGATATGATATTACATCCCAAAAGTTGTAAAACTCTGGTTGGACAAACTAGTAGTTGGTAAAGGTTTACCAAGGAGGTGCTAATAAATCCACTTGCTGAGGGGGATATGAAGCCACATTGATTGTAGGTTGATTCTATATTTTGTTATAATTGAATTTGAATTTTTATGGGACTTTCATGTTACTATTATTTTTTTTTTGATATACTTGTCTACTTGAGTTTGCCCATTGAAATTAATTTGACTTCCCATTCCTTTAATGTATGACATAACTCAATGAAGGAAGAGAATATTTTGAACATTGTTGACTCATGTAAAGCTAGTAAAAGACTCTATTTGAAGAGATCTTGTAACTCTTGATCGACCATGGGGCTAGTCATCTTATCCAATATAGTCTTATATCAAAGAACATGATCTGTGAGATGCTCATTTGATCTTTGTTTTTGTTGTGTAATTTAGGCATAGGAAACCTTATCACCAATGTTAATGCTGAAATGAGCTAGGAATATATCAACTAAAGGATTTAATGCATTAATCAATTGATTTGATAAACTACAGAACTATTGTAAAGAATAATCCTTTAGATTATATAAAAATAGCTTGGTTAGTAGCTAGTCATTTGACACATAGTCTAAGCATGCTACATGAAAACCTCTCAAGTGTGTCTCTAGATCACCCTTGCCATCATATAGAGTAAGCATAGGTTAAACAAAACTTGGTGTCAAGGGTGTTGAAGCAATATGATGTGCCAATGGTGTATGTAGTAGAGAAAAATAATCTAAATCTTGAGTTGGTGTAGAAGCACCTTGCTCAAGATGTATCACCTTGGATTGAAAAGATTTTATTTCTTGCATAAGGGATACCATATTAGGAGAAAAAGATGTACTAGCCATAACTGGTAGTGCCTCAAAGGAAGGTTGGGATGCTATAGGGGTTTTTAAGACATAGTTTCCCCTATAGTGTCATGTGCAACTAGTTGCTCTAAAAGAATGAAAGACTCAACTTGCTTAGCCTTTTTAATTTCTAGAATAGATTGTAAGATAAGAGTATGATCTCAGAGATGTTCCCTGAGTCTTTCTATAAAATTTTGTAGAATCAAGTCTTTGTTGAGGACAACATTATTATCAATAATAGGTAGAAGTGGATCAAGAACTTGATGTGGTGGATCATGAACACTATTTTTGTATCATTATTGTTATTCTCATATTGCTCATTATCAAAATTATCCTCATGAAAATTGGTGTAATCTAGATGTGTAGGATCTATAGTAGGAAGTTGAGCTATTTGTTTATCCATGGTATATGGTTGGGTTGAAGTAATATGGGTGAATTTAAGAGGTTTACCACTAAGTCTTGAACTTCTTCTCAAAGGAAGAGATGCAAAGAGCTTAGATGGCATAAGGAAAACAACTTGAAGAATAAAATAGCAGATTAAATAAATATAATCTAAGCAGTGAACTGGAATATGCATAAAAGGATACAAAGCTCACAAACATGTAAGGTGATACCTCAAGAGAAATAGTACCTAGTATATGCAACTAGAGATTTGAAAAATAATAATTATTTTTTTAGAATTACTATGAAATTTTAAAAATAAATTTGAATTTCTGATTTAAATATACAGGTAAAAAATCAAAAAATTATTGGAAATTTTTTAATTTAAAAAGTCTTAGTATATGCAACTAGGGTTTGGAAGAAAATAATTTTTAAAATTACCATGGAATTTTAAAAATTAATGTGAATTTCTAATTTAAAATATGTAGGAAAATATCAAAAAATTATTGGAAAAATTTTGATTTAAAAGGACCCAATATATGCAACTAGGTTTTGGAAGAAAATAATTTTAAAAATTACTATAGAATTTAAAAAACTAATGTGAATTTTTGATTTGAAATATGCAGGAAAAAAATTAGAAAATTATTGAAAAAATCAACAAGGAATTTACCCTAGGGTTTCTAGGGTTTTTATGCATAAATGAAGTAAGTCAGCTTCACCAAATGATTTAACAATTTTAAGAATATTAAAGTCTTATTCCTAATTTAATTAAAGGTCTGGGTTGACTAAATTAGTAAATAATATTGTAATAATTTAACTACTAATTTTTATAATTTATTTATATTTTTTAACCTTTCTATAAATAGTAATAAATAGAGTGAAAATAAGACTTAGCTAAAAATAAGATGAAGCAGCTCAGACAAGATCTAGATTTTGTTGTGCAAGACTGGGATAGTGTCACAAATCAAGATCTAGCTTTTGTGTTGTGAAAGGATAAGAGCATCAAAATATGACACCCTAGGGTCTAGCAATATAGTCCTTTTCTACTACTATTATCCTAGAGACCTGATTTTTTTGGGTTTTGTTTGTTATCCTTGTGTGAGCTTGCATATGAAATTTTGACCACTAAAAGTCTATGAAACTTTTTATAGAGCTGATTTACTCTTCAAACCCTAGACTCCAATATGATTTGACAAAATTTGAGAAAGAAGGGGTGGGGTTTAGTGTGTGTAAGATGCACTAAATGTGTATCCACACCCCTTATATGGGCATGTTGTCTACATACCAATGCTTCAAAGAGGGATCAAGCCATATTTAGTTATCCTACTTGATGTGATTAATGAAATAGTGTTATGAGTATGCAAAAATGCTAAACTGGGTGTGCTTGAGGTAGTTAGGGACTAGTGTGAGGATTTGTATATGCTAGTATTTGTATTGGATGGTTGTATGTAGAGAATAGGGAAATTTGCCTCAATGGTTTTTCTTGTATTCTTGCTTGATTTTGTAATATTTTCCAACCTCTTTATAAATTAACTTTGAATGGGATTTTATAGAGATCTATTGGTCACGGGTCAAATGTATTCACACTAGGCTGACAAGATGAAAGATATGAATCAAGAGGAAATGATCATTGGAGCTAAAAATGCATTTGGATAGGAGTACCAAACTTATAAACTCTAGGGTCTATTGTTATAGTCCAAGTTGGGTGCTATTGTTCTATAGGTGCAAGATTTGGGGGATGGAATTATCATGGGAAATGCAACCTAGTTGAATTGGAATTAGGTTTCAAAAGTCCATGGATGATTAGGAATAAGAAAGAAGGTGTCTAAAAGGGTTGTGAGAGCATAAAAGAGGGATATATGGGTTGGGTGTCACAATCCACACTCAAGCTACTAATTTTGACATTTTATATGACTACATAATCATTGGTGACTCTTTGCTACATAACTGTATGGTAGATAGTAGAGTAATTACTTCAAGGATGCCAAAGTCAATAATTGATTAGCTTGGTTTAAAGTATAAACCCTAATCTAAGGGAGTTTTATATCTTGATGGATATTCCACTAAACCATTTGGCATCATTAAAGGTCTAAGCTTGACCCTACATGCTTGTCTTAGTGTTTTAGTGACTCAGGATGTGTTGATTCTAGATGTGCCTCCTCATTTTGCTTTATTCTGTCTAGAGACTTCACAAAAAAAATTAGGGTTATCTAGTGATGGATTGGTATTACATGGATTTTAAGACAAGGTATGGGACCAAAGTGTCTATTAAATCTAAGCCTATTTCACAATTCCACATAGAGCCTTATGGGTCAAGTAGCCCAAACATCAATTATACCATTCGTGATGAAGATGAACACCTAGTTGGTCAATAAATAGAGACTCATCTTGAAGACATACCTAATATGCTCTTGAATGAGTTACGGAGTGAAAATTAGTTGATTGACCCTTTGGAAGGTGTTGAAGAAAGGGGCATGGGTGTCTACTACTTGCATGAGGAGCAATAATTTTTATCATCCCTTACTAGGCCATAGGAAGATAATAGTGGTTTGTGAAAATTGTTCTTTGATGGTTCAAGGAGAAAACATGGGGTAGGTGAAGGTGTAATGCTATTATCTCCCTCCAATGATAAGTATTTCTCCTCTTATACATTCTAATTCAGTTTCTCTTTCAATGCAACTAAGCATGAGGGCCTTATCTATGCCCTTCAATGGGATATTAAGATGGGAATCAAATAGATACATGTATATGGAGATAGTGAGATGGTAGTGCATAAAATTAGAGGCTAAAACACCACAAAGAATCCCTTAATGAAATCCTACAAACATAGAGTGTGGTACATACTTGAAGACTTTGAGGCCTTTAACATCTAAACAATGTCAATGAACCAAAATCAACATGTTGATAGGTTGGTAGCTATGGGAGCTCAATTTGACATCCTAAATGAGTTTAAAAAGTCTAAAATGTAGCCACATGTTAAAGTGTTAGTAAGACCATCAGTACCAGATAATGAGGCTCATTGGTAGGTCTTCGACAGTGACATGTAGATTTCTTATTTCTTATAGAAATAAGCTGAGTTTTCATCAATAAACCAAGATAAATTCTAGCATAAATATGAGGATCAAATTGTTTAGCTAAGTTATAAAAAACTTTCTAAAGGGTTAGTCACCCTTGAATGTTTTTTTATGAGGGAGACCTTATGAGGAATGTCAAGGTAGTAATATCAATTAATCAGGAGAACTATGAAAGAGTTCTTATCCTCAAAGACAAGCTACTCAATTTTGGAAAGATAAGCACTAAGGATGAAAGGCATGATTTTATTGAACTTTGTAAGGAATAATCATACATCTTTACTTGGGAATACAATGATCTAAGAGGATTTGATCCCAAGCTAGCCCAACACACTATAGAATTGGAGGCTAATGCCTAGCTTGTTAGGTAGAAGCAAAGGCCTATCAACCCAAAAATTAAAGAGATAATAAGGAAAGAATTGAATAAATTTATTGAATCCAATATCATCTTTCCCATCAAGCACTCCTCATGGATAGCCAACTTGGTACCTATGAGGAAGAAGAATGGTGAAATCTGATTGTGTGTTGTTTTCATAGACTTAAATAGGGTTTATTTAAAAAATCATTATCCCTTTCCGTCCATAGAACAACTCCTTCAAATGGTGGCTAGTTCAGAACACTTCTCTCTTTTGGATGGGTATTTAGGATACAACTAGGTGTTGGTAAGAGAATAAGACCAATATAAGACTGCCTTCACCATAAAGTGGGACACATATGCTTATCATAATATGCCTTTTGGAATATCAAATGTTGAGTCCACTTTAAAAATAGCCATGTACATGGATTTCTAAGGCTTGTTAAATTATATGGTGCTAGTACACTTGGATAACATAACAATTTTATCCAAGAAGGATAGTGAACACTTAAATCACCTAAGTTTTATCTTTCGAAGATGTAAAGAATATGGGATCTCATTGAATCTTAATAAATGTGTGTTTTTTATCCATGAGGGTAAAGTCTTGGGACATATTATCTCAAAATAGGTATTAGATATTGATCTTGATAGAATAAGTGCCATCTTGGCATTATCCTTACCTAAGCACAAGAAGGGACTCTAGAGTTTCCTTGGAAAAATAAACTTTGTGAGAAGGTTTATACCTAGTTTTGCAAACTTGGTCAAACCCATTACTACCATGCTAAAGAAGAACCAAGTGTTTACTTGGTCAAATGAAGATAAAATAACATTTGAGGATATCAAGCAAGCCATTTCCCAAGTACCCACACTCATGAATCTTAATTTCTCAAGGGATTTCATATTGTATACCTTTGCCAATATTGATAATATATCATCTATGTTGATGCAAAATGATGGTGAAGGACTTGAGCATCCAATTGATTTTTTCAATCAAGGGCTTTAAGGATATGAGGTTAGGTATATTTCTATAGAAAAACAAGTCTTTACAATGGTAATAAGCCTTAAAATTTTTAGACCAATTCTCTCCAATAGAAAAATCTATCTTATGATGTCCCATCTTGGAGTAAGGGACTTCCTTTTCAATAAAGACTTGAATGAAAAGAGGGTTGGTTGGATTACCAAGATCATAGAGTATGACTTGGAGATTAAGGTCACTAAGCTAGTAAGGGGCAAAGGATTATGTAATCATATGGTCGATGGCCTTCATGAGGATAAAGAGGTTATCTTGGTAACACAAGATGACTCACAAATAGATGCACCTCCATATCACACTAGTTCACTCTAGGATATGACACATTTCTTGATAACAGGTGAGTGCCCAAAAGGTATGGATAGGGTAAAGTGAAGGTATTTTAAACTTTAGTCCATACCTTATGCATTGGTTGATGTGGTTTTATTCAAAAAAGACCTAAATGGGGTGTTTCTAAGGTGCATTGATGATGACCAAGTGACTGGGATTTTATAAAAATTCTATGATGGGCCTGTATGAGTCCATTTTGGTCTAAGGACTATAGTAGAAAAAGTGATGATGGTTTATTATTATTGTCATGATATCTTCAAGGATGAGTATACATGGGTAATAAAGTTTCAAAAGTGTGTTCTCTTTGTAGGCAAGTAAATATTGGCAGCTCTTCCTCTCAACCCAATCTAGGTAGAATAACCCTTCATGCAGTGGGGTTTAGAATTCATAAAAATGATCAATCCACCTTCTAGTAGAGGACACAAATGGGTATTCACTACTACTAACTACTTCACTAGGTGGGTGGAATTAATTTCCCTGAAAGAAGATAACAAAATAGTAATGTTGGAATTTTATGACATCATAGTGATCAAATTTAGTGTACCAATAATAATAATTTTAGATAATGCCTTAGCATTTATTGGCATGAGGATAAGTGAATGGGAAATTTAGTTGGGCATATACCTTAGTACATCCTCAAATTACTACCCCCAAGCTAATGGGTTGGCAGAGTCAAAAAATAAAAATTTGATAAGGATCATCAAGAAGACTATGGAAGAGAATCAAAAAGTGCATCACACAAAATTAAGGACAGCCCTATGGGCTGATAGAGTGACTCCCAAAGTTTACATTGAAAACTCACCATTTATCCTTGTATATGGGATGGAGGCCAAATTTCCCATCTCTCTTGAATTACTTGCCTTAGAGTTATCTCATCAACTTAATTTGATGGAGAGTGGGCCTATAAGCATAAGGATGGCAAAGATCATGGAGCTTGAAGAAGCAAGAGACCTTGCAATGAAGATACAAGAGTTACACCAAGCTCAAGTCAAAAACTTCTTTAACAAGAGATACATAGTAAGGGACTTCAAAGAAGGGGATCTATTCCTCAAGTGGGATTCAAATAAGGCCAAACCAGACATCCATACCAAGTTTGATAGCTTGTGCAGTGGCCCTTACTTGATCCACTGATGCAAATAACATAATCCTTTTCATCTTGCCTATCTATATGGGGAGGTATTACCCATCCCAGTCAATGGGATTCATTTAAATCCTTACTACTAGAAGAGTTTTTAGCCATTGTATATATTATACATAATATAGTAGATTTTTTTGTTTTCCTCTAAGTGCCTGATGCACATCTTTTTAGTTGTGCGTTCCCTTCCCTAAGTGCCTTTGGCACAGTGTTTATTTTCTTCTTTTTTACCTTATCACTTCAAGATGAGGTTTTAGAAAGGGTTAGCCTTGTGGCAATTTCATATTAGCTAGGAATAAAGACTTGTGACCTTGTATGCCCAATGGATCAGACAAGGCAACTAATCTATTGCATAACAAGCATGCAATCCTAGGATGTCACTAAAAATGTTGGACAAAATTGGCCTACATATGAAAATTTTGCCTGGATGAACTATGAAACTCTCTTGAACCCTTTCAATATCATTTAAACCCTATAACTAATCCCTTTGTAGTTCTTGATTGAATATGACTAGCACAAGCCTAGAGGAACTAGATTGTCTTAACACATAATGTAGGAATGAACATGTCAGTTTGGTTGTGAATTTAATAAATGTACTTTAGAAATCAACCAAGGTTGAATGAGTAAAAAGTATGTTTGTCATGATATGAATGTCCCCTACAAGTTTGATATCTTGATGATTTTTGTATCTTAAGATATAAGCCTTCAAAAATGATCTAGTAGTATGGGATGTGCCTGGGGACATCAAATTAAAGCCACAAGAAGTAGTTATATGGATTCAAAAATATTAAATAGGTTTAAATTAAATGTGGGGATACTAAGTGTCAAAATATCACTTGATCAGATCAAAATATCAATGGTATGCAGGTGATATCAAGGTCAATAAGTCAATACAGATCAATGGTGTGTGTTTAATCTTGTAATCAAAAATCAATAGTGAGCACAAGGTCAAAATGTTAGAGGATCTAGAGAACAAATGCAATGGTTCTAAGTGTTTCAATCATAGTGAACCCTAAGAAAAATTATGAACCATATTTAATCATGCAAAAGGAATATCAATGGTGCATGTTTGATTTGACAGATCAAACATCTATGGCGCATGTTTAATTATGTGGATGGAGATCAATGGTGTGGATCAAGGTCAAAAAGTCAATGATCCTAGATTGCATGTGATGCCACCACATGGTGTAAGCATGTTCACGAGATGAAGACTAATAGTAAGGTCCATAGAAGACACGTGGAGTTGCTAAGTGTTATAATCCTAGAAATGGATATCTAACAACACACATAAAACCAAGTGTCACAATCTCAAGTGTAGATTAAAAATCAATGACTGATGTTGAAAGTTAAGGCTAGGAGACTCCTAAGGATATTGACAGTGTAAATTTGATCAAATTCTAGGGGGTATGAGATGAGGGCATGTGTCCAAAATGATGATAGTCATAATTTAATAAACAATATGGTAGGGAGATGCCATATAGGTAGACATGTTAGATCAAAAGATTTTGTGGACCAATGGGTTACCAAAGCAAAGACTTCAAACTTTTTTCCACCTTTAAATCTCATTTAAGATCCATGGTTTGAAGCTTTAGAGCCTATAGGCCATTTTTTTGAGGTTGTAGTGTTGTTTTATGTCTATATTCATTGTTCTTTAGAAAAGACCCACACAGACAATGAGTTCTTGGCTTCCATGACACTTTAGCTTGTAGAACCATGGTTTCTTAATAATTCAAATGAGATGGATACATTGAGGAGTGAAGTTTCCATGGAAAGTCAATAAGGGAATTGGTTTTCCATTCTATGAAGACCTGTAGTAAGTTCCAAAAATCACTATACAGTCAGCAAGATAATAGTGGAGTGGGGTAAGAGGATGATCATAGAATTTTTATCAAGATCACTTTTTCAAAAGCAAGCTAGGCCTAGTTTTGATCATCCTCTCATAAGTGATTGGTCACCTACACTAGGCCTAAAGGAAAATAATCACTTGGTATGATTACCATTGTTATATATTTTATACCAACTAGCAGGCAGGTAACTATCACCTAATTGTTTAGGGGATCTATTTGAATGACTGCATGTGGTAACCATAGCATAGAGGGGCCAAAGTGATGGATCTGGTAGAATGATCAGTCAGGGCTCTAACTCATCACCTGGTATGCACTCTCCACCCTGGCACAAAGAAGCTCTTGTGTATTATAAAGCCTAGCTCAATCCAATAAAAAAAAGGACTCTCATTTTTTGACAAGGTAAAAACCTACCAAAAATTTGTATGAAAGACCTTTTGAAGAAATAAAGATAATCTTTACCTATCTCTTACCTCCAAAAATTATGTTTAGGCAAGATGGTGCATGATGACCTTGTGAAGAAGTGTTTTTCCATGTCCATTATCCTTATTTCTTACCTATTTTTAGGTTTTTTCAAGTTAGTTGTAGGTCTGAACTTGAGCTCTTTCCACCATAAATGGATGCTTGGTGTGAATCTTAAAATTTCTCTTTACTTCATTCATCATTTGGTGAGCCTAGTTTATGAAATACTTATGTAAATTAGCTAGATTATGAGTTTGTGTAAGCTAGAATTATCTTATGCTGCATGAGTATTTATTTCATGCTTATGTGAGTGCCATTAAAATTTGGTGTATCACCCATTTATCTCTCTTAGTTACCCTATACCCCATCTCTATCCCTTTTCCAAGTAGAAGCTTTAGTTTAGGTGATCTACCAAGAGGAATCTAACCTTATCTGAAGGTTCAACCTCCCCATAGGATAGCCATAGTCTAAGGTTGTTCTCATTATGTAGATTATTTGGAGAGAGCCTAAAGAACCCTCTCCAAGGGTTCAGACTAAATGCCTACAACAACTATCATAATTTTAAAGCCTTCATTACTCAATTTTACAATTATAGACAAAATATTAATGTAGCTTATGCACTAGGTTAAGAGTTAATATCCAAGAAAATAACTTATAGGTCAATTCCACTCATGCAACTAGTTGTCAGTGCCCTTCAGATTCATAAACCTCTTAGTCCTTACCTTAGTTGCAACTTTAGTCACTCCATCAACTCCTTGGTTAATGGTGCCATATCAACACCTTGATCTAAAAATAATTATGTATTTGCATGTTATAACCAAAGTGGAACTTTGAGTTCCCAATCTATTTAAAATTGTTCCTACAACCACTCCACCATCTCATCCAACTTCTAATCTACCCATATATAACTATTAAATAAATCACAAGGACTCTCCTAATCCCTCCCAAGATAATAAATTGTAAGAAAGGCCATCACTTGGTCTCCCTATTATAGAGAAAGTTAGTGAAGAGGAAGAGGAAAAGGATGAAAAGGTTACAATAGAACTTGAATAAGAAGAAGAAGTTGAACAAGTAATATCTTTGGTTCATTATCCTTCTGAGGAAGAAGACCAAGAAATGGGTAGTACACAACCAGATGATGAAGAGGTTGAGCTAGAAAAGGCCAAATCTTTGAATCTAGGTGAGTATGAAATGAAATACTTAGTTGGCCTCACTCAAGAAAACTCAAAGATTTGATGAGGTAGTCTCTTCTATTGTATCTTTAGTTTCTAATCTAGAAATTCCAACTATGATTTTACCCTCATTTATTTTTAGGATTATATCATCTAGTTCTATTAGTATAAATGTTTATTTTGATATTCTTTCTTCTCCTAAATTAATAAGGACTCATACAACAATCCATTTGGAGAACTTGGTCATAGTTTTTGTATTCAATCCTAAGAATCCCCTAGTTCCCAAGAAAAATTTGACCCAAATAGACTTCCCTATGCCCTATCCATTGGGCATTCCTACTATTGACTATTTTTCCCCATAAGCCAAAATGGGTCAAACCCCTATAGTCATAATCTTAAATAGGGGTTGATTACAATGCTATAGGGTATGATTGTAGTTCATATTTTTCTAGCTTTGGTCATGATCTAGTTTTGTCCTTGTGTCATTTTAATGTCTTAGGGGTATATTGGCCAAATTTGACCCACATACCAATGTTGTGCTCAGATGGATCTAGTTGCTAATGGATGAGCAGATGAATAGATATTCTAGATGTAAAAAGTGGACCAAAAGGATCATGTAACTTTCAAGGCTTTTAAAACACTTTAAGTTCACTTAAAGTGTAATTTGTTAACTTCTAAGGATAAGTGAAGAGTTTCAAAGACCTTATGGGGTGTCAAGAGTGCTTAGAATGAGCATGAAAGTGCATGGTATTATCTAATTCTTCATTATATTCATCTAAACATTTGGGATTAATAGCATAAATTTTGAGTAGCCAATTTACTAACATCATCATTTCCACATGTGGATGAGTTAGGGAGAATTGGTCATATGGTTGTGATCACATTAGTCCCAAGTTACTACATGCCAATTTTTAGACCATGCATCTAAGTACAGTAAAATATATTGGGGTTTAAAGTTGGCCTCTCAGACATTTATCATTAAGTTTCCATACTTAGCCAATTTTCAAAGGAGCTCAAACAAAAATGAGTAGGTATTTTGATGATGTTATTCTCACAAGTGTGGTAGTTTCAAGAGTAGATGATTATATGGGTTTGTTCATCTTTGTACCAAGTTTATATGCACTAATTTTCAAGTCATGTGACGAAGTGAGACAAAAGTTATGCATAAGCAAAGTTAGATCCTCAAATAGAATTCATTAAATTTCCATACTTAGCCATTTTAAACTAGACCATCGTCAAAGTGTCATGAAAAATTGCATAGGTGAGCTCACTTGAATTTTTTTTAAATATGCTTAGAAATATCCCAAAGCTAGTGGATCAAGTGGGCACAATGTTTTTGGTCTTAAGAGAATCTCCAACAAATTTGGCCCCTCCATGATTTCTATGCTTCAAGATATAAATCCTTAAAGTTGGTCAAATAATGTGATATGTTCATGTAGGTGTCAACTTTAACCCACTGCATAAATCCATATGAGCCTAAATTTGATGGTTTGTGGGACTTTGAATACATCCACGAGGACGTCAAATGACAATCACATAGATTTCAAGTTTTAAATAGAGTAAAGGAAATACATTAGAGCTTAAATTTGAAGGTTTGTAGGACATCAATGACAGTGGTGTGAACGTCATTTGATGGAAGTAAGGATGCCATTTTAAAGCTCTTGAAGTAGTCATTAGATTTTAAATGATGGGTCCCATTTGATTTGAAGGTCTGTGTTATATCATACATCTTGATCTAATGATGTGAGATGGGTCAAATAATCAAGGAGCTCGAGAAGTTGACACATGGCATAAGTGCATAAGGTTGAAGACTAACAACAAATCTTGAGAACTAATGCATATTTGACACATGTAATAAGCCTAGATAAAGTTAACAAGTCAAGGGGTAAGATCGATGGCTGGTACTTGATCATACAAATCAAGATTGATGGAGTTGAGCAAAGGTCAATATGTCAACGAGATGAGTCAGGTATCGATGACAAATTAAATTAAAGGGAATTCCTAAGAGTCAAAAACATGACTAAGGTCAAGTCATGGCAAGCTTTTCAAAGGGTATTTACCACCATTAAATCTAGTTTAAATGCCATGAAAAGGACATAGTGATGCAGTCAAGAACAAAGCATATAAAGGACCACCATTGGAGCTTAATGTGGACCTATGGTTCAACATTTTTGTCTCATGTAGGGTTCATTCTGTAATTATGTTTACCATTATTAGAAGGACATGTGCATAGTTTATTTAGACCTAATAGGAAAAACAATAGTCTGAGATTGGTTTTCCATCTATAGTGGACCCATGGACATAAGAAACAAGTTTGAGCATGATCCAGTTTGAACAAGTGCCAACATTTCAAAAAATGCCACAAAGGCATACATATAAGCTCTAATGGTTTCATCTCTAGGACCAACTGCATGAAAGGGATGCTTCCCTCCATTATGCATGCCACGATAAACCTATTTGGAGTAGTTAACACCAAGACAAATTCTAATAGATGGATCCATTTGTTATAACTAAATTGATGTCATAACTTAGCTCAGAACCAATTGATCCTCCCATTGTAACCATCAAGGAGCATCAATGATGGAAGATGTAATTGTGTAACTACTCAAGGTGACCTGGATCAATCAAATGGTCTAAATGAGCATAATTTGTATAAGTAGTTTTAACTGTAGTTCAAGCATTTGAATTGATTGATTCCCCTTTTCAATGCCAAAATCTCCTTTTCTCTTGCTTCCTTTATTCTATAAATATATCTCTTGAGCTATTGTAAATTAGTTCCACTCTATGTATGTCGAATTCCTACTAGAATGATGTCATATTTTGCCTTTGAACATTAATGCAAATTTGATTTTGAGTTCTGGAATAATTTTCCAATTGTGCAAGTGATGTATGATGAGGCAAAGTGATTATTCTCTATCATTTCTTCCCTTATCTTTTCATGTTTATGCAATATTTCCTATTCTAATAGGTCATATAAAGTGTTTTCAAGTGTATGAGCTTGTATTTTAAGTGTGAAATAAGCCTTAGTGCTTGAAATTAGCCTATGGTTCACTTACCTTGTATAACTCTCATGCATCTCACCTCCATATTGAAATAATTATGTTAGAATCCATAGGACTCAAAATTTAGTTTGTGTGCCTTGTTTATTAGTGTAGGAAAGTAGGAAGGTCATATAGAAGACATATTGGTGCATCACCCCCTTAGATTACGTTCATTTCATGTAACTTCTAACACTTTCCCACCATAAGTAATTAGTTAATTAGGTGAGAGCATTTCAAGATACATTTAGGAAGCTATCCCTTAAATCTAGAGGCTCACTTCCACCATAGGTACACCCACATACCTGTAACTATTCCCATGTTTCCCAAATCTAGAAGAGGCTTGAACACCCTCTTCTAGGGTGCAAGATTTGGTGACAATAGTTCTGGCATGCCTGGTGGGACATATTGTCTTCAAGATAATTTATCAAGGTGAATGTTGGTCTACATGACATCAGCTACAAATTGGTGTGCTGCTCAACATTTTCCAACTCCTTCAAGGTAAATCTAGTTCCAAACCATTATTTTTTTTATAAACTTGCCTTCATAATTCATGGTCCTCACTAGGTCATCCTCTAATATAAAATTTAATCCCATTAACTTACCCATTTAGCTTGAAACCCCTCTTGAAATTCAATATCCATAGCCTAATCTGCCCTTTAAAGAATGAGTACATTTTTCTAGGGAGGAAGAGGTGGAAAATCTTGAAGAAGAAGACATGGATAAACCTTATGATTTCCCTACCTTCAATAATGATAATCCCATTCAACTTCATGCATATGATGCCATTACTCCTAATGCCATGAAAGGTTGCCCACATTCAATGGTGAGAGTCATATCACACCTGGTGAGCACATTATATATGTTTCCAGATTTTGAAATTTCCACAATATTGTTTGAGATAACATTGCCATTAGGTTTTTTCCTTGTCCCTTAAAGGGAAGGCTCTTGATTGGTATATGACTATAGAAGGTGGTTGCATCACAACATGGGATGAGTTTGGAGTGTTGTTGATTTCTAGATTCAAAAATGAAAGTGACCATGCCTCTATCATAAATCAAATAAACATGATAAAAGAGGGTCTAAAGAAATAATATATGACTTCAATAAAAGGTTTCATAAGACTTAGCATAGGTTTCCTCCTCCCATGAGACCGCCTACTAGCTTTGGGTTCCCTACTTACTTTAAATCCATTAGGACTGAAATTATTGTCATGCTTTAATATATAGGAGGTTCCACCCTCCTTGAAGCATATGAGCTTTCTATCAAAGCTGTTAATAGTCTCATCCAATATGAAATATTACCTCCTAAAGTATCTATACATCCTTTGTCTTATACTTCTACTAATGCTCTAGATGTAGCCCAAGTTCCTAATGCCAATACCAAAACTAAGGTGGATCCTATGCAAGCAAAATATAATGTTGATTGGAAATTAAATTTCTTAGCCTTAGAGGCTCAAAGTAGGGAAGCTAATATGATACAATGTGCTTATAAAAATCCTTACCCCTATCATCAATAATATAGAAGAGGAAGAGGCCAATGGAAGCCTAACCCCAACAAGCTTACCAATGTTTACAGTCTTAACTCTACCACCAATGCAAAAAAGATGGTACTAGTTCATAGAAATTTGGTGTAGGGAGAATATTGGTATTAAAACAAAATCATGGATGTCAATGAGAATGAAGAACAATTTCTGGTAGCTCAAGGAGTAGTGACTCCCTTCTTATCAAATGAGGATGAGGTGATGATGCAAGTTAATGAAGATTACTAACCTCAAGGAGATATCTTCACCAATTTTATGGTTGAAGACACTTTTGTGCTAAATCAAGAAACCTCTATATTATAAAATACAAGGGACAAGAGGAAGGATTTAGGAGGTGTAAATAGCTTTCTCATAGGCTCATCCAATCCTCTTGCAAGGCAATAAGACATAGTTGTAAGTGTGACAGTTCTAAAATCTTCTACATCTCCATCAAGTCAAAATATGGTAAGGTATGCTCCTATTCCTTAAGTTTCAAATAGTTATCTACCTAAAAATTCTTAAGAGAGAGTAGGTATGACTTCTTTAAACATTTTATATTCTTTAAAAAACACTCAAACATCCATTTCTCTTTGGGATGTTCTTTATATGCCTAGTGAAAAAAAAACTCCTACAAAAGTAGTTATCTATTATCCCTGCTAGTTCTCACCCTCAAATCAAAGTCATGTTCGTGTTTCTCTTGAAAATATTCATAGTACCATTGTTGAACCATATTCTAGGGCTAGGAAACCTCCACCATTTTACCTCACCCTCATTATAGGTGATAAATTGGTACACAATTGCATAGTAGATATTGGAACTTCTACTTCTAGCATGACCAAGTTTGTAGCTGACAAGCTAGGTCTAAAGTTTGAGCCTCATAACAAAGGGTTAATTCAATTAGATGGTACTCATTCCAAGATAATAGGATTGATAAAGGGCTTGAAGGTTTTCTTACATGATTTTCCTAGTTTTCCTCTCTTGCAAGATATATTTGTTGTTGACCTCTCAACTCACTTTGAAATCCGCCTTTTGAGGTTATTCATAGCCAAGATAGGTGGCTATCTCTCAAATTATTTGTCTTTCTTGAAATTTAGGATAAGGTATGGGACTATGTTGATAATTAGGAAACAACCTCTTGTAAGGTTCCATATTGAGCCTTATATTGAAACAAGTTCCAGCTTAAATTATGTTGTCCATGAGGAGGAAAAACCTAATGTGGATGAGGGAATTTACAAGATTGAAAGAATTTTTTATTTTTTATTGGATGAGTATGGTGTAGATGCATATGGAAAATATCCTTACACATGCTTTAAAAAAACTGACCTTGGGACTTACATCATGCATGAGGATCCATTTGAAGGAGTTGAGGTTAGTGCCAAAAATTCTTATGCTACTGAAGGTAATTATATGATCCATGAGTATGATGATCATAAGTTGATGAATATAATTGGGCACCATAGTATGGCTAATGATGTCTTAATTCCTTTTATTTATTAATATTCTCTAGATAATGACACTAATGAGGAAAACAAGGATGATTTATGGCTAAGATTTGAGGCCATATGTCAAGAATTAGACAAGATTGGTAATATTCTTTTTCCCCCAAGAAATGTATGACTAATGTGTTTTTTAATGAAACTAATGATAAAGTTCTAAAACATTCTATATAGTATGAAAGTAAAGGGCATGTTGTTAAGAAAGAGGGACATCAATCTGTTATTCAAAAGCTGATAGTCCCAGAAGGACCTAGTGAGGTTAGGGTAGAAGTTATTTTGCCTAAAGATAGCTAGGGGATTAATTTGGTATTAATCTATGTTCAAAGAGGTTAAATCATAAATAAGAATAAATTGATACTCCCAAGCACCAAGTATATCCTCTTAAATAAGATAGAAAGGTTAAGGTAGCTATCATCATTCTTATTCTATAGGATGATGAATGTATATCAGATGTGGTAGTGATCAAGAGGACTATAGCTCCAACCAAGGCTCTTAGAGAGTTGGAAATATCATTCATGAAGGTCTGATATATTTCAATTTTAGACCTAAAAATATTCAAAGGTGATAGGCTTCTTGGTTACCTACATATGTAAGTAATTGGTGATGAGTATGCTCCTCATGTTAGGCTACCTTCATGGAGTGATAAAGATGTTAGGGGAACCATTTTTTACCCTGGTTGAAGTATGATTAGATGTTTAATCTCAAAATAAGGTTTTGTAAATAGTAGAATAGGTGTGTATCTTTTCTTCTGTTGTGTTCCCTAAGTGTTCTAGTTGAGCACATATGTGTTTTTGCTTAGGTTTTTTGTCTTGTGTGTTTATTTTTCTTTTGTTTCCTTTTGTTTTCTATGTTTTCAAGGTATTTTATGTATCAAACCTATTTTACATGTGACTCTGTATCCTAATGGATAAGATTAAGCAACTGGTCATGGCATAGCAAACATGTCACCCCTGGGAAATTGCCAAGAATGTTGACCATTTTTTCCCACAAGATAAAATGGGTCAACCTCTTATAGTTAGAATCTTAAATAGGGGCTGATTACAATGTCATAGGGTATTATTATAATTCATTTGATGTCATTTTATATGTTTCTAGCTTTGGTCATGATCTAGTTTAGTCCTTGTGTCATTTGAATGCCTTAGGGGTTTGTTGGCCAAATTTGGCCCACATACCAATCTTATGATTATATGGATCTAGTTGCTAATGGATGATCAGATGAATAGATGTTCTAGATGTAATGAGTGGACCAAAAGCATTGTGTAGATTGCAAGGCTTTTGAAACACTTTAAGTTCACTTAACTTGTGATTTGTAAATTTATGAGGATAAGTCAAGAGTTGCAGGGACCCTATGAGGTGTCAAGGGTGCTTAGAATGAGTATGGAAGTGCATGGTATTCATCTAGTTCTTCATTATGTTCATCTAGACGTTTGAGTCTGATGGCATAAATTTTGAGTAAGTAGTTTTTTGACGTCATCATCACCATATATAGATGAGTAAGGGAGAATTGGTCATATTGTTGTGATCATATTAGTCCTAAGTTTCTATGTTCTAAATTTCAAACCATGCATCTAAATGCAATAGAAGATATTGGGGTTCAAAGTTGGCCTCTCAGACATTTCTTGTTAAGTTTCCATACTTAGCTAATTTGTAAAGGAACTCAAACAAAGCTAAATGGGTAGTTTCAAGAGCAAATGATCATATGGATCTATTCATATTTGTACCAAGTTGATATATGCTAATTTTTCAAGTCATGCAATGAAATGAGACAAAATTTATGCATAAGTAAATTTGGCTCCTCAAATAGAATTCGTTAAACTTCCATACTTAGCCATTTTGAACAAGACCATCATCAAAGTGTCATGCATAATTGCATAGGTGATCTCACTTGAACATTTTGTAAATGGAAAGCTCTTAGATCCAACTAATCAAGTAGGCATAATGTTTTTGGTCTTAGGAATATCTCCAACAAATTTGGCCCCTCCATGATTTCTATGCTTCAAGATATAAATCTTCAAAGTTGGTCAAATAATGTGATAAGTTCATTTAGATGTCAACTTTAAGCCACTAAAAAATCCATATAATCCTAAATTTGATAGTTTATGAGACATCAAATACATTAGAAAGGACATCAAATGACAGTCATGCAGATGTCAAGTTTTATATAGAGAAAATGAAATCCATTAGAGATTAAATTTGATGGTCTATAGGACATCAATGACAGTCATACAAACATCATTTGATAGGAGTGAGGATGTCATTTTTAAGCTCATGAAGTAGCCATTGGATTTCAAATGGTGGGTCGTAGTTGATTTGACGGTCTGTATTGCATCATACATTTTGATCTAATGATGCAAGATAGGTCAAACAATCAAGGAGTTCAATAGGTTGACACATGACATAAGTGCATGAGGTTTTAGACTGATAGTGAATCTTGATAACTAGTGCACATTTGACACATGGCATAATCCTATTCAAAGTTGACAAGTTAGGGGGTAAGATCGATGGTGCACACTTGATCATAAGATCAAGATCAATAAAGTAAGCAAAGGTTAATATGTTAATGAGTTGTGTCAAGTATTAATGACCAATAAAATTAAAGGGACTTCTTAGGATTTGAACACATGATCGAGGTCAAGTCGAGGTAAGCTTTTCAAATTGTATTTCCACCATTAAAGCTCATTAGAATGCCATGAAAAGGACATCATGATGCAATCAAGAATAAAGGATATAAAGGACCACCATTGGAGCTTGATGTTGACCTATGGTTCAACATTTTTCTATCATGCAAGGTTTATTCTATGACTATGTTCACCATTATTAGAAGGACCTGTGCACAGTCTATTTGGACCTAATAGGAAAACCAATAGTTTGAGATTGGTTTTCCATCTATAGTGGACCCATGGACATAAGAACAAGTTCAAGCATGATCTAGTTTGAACAAGTGCCAGTATTTCAAAGGATTCCACAAAGGCATATATGTAGGCTCCAATGGTTTCATCTCCAGGACCAACTACATGAAAGGGAACCTTCCCTCCACTATGCATGCCATGACAAATACATTTGGATTAGTTAGCACTAGGACAAATTATAACAGATGGATCAATTTGTTGTAATCAAACTAATGCTAGAACTTATCTTAGAACCACTTGATCTCTCCATTATAACCATTACGGATCATAAATGAGGGAATACGTAACTATGTAACTTCTCAAGGTGACATAGATAAATCAAATGGTTTGAATGAGCATAATTTAAAGAAGCAATTTTAACTATGGTTCAAGCATTTAAACTGATTGATTCCCCTTTTTAGTGCCAAAAGTTCCCTTTCTCTTGTTTCCTTTCTTCTATAAATATAGCTCTTGAGCTATTGTAAAAAATTTCCACTCCATGTGTGGTGAAGCCTTACTAATATGATGTCATATTTTACCTTTGAACATTAATGTAAGTTTGATTCTAAGTTCTAGAACAATTGTCTAAGTGTGCAAGTGATGTATGGTGATGTAAAGTGATTATTCTTTATCCTCTCTTCCCTTATCCTTTCATTTTTGTGAAAGATTTCTTGTTCTAATAGGTCATATGAAGTGTTATCAAGTGTATAAACCTATATGTTAAGTGTATAATGAGTCTTAGTGCCTAAAACTATCCTATGGTTCAATCACCTTGGATAGCTCTCATGCATCTCACCTCCATATTGAAATACTCATGTTAGAATCCATAGGACTCAGAAGTTAGTTTGTGTGCCTTGTTTATTAGTGTAGAAAAGTATGATGGTCATGTGCAAGACATATTGGTGCATAACCCCCTTAGATTACATTCATATAATGTGAATTATAAATCTTTTCCCCCATAAACAATTATTTAAGTAGGTGTGAACATTTCAAGATACATTTAGGGAGCTAACCCTTAAATCTAGAGGGTCACTTCCAACATAGGTACACCCACTACCTAAAAGTGTTCCCATGTTGCCCAAATCTAGAATAGGATTGAACACCCTCTTCTAAGGTTAAATATTTGGTGATAACACCTACAACAATAATGATTGTGAAAGTGACCCTGGGTCTTACTAGATTCTTGGTTGAAGTAACCCCTATGAAAGAAACATCTCTATAGGAGAAGGTTGGCCATATATTTCCTTAATTTCCTATTCAAATAAGTGCCTCCCTACCAACCAATTTTATTACATCCCTTCTAATGACCACTCCACCTTCTACATCCTCAGACCCTACTCAAGAAGTTGATACATGATAACTTATTTTTTCCCAATAGGTGAGAGAGATGTAGAATGTTAGAGATGAAAGATAAAATCTATTCTTAAGTAAGCTCTCCACATTCTCCACTCAGTTTGATAAGGAGAGTGGGTTTATTCAGAGAGTGAGGAAGAGGAATATGGTGAACCTAGAAACAAATAATAAAGTTGATTTTTAACAAAGAGAGAACTTGTTCTCTTTAGCAAATAAGCCTAAAGAAAATCACAATGACCCTACTAAATATATAAGGATTTCAACACTTTTGTGGATTCAACAGGGGTGGAAATGAAATAAATGCACCAAAGTACTTAGGAGGCCTTAAAAAGATAGAAGTAAATACAAATTACATAAGCCCCTTAGAAATTTATTGATGATGTTTAGAGTGTAGCCACTAAGTTGTGCAATATTATGTATAACATTAGGGTTTCCAGAGTAAGTAGTCAAGCCAACGAAGAAAATATTGTTACACTTTGGAATAATATGAAGGATGTGGAAAGGATATTGAATTTCCTTATTCAGTGTTCAAGTATTAGTGCTTTCAACCAGTTGAATCTCTTGACTAGCATTGATGCTTCTTAGTGTTTGAACTATGTGATTTCCAAAAGGGATGCTTCTTTAAAGTGGCATAAATAAATGAAGAATTTGATGGGACTTTTTATCAATCATAAGAGTGAGACACTACATATTTTTGGAGATATAAGAGTTACAATGGTAATCACCCAAGCTGGGAAGATTTTTAATAGACCCAATTTTAAGAATCTTCTATAGGTGGATACAGACAACTTCAAACAAGAAGTTGAAGGGACTATTTATAAAACCAATGAAAAAGTATTGTAGTTGGTTGGTATTGATAAGGATATAGTAACAAGAGTAGAGGCTCTAGCAGCCAAATTTAAGAGCTTAGAGGTAGAATAGGAAAGGTTGATGGTTGATGCTATCATAAGCTTAAACCCTTCATTACTCAATTTTGAAATTATATACAAAGATTTTGATGCAGCTTATGCACTATGTGAAGAGTTAAAAGCCAAGGAAGTAGCTTTTGGGTCGATTCCATGTACACAACTAGTTGTTAGTGCCCCCCGGATTCACAAAACTCTTAGTCCTTACCTTAGTTACAATTGTAGTCACTCCATCAACTCCATAGTTAATAGTGCCACATAAACACCTTGATATAAAAATAATTATGTATTTGCATGTTATAATCAAGGTGGAACTTTATGTTCCCAATCTATTTATTGTACATGTATATTTTATTTTTAGATGGAAAGTTTATTTTGGGCATTATCATTATGCATGCATCTTTGCATGATTTTGAATGAAAGGTTATATTTTGAACTTGTAAATTTAGTCAAATCTTGAAGAGATGAGGCCTTCCCCATCCCAAGGTTATAAATATATGCAACCTCCCATCTCAAAGGGAGGAGAATTTCGGCTATTTAGATTAATAGTAAATTTGAAAGAGTTCTACTTGACTTTGTCTTTATTTGTAAATACTAATTTTTCAACTCTATGGATTATTTGGGACATTCCATAATTATATTATCTTAGTGCTTTGATTGTGTATGAGTTATATATTTTAAATACAATCATTCATTTTATCTATAGTTGATTTGAATATCTTTTACATGCTGATTATAATCCTTCTTATAGATATGTAATAGTAATCTGACAATTAGGCAACCTTTGATTTTGTTTGTTTGAGTATATTTTGTTTGGGTTCCTTTGACTCTTTATTGTATTTGATTGTTTGTGTGCTACATCAGCTTATAACAAGTATTGGTTTATATTCTTTATCCTATCTAAGTTCAAGTGATACTCTTAAAAGGCTTCATCCCTAGTTGTCCACATGATTTCTTTTCAACCTTACCCTTTCCTCGTTTTAAAGTTTATTTTAAAATCTTACCCACCTTAGTTAGAATCATCATATTTCCACCCACTCAAAGTAGATGTAGGTTCACCCATATCTATTTCACCTGTGGTAAATAATTTATATCACTCACCATTATTCCACCGATAGGTTGTTATAAAACTAAATACCCTGTAACTTGTACCTTAGAATGAGTCTATTCACTGATCCTAAAATGTTAGAGGCTACCTCATAGAAATTTTTGAGGTGTGTATAAAACCCACATCAACAAGTTTGATTAATGCAAGCCCCTTAATGACTACTCGAAGTTTTAAGGTTTTGCAAGGTGTTATGAGTTGATTAGAGTTTAAAAGAAGTAGATCGATTTATCAATAATCTATAATGAATTCTATAAAAGTGAGTGAATTTTTTGGACCCCAAAAGCAAATAAATAAGATTATCAAATTTGTTTCAAATATCTCCATAGTTTCCACTAATGTAACAGTTGGTTCTAGTCAAATTTTGATAGTTTTTAGTTTAATAAAAATTGTTGGGTTATGTTTGTCTGGGTTATTAAAATTTTTTCCAATTAATTTCATTTTCTAATAATCTATAGATTTGTGAAAATTAAATATTCTTCCTAAATTCTCTCTTTACACATTTAAATTATTCATTTTTACATTTAAATTTGATTTTATTATTTTAATTAAGTAAAACATATATTTAAGTTGAAATATTATTTATGAATATGTGTAATGCATATTGATATAAAACTAATTTACTATATGATAAGTAAAAATTATATCAATTTATGGGTGAATATTAAATCATCCAAATTTTGAAAAAAATAAAATTTAAAATTTAAGTGAGCTTTAACCTTATTTTTATAATATTTTATAAATAAATTATATATGCACAATTATATTTATTTATTAAAAAATCATTAAAAATAATAAATTTTACATATATTTTAAATTTATAACTTAAAATTACTTTACTTATGTTTCTAACTTTATAATTTGAAGACACTTTACTTTACTTCATAACTTTATATCTCAAAACCTACTTGTGAATTTTTGACTCGATCATTTAACTTAAGTGAACAAGACATTATAACTTAAAGACACATTTAATTTATTCATGGACATTATAACTTAAAGGCACATTTAATTTATTCTTGGACATTATAACTTAAAAGACATTTCATTTATATCTTAAAATCCCTTGTTATATTATGACTAAATTTATTGTGAAATTAGATAAAGTGCCCAGGAAAAATCTTCTGATCTTGTAAACTGAACACCCTTATAACCTAGTTTTTTTTTGGCATATATACTTATTAAAATGTTTATGTAAAATAAATGCTAGGAATATTAAAACATAAAGACACTTCAAGAAACATTAAAACATAAAGCCACTTTAAGAAAGAAACCTTTAGAAATAATAATGCTTGTTTTGTTGGAAATATTAGGTTTGTGTAATTAGTAATATTTTTATGTTAATCATATTATTAGGATTTACTATCTTTATATGTAAATTGTTGTAAAAAATTATTAAAAATAGAATAAGTAAGAGTATATATAAAAAATAATATGAGGGTTGATTTTATAATTATAAGAGATCAAGTTTTATATATGTACTATTTATTTGATGGATAATTTGAATCATTATATTTTACTAGTATCAGAGTAGGTGATTCTTATGATTTTTACGATGGTATAAATTTTTTGAAGGGGTAGCTCTAGTTTTTTTAGTCCCAATAGATAGGACAATTTTTTTTAAATATTTTTTTGAAGTATTGAGAATGTGAGATTAGTCATAATGTTTATAGTTTTTTTATAGAAATTAAGATATATAAATTCATTGTCAATGTCATGACTTTTTGACATCCAATAAGATTCATGAAGTTGTATGTGTTTCGGAAATGGTTGAATCATGGAACCTCATTTTTTGCATTCACTCTGTTGCATCATCAAGATTTTATCTCCCTTTTCTACCATTGCTCTATTTTGACATGTTTCCTAATGTGTCATCTTTGTCACTAGTGATAGGTTTGGTTCATAAACTTGTACCCGCATCTTGTATACTTATCTACCCAGTCATCTCTATAATATTTTTAGCTCTTTCATTTTTCAATGTTCATACGTACATGTTTTAATTTTTAAGTGTACAATTAATTCATTATGTAATGTATATATTAGATCTATCCAATATGTGCTTATTATTATTTTATCTTGTATATGCTTTGTTATATACATTTATTTTTCTCTATGTTCTTATCTAAAATTTCTAAATGCGTGCATTATTTATCAACATATGCCATATTTCTTTGTGGGTGATACCTTTTTCCAATCTCCATTATCATATTTATGTAAATTTGTTATACAATTCAATTCCACAAACACTAGCCATACTTCAAATGTGTATCTATACATCCTTTTTAATCAAATTTAACTATATATTATATTATTTTAAATCCATGTTATATCAACACCTTTTGAATAATTTCTCATAAATTGTCCTTCAACCATCAATGTGCAACAAAAATAACTAAAATACAAGTTTTATGTGTTTAGTTTGAATTAAAGTTCATATAATCAAAGCCTTCAATAACAAAAATCTATAAGGCACATATTGCTTATTTATTAAGTAGTGTACTATTAATATAGTTTTTTCTTTATGTTAGTTTCTGGTTTTGTTATTTTAGTATATACATTTAGTTTAATGATTAAAGTCATACTTAGTTTTTTTTTTTTTAAGAGTCTTTATTTTTATTAAGGTAGTATGTAGTTTTTCGATTTTATTTAAGAGTCTATGAGTTTTTTTAAGTTGTTTATCTAAGATGTCAATTTTATTTTTGATTTTATATTTTTTAAGATTATATTTTTTAAGTTTTTATATTTTTAAAAAGTTAAAAATTATATTCAATAGTTTTTAATGATCATTAAAATTAGTGGTGTCATAATATTTATTTATTATATCATATCAATTAAAATTAATTGTATTATTCATTAAATTTAATTGTATCTACATAAGGATGTATTATCAAGAGAAATTGATGTTTAGTCTAATGTGTTAATTCATTATAAGGGAAAATAATTTTATATCAATAAATGATGTGTAATTTGACTTAATCAGTTGAGTTAACATGAGGCTAGAAGAAACTAAGTAAGGATGTTAAATGAATCACAATTTCATGACTAACTCAAAATTCACAATTTATTATAGTGGTAAAACTAGTTTTTCAAAAAGACTACACAACCTAAAGAATTATTACTCATCAGCTTATTGTCACAGTTTTTGAAAAAGATAAAAACCGGTAGAAATTCAATTTTTACTAATGGTTAAATTTGACCTGAGCTTGAAACCATCAAAATTTTGAAAAAATAAAATTTTAATCAATTAATTAAAAATTCATAAGCAAATTGATTTTTACCCCAAAATATTTTAAAATGTATTTAAGCCTCCCATGCAAAAAGTCATTAACATTTCTGATAATTTGTAAAATATTTTTTAACTTTTATAAGTTGTGCAAATGCATGTTAATTTTTCAAAAGTTGTGTGTATTGTAAATTCTTTTTTCTACTTAGTGTAAATTGCATTTTTTTATTGTGTTTCATGCAATTTGAAAACTTATTTTCCATCCCCATCTAATTTGTAAATTTGTTTTACAGTTTCAATTAATTTGTAAAATCATTTTCCCATTCCGTGCAAATTACAAAATTGATTTGCAATTCTGAGCAAGTTGCAACATTATTTTGCATTTCCATTTCCCATGCAATTCCAAATTCTATTTTCACAAATCGTGCAAATTGAATTTGCACTTCTTCAAGTCATACAAATGAAAAATAGACTTATTTGAGCCATGTAAATGCAAACCTCTACGTTGCAATTGTCTTTTTCAATGGTGAAAATTATTATCAAAAATTCAACTATCCTTTTCCAAATTGCATGCAATCTCATTTATTTTTTATGATAATCATGAAAATTTAGTTATTTTTTCAGGCCACATTAAATAAAAATTATCTTCCATTCTAAAAAACTTTTTCAACGTGCATGCTCGACTCTGAAAAACTTTAGCAAGTTAAAAATTGAATTTTCATTTGTGCTTCTAGCCACCATCCACTATAAGAAGTTTTCTCATAGGGGAAAAAATTTATTTAATTTATTTTTCAGTTGAAAGAAACTCTACAAGAGTGCCTAGGGAAAAGAAAGAAAAGAGATTTTAAAATTTCAACCAGGAAATTTCAATTTTATCAACATAAGTGGAATATGAATCACCAAACTTAAAGAGGAGGGATAATGGGTTTTAAAAATCAATTTGTTTTGTCTTCCTCTAGCCAAATGCATAATATAAATCCATAGAAGTTTTCAAAATAAAAATCAAAGCACATTATTTCTTTAATTGTTATTGCATTTGCCTAGGGTAACGCCAAAGAGTAAAAAATTAGTTTTAAAAATCAATTTTTTATTTCCATATACTAAATTGAATAGTATAACCAATTTTATACCCTACATAAAGAAGTAAAAATTGTAGTTTTACCAAAAAAAATTGACTTATTTTCCCTATTTCCTCTTCTACCTAGTCGTATGACTTTGCCTGAGGTAATTCTGGTGTTTCAAAATTCATTTTAGCTATTTATTTATGAATAATTGAGTTATATAGTTGTTGTAAAGATAGCCATACACTCAAGGGAGGTAAATAAAAAAAGAAAATAAGTAAAAATTTTGTGTTTTTTTAACTTTAATTTTCCCATATAAGAATGGTACGATCGATGAGTTGAGAGAGATTTTATATAAAGTGACAGATTTTTTTAGCTTCATAAGAACAAAAAGGGAAATGTACAAACTTGGAGAGAAAAAAGGAAATTAAAATTAAGAGAAAATTATTCTTGATCTATAAATTTGTAATTTTTCTTTGCTAAAATTTCCATCATACAAAAGCATTTAGGGAGTAAATAAAAATGGAATTGGCAGATTGTATTATTCTTGCTTTAGGCATGAGATAAAAAATATAAAGTGAAAAAAGTGGAATTTTTAAAATCAAAAGATGTAAATTTGAGAAATAACTTTTTGGCTCATTTACACTTGTCAAAAAGGTTCATTTTATAGAGATGGAGTAATTGATCCAACAGAAGGTCAAAACTAAGAATTATGATTCAGTGAGAAAGTTGAAATTTATTAGGTAGTGTTTAAAAATGTTGGAATAATGTGCATGAATAACTTATGAGTATGAAATACCATTATAATTAAATAACTTATTTAGATTTAAGTTATTTAGTCTCATCATTTTTTTTACAAATAAGAAGCTTTTCTCCAAATATCTCTCAATTATCAATTTTTTTGTAAAAGTTGATGTCTTCATCCTCTACTCCAAAAATGATAATTTTGATTAAAGAAAAAGAAACAATGAAGTATCAATTTTAAAGTGTGACACCTATTTCACTATTGGAGTCCAATGTTGGAAATATCATAGACACCGATATAGGTCACATTGACTTAGGTGAGTTTTAGAAAAGGATTAACATAGTGTAAAAGATAGATTTCGGTATGAATGGTAGCATTCCCAATTTTTGTACAGTCTCTTAATCTAGTCTTGGTAGTGGAAAATAACTATAACTCAAAGACAAGGGAAGTGAGAGATTCATAGAGGGAATTGGTATAGAGTTTTATTCCCAAGCACATTGATAGTGTTTTTCACCTTTCAGATCATGAATTCTTTGTACATCTGAATCATGATCCCTCTCAAATCTTTTGGGATGACAATATTATTATGTGTGCTAAAAAAAGTCAACAATGCATGGTGGACTAAGCCAAAACATTTCTCCACATGGCTTCCAAAAAATCATGCAAGGTCCTAATTCAAGAATGAGATAAATGACATGATACCACTATTGCACATGAAAGTGGGAAGCCAAATAGCAAAGAAATTTCAGACATGGATGTATAGATTCATTTGGATTATCCTAAAAAATAATCAATATATCAATTGGGGATTTTTGATCATCGATGTAATTCATAAACAGTTCATGAAGGTAAAATTCATGTCAAAGTTCTATATGACTTTGTATCTCATTTATGTTTGAGTGAGCCAAAGATATTTTGATGGATTGCATACAATAGGTGATTTTTATTCAATTATTTGAAAAGGATCTCTTCAAGATAAGGATATTAGTAGTAGCCACCATAGAGATATCCAAATGGGGAACTAGGTTCATACAGGGCCCAACTTTCATTTATTATAGAATCAGAGGTTGCAAGGTCTTTCCTTATATGCATCCACAATATGTTATTGATAAGTGAGAATTGATGGAATTGGTGAGACAACTTGTTGAAACACACAAGTTCTTAATAAGTTGATATAAAATAAGAAGCAAATTTCCAATATTAATTGGCAGGTATACTTATCCATCATAGATAAATGCCAAGATAGTTGAATAATACATGTCTCACAATAATCTCAAGACTTTTAAGAGTAGGTTTGTATTTGAGATCAGGGGCTTGATTGAGCACAATATTGGACCTTCATATCAAAATCTCCTATATTTTGAGGACTATTGGATGGATTGAAATGATGAAAAAGTAGTAATAATAAAAGACTATTCATGATTTATCATGAAAAATTAGTCAAATTTGGCATAATGAAAATACCAAAGTAGTTAGTGGATGATGAGGTCACATTGGACCCCATCTTTGAAACATAAAATGTCATAACAAAGCCATTACCTATAGTCCATTGGGATAAGAGGGAATCTAATTATCTTAGAAGTAGAACACGAGTAGTACTTGACAAAACTCTTAAGTGGTTAAATAACAAAGGAGTGGATGTTGTAAACATTGATTTCCCTACACCTCCTAGGGAATATGAATTTGGTAGCTTATACAAACAACATGGTAAATCATAAAAGGTAGATGAATTAGGTCCAAGTAGAGAAACCCTAATGATTGAAGAGGTACCTAAACCAAAAGCTATTCAATAATAAATTCAACAATGAAATATTTTCAAGATCAAAACAAAGAGTTTAGGTGAAAATGCCTCTTCTTCTCCTAGTATTTCAATTTCTCGAGAGATTACTATTGATAGTTTCCCATTTTCTCAATAACTAGTAGAGAAAATGACCAAGTAATTTTTGGATTCAAATGATATGATGTTACGTATGTCATTTACTTTTACATTGTAAGAGATCACTCATATGTCTTTATCTTCTCCCTTGAATCTTGAATTGCCTCTCATATCCTCTCCAAGAACTCTTATTGATACAATCATTAAATAAGAACAAGTAGAAATATCTTTCCACGATGACATGACAGAGAAAACACCTTCTTTAACTCTAGATATGCATATTTAACCAGTCTCAAATTTTGTCCCACCTCCTTCCTCAAGCATGACAAATTTGGATTTGTTATCCACGGTGGTGAAGAAGATAAGAAAAATTGTTAAACCCAAGAAGATAGACTTTGAAACTTTGAAAATTCATTTATCAAAGAGGCCAAAGAAAAAAAGAATGGTTTCATGAATGGTAACAAATGAAAAGGGAGAGAAGTATGTGGAAGTGGAAATTACTATAGTAAAAAATGATAAGTCAAAAGATAGAATTGAAGACTATTAGGTATATAGAGTTCATTTCAGAAATTCTACCAGAGAAGGGATGAAGGGAGGTGTAGAGTTGAAAATTAGTTTTAAAAAGCAATGAAATAAGAAGTAAATGAAAAGGTAAAATAGTTGAATTTAGTGTTATAGAGATTGATCAAACCAATTCAACCAACTATTGCTTCATAAAGTCTTCATGCTGAGACATTGAATAAAGAAAGAGAGGTAGGTCAAATGGGAAACACAGTGAAAGTTTATATTGAAAAGGTTATTGATTGAGGAACCTTAGTGATTCTCATGATAGTAAAAATTTTCTCTAAAATCCAGTCATAATGTGAACATCTAATGATGAATGAAAGTGGATATGTAGAAGAGAAACAAAATTGGGAAGAATTCATTCCTAGGTTGGTTGAATTCTCAAAATTATTGACCTTGTTGAAAAAGGAGTTATCAATAAGGAATAAATCATCTATTATATTGAATTCATTTGGGCTACTAAATTTTGAATCCAATCTCTATAAGAGTGACTTAAAAAATTTAACAATGCTAGATCACTTGGAAGTGATGCACTAATGGAAATCAACACTGAGGTCAAGAAATTGAATTGTTATTTTTTAATGACAAAGATCAAAATGGGAATCTATTTTAAATTGAAACCATGATTGGAGAAATTAAAGAGCCAATTTAGAACATTATTTATCCCACATCTTTATTTTGTCATGAATAACTTCACTAGTTATCCAAATGCCAAGTGAATGTAGATAATCTGAACATGAAGATAAATAGTCTTCAAAGCAAGCTTCAAGAAATGGAAGAGTTAGACTACTCGACATACATTGCCTACAGGTACACATATGGATCAAATGAATATTTGATAAGAGCATTTCTCCAAATAGTTGATGATTTTATGAAAAGTAAAGAACTATCAACATAGTATCAAGAATAATGAAGAATTGTTTTTAGTGCTTCTGCATTTTCTTCTCATGTTTCTTTTGCACCTAATTTATATTGTTGCACTATATTTCTCCTTGTAAATTTATGTTGTCATTTTATAAATTGTCTTTGTAATTTTTCCAACTTGTTTTTTTAAGTTGTACAAATTGATATTGTTCTTTTGCAAGTAGTACAAAAACTTCAAATATTTTTCTCAAGTGGTGTTAAATGCTCAAAATGTTTTTGCACTATTTAAAGTTATAATTTATTGTTGGTGTTTTTGTAACCCTTTAAAATGGAAAAATAGGTGGTTTTACACCATAACCACCCATTTTAGCCTATAAATGCAAGTTAGACCTTAATATTTATGGTTCAAAATAGATAATTTTTTTGGCAAAGCTTTATAAAAGGAGAACAAACATTCTACTCTTCAGAAATCAATACAAAGAGGTGTTCCTAAAATTTGTATTAGTAATCTCTTTTGGATTATATGTTTTTTTCTTAATTTGGTGTATTTGATTCTCATTTTTATTATTACAAATTTCAAACTATTAAAAAAATGAAATTAGATTAAAAAATTTCTATCTGAAATTGTGATTTATATTTCTAACATATGTGAAAGCTTGGTGGGAATAGAGATAACATCTTTGTTGTTTTTGTTAGAAAATATAGAGGACTATTCATTTTTGTTATTAGGGATAAGTAGTTTTATGGCATATATTTCATATCCATAAGGATATAATTATCTATTTTCAACCCATTAAATGGAAGAGATTTTCTCCCTTTAAAATTAAAATTTTCTCTCAACACTTTCATTTAGTCTCAGTGAATTTGTTGCCTAAAACTTCTCCCTTCTCTTTCTCTCTACACATTCCTTTCTAAAAAATCTTTTTCATACTTTTAGGTTAAAAGTACTACCACATGATTTACATTTATTTTTTTGTAAATATTTCTCATTTTTTAATTTTAGTTTTCAATAAAGGTAACTCTACCTACTAATAGGAGAGGGAATTTGTTTCTAACATTATTGACATGAAGTCATCAATTTGTCCCTCCAAAAAAAATTATGCTAATAGTTTTTTGGCACCCACTATGGGCATGCTTTTGTAACTTTCATGATACCTACATTTTATGGGTCCATATGACTCTGCCATCATCTCAAGGACCACTTCATCAGCCTGAGTTAGACTTGGAACAATATACTCAGTTAGATATTGTGCTAAACCTTAGACAAATCTTTTTGGATTCTAATGAAATATCCATATCTCAGTTTCAAGTTATCCTCACTATTATAAATTGATAATTAGAATGTCCCAAAAGATCAAAAAGAAATTGTGTAGAAACAGAGGCCTTTATAGTCCATTTAAAATCTCAAAATTAGTAAAATCACACATGACCATTTTAGACCTTCAAAATCCAAATCATCGACCTAGTTTGAATTGGGATGAACCTTCAAAAGAAGACCTAATTTCAAGCTTTTGATTGTTCAATTTTGACAATAGAATAAGTAATGTTTAATTTAATATTATTAGAGCAAAAATAGATATAGAGGAGACACATGTTGCCATTACCTAGAGAAATTTTGAAATTGTTTCAAGAAGTTATATAAGCAAGGAAAAAAACACAAAGAGTATTTCGTATAGCTAATCAAAGACTTTATATATCCTGAGTTTCTTCTCATGAAAATTTAGGCACCTCAGTATCCATTTATTCAACCTAATCTTAAATGAATAACACAAACTCAGGAAGATATTTCATCAAAATTAAGAACTTTTACTTGGGAAAATAGGACAAGTTTAGCACATTTTCATAGATCAATTGGAATCTTAGAAAAAGAATAATATTGGGTCATTTTAGTATAGAGAGTAGAAACATTAGATGAATGAAGAGTAAAAAAAATAAGACTAGCTCAAAGAGCTCTTCAACTTCAACCTACACCTCAATGCCAATAACTTTCTTCCAAATTAGAAGAAAAGATATTCATAAGAGATTGTAAGTCAAAAGGTGAAGTTAACCCTTTTTATCAGTTATGCTTCAATTTGATATTTGAACGTTAAATAAGGGTCAAAATAATAACTAGTCTTCCCTCGACATCTAAGAAAAACAAACACCCTGAAGGAGGAACTTTGACAAGCCAAGCTCTTATCTTATATGGGACCATTATTCCCCTACAAGTGATTTTTCAAACTATGACATTATCATGGGGAAATGTGATTGATCCATTAGCTCTAGAATAATTACATGACCTCCTAAAAGGGTCAATAAATAACTTTCCAAAGTTCCATGGAGATGGAAAATAATATTTAGATGAACACCTTGTAGCTTTAATATTTCATGTGGCATTTTGGGCATTGATCATGAAGATGTTGTCATCAGACTATTCATCTAAATGTTACAAAATGGGGCTACAAATTGGTTTTGCCACCTCACTCTAAGATTTTTCACTAATTGGAATACTATGAAGACTAAATTTAAGAATAAATTTAAGCTAGTTGAAGATACCCATGTACTACTCACTCAACTCACACAAATGAAAAAAGAGGTTTATGAGCCTATGAGAGAGTTTGTTTCCAAATTCAATAGGTCTAAATAAGATACCAACCACTATGTGACCAATAGATGAAAATAAAAAATGCTTCTTTATCAACTCTTAGTTGGTTGAAGTAAGTTATCAATTGAGGAGGGCTAGGGTAGTAGACTTGGAAACAACCCAAGAATTGGATATTGATGTCAAAGATGACATGATAATGTCTGAGAAACTTAAAAATGAGCTTTCAAATAATAAATCTTAGATTTCAAGATAGTCTTCAATAGAACAACTTTTACTAAAAATGGCTAATGATATAATAGCCTTGAAAAATCAAATACCTTAGAAGACCATTACCACCCCATACCAATATATTCCAAGGAATAACTACATTCATTTTTAAATAGATCACCCTAGATTGCAAGATCTTCAACTAAAACTTGTGCTTGAGGCACCTCCTTAACAAAACACTAATGTGCCTATAAATGTAGTCTCAGAAACCAAAGTGATATTTGGATATAAAGAGGTTGAAGAAGAAAATGAATAAGAAAATATAAAACTTTAAGAATGTGAAATTGAAGAACCTGGTGGTGAATCCATAAACATGTTTCTAGAATATAATTTAGATGAGGATGACTATGAAGAGAGTGTTGGGGATATGAATAGTCAATCCTTCATATTTTTTACTAGATCTTAGAATTGGAAAAATTAATCTAGTGATTCACAGGAAGAAACTCTAAAGGTTATCCTCCCACGAACAACTACCCCACTGGTGTAAACAAAAACAAAGCAACCTCTAATAAGTAGTTCATCTAATTTTAATGCTTCTCGACCTTTTGATAACTCTTCTAGCTATTTAGTTACCTTTGACATAATTGATCATGTCAAAAAAACTAAGATTCAAATGTCATAAGTTGAGTATTTAAGAACATACCCAAATTAATTGGATAGGTTAGTTGATTTCATTAAAGGAAATAATCCAAATGCTAAAAATGTTAATTTCAAAGGAATCTTAACTAACCCTTTTATTTCTAATTAATTAAACTCCATGGCGATAGCTACCTCTAAATATAACAAAGTTGACCCATTCTAAATTTCCTTATTCCTCAAAGAATGTAAAGTTAGTAATTGTATCATCGACATAGGAGCCTCAAACAATGTCATGCTTGCCAAAGTTACTCACGCTCCTGACCTAACTTGTATTAAAACCTTTTCATGTTGTTATTCCATGGAGGTGAAACAAGTTATATTTATTGGATAGATTAAGGATGCACAAGTGGATTTAGCATCCTTTCCATAAAAATGAATCAAAATCAATATTTTGGTCACAGACATTCCAATAGCTTATGGTATTATTTTGGGTAGAAATTTTTACAAAGAATTGGGAGATGAAATCCAACTAGATTTATCACATACTATGATTCTATTCAAAGGATTAAAACAACATCTGGAGCCTAAATTTAAAATAAAGTACAAAGTGTAAAAGGTTGATGATCCCAGAGCATATATTTTCTATGAAGATGCAAGGATTGGTAATTATCTTCTGATGATAGAGAAAGATAGAGTTACCAAAAATCATGTAATTGAATCCAAATGATGTATGTATGATGTATTTTTATGTTATTTTTTCCTCAATAGGTTAAGGTATAGGAGTAATATTGATATCTCCATTTATAAAAAAATTTCCTTTTTCCTATAAGTTACAATTTGAATGTACTAATAACACAGTCAAATATGAAGGACTTTTGTAGATATTGGCATAGAAAAATATACAATTTAACTAATTTGAGAAAGTATACATCTTTATAAATTTGTATTTTTAAGGTAGTGATTCTTCATACATATAATATTCAATTCATATTTTGAAAGAGGGAATTGATGACAAACAGGATGAAGAAGGTGTTATCAAGTTGAAAAGAAATAAAATTATTAAAGGCCTCATCTCTTTAGAAGAATTATTTGATAAAAATGATATATTTTAATGGTATAATGCAAAAAATAAATCTTGATTCTGTATTCAATCAGAAATACATCATGCCTATAAATCAATCCTAGCTCAGAGAAGATAGAGCATACCTACACTTCTTATTGGAAATACATTTATTAATTAAGATCATGACCAATATAAGGATTCACTAGACTTGATTAGGGGATCACTTTTCATAATACACAATGATAGGTAGGGTTCTAAATCTTACAGTCTAACACAATCATGCAACAACCCTAAAAGATTCTTAGGTTTTGATATTCACTCTATTCTAATAAATAAGAAAGTAAATATAATCTGGTGCTCACCAAATCTATTAGCACAAAGTTGGGGTTAGAAATTAAAAAAACTAGACTAAACATGCATAGAAGACATATGCTAATGTTAATGTATATAAAATCCTAATGCATGGTAGAGAAACATAATTTCATTATCTATCTACTCTTACAAAGGAGAAATATAGTTAGGAATACTTACCTTGAAGATGAACCTACCAAGCCTCAATCTCTCCCTTGACCAAGGTGCTTCATAAGAGATTATTGTGATATGTAAGGATAATAATAACAAATCATCTCTAGACTACATAACCTATTTATGCATCCAAAAGACTTCTCCATAAGACAATATCTGTATCTCTAAAGAAAGCATAGAATGCTAAGCTTTATTCCTCAAGTAAAATGGTCAATAATTAGATGTTCATTCACACTTATTATTCTTTGATTATTTATTCTCAAATGGTTGGAAATGGACTTGTATATGTAGAAATCTCTTTCCCTAAATCCTTCCAAATATGTTGGTTGTATGGGGTTGACCCAATTGACCCTGTATGTTTTCAAAATATAATTCACTAGGTCCTAAGCTAGGTCGGTTGAAGGGTTAAAAAAACTCTCAAGTGAAAATACCCAAAAATAGTACAAGGTTGACCTAGTCAATCCTATATAGTATTAAAGGTTGAAAACTATATACGGTCAACCTAGTCGACCTAGTACAATCAACTAGTGAAAGGGGGTTAAGGTAAGAAAAAGGATGATAATGATATGACAAATGTTTAGAATGGGTAAGACCGAGAAGAATAAGATTATGGTAAATGGTTTTAGGAGATAAGTGTGTAGATGATAAGTGGAAAAAATGATAAAAATATTATGAAGCATCAATGGTCTGCCCACCCCTTTCTTGGTGCACCCCTTAAGGCATGCACTCAGAGATATTGAGACTTGATAGGTTCTTGTAAGATACAAAGTGTTAGTAAGTGATAAAAGTTTGAAAATATTATGTGTATACATATTCCCCACTTGAAGCTCATCACGTTTCATGTAAGTGTAACACAAGATGGTGCTTTAGAAAATAGAACATGATAACATATAATTTTGATGCTAAGTAAAATGCAATAAGTAGAAAAATAAGATAAAGGAAAGTATAGAATTAAAAAACACACACCTTTAATTACCTTAGTATTGTAGATAGAGAAATATACTACAAGAGAGGTGAAGGCATCCAATGTGAAGAACACTAGGTGAACCTGTAAAAGTTAGTGTAAAAAGAGAGCCAAAACTTAAAAAATTTGGAAGATAGGCATATAGTAGTGTAAAATGAGTTAAGGCAAAGATATGAGGGTATTAGGAAAATTAGTAGATTATGATTATTAAGTCAAGGTGAGAACTAAAATATTGAGGGAAAATGAATGACAAAATGATGGAAAATGAATGACAAATGATTGTAGAACATAGTAAATCATATTGGAAAGCATGTAAAACATAAATGGGAAAAAAGGAATATAGAACATACTAAATCACGTTGGGAATTATGTAAAACATGGATGATAAATTAAATATCCATGCAAGAAAACTTAAAAAAAGATATGTAAGAAAGGGAAATGTAAGTTCATGTAAGATAGGCAAAAATAAAAACATGAAAGACTGAAAATGAAATGTAATTGAAGATGTGAGACAAATAGGAAGAAGACATACATAAATATAAACATTTAATAATGGAAAATGTCATATATAAGATAAGTTAAGTCCACAAAAATCAAATAAGAACATGATGGAGAAATGAAAATCAAAATCTCTAAAGGATGAAAACTCAAACTTAGTGCTTGTTCTAAGATACAATGTGAGAAAACACAACCACCTAATGACATGAATAGTATGATAATGAGGTAGTGTGTTAGATAAATGATGTAAGGGTGTAATCCATATTTTCTCAAAAATGTTAATTTTCTCTAAGGATAGATAAAATTAAAATAAAGTAATGCTAGCATGTTTTTAAGAGGTGAAGAAAAAAAATTAGAGAACAAGGGAAAATAGATTTATAATCACAATTTGCCTGTTAAGGGAGGAAATAAAATGGGTGTAGGGGAGAATGAAGGAAAAACCAAGGTAGATTAAATATTTATCAAAGTCAAGACACTTAAATTAGATTTGTCAAAACAAAAGGGCTTTTGATCTTAAGGACTATGAAGAACTTATCTCAGCCACACAAGTCTTAGGTCAACAAATGAAGTATATAGATCATCCCATGAAGGCTATATGCATAAAAAGTAAAATAGACCTACCTCCCATAATGTGTTCCCTATTCCTCAAGACCCCTTACAAATCCATTGATCTACTATGAAGATTGGGTACTTGTGTGAGAAAGTAGGTAGCACCATAGAGTTTTTTGAATTCTCCTATTCCAATCTACTGGCCTACCCCACCCCAAAGGATCTTAATTCTATATGAGGCCAAATGTGGATTTTGATCTTTGATTAGAGATAGGATATGTGCTTATAATCACATATTTTGGTGTGATTTTTACTTTTGAGATTTGTATGTTGTCTTTTATATATCATTTCCTTTTATTTCAAATGATTTGGATTTTAACTTTCTTGATGGATTTCTATATTCCTCCTCTATACATATTTAGAAAACTAAACATGGGAGATAAAGTTGAATTTAATTTGAATACTTGGGATAAGGTTTCTAATATATATAAATTCAAAGAGCATAGGGTCTAAGAGTCTCATAAATCTATGTAAAATTAACGTGATATCTTGACTTCGACCTTGTTTTATCTAATGTAGAGTGAAAGAAAAGGAAAAATCAAGAGGAATGACATATGGCATAATTTTAATTACTTCAAATTACAAAAAATGTGACAAATTAAAAAAAGGGATGCTATGAAATTAAAGTGTGATTCTTTATCATAAGAATGAGAGAAATGGAGGAAAACATGCTAACATAGATTATTGTGCAAATTCCATATATCAAAAGAAGCAAAAGTGAAAGTTGAAAACAAGAATCAATAATATTTTTATTATAAAAGGAATGAAAAAATGGTAATTTTTTGAGGAGGTTTGGGTCTTATCCATGGTCTTATACTAAAACTCATAAAAGAGACACCCACAAGGGTGATAAAAATCAAAATGTAAAAAAAATAAGAAAAGAAACAAAGGGTGGTATTTTGTGAGGAGGCACAGGTCCTATCCATGGTATTACACTACAACTCACAAGGTTAAAACTAATGAGGTGAATTATAAATAAGGGAAAAAAATAATCGTAAAGATACTAAAGCAAAGAATGACATAAAAAGACAAATAAAAGAGATATATATGAACCCAAATGAAAACAACTATCAAATGTAGTGTGTAAGAAAACCAAAGAATGTAAAGGAAGATAATGATGCTTATAAAGTGAAAGTAAAAGAAAGAAAGTGCACAAAAAAAAATAAAGATGAGACAAAAATAATAAGAAATATATATTCTAACATCTATATCAAAGATGAGCATATGAAATACAAGTCTGTAAGTCTCGAAAAGTTTCTTGAAGCTAGATTTGTTTGTTATTATGCATTGTAGAATAAGAGTGGGCATCGTAAGATGCCCCAAAGGGTAATTATATGTAGGAATGGCCATAGTAAGATGACCTAATGTTTGAAAGGACATGTGGATGGGCATCATAAGATTCACAAACATGTGATGTGGAATGAGGTAACATTAAACTATTAATATGGTTTGCATTGGGTTGGTAGGTGTATTCAGAGATAGGCAAATGTGTTGGTTTGTTAGATTTTGAGGATGTTGAATGTGACATATGATGTGTAAGAGAGGTATGAAAAGGTAAAGGAGGACCATGTATGATATTATTTGGAATAGGAATTTAAACTAAGTACTCCTTTGGTTCATATAGCCTAATAGGTTGAGGTTCAATGGATGCCATAATATGTTTAAAGTTGTTCAAGTTAGCTATCCTTTCCTTATTGGTGTAGGAATAAGGATAAATGATAGTTTGAATAAAATTAGTAGATGATTTATAGGTATGGGATGATTTTTATTGATCATTAGGTAGTTGATTTTGATTTGATTGTGGTTCTTGAGATTATATTTGAGAAGCTTGAAGATAGTCTTGATAACATTGTTTTGCTACAACATCAAGATTAAAATGTGGAAAAAGTAAGGAAACAAGAAGAAATTGGTGAAGATCATGATAAGACTCATGAAAATGACCTATAGTAGCATGCCACCAAAAAAATTTATTAGGATTGTACCATTTTGGAGGAGGTTTGGAAGGATCAAAGCTCATGGGTTTAGATGGTGGCAATTTATTCTTAAGTTATTCTAGACTCAAGGGAGGGTGGATTGGGTTAAAATTAGTTAAATTATATGCTCCACTTTGAGGTTTTAGAGTCTTGGATGAATCAATGTTATGATAAAATGATTGAAACAATTCTTTAATAGGTATTTGAGTTGTTTCAAATTGAGTCATAAGAAATTTTTACCTTTTTACTTGATCTAAGACTTTTTCTAAAGTTTTAGGTGAAAATATTCAAACTTTGTATTGAATGGGAGGATTAAGAGAAGTGATAAATAGTTCTAAAAGAGTATTATAATTCATGTTATGATCCACTTTATGTGCCATAAAATTACATCATTTGATGAAAGTGTGAGCATATTCATTAGGAAGTTGCTTGGCATTGATGAAATGGCTAACATAATTTTCAAGGTCATCATGTTGGAACTCCTTCACTAGATCATTGACTAAACCTTCTAGTTGTGAGATGGAATGTCTAGGAAGTTGGTTGTACCATTCAAGTACACCACTAATTTGTTTTTGACTAAGAGCTTGGTGGTAGTAAAGGTGTTAGTTTGGACCCATTCTTTATAAATATTACCAAAATATTTAAGAAAGATAGTAGGGTCCTTAGTCTCATTATATGTGATAGTTGGATAAATATTTACAATATCTATGGATGTAATGAATGGGGCTAAAGGTTCATTTTGAATATGTTGAAGCATTTTGTTATTTATTGGAGGTTGAGGGATGATATTTTGATTGGAATCTCTAAGAGGATGAGGAACAAAATTTGGATTTGGTTGAGACATGATGACTTGAGGTGGTTGACTAGTCATGCTTAATAAATGTTTTTACATGTTCATCATTTGAGATTTATTGGTTGTTTGCATGATGTTCATTTTTTTTATAGCTTGTGCAAGAAGTTGAGTTGTATCAATACATGGGTTGGTGTTTGTAGGAGAGGTATTAGTGTTGATAGGAGGGGGATTATTTGTGTTCATGGGAGGATTCCAAACATTGGTATTGGGAGGAGGATTAAGATGAATGACCTTAACTACATTACATGGTGTAGTGATTGGTTTTGGTTTAGGAGAAGAGGAAGGAAAAAAGTGGATAGTTTCATCTGAAGTAATAAAATAAGTGATATTATTATCCAAATCCTTAATTATTCAATGTTATTGACTAAAATAAGGCTAAAAAATGTCATCATGATGAGATAAGATTAGAAAACCACACAATAAAGAGGTGAAAAAAAGAACAAAGAGATAGTAAGTGATAGAAATAGTATAGAGTCAACTGGGCTGACCTAGCATAGAAAATAGGGCTTGTAAATAGTACAAGGTTGATTGGGTTAACCTAGTACAATGAATAGACATTGAAAAAAGAGTGAACAGGTTCTAAAAATAGTACAAGGTCGATTGGGTTGATCCACTATAGTGAACAAAGGTTGGAAAAATGTAGAGGGTTGACCTAGTACAAGAGATAGGGAAAATTAGAAAGCCTATAGCAGATTATGAATTAAAATAAGATAATTTTTTCAAGTAATTTGAAAAGTATGAAAAATATACGATAAAAATAATGAAATAATTTAACAAATCGTATAAGGGTTAGTTCACATCAGGTTCACCAGATTGTATTATGAAGGTAAAGCCAAAGTGAATAAAATACTAAGAAGAAAGTGGAAATGTGAAGATAATCCAATCAGTGGTGGGATATGATTAATGTTGGGTTCACCATAATGTCTACAATAAAAAATGCATTATGTCTATAAATCAATCTTGGCTTGGAGAAGATAGAACATACCTACACTTCTGATTGGGAATACGTTTTTTAATTAGAAGCATGACCAAATATGGGGATCCATTAGACCCAATTAGGGGATCACTTCTCATAATACACCATGATAAGAAGGATTTAAAAGCCCATAGTCTAACACAATCATGAAACAACCCTAAAAGAGTCCTAGGTTTTGATATTCACTCTATTCTAATAAACAAGAAAGTAAATCTAATCTAATGCTCACCAAAGCTTGTGGCACAAAGTAGGAGTTAGAAACAAAAAAAAACTAAACTAAACATGCATATAATAAATATACTCATGTCAATGTATATGGAATCCTAATGCATGGGAGAGAAGCACAACTACATTATCTATCTACTCTTACATAGGAGAAATAAAATTAGGAATACTTACCTTGAAGACAAACCCATTGAGCCTCAATCTCCCCCTTGGCCAAGGTGATTCACAAGAGATTATTGTGGTATGTAAGGATAAAAATAACAAATCATCTATAAGATATACAACCTATCAATGCATCTATAATACTTCTCCATAAGACAAGATCTATATCTCCAAAGAAAGTATGGACCCTTAATCTTTATTCCTCAAATAAAATTGTCAATAAGTAGATGTTCATTCACACTTATTATTCTTCACTTATATATTCTCAAATGGTTGGAAATGAACTTGTATATATAGGTAGATCTTTACCTAAATCCTTCCAAATATGTCAGCTATACGGGGTCAACCTAGTTGACCTTGTATGTTTTTGGGAGATAATTCACTAGGTCCCGAGTTAGGTTGATCAAATGGCTAATAAAACTCTCAAGTGAAAATACCCAAAAATAGTAAAGGGTTAACCAAATTGGCCTTGTACAATAATCAGAGGTTGAAAATTGTATGGGGTCAACTCAATTAACCTTGTATATTCAATTGGTGAAATGGGGTCAAGGCAAGAAAAAGAAGGATAATGATATGACAAATGTTTGGAATGGGTAAGACTGAGAAGAGTAAGACTAGGGTAAATAGTTTTAGGAGACAAGTGTGTAGATGTAAAGTAGAAAAAAGAAAAATAATATTATGAATTGCCAATGGTCTTCCCACCCCTTTCCTAGTGCACCCCTTAAGGCATGTACTCATAGAGATTGAGACTCGACAGGCTCTTAGAAGATACAAAGTGTCAATAAGTGATAAAAGTTTGAAAGCATTATGTGCATATAGATTATACTAACTATAAAAAAGCTAACATTGGTTTAGAGTTACATCCTAGGTTCATCAATATTGGAAAATGTTCCTCGCTTTAATAAAAATAGAAGTTTGTTAGCCTTATCTATAAGTATATTGATATACTCATGTATTCATACGTAGACCTTAAGTTTTTTCATCTCAGAGAGATGCATCATAAAGTTATTCTAAAGCTCAATACAAAAACTTTTAGATAAAAAATGAGACAATATAATCCTAAAATCACAGGAACAATTCTTGATGAAGTGCAAAAGATGCTTGATGCTTACATTATTTTTTTATCCACTATTCAACTTGGGTAGCTAACATAATACTAGTTTTTAAGAATGGTCAAATAAAAATTTATGTCAATTTTAAGAACCTCAATCAAGCATCCCTCAAAGACAGTTACCTATTATCAATCATGAATCAAGTCTTTCAGGTAGTAACAGGGGATGAGATGCTTTCAATGCTTGATGGTTTTTTAGAATACAACTAAATTGAGATTAACACAGAAGATCAACACAAAACAACTTTCATAACACAGTGGGGCACTTTTACATATAGGTAGATGCCATTTGGATTGATCAATTTATGAAATATTTTTTAGAGTGCAATGGACCTAGCATTTAAAGAATTGAAGAATGAAATCATTGTATTGTATCTCGATAACTTGACAATTTTTTCAAATAAGCAAGATCATTATGCACATTTAGAGAGAGTTTTTGAAAAGTGTCATTTACATGGAATTTATCTTAACCCTAAGAAGTATATCTTTGAATTAATTGAAGGAAAAATCCTAGGTCATATTTTTTCAAAAGAAGGAATAAGGATTGATCCAGAAAGGGTTTAGGTGATTTAAAAAGTTTCCCTGCTGACTAGTAAACCAGGAGTGCATTCCTTCTTTGGGAAAGTAAACTTTTTGAGGAGGTTCATTCCTAATTTTTTTGAGCTCAATAGACATATTGGATACTTGATGAAAGGAAAAACTTCTTTCAAAAGGAATAATAAAGGTAAATAAACATTTGAAAAGATAAAGACTTCTATTGTTCATGCACTGACATTGATTTGTCCTGATTTTAAGAATGAAATCATTATTTATTGTTATGCTTCAAAGCATATACTCTGAGAAATATTGATTCAAAAAAATAATGAGGGTATCAAATCCCTAATTAACTTCATGAGTTTTAATCTTAAGGATTACGAATTGAAATAATCTCTTGATGAAAAACATGCCTATGTAGTAGTGAAAGTAGTCAAATAATTTAGGTATTACATATTGCATTCATATTATATGGTAATGGCACCAAGTACATTATTCAAATCCATTTTGACCCAACAAGAACCTAGTTATAAATGATGGAATTAGATAACTAACATTAAATAATATGATCTAGAAATAAAAACCTACAAAACTAGTTCAAGGAAAAGGATTATGTCAACTCATGATAAAATAGGGGAAGACCTAATTAAGGTCTTCAATGGTTTTAGATGAACAAGATGATCAAGAGATTAATTTGGTATTGTTTGTAAATTATACTAATGAATAGTTTTCTGACATTGCTTTTTACTTGACATATGGAGAATGTCCTTCACACTTGAATGGTAAAAAACATAGAATGATCAAACTAATGGCTAATAAGTATGTCATATGGGATGGAACTATTTTCTAAAAAAGCATTGATGGATTATTTTTAAGGAAAAATATAAAAATTTATTGTAATATTTTCATGATCAAACATGTGGAGAGCACTTTTCTACCAAGGTAACAACATATGAAATTCTTAGAGTCCATTATTATTGGCCAATTATTTTTACAAGGATTCATATAAATGGGTAAGAAAGTTTGAGTCATGACAACAATTTATAAGCAAATCTAGGCTAGCAACACTTCTTCAACCAATGATAGTTGAAGAAACTTTTTAACAATGGGGACTAGATTTCATTAGAACATTAAACCATCAATCAAATGTAGGTCACACTCACATTCTCATAGCAACAAATTACTTCACTAAGTGGGTAGAGGCAATTCTTGTTAAACAGATAACTTCAAAAGTCATTTCTAACTTCATCAAGGAAAGTACCTTGGTATGATATGGAATCTCACAAAATATTGTTACAAATAATGCCTCTAAATTTTTTTCAGAGATGATTGAATTATGTTACAGACACAACATTTTTTGTCTCATTTGTAAAACTATCATCCATAAGGTAATAGTCAAACTAAGTTGAGAAATAAAAAATTCTTCACATTCATGTGCAAGGTAGTTTTGGGTTTCTATCATGAATAATCCCTTCTATTTTTCCTAATCAATCTAGTCAATAAATCCATATCCAGATGAGTTACTACTACATTAATATTCATGTTCACCTCCAAGCTTCTCTTATTTAAAATGATGATTCACCTTGCATAAATGAGAATGTCATAGTCACTTAGCCTAATCCTTGGTTAAGTTGATATTTATAAGTTAATCATAAGAATATAAAAGAAACTTCTCTCTCCACATTTCAATTTATGTAAAAACACATAACTAAAATTTCTTCACATACACTATCCTTTTTGGATATATGATAGCACCTATCAGGTTGAGTACCTAATACTCATATACACTATATTTCAGCATATGATGACACTTGTTAGGCTAAGTAACTAACCCTCATATACACTATCTTTTGATATGTGACAACTTTTTGATGGATTGAGGACCCATCCCTTTTATTGAAGATCAGAGATTTTTCAAATCTATCAAATTTATTGTTTAAGACATTATTTCTTAATGGATAAAACATCAGCCTAAAAAATAAGAGAATTCAAGTTGTTTTCAATCCTTATATTTTGAAATCTCAGTTAGAGCTAGCAATATGTCACTAATTTTAGAAAAGATAAAAACTTGTGTAAATTCAATTTTTACTAATGGCTAAATTTGACATGAGCTCAAAACCATCAAAAATTTTAAAAATTTAATTTTTTTAACTAACTAAATAAATTTAATTTATTAATTGAAAATTCATGGGTAAATTTATTTTTACCTTGAACTATTTTTAAATGCATTTAAGCCTCTCATACAAAAAGTTGTTAACATTTCTTGCAATTTGCAAAATCTGTTTAACTTTTTATAAGTTGTGCAAATGCATGTTAATTTCTAAAAGTTGTGCAAATTGCAAATTATTTTTTTCACTTGGTGTAAATTTAATTTTTTATTTTGTGTTTTTTGAAATTTAAAAATTTGTTTTTCATCCTCATGTAATTTGTAAATTTGTTATACAGTTTCGTGCAATTTGTAAAATAATTTCCCAATGCTGTGTAAATGACAAAATTGATTTGTGATTCCATGCAAGTTGCAAATTGTTTTATATTTCCCTTTCCCATGCAATTACAAATTCTATTTTCACAAATCATGTAAATTGAATTTTCACTTTCTCAAGTGAAACAAATGCAAAATACACTTTTATGAGTCATGTAAATGCAAACCTCCACATTGAAATTGCCTTTTTCAATGGTGAAAATTGTCATTACAAATTCAACTTGCATGCAATCTCATTTATTTTTTTTGCTAATCATGCAAATTTTATTATTTTCTTGGGCCATGTTAAATAAAAATTATCTTCCCTTCTAAAAATAATTCAACCTACATGCTCGACTCTGTAATTTTTTAGCAAGTTAAAAATTGAATTTCCATTTGTGCTTCTAGCCACCATCTACCAGATAAAGTTTTCTCAAAGGGGAGAAGAAGTTATTTTAATTTATTGTTCAATGAGAAGAAGCAATACAAGAAAGCCCAAGGAAAAAAAATAAAGGAGATTTTAAAATTTCAACAGGAAATTTCAATTTTATCCATACAAGTGGAATATGTAGCTCCAAAATTGAAGAGGAAGAATAAGGGTTTTTAAAAATCAATTTATTTTGTCTTCATCCATCCAAATGCACCATAAAAATCCATAGAGGTTTTCATAATAAAAAGAAAAGATCATAATATTTTTAATTATTTTTGCATTTGCCTAGGGCAATGCTAAAGAGCAACAAAGTAGTTTTAAAAATCAATTTTTCATTTCCATCTGCCAAATTAAATGGTACGGCCAGCCATACCCCCTACCCAAAGTAAAAAATATTGTTTTATCAAAAAAATTGTCTTCTTTTTCCTACTTCCTCTTCTACCCATCCATATGACTTTGCATGAGGTAATTATGGTATTTCAAAATTCATTTTTTGGACTTTTGTTTGTGAAGAACTAATTTGTATGGTCATCATACAGCTAACCATACACTCAAGGGAGGAAAATTTAAAAAAATAAAAGAATAAAAAAAATCATTTTTTTGAACTTTCATTCACTCATATAAGAATGGTAAGGCTGATGAGTTGAGGGAGATTTTTTAAAAAGTAACAATTTTTTTTAGCTTTATAAGAACAAAAGGGGAAATGTACAGACTTGGGGAGAAAAAAGGAAAATTAAAATTAAGATAAAATTATTCTTGATTTGAAAATTTGTAATTTTTTTGCTATAATTTCTATCATATGATAACATCTAGCGAGGAAATAAAAATAGAATTGGAAGATTGTATTATTCTTACTTTAGGCCCAAGATAAAAATATAAAGCAAAAAAGTGGGATTTTTAAAATCAAAAGACAAAAATTTATGAAATCATTTTTTGGCTCATTTGCACTTTTTATAAAGGTCCATTTTATAGTTGTGGAGTAACTGATTAAATGAAAAGTCAAAACTAAGAATAGTGATTTAGTGAAAAGGTTGAAATTCATCAGGTAGTGTTTAAAAATGTTGGAGTAATTTGCATGGATAACTTGTGAGTACAGACTCCCATTATAACTAAATAAATTATTTTAGATTTAAGTTATTTAATTTCATCCTTTTTTTTAAATAATAAGCTTTTCTGTAAATATCTCTCAATTATCATTTTTCTTGTAAAAATTGATATCTTTATCCTCTACTTGAGAAATGGTGATTCTGAGTAAAGACAAAGAAACCATGAAGTATCAATTTTAGGGTGTGACACCTCTTTCACCACTAAAGTATAATGTTTTAAATATCATAACACTAATCTAGGTCACATTGACATAGACAATTTTTGGAAAATAATGAACATAGTGCATAAGACATATTTTGGTCAAAGTATTTTTGACAGTGGGTTAACGTGAGTGGCACCATTCTCGATTTCAATATAGTCTCCTAAGCTAGTCTTGGTAGTGGCAAATAACTAGACAAGGGAAGTGAGAGATTCATAGGGGAATTTGTAGCAAGTTTTGTTCTTGAACACATTGACAAGTTTTTTTCCTTTCAGAACATGAATCTTTTATACATCTGACTACTAAATCCTCTCAAATTTTTTGGGATGACAACAGTATTATGTGTGTTAAAAAATTCAATAATGCATGATTGACTAAGCCAAAACATTCCTCTATATGACTTCTAAAAAATATTTCAAGGTTGTATTTCAAGAATGAGATAAATGACATGATAACACTAGTGTATAGGATAGTGGGAAGCCAAACAACAAATAAATTTTAGACATATATGTACAAATTCATTTGGGTTTTCCTCAGAAACAAGCAATATATCAATTGAGGATAGTTGATTAGCGATGCAATTCATAAGTAGCTCATGAAGGTGAAAGTAATGTCAAAGTTCTATATGGCTTTGTATCTTGTTTACATTATAGTGAGATGAAGATATTTTGAGGGATTGCATACAGTAGGTGATTTTGGGAAGGTAATGGTGTATGGATTCTATCCCTAACTAGCATTAAAGGATAATCTTTGTCACTTCAAAAGGGTGAATGATTAATTTATTCATTTCATCATTTATTTTTTTATAAAGGAGCTCTTCAACATGAGGATATCAGTAGTGGACACCATAGAGATATCTGGATGAGGAACTTAGTTCATATAGTTTCTAACTTTTGATTATTTGAGAATTAGTGGTTGATGTATGTAATGAGAAATGTAGTAGATATATAAATCAATCCTAGCTCAAAGAAGATCAATCTTAATTATAACTTTCTATTGTGGATACATTAGATATTCAGGGTCATGACCAAGATGGATCTGCTAGACCTAGCCAAGGGATCTTTTACCATAATAATATCACTAGGGAGGGTTCCAAAGCCTCTAGTCAAGAAAAATATTGTAATAACCCTAACTAGGTCCTATGTTTTCATATTCACTAAACTAATAACAAGTAAAGAAAAATCTAATCTAGTGCTCACCAAATCTTGTGGAATAAAGTGGGGCTAATAAATATTAAAAGTAAACATGCATAGAAGACATATACTCACATCAATGTTTATGGAATCCTAATACATGGGAGATAAGTATAAATGAATATCTATCTACTCTTATAAAGGATGAATAAAGTTACAAATAATTACCTTTAAATATGAACCTATCGAGCCTCAATCTCTGCCTTGGATAAGGTGCTTCACAAGAGGTTGTTGTGGTATGTAAGGATGACAAGGATAAATAATCTCTAGGCTACATAACCTATTAATGCATATAAAATACTTCTCCATAAGACAATATCTGTATGTCCAAAGAAAGTATGAAACCCCAAGTTATGCTCCTCAATTAAAATGGTGGATAAGTAGATGTATAAGATATATCTCTTCTTTTCTTCCCTTAGAAATGATGAAATGGATGTGTTTATAGAGGCAAATCTAACCCTAATCCTTTCTAAAATTTTGGGCCATCAAGGTTGACCCAATCAACCTTGTATCATTATTGACAAAAATAAATTAAGTCTTGGTCTAGGTCAGCCAGGGGTGGACCTATACCCTAAATAAGTTTTATTAATTAGATTATAACGTCGATGTGGCTGATAGTGTAACATAAAATATTAAAAAGGATTTTAGGATAGGTAAGGGCTAATAAAGGTAGAAAATGACTAGAGGAGGGTGAAAAATAGGTGTCAAATCTTAGGAGAATGTTTTTATAAGATGGATATGTAGATAGAAAGTGGTAGTGAGGGACAACAATCCTATGAAGCACTAATGGTCTACCCACCCCTTTTTTGGTGTACCCTTTAAGGCATGTACTCAGAGAGATGAGACTCAATGGGTTTCTATAAGATATAAAGCATCATTAATTAATAAAGTTTGAAAATATTATGTGTATACATATGCCCTACTTAAAATTCATCATGTGTCATGTAAGTGCAACATGAGATAGTGCTTCAAAAAAGAATATAGAAACACATAATGTTGAAGATAAATAAAGTGCAATAAGGATAAATAATATAAATGAAAGGACACAATTAAAAATTGCATATCTTTACTTAATTTAGTGTTGTAGATAAATGAGATGCAATAAACGTGAAGATGTTCATGTAGGGAACATTAGGTGAACCTGTAAAAGTGAACAAAAAAGAGCCAAAAATATAATTTTTTTCAATATAGACATATAATAGGTGAAAATACTCTCTATGATGTCAGGATTCCAAAACATTTTATGGTTTGAAAAAAAAGTTAGTAGAGACAAAGATATGATCACAATAAGAAATATGGCAATAAATATTTGAAACATAAATAATTTTTTGAATAAGAAATATAAATAAAGTTAAAAATAATTCATTTTTTATTTTTACTATTCCAAGAAAATAGAGCTCTTAGAGACCTAGTGAGAGAACAGAGAACCATTATGGTGAGGAGATGACAGTTGAGATGGGGAGGATGTATAGTGGCAGTAACAAGTGTAGCATAGGCAAGCAACTAAAAATTTCAAAATTTTGAATATTTTTATTTGAAATTGAGTTAATTATAAAAAATTGACTAGTAGGTAAAATTTAGGCACTAGAATGAACCCTAAGAAATTTTTAGGGACACTAGGGGTAAAACAGGGTATTGGGTAAGAAGGATTCAGACCAATAAATACCCAAGGAATTTATCATAATTGGTCAAAAGATCACCACTATGGATGAATATAGTTGAATAGGTTGACTTAGTTTGCAAGGTGAAAGATAAAAACAAGACCGACTACATAGTTGTAGGCTGATTTAATTTTGTAAGATTGGGGGGTTGACTAGTAGTAGTGGGCTAACTTAGTTGTTTTTAAAATGGTAGATGTAGTATTGTAGGGTAAAAAGGTGGTTGATTTAGTATTGTAAGGCACAAAGGTAGCCAATTTAGTATTGAATATGCCAATTTAGTATAGATTTAACATGGCCAATTTAGTATCCCAAATGAAGTATAGAGCTGATTTAGTATTGAATAGGCCAATTTTATGTAAAATGGAAAAATTAAATCAAACTAGCTAAGTTTTGTGAAATTTTAAGAATCAATTTTGATTATTAATGACATGGAGATATGATACATCCTTTGTTATTTCATATTTTACATAAAAACTGAAGATTATGGTGACTAATCGATGCATCATGGCTATCAAATTTGCTAGAGCAATTGATAAACATGGATAGAATGAGATGAGTTACACTAGGCTAGGGAAGTATTATGGAGATAAGGTGTATCCCATTGAGTTTTAATCTCATTGTCATGTTACTCAAATCATGGGAATGGTTGGCAAACACTTTTTGATGGGTGGTGGATGGGGATACCATTGAGGTGGGTATCACATTGGAGGATGTCCATGCACTGCTTGGACTACCAATAGGAGTGACACTAGTGATCACAGGGACACTAGATGATCCTGAGGAGAGATGAGCACTAGCCAAGTGGGAAATTTACTTAGATAAGATATACCCAGGTTTATGGGTCAATCTATTTTAGGTGTATATTGTATAGATTCCAAATATATAAAAGGCCATGATTGGACTTGTGATAGCATGAGTGTTGTGTCATAAGTTATGTGGCAAGGTAATTTTATATAAAATATCCTTATTCTAGTCCATTTTTTATTAGAGGGCACTATATGATTTTGGGTCTATCATTTGGGTCTAGTTGATGCATGATATGTATGGGATGTTTTCTAGAGGGCAAAAAACCATGATAATAATGGTGTGTGTGTGTGTGTGTGTGTGTGTGTGTGTGTGTGTGTGTGTGTGTGTGTGTGTGTGTGTGTGTGTGTATATGAGAGGTTCCCTATGTATCAACCAGCTAGGTTACCCATGTGGTTGATGATAGGTTGCCTGGGTTGATTAGGTGTTGGTAGAACCAAGTAGCATGGGTTTTTTCCCATTTGACAATGTTATAGATGATCACATGATGGGATATCATGTGGCATCCATACACACACATTGTTATTATTTGGCCTAATTGGGTGATTATGGCATAGGGTTAGCTCAAGTGTTAATCATGGGCCACTATACCTGGTGAGTAGAGTCACATCTAATGACATGTTTTTCAAGGTATTTTGAAATCCTACACCCATCAAATCCTCTAGTAGTTCTTACTTTTTGGGCATGGCATGTTAGAGAGCTGAATGGGAGAGGAGGAGGTGGAGCACCTCTCAAGATATTGGTGATCAGGATGTGGCATGTGAGACCATGGATTGGTTGAGCATGATAGCAGATGACTAGAGAATGAGAGGACATGTATGTTGATATAGGGGTGTATTTTTTTATATCATATGTATTTTTATTTTTTTGTAGATGATATGGGAAATATATGTGGAGTGTTTTATTTTCTAACATTATGTGATACACATGCATTGTTAAAAAGAAAAGGCATAAAAAGACTTGGAAAAGTATAATTTATCAAAACAAATGTACTACACACTATATCACAATGGGAAATATGTAATAACAAAAGATGACTAAATATAATAAAATAAATGATGGTAAAAAGGAGAACAAACTATTTTTAAACCATGAAAAAGATTTGCATCAAATTAAAACAAGTAAAATCACACTATATCACATTGGGAAGTATGAAGATAATGTAATAAAATGTAAGGCACATAAAAATAAAATGGTAGAAAAACAAAAAAAATAATTCAATCAATATACTAAATCACATTGTGAAGTATTAAAAATAAATAAAATTAGAAAAATGAACTTAAATTAATCACACTAATTCAAGTTGGGAAGTATGAAAAAATTAAGAAAAATGATGGTACTCTTACATGTAATCATAAAATAAGAAGATGAACATGAAAAATCAATGAAATAAGCATAAAACATACTATATCAAGATGGGAAGTGTGTTAATTACATGTAACTCATGATTAATCACTACTTATCTCAAATTTTACACATGTAATTTCATTATGACTTGGGTATTGGAAAATTTTGTGAGGAAGGACAAGTCCTATCCATGGTCTTACACTACAACTCATAAAAGGAACACCTATGAGGTGGAAACAATAGGAAAAATATTGTAAAAGAAATGTTTGGAATGGTAAGCTAGTAATTTTATGAGGAAGGCCTAGTCCTATCCAAGGTCTTACACTACAAATCACAAAGGGAATCCTTAGGGGGAGTGATCAGTAAACAAAAGAATATTTATCAAGGGGAAATATTAGAATTTTGGGAAATGAAAGAGGGAATGAAAAATTTACAATGTAGGCATCTATAACAATATGTTAACAAATATGAGGCATACTAAAGACATAGAAAAACATTAAATGACTAGTGACCATCAATATACAAAGGATATCACAGTAAACACAAAGTTGTATAGGCAAATAAGTGAGATACTAATATCAACTCATGTTGGTTATTTAAATAAGGAAATTAAAATGGACCTACCTTCCCATAACATGTTTCTCATTCCTTGGGACCTCTTATAGAGTTGTTAGTCTACTACAAAGATTAGGTACTTGTGTGAGAAAGTAGGTAGCACTAAAATATTTATTATTATTATTACTCTCTTTTCCCAATATAATGGCCTACCACACCCCAATGGACCTTGACTCTATCATGAGGTCAATTATGGATTTTTAGCTTCGATTATAAAAAGGAGAGGTTCTTTTCATCACATATTTTAGTGTGATTTGACTTTTGGAATTATTAATGTTGCCTTTTATATCATTGTCTTTCATTAAAATGATTAGGCTTTTGAATTTTTATGGATTTTAATATTCCTCCTCCATACAAACTTGGAATGACCAATCATGAGAGATAAAATGATACACACAAATGAGATTTGGACTTTGGCTAGAAGAACCTAAGTATCTAAAGACATGACTAACTACTAAAACACTTAGGCTTACTTATAAATTAGTGTGTTATCTCAAGTTTCAACTATGCGTATGCTTAGTTTGCAACAGGAAATAAGGGGAGAAAAGGGAGATCCATGATGGACCGATAAAATGAGATTATAATGAGATGACTTGTTTACTAATTGATCACATGGTAAAGAAGGAATGACTAATGGGAGCAAGGTTTATATAACCAAATCACAATAAGGATTATATGTGTTATATAGATAAGGTAGCATATAATCATGAGAAGGAGACAAGACATCCATAAAAAATGAACTCATATAGAAAACAAAGCATGTAGGCATGAAAAGAATCCATAAAAGAACATAAGGAAGGAAATGGCATCATAGATAACATGTAGTACAAAATATGAATAATCATGTAAGATAGATAAGACTTTGACACAATGTCAAATGATATAAAGTTTATAAATGTAAATTTAGAGCACACATCCAATCCAAAATGAAGAAATAAATGAAGGAACACCATGTTGTGTTCATAAATACTAGTAGATTTTTCCACAAACATTGTCCATAACATCTGATAAGTCTTTGTGAAGATGGACTCTAATTGCAGTGAGGGTCTCATTGATCATAAAATAAAGATTGGAAAATACCTCTCATTGAATCTCCTTGATATAAAATGTAAGCATGCCTAAAGGATCATGCTCATGAGGGCCATCATATAAGGGATACTTAGGAGAAGGAAATGGAGTGGAATATGTGGGACATAAAGGAGTCACTGGTGGAGAAGAGACCATAGGTGAAGAAGGATCCATGGGTGAAGGAACCACAAGTGGAAAAACTATAGGTGGAAAAGGGGGCATAGGTGGAGGACCCATGGTAGAATTAGGGAGAGTCTTCTTATGAGAGTGACCTATGGGAGGTGGGATAGTAAGTGTAGGAATGGTCATAAGGTGATCTTGGAGATGGTATTAAAGGATTCAATAATGATGAGTGTGATGGGTACTACAATGGTGCCATAGATAATTTACCTCTCCATATTTGGGAATATACTCAAATAATAATTTTGAGGGAGGTATAGCTTTGCATATAGGCTAAAGAAGATTAGTATGCAAGGTATCTATATATTGTCAAATATTAAGACAATGCATGGAAGAATGATTAACTATGTCATGGAAGTAACACATATGCTTGTTATTAAACTTTGTGGGTGTACTAATAGAGGGAGTGGAAACAAAAGTCAAGGAAGGCTGTTATAATATACAATCTCTAGTTTAATGACCAATAACTCTATGAAGATCATAATGCAGTTGATCAACCCATTGGGTGGGAAAAGGTGTAGGTTATAGTAAAAGGAGTAAACCATCACCCAGGGAAGGTGGGGCTGGTGGAGAGACTAAATGAGGCTTGACTATAGGATCAATAAAAGTTGAATCAAGAAGATTCTCAACTAGATATGGAGTAGGAATAAGATTCAGACTAGGCTTAGCTGAGGGAGGAGTGGGATGCACAAAGGGTTGAAGGATAGTATAAAGCATCTCAGGGGTAAGCTAGTTATAGGGGTCCTAGTATTTAGTGAAGTGATAGGGACTAGTCATAACACAATCCATAAGCATTCTCTTAAGAGGTTATTCCAAAACTAGAGGCGTGTGCACCATCTCTAACCTATGAAAAATAAGAATAATGATAAAATTAGGAACTATATAAGATGTAATATGATAAGATAAATAGAAAGACTAAAATAAAGAATAATGATAACAAATGATCTCAACATCTCAAGCTTGAACAAGACCTCTTAAAATGGGTCATCTAAGGTATAACCATCATCATAGTTAGGGGTGTGAAGATCAATTATGCAAGTAGGGATGATCTTTTCATCAAAGGTGGCATGATGAATAGATTGGTGAGTATTAGTTAAGACTATGGGTATATCCTCATTATTGGGTTGACTAAACATTGCTTTAGAGAAGGTGGAAGATGAGAAATGAGATGAGGAGATAGATAAAAAGTTTTTATCTTGAGGTTTATCTCATCAAGCTCATCATCATTATAATCTAAGAGGTTAGGTGGTATATTCTTGATGAGTTTAGGGTGACCATGGTAACTTGACGTAGAGTTGACAAGGAAATTAAACTATTAATATTACCCAAAATAGAAGAGTCAGTAGGGGTTCAAGGGTTGGAATTTTTAATACCCCATGATCTTAGAATTATGTGAAAGTATAAGGGTTAGTGTCACCTTGAATCCTATATATTGCACCATTATGAGGTAACTTGACACATTGATAGGAAAGAGAGGTAAATGCTCTGATGTGATGATTCCATGTGCTACCAAGCAAGATATTATAAGAGAGAAGAAAATTGAATATCCTAACCTTCACTCAAATAGTGATAGGTAGGATGGTGATAGAGATCCACACACAATCTAAGGGAAGCATTTGTTTTAAATCATAGCTTTGACATGTGCTATGTGTGGACTTATGATTAAATTCTAAGTATCCAAGGGTTTTAATAAATTTAAGAGAGGCAACACAAGTAATTGAACCCTTATTAATCAAGGCATGCTTGACTTGGATATCACCGATTTGGACATTGATAAAGAGGGGAGTATCATCTGCACACAAAAATTCTCATCAAGAATCATAGAAGTGATTGGTAATTTGAGAGAGAGATAAGTATCCATTGTTTCATCAATGTGTATAGACATCTCTTTTCACTATTTTAAAATGTTATCTTCTGACCTAGATAAGGTAGCTTCATTTCCTACTAGGGGAGGATGAGGAATGCTCATTTTGAATAAGATATTATTAAGGAGATTATGATGATGTGGGGAGGTCTACATGATTTTAAGAAATGGAATTTGAGATGGGAGATTAGTAATTTCCATGATATTATCCCATTCATCATAACCCATGAGGGGACTATTGGATAGAGGTGTATGGTGTTGGAGGAGTTCTTCGAAAGGAGGATTATAAGTGTATGTAAATTTATGTTGATAGAATGTGGGGGGTTTAATTAGGGGAAATTTTTTTTGATTATCATGAGAGGATGAGGTATTTGATGTAATTTTGGTTTATGATTGATGTGAAGAAGTGGTATTAGAAGGTTGAGTATCATTAATGATGGGTAAATAGGTTGGAGAAGTTGTATAAATGGTATGAGAAGTGTTATCCAATACAAGTGTTGGAATTGGTTTGTTAAAAGAGATAAGTTCCTCTTTCCCAAATATGTTAGGTGAGTTGAGGAAGAATCTTGGATAACACAAAAAGTGTGAGATGATTGTGTGTGTGGGTGGGATGAGAATAAATGAAGGAAACTACCCTTTGTATATTAGTCATGTTGACCACATTCTCTTTGGGATTTAGTTCTATGAGACTATCAATGTTATTGGTGGAAGGAGTAGGCTTATCATTATTATCTTGGTGATTTGGAAAAGGGTATTTTTAGATGGATAGATGAACATTAGCTTGGTTCAAAGCTTGAGTTTTACTTTGTGTTTCATGAGCTTTGAAGACAATGTCATAGGATTTTTGATGTTACAAATAAGAGAATCCTGATCAAAATTGGGACCAAGGAGGAAATCCATAGCTAAGTTAAGTAATTACCTACAAGTATCATGAGAATGACCCCAACTAGCATGAAACAAACAAAATTTACTCAGATTGTACCATGATTTCATGGGATTAGTGGGATCAAGCCCTCATGGAAGAGGCCTTGGTAGACATCTTTGTAATTCTACTAAGGATAAAGGCTTATGAACATTGATGTTACTTGTTGAATAAAAGTGAGATTAGGAATGTGGTTTAGAGGGGAAGCGTGTTTTGGAGAATGGTCAGGAGTAATAACTTGAATATTATGGATGTTATCATAGGAATTAGTGACACCATAATTAATATCATGATTATTTTTATTTTTGATGAGTATACGAGTGACCATAGAAGGTTGGGATGGTTTGAACTAATGCATGAGGAAATCTTAGCACTTGGCTTGGTAAATGGCCTCTTCCAAATTTTGTGGAGAGAGATTGTAGACTCAATATTATAACTTAGGATAGAGAAGGTTTGTGAATAAATGAAAGAGGTTATCATTTTCCATGTTGTGTTTATACATATTATACACGGTCTTCCATCATTTGATGAAATCTTGTGCAATTTCCATCACAAGTTACTTGAAATTAATAAAATAAGCCAAGGTATTTTTAAGGAGGTCACTAATTTGAAACTCGTGTACTATAAAATTAACTAGATCTTCCAAACTAGTGATTAAATGAGATTTGAGTTGGTTATACCAATATAAATCATCTCTAGAGAGAGTTTTTACTAAGATCTTAGTAGCAGTAAAAGAATTTAACTTGACCCAATCTTTGTATATATTTATAAATGTTTTTAAGTGTAAAGCAGGTTAGTTGACTCATTGTAGTTAATGATAAGGTTGACAACTCTTATATCTATGTTATCAATTTGAGGCACAAGAGGTTCATTTTGAAGGTATTTTATTGTTTTGTTAACAAGAGGAGGTTGAGGGATAAGATAGCCATGGGAATCCCTAAGGAGAGGTGGGGGAAATTTGGATGTGTGCTCCTCATAAAACCTATTGAGGGTGATTTTGGAGATGAATAAGATGATTTTACATTTTCATCATTTGGTTGGCATTATTAGCTTGGAAATCATTCATTTTGTGAAGATTTTGCAACAAAATTTGATGGGTTTGAGTGGTGTTATTCACATCATATGAAAAAATAGCATGGGTATTAGTGGTTTGGGTACCACTATGAGTGGTGATATGCATGTTATTAGTAGCTTGAGAGGAATTATTAGACAAGGAAGCACTAGTAGCATGATTTGTGTGTGTTGAAAAAGATACACTAGTATAAGGATTAGAAAAAGAAGCATTGGTGGCATGCTTACCATGGGTAGTAAATGATGCACTAGTGGCAGAATTGAGAAAAGTGGGTCTTGGAAAAGGCCCAATATATGTAGAACCTACAATGTTAGTACAAGTACTTAGAATTGAGGTTGAGGAAATCAAGGAAGAAGAGGCCATAGTATGATAATGGGTCAAAAGAGAAGGAAGAGGTTGAGAGGAAAATAATCTATTGCCCCCAAATCCATGTGAGAATATGGGGAAGGTGAATGGGGTTCATCTATTTGACCACTTATAATAAGGTGATAAATGGAAGAAATATATTTTCATAGATGTTGAATAAATTCATTAATGAAGAAAATCATTTCTAGAGTATACTCAAATTTAGGCTAATCTTATAAGGAAAAAATAGGGTTTCAAATTGAAGATGTACGAGGAGTCCCATAGTTTGTAGTGCAAGTGGCCACATGTACATTACTTTTGTCTAGAGTAGGAACCACAAGTTATTTATGGGAAAACTTATTGGGGTCAATAAATATGATCATATCTATTGAGTTTAATTTTGTGTTATCCTAAAATAGGAGATTACTGATGAGAGAGAAAATTTGAGGACTAAGATGATATAAAGACAAAGTGATAAAAAAGGATATTAAGTCATACAAGTTAATTTTGTGTTATAACCTAGTAGGTAGAGAAGAATATAGATTCATTTAGGTTGACTCTGTATTACAGACATGGGGATAAACTAGGCTAATAAGGATGCACAATCATGTAGGTTGATTGTGTACTTCTAGATAGAGAACTAAAAAAGGATAAATAAGAAGACACAATCATGTAAGTTGATTATGTACTACTAGTAGGAGGAAAAATATAGTATCTAAGAGACTATATTAACCAAAATGATAGTGTTATAAAAGAAGTAAATTTTTTGAAATATAAATGAATTAAGAATGAATTCAAACACACAAATAATTGGATCAGTGTGAATGATCCAATTGGGACACACAACACAAAACTTTGCACCAATTTTGGCCAATGCAAGTTTTTGAAATACAATATGCAATGATTAGAGATCAAGTAATCAATTAAAAATTAAATGCTAAGTGGTTTTCCTAAGTTTTATTAGATTATTATAAAGTGTTGATTTTAAATGTAATAGGAGAGTTGGCTAAAACAGGGAACTAGTAAAGTAATCTATGGATGGTTTCAAGATGTTTGGGTTGAAAGGGATATGTGTTGGCAATGGTACTAGCATGGTACTAGGGCCTAATGCCACTTCATAATCTCATAAAAATAAGGGTTTTGAGTTATTTTCTAATATATATCATTAACCACATATTTATACTTGGCTAGAAAACCAAGTTGGCTTATCCTTTTGTGATGAAATCCATGTAGGTAGGCCTTGGGAAGACAACTGTTTAAATGCATTTTTAATGTTATGTGATTTGGTAGTGTTTGAAAAAGATTAAAATAGTGTAACTAGATTGGTAATTTGAAGAACCACTTATTTAGACTATGTTACTCTAAGCATGCAAACAACTAAAACTAAAAAATGGATTAATTATCAACAAATAGTTATTAGTTCCTTGATTGAGAATAGTATAAAGATGGCTCAGGCAACAATGTATGCAAATAGTATAGAATAGAGTCAAATGGGTCATTACTATTCTATAAAATAAAGGTATTTAAGAATATATTCAATTAGGTTGACTACGTCTCTCAGATAGAAGACATAATATATAACTAAATCGACCAAGTTGACCTAGTTAGTTGTAGGGTTGCAATTTTAAATACTACTAACTTGTGAAAAATAGAACTGAATAAAGTACTATAATGATAGAGAGGGGTAAGAGATAAACCTTGGTGGGCTTGAGGATGGTTAAGATTATAAATTTTATGATGAAATGCCTTAATTACTACTTTCAAATTATAAAATCCAAGTTAACTAATTTGACCAAGTTCTACAAAACCTTGTATGATGAAGAAGAACAAAGAATAGGTTTGACTGTTTGATAGTGTTTTTTGACCTGTATAATGGTAGAAAGAAATAGATGACAAATTTGACACATTCAACTTTGTATGCTAATCTATAACTAAAGAAGAGTATTATCTCAACCTGTTCAATCTAATAGCCTATAACTAAACATAACATAGTCATTTTGAACCGACTGTGTGTTAAACCTGCACACTTAAAGTTATAACTATACTAACTATTTCAATATAGTACTAAAAATATGGAAAAATATTATAAAATGATATTGTGAAAAAAAAAACTACAAGGGTTATATTCACTTTAGGTTTACTAGAATGTATGTAATGGGATATTAGCAGATCTATAAATCAATCCTAGCTCAAAAAAGATAAATCTTACTTATACTTTTGATTATGGATACATTAGATATTTGAGCTCATGACCAAGATGGATCTTATAGACCTATCCAAGGGTTATCTTACCACAATAATAGCACTGGGGAGAGTTACAAATCTTACACTCAAGCAAAACTATGTAATAACCCTAACTAACTCCTATGTTTTTATATTCACTAAAGTAATAACAAGTAAATCAAAATTTAATCTAGTTCTCATCAAAGCTTGAAGCATAAAGTGGGGGTAATAAACATTAAAAGTAAACATGTATAGAAGACATATACTCATATCAATATATACATAAACCTAATTCATAAGAGAGAAGTACAAATGCATATCTATTTACTCTTTAAAAAGGAACAAAGTTAGGAATACTTACCTTTGAAGACAAACCCGTCAAGCCTCAATCTCTCCCTTGGCCAAGGTGATTTACAAATGATTATTGTGGTATGTAAGGATTATAAGGATGAATCATCTCTAAGCTACACAACTATCAATGCATCCAAAAAACTTCTCTACAAGACAAGATCTATATCTCTAAAGAAATTATGAAACCCTAAGCTATGCTTTTGAAGTAGAATGGTGGATAAATAGAAGAACAAGATATATATCTTCTTATTCTCTTCCCTTATAAATAATGAAATGGATGTGTTTATATAGGCTTATCTAACCTTAATCCTTTTCAAAAGTTTAGGCCAATTAGGTTGACCCAATCAACCTTATATTGTTATAGACAAAAACACATTAGGTCTTAGTCTAGGTTAGCCAAGGGCTGACCTAGACCCTAAATAAGTTTTATCAATTAGAGTACAAGGATGATGGGGATGACAGTGTAACATAAACCATTAAAAAGGATTTTAAGCTAGGTAAGGGATAATGAAGGAATAAAAGGACAAGAGGAGGGTACAAAATAAGAGCAAATATTAGGAAAATGTTTTTAGGATATGGGTGTGTAAATAGAAAGTGGTAGTGAGGGACAACAATCCTGTGAAGTACCAATTGTCTACCCATCCCTTCTTGGTGCACCCTTAAGGCATTCTCTTAGAGAGATTGAGACTCGATGGGTTCTTATAAGATATAAATCATCATTAACAGATAAATTTTGAAAATATTATGTGTATATAGTTGTAAGGTTGCTCCTTATATGCTTCATGATATGTCAGTGACAAGTGGGCATGGATGGAATTAACAAGACAAATTGTTGAAACACATAATTTCTTAACAGGTTGATATAAAATAAGAGTCAAATTTCCAATATCAATTGGAAATTATACTTGTCCATCATTAATAAAGGCCAACATAGTTGAACAATAAATGTCTCACAATAATATTATTACTTTTGAGAGCATGTTTGCATTTGACATTAGGGGATTGATTGAGCACAATATTGGACCTTCATGTCAACACATCCTATGTTTTAATGACCACTGGATGGATTATAATGATTAAAAATCAATAAAGATCAAAGACTATTCATGGTTTATCATTAAAAAAATAGTAAAATTTGGCATAATGAAAGTGCTAAAGTAGTTGGTGGATGATGAGGTCATGTTAGACCCCATATTTGAAAAAAAAATGTCACAATAAAGCCATTGCCTATAGTCCATTGGGATAAGATGAAATCTACTTTTCTTAGAATTAAAATAATATCATTACTTGATATAACTCTTAAGTGGTTGAAGAGTAAAGGAGTGTATGTTAGAAACATTGATTTCCTACACCTCTTGGGGAAGATGAATTTGATAGATTCTACAAGCAACATGATGAATCCGAAAAGGTAGATGATGTATGTCTAAATGGAGAAACCCTAATGATAGAAGAGGTGACTAAACGATAAAATATTTAATAGGGTGTTTACCATAGAAGATTCTCAAGCTCAAAATAAAGAGGTTAGGTGAAAATGTCTCTTCTTTTCTTAATCTTTCAATTCCTCAAGATATTCCTGTTGATAGTTTCCCATTTTCTCAAAAAATGGTAGAGAATACAACCTAGTAATTTTTGGCTTCAAATGATATGATGTTCCCCACATCATCTACTTTTCCATTGTAAGAGATCACTCATGTATCTTCATATTCTCCCTCAAATATCAAATTTCCTCTTGTCTCCTCTCAAATAACTCTTAATTATACAATCAGTAAATAAGAACAAGTAAAAATATCTTTCTAAGGTGCCATGACTGAGAAAACATCTTCTTCAACTCTAGCTATCCATGTTTCACTAGTCTTAACTTCTGTCCCACCTCCTTCTTCAAGCATGAAAACTTCAAATCGGTTTCCAATGGTGGTGAAGAAAATGAGAAAAGTTGTTGAACCTAAGGATATAGACTAAAAATTCTTTTCTTGAATAGGCCAAAAAAAGTGAGAACAGTTTCATGAATGGTAACAAATGAAAAGGGAAATAAGTATGTAGAAGTGGTAATTTTTGTGATAAAAAAAGATAAGTTAGAAGTCAAAATTTAAGACTATTAGGTATCCAAAGTTTATTTGGGAAATTCTACCATAGAAGGGATGAAGGGAGACATACAATTGGCAATTGGTACCCTTTTCAAAAAAAATGATAAGGATAAAAAAATATAATATGAATTGAAGAAAAAGGTAGAACAATTGAATTTAATGATACAAAGATTGATTAGACCAATTCAACTAGCTATTGTTTCATTAAGTCTACATGTTGATACATTGGAGAAGGTAAGAAAATTAGGTCAAATGGGCAATGCAATGAAAGATTGGATTGATAAGGTTGTTGATCAAAGAACCTCACCAATTTTCATTACAAAAATTATGGTCTATGAAATACTCTCATTATATGAAAAATTTATGATGAATGAAAGTGGATATGTAGAAGAGAAATAAAATTGGGAAGAATTCATTCCTAGGTTGGTTGAATTTTCAAAATTTCTTTCTATTGACCTTGTTGAAAAAAAAGTTATCAATAAGGAATAAATCATCTATCAAATTAAATTCCTTTCGATTAATAAATTCAAAATTTAATTTCTTTAAGATTTTTTGATGATAAAAATTATATTGTTAACTAATCAACCCTTTCACCTATCATGAATGTCAAGTTGGAATCATACTAGTCTAATAGTAAGGTTCTAAAGGATCAATTAGGATCCTAAAGACACAATAGATTTTTTAAATATTCTTAGAAATAATAAATAAGTCATCAAATATAACATATCTCATTATAATTTTATAAATCCACTTCAACAAATAATTAATCAATTTAGATATGAAAGTATAATATATCCTATCCGACAGAGAAGGCTTATGAATTAGAAAATCTCTTGAAAGAAAGAAATCTGATTCAATAAAATAATATATTTCAAGTAATATCTTATTTTTTCTATAATGTCTTCCAAGTAACTTAAAGATAATTAACTATAAATATAAAGTAAGGTAAATTTGAAATAAATCAAGATAGATAAATCTTCAACTATGAAAATACTCAACAAACTCAACACACAAATATGCTACAAACTAAAACAACAAACTAAAAGGAAGAAAACATATGGAAAAACAACTAGATCAAGAAAGAAACAACTAATTAATATAACAAAGAACTATACTATACAAGACATAACATAATTATTTGACCTAGCAAAGCCTAACAATCTAACTAAAGGAACAAAGATAAAGCAAACAAAACAACTAAGTTTAAGAAAAAGAAAACAAACCACTAAATAGTTAGGTCTAGACTATTAATAAAACTAAACAAGAATATAAATAATACTAAGAAAATAAACTAATATAAAATCAAACTAATCTAAGAAAAAAATCTAAACTAAGACTAGACCTACAAACAAATTAATCTGAAATAAATATCTAAAAACTATTAAACTAAAATCTAAACAAGTCTAATATCTAGGCTAAACTAAGATAAATTATAAAAAAATCAAAACTAAAATATATATCTATAAAATATTAATCTAAAATCTAATGAAGTTCAAGTTAAAGCAACACTATAAAATAGAAAACATTCAAAGAAAATAATTTATCTTAAAGAAAGTAAACAAGAAGATCTATCCAAGAAATAACAAATAGAAATGAAGAGTAAACTAAAAGATAAAAGATATTAAACTAAGAAACATAAAGAGAATAGGCTAATTAAAGATTAATCTAAAACTAAATAAACTATATTAAAATTAAATCCAATATAAAGTATAATAAACTTTGTGAATCTTAAAAGAAAGAGTCATCTTAGCAGAAAAGATATATTTTATTTGAGAAACCAACATCTTTATTTACAAATACTTCAAAGATAACTTTAAAATCAAAATAGATCAATGAAATGTCACAAATAGTGAAGTTTTCATCATTATTCAGGTTGAATACTTAGATTCTATACATAGGGCTACAATGGCAATCATTAAAATATATTAAACTTGACAAACTTCAGATAATATGTTATAAATGATGATATAAAAATTGGATATACTTGTATTGCCTAAGTAATTACTCAACCATCAGAGAAAGTAACATTGGGTCTATCTACAAAATTTATGCTATCTTAGAGAAGTATAGAAAAGAGAGAGATGAATTATTGACTTCACAAATGTATAAGTCTTAAATACATGTGTTGTTACTCTTCAAATGAATCCTTGATCTCCTTTTATGCTTCAAACTTGGTTTAAAAGAATTTACAAATAACCTTAGTTAATAGTTTAATTTAACTAATTGACTTTAAAATTTAAATAGTTATAAACAATTATTAGTTAAGGTTATGTTTGATTAAGACTTAAAAGATTAAAAATCTTAATGGATCAAGTTTTTAAATATAGACTGTATACACTTCTAACAGGTGGGGACCCCTATCAATTAATAATAAAATAAAATAACATATATCAATAAAAATAGATAAATCAAATTTTATGAAATTCATATTTATATCAACCATAATGCATATTTCCAAAACTTAACTTAAGCATATATATAAATATCAAAAAATAAAAGTCTTCTATACTTTCCAAAACATCATCACCAAAATATCAAAACTGAAAGTCAAAGTATCAAGTCTAAAAGTATAGAATTTTGCTAACTATAGTTCCACTTAAAACAAAAGTTCATTCTACAGACATCCAATAATCATCAAAATCTAAAATAGCCTCAATTATAGGCTTCCCCTACTCATTTATGCATTCATTATACTCCATATCCACAGCTGGAAGGTGAACTAGATTCATTCCTGAATCAGTTGAGGGGTCATCTATCTCTAGCTTAATCTATTTGAGAACTCTGACCTCAACTAGTGAATCTATGTCATTTTGGCTATCTGATTACTTATCTAAAGTACTTGGATGAATTTCAATCATATGTTTTCTACCAACTAAAATAGGTTTCTCCAAACTTAATTTCCTACATCCCAAAATAGGCTCCCTTTGAGAAGATTAAGGCTCATTAGAAACTAAATGTAAGGAAACATTAATAAAGTTTTTGGCATGGACTATTTCAATCTCAAGTTGAGTGGTTTCATGAATAGGTTGTGCTTCGATAATAGGCTGAATTCTTTTAGGAGTGGGTGACTGGATAGGTAAATGATGTGGATTACTTTGCAAATAGTGTGAGGAACTATTGTGTGAAGGAGTCCTAGCTGCAAACCTACATCCATAAAATCCTTGATTACCCCTATAAAATCTAGGGCCAAATTTTCTAGCTTGAAAACCACTCCTTGGGACATTTCTATTTGGGTTCAGTTGATTCACATTACTACTAGAAGCTTGATTTTCTCAACCTTGATTATCACTACTTCTATTCGATCTGGGATGGTCCCATCCATAAATCTTAAATACAATCTAAAAATTAAGATACACATATTTAAAATAAAACCATACTTTATTTATAAAACAATAAAATAATCGCTATAGTATCAATAAATTAAACCATCTATACTACATATGATTATCACTGTAATATTTATTTGATTTCATCAAAATATTTCTTTGAAAACTATCTGAAAATTTTAAACATATATTATCATAATTTTATTATCACAATATTCTACCATATTCCTTTGAAATCTATTATGACTGTGAAAATGAACTCACAAATATATATCTTATCACACCAAACTTGCACAAATTATAGAATAACTCAGTCATGTTTGGAATAGAAATTCATATTCATGACATATATTTCTCAATCCACATAAATTTTTAGAATTAAATAAAAGATCATATCCTCAAAATATGACTCTTTCAAACAAACTTATTTTTCTAAGTCCAAATTATAGTTCTCTTATGACTGTAAAATTATTTATTACTCTCTTCATATTTTCACAAAAGACTGTGTAATTTAAATGAATTTTAAGTTATTGGACTCAAAATCTTATTTCAAAATGTTTTGACATATATTCATAACTTATGTTCTCACTGTGCATAACTGAAACCATATAGATTTTAAAAACTAAACTTCTTAATGTAAAATGAATTTGAATAATAATTACTTTGTACAAGTCATAACATCATCTGAAAAAGAAAATCAACCTTAACATAACTTGTTGAGATACAAATATCACACTGTCTCAAAAACCTTGAAATGAAATACTAATAATTTTCACAATATACTCTCCCTAAATTCTTAAATCAAACCCTAACATAGTTCTGCAACATGATTCTAGACTGAAGCTTTTCAGAAAGAGAGTTTCAACACCAACACAATAAATTCTTTCACCTAATATAGCTTTCAAAGTATCATTATTTTGATATCAAACTCTAAGGCAAATCTAAGAACTTCAAAACTGAGGTGTAAAACTAGAAACACCTTCATTATTTTTGAATTCAACCTATTATATTTTTAACTACAGATTAATCCTTCAAAGTGAAAATTCAAAATGGAAACTAATACATGAAACTATGGCTTGAACATACCAAAATATATATTAACATTTATATGTTCAAACCATTTCCCTATATCATGGTTGACTAAAAGACATTCTATGTAAGAACCTTATCCAATAATATGTTCCTTAAAGCTCTACTCATAAGATGATGAACTCAAACCTTATCCAAAAATAATACTAATAAAACAAGTTTTCAAACAAAATGTTTCCAATATACCATCTATGACCAAGAAATAACTTATTTCCCTTTTTTTGTTCTTTTATTCCCAAAAAGTAGAAAAACCTACAAAATTTCTAAAATATTTCAATCTTACAAAAACCTTGAAAAGTAATATGTAGACTAAGAAAATCTTTCATAATTTCTAAGTTCGTCATGCTATATTTCCAAAGTTTACATGCAAGATACTTTCCAAAGCCATGAATACATGAAACCATAAAAAAACTACAATTGAAAATTAAATTTACATGTTTGAATAAAATCTCATTATCAAGAAATTTATGAAAAACCTCATCTTTATCCAAATCCTTTGAAATATATTCATGACATAAATCATGTAGAACCATTTACTACTTACTGAACAACAAAAAAATGAACACGGATTAAACAAAAAGTCTCTTATATTTTCAAATACACTTTAAACCCAAATAACTCTGTATTTCATCGATGATCAAGAATATATCTAAAACTAGAACCAATCTTCACTAATATTCATGCATGAAAGTGATACTCTAGATTACAATATCATTCACTCTTCAAAATATTCATGCACATGTTTAAACCAATCACATTCTCAAATCTCATCAACATGCAAACTGAAACAATTTTCCTTTCATACAACATAAAACTTATTTAAAACATCAATTTAATAATTTCTAGAACTCATTAAAAATCATTTATGGCATACCTAGAAGTAATTATTCTGCTCACAATCCTTCTCTACAACTCAAAATAAATAAAAATCCAAATTGACAAAGTTTCCCTTCCACAAACAAGCTTCAAGAATGGCCTAAAATAATGAAAAGAAAACTATTTATAATGGCCATCCTTTCGATGTAGCTACCATGCACTTGTGCACTATTCCTATTGGCCCATCAAATTGACATTAAATTTTAGCATTCTAGCAATCGAATTAACAAAGCCACCAAATTTATCACAAACTAAATTGCCTACCAAACCCCTTACCATCCTCTTATAATTGAGGTACGTACACCTCACATTAAACCTTTCTTACCACCAAAATATTACCATGATCTCAAAGCATCTAATATGCTTCACTTTTAATTCATCTTGCCAATTGTTATCATGATGACTGCCAACTCAACTTGCCATGAAACTATTGAATGGACTACCAAATGGAATGCCAAATCATCAGTGAACATGTCTTGAAACATAAATTATATTGCCTTCAATTACTTGCACTTCAAATCTATATACTTTAAGACTTAGATTTAGGTTAAAAGAATTAACCTTCCAAACAAACCTTTATACCCTCAAAAACATCATAGACTATCATTATAAATTATCATGGCTCAATGGATTTATTAGTATCATTTCAAACTTAGGATAAATAACCTTAGGGTAGGATCCTTCAAAACATAAATTAATATCACTTTTAGAGCTTAGGTTATGTAATATTTGACTTAAAAACCCTACTCAAATAAGAACTTAGGATAAATCATTTCAAACTTTAGGATCCTTCTTAAAGAAACAATTTACCCAAATCTCAAATCAAAATAGATCATACCATAATTTTTAAAATTATGATTATATTATGAATAAATTCTGGTTGATTGAGGTCCATTTATCGAACTAAGAATTTAAATGATTTCCAAAGACAAATTCACAAAAAAAATCAAATGAAATGAAACATTTGACCATAAAAATAGTGCTTTCTCAAACTGTAAAATTATGACTGATCCATTTGTATCTTTACAATTCAAAAATTAACTAAGAGAAGAATCAGTATATCCAATTTATGTACCATTCTGATCTGACTCAAACCAAATATCACATTACCAACGTATACCAAATTAGTCACCATAGACTACTCAAGTTAGATGAAAACTGCTCTTAAATTTATATCATGTTTAATTAAAAATCTGTATATCTGAATCATTATAACAATCATAATGCTCTCAATCATCAAAAAGTGTCTCTATTTCAAACTAAAAGTGCTGAATTGTAATCTAATCATGAACTAAAAATCAAAATGGCTGATCATAACTATCTCAAAAATAACAACATACATATGCATATTTTATTCATTTATACATTTATGGTATTCAAAACCACTTAAATATAAACATGAATTCATCAAAAAATCATCATCAATTCCTAATTGAAAATATGCATCTAAATATATTACTAATTGATTGGGTCCTCGACACAGTTTTAAATTTTATGACCGAGTCATCTCTATGGTGTAAAAATATTAGTTTTTAGAAAAAAATGAGGGGGTGTGAAAAATAGGCATAACAAGAGTGTCTTCAGAAATTCAACAATGCAAGGTCACTTAGAAGTGATGTGATGATGGGAATTGACATTGAGGTCAAGAAATTAAATTATTATTTTGTCAATGACAAAGATGAAAATGGGAATCTATTTTTAATTGAAACCATGATTAGAGAATTCAAAGATTGAAATTAGGATATTATCAATACCACATCTACATTTGGTCATGAAGAAATTCACCAGTTAGGCAAATGCCAAGTGAATGTATATAATCGAAACATGAAGATAAATAGTCTCCAAAGCAAGCTTCAGGAAATTAAAGAGTTAGACTACTTAATAGACATTGCCTACAGGTACACAAATGGATCAGATGAAGATTTGATAATAGCATTTCTTGAAATATTTGATGGTGTTATGAAAGGGAAAGAACTATCAACATAGAAGCAAGAAGAATGAGGAATTTTTTTTAATGTTTCTGTATTTTCTTCTCATATTTCTTTTACACCTAATTTGTATTGTTGAACTATATTTCCCCTTGTAAATGTCTGTTGTCATTCTATACATTGTATTTGTAATTTTCTCAACTTGCTTTTTCAAGTTGTGAAAAATTATATTGTGATTTTTCAAGTAGTTAAAAAACTCCAAATGTTTTTCTCAAGTGGTGTTAAATGCTCAAAATGTTTTTGCATCATTTAAAGTTTTAATTTCTTGTTGGTTTTTTTATAACCCTGTAAAAAGACAAAATAGGTGGTTTTGCACCATAACCACTCATTTTAGCCTATAAATACAAGTTAGGCCTTCATATTCAAGGTTTGAAATAGATAGATTTTTTTCAAAGATTTGTAAAGAGAGAATAGCGATTCTACTCTTTAGAAATAAATACAAATAGGTGTTCCTAAACTTTGTGTTAGTAATATCTTTTGGATTATGTATTTTTGCTTAATTCATTATATTTAATTCTCATTTGTATTGCTACAAATTTCAAAATATTAAGAATAATAAATTATATAAAAAAATCTATCTAAAATTGTGATTTATATTTCCAACATATGTGAAATCTTAGTGGGAATAGAGACATCTTTGTTGTTTTTGTTAGAAAATAAAGAGGAGTATTCATTTTTGTTATCAGATATAAGTAATTTTATGGCATATGTTTCATATCCCTAAGGATATGGTTATGTATATTAAGCCCATTGAATGAGAAGGATTTTATCCCTTTGAAATTCAAATTTTCTCTCAACACTTTTGTTTAGTCTCAGTTTCTAACTTGGTGAATTTATTTCCTAAAATTTCTCCCTTCTCTCTCTCTACACATTCCTTTCTAAAAACTCCTTTTCATACTTTTAGGTTAAAAGTAATACCACATGATTTACATTTATTTATTTTTAAATATTTCTCATTCTCCCATTTTGTATTTTAATAAAGGTAACTTTGTTTTCTAATAGGAAAGGGAATTTTTTCCTAATACTATTGACATGAAGTCATCGATTTGTCCTCCTGACACATTTACATGCCAACATTTTTTTGGCACCCACTATGGGGAAAGATTTGAAAATTTTATGATACACATATTTTATTGGTCCATATGACTCTATCATCATCTCAAGGACCACTCCATCAACTTGAGTTAAACTTTGTAACAATCTAATTAGTTAGATATTGTGCTAAACCTCAAATAAATCTTTTAGGATTCTGAAAAAATCTTTGTAGCTCAACTTCAAGTTATTCTAGCCATTATAAATCAATAATTAGAATGTGTCAAAAGATTATAAAGAATCTATGCATAAAGAGAGGCCCATATATTTCATTTAGTAGCTCAAAATCATTAAAATCACACATGACCATTTTAACCCTTCAAAATCTAATTTGTCAACTTGGTTTGAATTGGGATGAAACTTCAGAGGAAGACCTAGTTTCAAGATTTCAATTGTTCACTTTTGATAATATAACAAGCAACACTTTATTTAATAATGTTAAAACAAAACTAGATATAGAGGAAACATGTGCTACCCTTGCCTAGAGAAATTTTGAAATTGTTTCAAGAAGATAATCAAGGAGACAAACACAAAGAGTAGTTCGTGTAACTAATCAAAGACTTTATACAACCAAAATTTCTTCTCATGCTAACGCATGCACCTCAAGCTCCAGTTATTCAACCTAATCTCGATTGCATAACACAAATGCATGAAGATATTTCATCAAATTTGAGAACTTTTATTTGGGATAATAGGACAAGTTTAACACATTTTCATAAAGTAGTTGAAATCTTAAAAGAATAAATTTGGGTCATTTTAGCATAGAGAGAAGAATAAGTAGCTACACTAAGAGTACAACAAAGAAGGCTAGCTTAGAGATCTCTTCAACTTTAACCTGCACCTCAATTCCATTAACTTTCTTCTAAACTAAAAAAAAAAAAGATTCATTAGAGCTAGTAAGTCAAAAGGTGAAGTTGATCCTTTTTATTAGTTTTAAGAACATTCTAGCTTCAAGTTGAGACTTGAATGTTAGATAAAGGTCAAAATAATAGCTAGACTTCCCTTGACATCTAAGAAAAACAAACAACCTAAAGGAGAAACTTTGACAAGCCAAGATCTTATCTTATATATGACCATGAATCCCCTACAAGTGATTTTTAAAACTATGGCATTACCATGGATAAACGTGATTGGTCCATTGGCTCTAGAACAATTACATAACCTCCCAAAGGAGTCAAGAAATAACTTTCCAAGGTTAAATGGTGTCATATCCTATTTTCCTCTACCAGGTTTTAGTCTGATGAACTATTGTCCCTTTGGCATACATGTCATTGTGACATGTTGGTTGTGGTACATATGCTTACATTTGTGTGAAGATTATCATGATATGCAAATTAAGAAACTAGATATTTGATTTAATAGATAAATTAATTAAAAAATAGTATTAATGTTATAGTTAATTTTTCAAAATAAAGATTTGTTATAATCTTAAATTGTTTAATTGTATTAGACAATTATTAATTTGTAATATTCAATACATTATCTATGAAAATTAAATAGGAGTATAAATCCTAATTAAACACTAAGATGAACATATACTTTAAAATATTTATCTAGTATTTATCAAGTGGAGTTGATTATTAATTAGCAATGCATGAAATCTTTCGATGACTTTACTAGGAAAAGTGAAGTTGAGTTACCTTAATACTAACTTAGGAAATCAAGGGAGATAAATTAGAAATTTATTTGATAATTACTTGTGGGACTCCCAGTTAACTATTTGGAACAAAGCTTACAACTTTGGTTTCAAATGGCATGCAAAAAAGGGAAAATGGAAGTAAATGGTATTAAGGAAATGGAAAGAGAAGGATTTCAACACATGGACAAATGGAAGTAGAAGTTGAAAGAAAAAGGGGAAATTTTATTGACAACAAAGAGAAAAGCATACCAGGTGGGTATTGTACTTATTTTAATGGTGTATTTTGCATTGAAATAATTTTAGATTACAAAGTATATTAAAATTAGGGAAACTTTATGAAATCTATGTGTAAACCCTATTAAAATCTTGTGGGAAATATTTTAATAGTTTATTTTATGATTTCTCTAACTCGACCAAATAGCAATGCCCCTATGTGTTTTTCAATAGAATGTAATATTCATTTGTTCCCATGCATGTGAATACCTTTATTTAATGCATTTATACTTAGCATAAGATATTGCCTTTTTCATTGCCTTTTCGCAATGCTTGTTATCACCATGTCTTAGGTTCGAACCTCCCAAAGTAGCCTTTTCATTCAACATTATCAATGTTGTATCCATATAGAATTTTTTTTCTTTTAGTTTCTTTAGCTCAGCCTAAGAGCAATATGACCCCATCCTTACATTTCAACTATCCCAATTCAAATAAAACCACATTTTATTCTAATCAAGGATTTTCAACAAAACCCATTCCACATTAGTTAAGACTTGAATCTATATTTACCTTAGACTACCATATTGTGATTTGATGGTTTTGAGCTCTTATTACTCTGCAAATAATGACACTAAGGATCAAGTCTTTTGATTTAATATAAGATTTGGCCTTAGGCCATTGATAGGGATGTCGATGCCGGATCCTAACTCACCACCTAGTAATAGACTCAAGGACATGTATTTTGGATTTTTATTTCTTTCTTGAAATTATTCTCTAAAAACTATTAGATCTAACCACTACTAGCTAATTTGGTTTTTGCTTTTGCTGATGGTTCCCAGAGTAGACCTTCAGAATGCTAGCTGGAGTTGCTTTTTTTAGTCCCATTAACGTTTAGACATATCAAGACATTTTATCTTCTTTTCATTAACTCAGGCCAAATAATAGTGATGCCATTCTTTTATCTCTATTGTTTTAACTTAATATAATCGCATCCCATTTCAGTCAAGGATTTCAATAAAAACATAACACCCCTTTTTGTGTTTCAATAGGATTTCAATATGCATTTATATTTAGGTCTATAATGACATATATATATATATATATATATGTATAATTGTTGAGGGCATGGTCTATTTGAGGGAGGAGGGGGGGCATGAGTCGTTCCACTAAGTTTTGTAATTTTTACTATGAAAAGAAATTTCTTTATTTCCATCACAAACTTCTCTATTGATCAATGTATTATTGTTTTACATTATGTGAGTTGATGGGAAGGGTAGTGGGAAACCCACATTTGGTTGGTTTATATTTTTGTTTTATTTATTATTATAAATCATATATATATATATATATATATATAGTTGGTTAAAAGTTTATTTTTTTATTTATATTATGGCTTTTACCTGATGGTTCCCAGAGTGGATCTTCTAAATGTTTACCAAATTTGCCCTTTCCCCATTTGATCTATGAGATTGAATGAACAATTTATTAAATATATAAGGAAATATTTTTTTTGTTAGTTAATAATTTTACTTATTATTAATGTTTGTATCTATGAATAGTTATAATTTATATAATATTAAATATTATATTTTATTAATTATTATAATAAAAAATTATATAGTGGGAAGTAATTCATAAATGGAGATCACTTTATGTAAATATTATAGGGTTTTTCCTTTTGAAAATTATATCATACATGAAATTTGTTGAAATTAAATGCCCTATAAACATACAAGTTAATTTTCAACATTATTTTAAACCCCGTAAGTAAATTGTCTAGAGGCAAGGGAAATTATATTATTTCTTAACATTTGGGGTTTTTATTTACAATGAAAATATTATAAATATTATGAAGATACTATTAGAAAATGATTGAATGGTGGAAATACATATTTTTGTGTTAGCTTAAAATTATGAAAATGGATAATTAGTGTCTTTCATTGATTTAGTTGGTTTTAGGGGAAACCAAGCTTAACCATTCTGGAAAATGTCTTATAAATTTATGTTTCTTAAATGTAATTTTTATGTACAAATAATTGAATTATGATTGAATTATCTGTCGTAGATAAGTTAATATAGACTTTTATTGTCATATTTGGTTGGCATGAGTTTGTCAATGTATGCTTATTACATTAGATATTGCATGTATATGTTAATGATCCTTAGATTAGTTTTCCTATTTGGTAATCCTATGTTTTGAACTATATATTTGTTATGTTTATTATGGATCTCACATTGATGATACTACCCAAGCAGTGAGACAGTGCCTCAAGCCTAGCTAGTACCACCAATGATGGGTATGGATAACCCAATCAAATGATGTATTATGAATTTGACTGATCTAGATGATCATATGTTATTTAAAACTCATGGGGTACTATCATGTCTCATTATATATTATCGCACCATTTTATCTACCTATCTGTGAAGGGAGGGTCATTCCCTGATAGGGGATTATGTGGGGGATCATTGGTCCATGGTTGGAGTGGTAAATAACTCAAATGATACTCTCCCTCCCCCATTGCAATACATTCCTAAAGACAACACTCAAGATTATCAGAGATGTGCAAGTTAGTGCAACTTGAGATCAAGAGAGTTAGTTATATTTATAATGTATATAAGGCTAAATGTCTATTGAATTTGTAAATGTAATAGTATTTACTTGAATGGACATTATTTTATTGTGAGACTAGTCATAGCTATATCATTATGTATTTATACCTACTTCTCTATATGCACTCGTGTGAGTAAACTATTGAGTAAATATTTTTATACCTTTAGTAGTTTTTGGTAGAACTACATCTAGCCTTGATTTTATGTATGTAGGTGACATCAAAAATATGTATGGCAGCTCAAGGAGTGAGCATGGACATAGAAAACTAACCTTGATAGGTATTCCTTAGTATGGCATCTATTATAAAGGTCAGTGAAAGCAAATAGCTTTCTATGTAGTATAATACTGTTATGCAAACTTGTCGATAGGATCAAGTTTGTCGCATCTTGTAAGCATGAAAACTTGTATGTGGTATTTTTTATGAGAAAGTTTAATGTGTAAGTGTCTAGTCATTTATAGAATAATATAGTGCATCATGAGGTGTACCTAGAGATTATGTTCTCTTTAAATTATTATTGAATTTATACTCAGATAGTATAATTTTGACTTGCTTTATGGGATGCCATAGAGTTTTATAGTATGAAAAGTACCCAGTTGGTACATATTGTATTGATTACATATTGACCCATACCTAAATTAATATATATGTTATGGTTGTTAATATTTTGGTAGAGTGATCATGAACTATGATAGTATGGGATATCATAAGATACTTTAGCTTATATATATATATATATATATATATATATATATATATATATATATATATATATATATATACACACTCAGTTGGTACATAACATAGTTGTATTTCTGGACTCTCATCTAAATTGATTGTTCTAACAATTTTTTTGGTTATCACTTGAGCAATATATTCATATAGTTAGCAGGACAACATGTATGTGTGTGTACAATCTTGTGAGTATAAATGAATGATAGGTTAAACTATTATGTAATGTATAACTTGATTTTTTTTGTATACTTAGCTTAATTTTGTGTCTAGCATGTGATTTTATTTAGAACTATGAATATGGGTTCCTTCATCATTTCTTATATCTAGGTTATATGTGAGAGTGCTTGGGTAAGCACATAAGCCTGGAATAACAAGATGTTATGCTAGAGTGTGTCACTTAGCTATGGGATTAGACCAGATCTTTAAAATTTCATATGTGTCATGAGTAGTTTATTTCTTGTTTGGATTAGTGTCAATCCCTTTGGTGGTGATGTTTTGTGGAGGAGACCATCACAATTGAAAGGATAACTACATCGGACCCTGATTCTGAGGAGCAGATATGTAGGCTTCCCAAGTTGTGGTCGAGGCATCAGGTCTAAATCCTTAGGCTAGTTTAGGGTAAACTACATAAAAATCCATGTATATGGTTGAATTAGTACTAGTACTTAGTGGGAATTTGGATTGTGCTTATGTCCCTAGTGAGAGAGTAATTTTTTTTACCTTGTATTTTATTATATTGCTTGCCGTATTGGAATGTTGAAACTGTTACTACTTAAAGTTGTTGATTTTATGATTGACTAAAGTATTATAGCAACTATGGTTGAATGAATGTTCAATATTTATATATTTTTTAAATTACTTTTACTTAGAACAACTAGGTAGGTTGTTTCAAATGGAGATGAAAAAAAACTAGATGAACACCTTGTAGCCTTCAAAATTATGTGTGGAATTTTGGGCATCAAGAATGAAGATGTTGCCATCAAACTATTCATTAAAAAACTACATGATGGTGATGGATATTGATTTTACCACGTTACTCCAGGATCAATCACTAATTGAAATACTATGAAGACTAAATTTAAGAATATATTTAAGCAATCCAAAGATGTATATGCACTACTTACTCAGGTCAGACAAATGAAAAAAGAGGCTTATGAGCCTATGTGAGAGTTGTTTTCTAAACTCAATAGGTTTCTAAATAAGATACTAACCACTACATGACCAATAGATAAAAATAAAAAATGTTTCTTTATCAAATCGTAGTTAGTTGAAGTAAGTTATCAATTGAAGAGGGTTAGGGTAGTAGATTTGAAAGTAACCCAAGAATTGGTTATTGATGTAAAATATGACATGATAATGTCTTTTAAACTTAAAAAGGATCTTTCAAAGAATAAATCTTATATTTCAAGATAGAATTCAATAGAACAACTTTTTCATAAAATGGTTAATGATATAATGGCCCTGAAAAAGCAAATACCTCATAAGACCATTATAACCCCATACCAAGATATTCTAAGGAGGAATTACATTCATTTTCAAATAGATTACCATAGATAGGAATCTCCTCAACTAAAAATTGTGCTTGAGGCCCCTCCTCAACAAAACACTAATGCACCTATAAATTTAATCTTGGAAATCAAAGAGATATTTAGATATGAAGAGGTTGAAGAATAAAATGAATCATAAAATCTATAACTTCAAGAATGTGAAATTGAATAACCTAATGGTAAATCCATAAACACATTTTTGGAATATAATTTATATGAACATGACTATGAAGAGAGTGTTGGGGATATGAATATTCAATCCTTCACAATTTTTACTAGAGCTCAAAATCAAAAAAAGTAGTCCAATGATTAACAAGATGAAATTCCAAAGGTTATCCTTCCATGATGAACTATTCCACTAGTGTAAATAAAAAGAAAGAAACCACTAATAGGCAATTTGTCTCATGTCAATGGTTTTCAACCTATTGAGACCCCTTCTAGCTATTTGCCTACTTTTAACATAATTGATCATTTCAACAAAACCAAGATTAAAATGTCACAAGATGATAATTTCATAACTTACCCAAAGCAATTGGATAGGTTATTTAATTTCATTAAAGGTAAAAATCCAAATGCTAAAAAGGTCAATTTTAAAGGAATCTTAACTAACCCTATTATTTCTAATCAAGTCAACTCTATGGCCAAAACTACTTATAAATCTAATAAAGTTAACCCATACTACATTTTTCTATTCTTCAAGGGATGAAAAGTCAATAATTATATCATCAACATAGGAGCCGTAGACAATATCATGCCTACCAAAGTTGCTCATGTTCTTGGCCTACCCTATACTAAAACCTAGGCATTGTTATTACATGGAGGCAAAACAAGTTTAGCTCATTAGACAGATTGAGGATGCAAATGTGGCTTTGGATTCCTTTCCCCAAAAATGAATCACAATCCATATTTTGATCACAAACATTCTAGTAACTTATGGCATTCTTTTGGGTAGAATGTTTTGCAAAGAATTGGGAGGTGAATTCGAACTAGATTTATAACATGCTATGATTTTGGTCAAAGGATTAAAATAACATCTAGAGCCTAAATTGAAAAAAAGTACATAATGTAAAAATTTGATGATCCTAGATCAAATATTTTGTATGAAGATGTAGGGATTGGTAATTATCTTATGATGCCATAGAAATATATAATGTTACTAGAAATCATGAAATCAAATCTAAAATATATATGGATGATAGAGTTTGATGGTATTTATTCATCAATAGGTTTAGGTGTAGGAGTGATCTTGTTATCTTTATCTAAGGAAATTTTTAATTTTTCTTATAAGTTGTAGTTTGGCTATACCAACAACACAATTGAATATTAAGCACCTTTGCAAGGACTATAGGTAGCAGAATAGGTGGGAATAAAAAATTTGAAACTTTTAGGTGATGCTAAACTCATTGTGAATAATTTCAAAGGTCAATACCAAGTGAAGAATGATTATTTAAGACATTATAGGAATAAATTCTAGGATAACATATAAATATTTGATGCTTTCTCTATTAATACAATTCTTTGAGAACATAACTTTAAATATGGCACCTTGGTAGTATCAACATCTTTGATGATTCCCCATATAGATATTGGTACAAAAAAATATATAATTGAACTAATTTATAGATTGAGTGTTTTATACAATGCAAATAGTTGGTAAGTTTCCAATGATGATTAGCAAATTATTTTGATCCTTGAGAAAGTAGACATCTTTAGAAATTTTTACTTTGAAGGTAGTGATTATTCATACAGAGAATATTCAATTCATACTTAGAAAAAGGTAATTGATGAGGAATAATATGAAAAAAGTGTTATCAAGTTGAAAGGAAATAAAATTCCTAAAGGCCTGGTCTCTTTAGAATAATTATTTGATAAACATGATAGATTTTTAAAGAGTAAAATGTAAAAAAAGGAAATCTTGATTCTACTAACTACAAAAAATTAAAAATTGGTTTAAAAGTACATCCTAGGTACATCAATATTGGAAAATGTTTCTCACTTGAATAAAAATGAAAGTTTGTTATCCTTATCCATAAGTATATTGATATACTTGTATATTCATATATAGACCTTAAGTCTTTTCATCCTAGAGAGATGCAACATACAATTCCTCTAAAGCCTGATGTAAAACCTTTCAAACAAAAACTAAGATAATATGATCCTCAAATCATGAGAATAATTCTTGATTAAGTGAAAAAGATGCTCGATGCTTGCATTATTTTTCCTATCCACTATTCAACTTGGGTAGTTAACATAGTTCTAGTTTTTAAGAAGAATGGTGAAATCAAAATTTGTGTCAATTTCAAGAACCTTAATCAAGCATCCCTCAAAGACAATTACCTACTATCAGTCATGAATCAAGTCCTCCAAGTAGTAAAAAGTGATGAGATGATTTCAATGCTTGATAGTTTTTTAGGATACAACTAAATTGATATTAACAAGGAAGATCAACATAAAACAACTTTCATAACACCTTGGGGAACTTTTACATACAAGTAGATGCCATTTGAATTGATCAATGTAAGATCTAATTTTTAGAGGGTAATAGACCCAGTGTTTAAATAATTTAAGAATGAAATAATTGTATTGTATCTTTATGACCTGACAATTTTCTCAAATAAGTGAGAAGATCATTATGTGCATTTGGAGAGTTTTTGAAAAGTGCCATTTACATGGAATTTATTATAAACCTAAGAAGTCTATCTTTGGAGTGACTTAAGGCAAACTCCTAGGTCATATTTTTTTGAAATAAGAAATAAGGATTGATCCATAAAGGGTTTAGGTGATTAAAAAAATTTCCCTACTGACTAGTAAACCAAGAGTGCACTCCTTCTTTGGGAAAGTAAACTTTTGAGGAGGTTCATTCCTAATTTTATTGAGCTCACTAGACATATTACAGACATGATGAAAGGAAAACCTTATTTCAAAAGAAATAATGAAGGTAAATAAACATTTGAAAAGATAAAGACTATTATTGCTTGTGCACCAATATCGGTTTGTCCTAATTTTAAGAAAGAAATCATTATTTTTTGCTATGCTTTAGAGCATATACTCTTAGCAATATTGATTCAAAAAAACAACAAGGGTATCAAATCCTTAACCTTCATGAGTTGTAATCTCAAAAATTATGAATTGATATATTCTCCTAAGGAAAAGCATGTTTATGTAGTAGTGAAAGCTGTCAAACAATTTAGGTATTACATACTGAATTCACACTATGTGGTAATGGTACCTAGTACATTAGTCAAATCCATTTTAACCCAACAGGAACCTAGTTCTAAATGAGTGAATTAGATAACTAAAGTTCAAGAATATGATCTATAAATAAAACCTACAAACCTAGTTTGAGGAAAATGACTATATCAACTCATGGAATAATACAAAAATATTAAATTAGGGTCTTCAATAATTCTAGATAAACAAGATGATCAAGAGATTCTTTTGGTATTATTGGTTAATTCTACTAATGAATGGTTTTTTGACATTGATTTATATGTGACATACAGAGAATGTCCTTCACACTTGAATTTTAAATAACATATAATAATAAAATTAATGGCTAATAAGTATGTTATATGGGATGGCACTCTTTTCAAGAAAAGTATTAATAGCTTCTTCTTAAGGTGTGATGAAAAGGAATAGAAAAAAAAGTTATTACAAGATTTTTATGATCAATCCTAGAGAGGGCACTTTTTTCTAGGGTAACACCATATAAGATTATCATATCCCATTATTATTGGCCAATTCTTTTCAAGGATTCATATGAATAGGTAATAAAGTGTGAGGCATGTCAGCAATTTGTAGGCAAATTTAGGTTATCAACACTTCTTCAACTAGTGATAGTTGAAAAAACTTTTTAGTAATGGGATCTAGATTTTTTTGGAGCAATCAAACCTCATCCAAGCATAGGTCACACTCATGTTCTCATAGCAATAGATTAATTTACTAAGTGAGTAGAGGTAATTTCTATTAAACAAACAAATTCAAAAGTCTTGTGTAACTTCATCAAGTAAAATAACTTGGTATGATATAGAATCCCACATAATATTATTACAAATAATGCCTCTAACTTTTATTCTTCATAAATGATTGCATTTTTTAATGGATTCAACATTTCTTTTTCTTATTCATCAAACTATCAACCACAAGATAATGGTCAAGCTAAGTTAAGCAACAAAAATTTGTTCATAATCATGCATAAGGTAGTAGACAAGAATCAAAAAAATTGAAACAAGAAGGTATATGATGCTCTTTAGGTAGATCATATAACACCAAAAAAATCTATTGGTATATCTCCATTATAGTTTCTATATGGAATAGATGTTATGATTCTCATAACTCTTGAGTTACCTGCCCTATAATTGTCTAGAGCAGTGGAGAATATAAATTTTGAAATCCCACTATATAAAATAATCTTCTACCTAGAGAAATTAGAATAAAAATATACATAGGTCATTGGTATAATTATAGAACATTAGGCTTGTGTCAAATTTATCTTTGACAAGAAGGCAAAGAAAAGAAAAATCTAAGTAGAAGATCTGGTCCTACTCTAGGATAGTCATAGAGAACCAAAAGGGATTCATGGAAAGTTTGATTCACTTTGGATGGTGCCATTTAAGATAAGTCACTTCTATGGTAATAATAATTTTTATCTGGCATATCATGATAGAACTCATCCACCATTACCCTTCAACAGAAAATATTTGAAACACTATTTTCTGTAAGAAATAGGTGGCCCTATTTTGTACATATAGAAATACAATTTTGGTTGTGTTTCTTTCTTGATTTTTATTTTTGGCTTGTGTCATTATGTTCTTCCCTTTCCTAATTCTTGTAGGTGTACCTTTCATGATTCAAGCTTGAAACACTATTTAAGGGACAATTTATAGTTATTTTTAGTCACTTTTAACATTATCAGAGTCATTTTTTTCACTTTTCTTTATCTAAACCGTCACCTAAAAGCTTTGTCTCAATTTTCTGTTTATCCACAATCATCTACAGTGACTATAGGGTCATGTAGGTGAAAAAGGGGGCCTAAATCAAAGTAAATGATCCCATATAAGTGATATTTATGTCATTATTAGTATCTTAGGCCATATCCAATCATTATTTAATTTACCATGGTTTGTATCTGCAACCTAAGGGTGAGAGGTCTATTTAGGCTCAAACTTGTAGGTAACCACTGCCCAAAATTAGTGCATAAAAGTGTATTTTTAGGCCTCCCAAAACCACTTTCCATTTGTAATTTTCCTCCCAACCTGTAATATTCATTATCCATACTATATTATTCAAGGATCAATTATCTATATTCTTTAAACTCTTTGTAAACATGTTATATAATATTGACAAAAATACCCCTAGAACTTTGTTTTGTACTTTTGGGGACAAAGGGCCTAAAACTACAATTGAATATTTTGGCATGGTTTGCAACTTCCCCTTGCTCATTTATCTTGAAACTAGGTCTACCATGGTCCTTTTATCATATTAAGATATAAAATAAGTACTCACTACATGTCTAAATTCCTCCAAGTTATACCTCAGCCTCTTTGTTGACACCTATTAGTGACCATTCTAATGTACATGTAGATAATAAATGATCTTATGGATAGGAAGCATATTTTATGGGTTTTAATTAGGATTGAAACCTTTAAAAAAAAATTAATAATAATTTATCACTACCCAAACTCTACTCAGTTCACATGATCCTCTTCAACATGCTTGGTGGATTGTGAAGACACCTGTAGGTAGGCATATCATGTGTAGGCAGTCAAGATTAGCAAATTCACAGACGTGACTTGTGTTGTTCAAAATAATTTTGATCTCTTCCCATGATTCCAATTTGATTCCTTTAATGTAATATAAAATTTATAAACTCATAATCCCCTTCTCGATGTTGAATCCTCCATGAGAGTTCCTGTCAAACTGTATATGACAATCATAAGGCAAACTAGTTGAATGTGTGGTTGTGATTACAAATTCAAGGAGAATGATGCTTTATAGGATATAATTTAAATGTGATTGGATTGATAATACTTTCATAACATGATAATGAACCTATACTCAACTTTTGAAATCATTACCAAGCATGAAGGTAATGTAAATAGTAGAAAGCTACCAATAACACAGAATAGGACCAATCTACAAATTTGAGGTGATTTGCCCATCAAAACACCTTGAAAAATGAAACAAAGTATGGGGAGAATGATATAATGAGGTGAACATCCTTTCTAATCAATATTAATATCTATATTATACAAAATTACTCAAACCAAGGCAAAACTTATAGGGTATATAGATTAGCAAGCAAATTTGAAAATTCAACTTCTTAGGAATGGTTCATAAAGCTCAGACCACCAATCCTCTACAAAAAAAAAATCAAATGGAATATAAATAAGTGTATAAGACCCCCAAGATCATTTTTATTGAAACCTCTCATGTTGACCGTACCAAGTACAAATCTAAAGACTGTTTTTGCTTGCCAAGCTTAGTAGAAAGAGAGATAAGCATTTTTTTCATTTTTTAGAGTTTCTAATCAAACTGATCACTAATGTGAGTTTATGTAATACAAGGGACATTAATGAAACATCCCAAACTATAAGAGGTTGTAAAATTTTGTACACATCATTAAATTCTCAATTTTTTAAAGAAAATTACCCTTTTTCTTAAGAACCTGCCAATTTTTAGTTATTAATAGTTACCAAAGACTCCTTAGGACACATATCATGTGACATAACCTTTTTAAACCTTCACATTTTTATACAAATCCATACAAGTCATTAAATACTCAATTTTGACCCCTAAAATAATTGAAAAGGACATGTTGGCTAACAAAATTAATGATCAAGATTAATATAACATTGAATAACATTAAATGACCTATGATATACCTTATGACCAAATATTAAACCCCCTAAAACACTTAAAACTCAATTTTTTATGTAGGGGTGCCCTAATTTGATCTAAAAGTCAAATTTAGTCAAAAAATTGGTGACTCATAGGGGTATTATGCATGTTATACTAACTAGACTAGTAGCCTTATTAGTCCATTAGAATATGGAGTCACATGTACATGAAGTTTGACAAAGACCTTTCCTTTGACAACACACAAAACATATGGAAAAACCAATACGAAGCAACACACAAGACAAGAAAACTAAGTAAAACCACTTGTGCTTCATGAGCACTTATGAAAAACACACACACCAAACTAAATAATTGACTCAAACACTCACTAAACTGAGATAAAAACTCCATCCTAAATCAAATGGTGAGTTTGAAACCTTCCTTTCTTCATGACATGAAATATTTAATGAGACATATATCCTTTTATCATTTAGTATTAATGCCTCCATCTTCTTCATGGTGTTTTCCAACTTCATTGTCATGAGTTTCAATGAGAACCAAGTAGCTCCATATAGGTTGACCAAGGAAATGAACTCATCTTACATCCAAATAGTCTCAAACTTCTCACATACTTGGTCTTTGATGTGTAAGTTTGACAATATGACAGTCCTCTTAGCCTTGTCCTCCTCCTTGACATAGTGTGTGTGATGTTTGGAAGCACAAATCTTCCTAACACCATGTTCCCACATCCCTAAATGTGGTTTTACCCTATATTAAGCTCTTGAATATATTTTAGGCATAACAATATTTTCCTTGGCATCACTATCCATATCTACAACTTCTTGTATATTAGCATCATCAAGTTGCTTTATGATTGTAGGTTCTTGACTAGCAAAAAGAAATTCATTTTTATGTTTGATTAAACACTCAATATCATGCTTAGAAAAACTTTTCATTAGCTATGCAATCTTTTGGAGAATAAAACAGTCTACCCAAACTATAAAATTCCTTGCATATGGCATTCAAATTCTACCATAAATCTTCTTCCTCATGGATGTCATCTTCAAGGGCTATTTCCTCTACCTTAGTCTCATGACACTATCTTAAGACTACCACTTCTTGATGGATGACTTGAAATTATTCTCCATCCTTGATATCACATTCCACTTCATGATTGAGATAGCCATTCACAACCTCATGATCAAATATGGAGTCTTCTTCAAATACCTCTTTCTTCAAGTCTTGGCCACATTCCTCATAAATACACATCCCCTCAAAAATGGAGGCATTAGAGTCTTCTTGATGGACATACATTCCTTAAAATATGGAGGAAAAATCTTGTGGATTGTCCTTTTGTTCACCAAGAGGAAAGCTTGTGGTGATTTCTTCCTCATAGTCACTCATAAGGTCTTCTTGATTAGCCATGAATTGAGCTTGCTCGTCTTCACTTGTTTCTCTCAAGATAGGCTCTTTCTCAATAAGGTATGAGGTGGAAGGTTGAGGGATAGTTTCATAGATTTGAGGTGAATGATATAGAATATGAGGTGTAGTGGGAGGTGAAAGAGTTGGAGATGGAGTGTGGGAAGAAAGAGAAGGCTTATGAATGGGTTTGGAAAAAATAAAAGCACTAGTAAGCTCATATGGAAGTGATTTTTTGCACTGATTAGAAGGAAAAACACCTACATGAGTAGGATTTACACTTTTCCAATGATATCCTTGTGTTTAATTCATGGAAACATCTGATTTCATATGAAAATATTCATAGGAATACTCTTGAGGCTGATAGGCATCATGATATGAAGGATAAGGTTCATATTTGAATTGATAGAGAGGTGTTTCTTGATAGTTCTCTCAGTATCCATACTCATAGGGTTTTCAACAACTTAATGTCCATATAGAGAGGTAAATTAAGGGTTATAAGACTAACACAATTCTTCTTATTGAATGGGCTGATACACTTCATGTTGGATATGGTACACTTCATGATAGGGCTGATTAAAAACTTGTTATTGTTGATAAGTAATGGCACAAGATGGAAATATCACACCAACTTGCATAAAATAGTGCTTAACATAAAAAATAGACATGAAACTTAATTAAAATCAATAACATAAAGGAAAATGTTACCAACAATCTTCAAAAGATAACATGGGTTGCTTGACTAGTTGATATATCTTTAGAGTTTCCATTGATGCTTTGATAGATGCCTCCAAAGGTTGATTGTTGAGAGACAACACCAAAAATATCTCAACTTATTGGACCAAAAGTCCCATCAGACATGCCAAAAAAAAATTCACTTGGATTTTCACCCTTTGACTAGATTCCTAAGCTCTCCTCATCCAAGTGGCACATTGGAAACACCTCTAGACTTGTGGGTAGCCTAAGGATGAGGTGAATCTCTCAATAGGGCTAGCTCCCTTGAAGTACCACTTTGGATTTCAAATACACCTAAATTTGTGGGGTGAAAAGAGGGAGAGAAAATTGAAATCAAACTATTCTAAGGGAGGTGATACACCAAATATATTGATGACTTCCAACCAAAAACATGTTACACTTGAAATCAAGCGACTAACCAAACATACACTTATACAATCTATATATTCTCACATTAATGTTACATTATGAGGTTATGGATGAATGTGAAAAGATAGGAGGATTATAAAAGAGGCATTTAATGTCACTAGTAAATATACTAACTGACTTAATCCTTGACATTTCTTAGAACACTTCACATGCCCTACAAGAAGAAGCTTTCCAACTACAAATAGAATGCAAGAATGAGATAACATGCTAAGGAATCCATAGTCTTCACTAACAAAGATCCAAAATTAAATTATAACACACTAATAATAGTCATAAAGAGGTAAAAATCATTAGTCTTATTGATCAAAAGGTATGTAAATGAGTAGGGCTTCACCATACTCAGGTGGATCATTAGATTATAAAGGCCAAAATGGTGGGTTCTTATAGAGCTTGAGAGAGAGAGAGACGATAAGAGAGAAGTATAAGGGTCATAAGGACACTTTTAAAGCTGAGAGAATAAGCTAATTATGAATTATAAGAGGATATGGGATGAACCATGCAAGGTTAGGAAGCAAAAGTGTCCATCCAAGTCATAATACTCATGAAAAGTGGGATGAAACTCCTCATTTTGGCTCAAAAAACTATCTTCATGATTTGAACCTATTTAAATGCCTCATAACTAAATATTAATAGGTAAAATTATTGTAATTAAGGGTAAGGCTTTTATACATGTCTCTCTATGCATTGGTTGTAGTCCTGGCCCTCTAGAATCATCTAAAAGTTAGACATCATTATCTGTAATCCAAAAAACTTTTATTTCATGCACCTTGCACACTTGGCCTCAAATTTGTCATAAATTTCTCATGTTAATCCATTTTATAGATGGAATGAAAATTTTTAATACCCTCCATGGACTTATAAGCATCATTCACACCTTAAAATCACCCCACTTAAAGTTTTCCACCCTTCTCACTAGCTTGTCCATTATGCCAATTTTGATAGGCTAGGATGAGATCTATTGTTTTTATACTTGTGAGTTTTTCTTAGAATTAAATGAACATATGTAGTTATTAAAATTCTTAATATTCCCTCCAAAATTTATTTCATCTTTAGACTCCTCTTGTAGCCTACATAATGCATAAAACTATCAAGAAAAGCCTATTTTATACCATGTTTGTACAAGTATGTACAACTAATTTTGATGGTACAAAGCCTAATTGAGTCTTATTTAACATAAAATCATCACTCATTCCATTATATTCCATTTTGTTGCATTATCTCTCTCATTTCCTCAAATTGGTCTTTTCAAGGGTTTAACAAGGGTTTTAGGCCTGTTTGACCTCTTAAGCATTGTTCATAAAATTAGGGTGTTGAATTTACCAACCAATTCCACTAGATGGTTTTTCAAGGACCATATTAAATTATCCAAACCTCTCAAACCTCCATGAAAATCCTTCAAGGATATGTGATCATTTGAAACTCTCCTATCGAGCTCTTTTCCCCATTCCAATAGGCCTAATGTTGTCTAAGGTCTAAAAATTAGCTTATTTATGTTTTATTTGCCTCTTAAAAGATTTGTCACATTTTTTTTAACCCCAAAAACATGATCTAATAGGTTTAAATTAATATCCAAGCCTAGAATTTAATTTGACCTTGCATTTGAAAACTAGATTTAACCATGTCAAATAGGCCTAAGTATCCATGAAGCTCAAAATGGATTTATTGATGTTTTATTTGCTTCTCAAGAGTTTAAACATGTCTATTTTATCTTAATAAACATTTATCAACAAGGAATGAATCATAATTAAGTCCAAAAGTGTGAGTGACCCTTCATTCAAGTACTAGGCCAAAACTTGCCTAGTAGGCCTGCTTGTAAACCTGATGGTCCAGATCATCCAACTAGGTTTCTCTTATCTGTGAAAAATTTTCATTATTTATATCATTTTTTTACAACTGAAAAAACCTCCTTGAATATTTCACTCAACTCTTGGCTCATATTATCACGCACTTTCTTCAAAACTGTCAATCTACACATAAGGGGAGTGCCCTCTGTCTGAGACAAAACAGAGGGCACTTGCCCTATTTTCATAGACCAAAGAGCTATTAAAGAGGCTTCCTCAAATGTAAAATATTATATCCACAAAATTTTATCCATAATATTAATCATAAACCCTCAAAAATCATAAAATTTTGAGACATACTTGTTAGAGGTAGCCTGTGTGAAAGAATTTCATAAGGACTGTGAAAGTGTTTGTTTGGGGATCCTCCCCTATTTATATCCATGCCATTTATGTATGAAATTATATTAATTATCACTATTTATGTTTTCAATATTCTCAAAAACCATTTACAAACCATTTTTTCATCTTGTATTATACTTTACCCAGACTAAACAAGGTAGTCGACTGTGTGCAAGAAATTGGCTTTAGACTATGTTTTGCATTATAAGGACCATTTCTCTATCTGTGTGCATCATTATGATGTTACTAAGTTTTTATAATCATGATGAATGTTCCATACCATATCTTCATATCCCAAACTCTTAAAATACCCTCACACACCTTGATTCAGTCAAGGCTAAGTGTAACCTTGCTTAGTTGTATCCCTGTTTGGAAGCCACTTGATAGAGATGTGAGCATTTGAAACTCTCCTATCAAGCTATTTTCCCCATTCCAAAAAGCCTAATGTTGTCTAAGGTCCAAAAAGTGGCTTATTTTTTTATCTACCTTATAAAATCTTAGTCACCTCTATGTTAACCCCACAAACATGTTCCAATAAGTTGAAATGCATATCCAAGGCTAGAATTGAATTTGACCTTGCATTTGAAAACTAGACATAACCATGTCAAATAGGCCTAAGTATCTTTGAAGCTCAAAATGTATTTATTGATGTTTTTATTTTCATCCCAAGAGCTTAAAATTATCTATGTTATCCTCATAAACATGTTTCAACAAGGTAGGAATCATAATTAGGGCCAGAAGTGTGAGTGACCCTTCATTTGAGTACTAGGCCAAAACTTGCCTAGTATGCCTGCTTTTAAACCTGATAGTCCAGATCATCCAAATAGGATTCTCTTATCTATGAAAAATTTTAATTATTTCTCTAGGTTTTTTACAAATTCACAAACCTCCTTGAATATTTCACTCAACTCATGGCTCATCTTATCACTCACTTTCTTCAAAACTGACAATCTACACATAAGGGGAGTACCCTCTATCTGAGACAAAATAGAGGGTACTTCCCATATTTTCATAGAAAAAATATATATTATAGAGTCTTAATAAAATGTAAAATATTATCTCCACAAATTTTTATCCCCTAATCTTATGCATAAACCCTCCAAAATCATAAAAGTCTAAGACAAACTTGTTAGTGGTAGCTCGTGTGCAAGAATTTCATAAAAACTGTGAAACTATTTATTTGGGGATCCTCCCCTATTTTTATCCATTCCATTTATGTATGAAATGATATTAATTATCACTCTTTATTTTTTTAATATTATCAAAAACCATTTACCAACCATGTTTTCATCTTGGACTATACTTTACCCAGACCAATCAAAGCAACTGATTATGTGTAAGAAATCTACTTTAGACTGTGTTTTGCATTATAAGTACATTTTATATATTTTTTTGAATAATTATGATGTTAATAGTTTTTTATAATTGTGATTAATATTCCCTAACCTCTCTTCATATCCCAAACTCTTACAATCCCCTCACACACCTCAATTCAGTCAAGGTTAAGTGCAACCTTGCTTAGTTGTATCCTTATTTAGAAGCCACCTGAAGATGTGTGTGTATGGATTAGGCCTTAGAATAGTGAATAATATTTCATAAATTATTTTCAATACTCATCTCACCTATAATTTTTATCATATCACATTTTAGATATTGGAAAGCTCTCAAGGCCAGTCAAGACTAGTTGGTTGTGTTTGCCTTAGAAGAGCACCTATGGGTGCATGCTTGAAGGTTTTAGGCTTGAGAATAGGGTATACAAACCTCATTATTATTCCCTTATGCTAATTAGTATTTTTATATGTATATATGGTTCATACTCATGCTATAAAACACCAAAACATACTCCCTTATGCTTACTACTTGGTTTTAGACTGTTTGTTTCTTCTATTGTGAAACCCTGCTTCCCAATTCCTATAGGTGTACCTTTCATGAGTCAAGATTGAAAAACTATTTAAGGTCAATTTTATAGTTATTTAGAGTCCCTTGGCACATGTTTAGATTCATTTTTTTCATTTTTCTTGATCTAAACCATCGCCTAGAATCTTTGTCTCAATTTCTTGTTTATTCACAGTCATCTATAGTGACTGTAGGGTCCTGTAGGTGAACATGAGGGCCTAAATCATAGTATATGAGACCATATAAATGATATTTATTTCATTATTATTATCTTAGACTGTATCAAATCATTCAATAATGAAACATGGCTTGTATATGTAACCTAAGGGGGAGAGGTCTATTTAGGCTCAGACTTGTAGGTAATCACTGCCCAAAATCAGTGCATGAAAGTGCATTTTTTAGGCCTCCCAAAACCACTTTCCATTTTTCATTTTCCTCCAACATAGCATGGTCCTTATCCCTAATATAGGATTCAATTATCACTTTTATATATGCTTTAAACTCTTTGTAAACATATTATAGAATATTTATAAAAATACCCTTGGAACTTTGTTTTGTACTTTTGGGGACAAAGGGCCTAAAATTGTAATTAAATATTTTGTCATGGTTTCCAACTTCCCCTTGATCATTTATATTGAAAATAAGTCTTCCATGGTCCTTTTATCATATTAGTATCTAAAGGAAGGCTTCACTACATGTCTAAATTCCTCCAAGTGACACCTTAACCTCCTTGTTGACACATGTAAGTGACCATTCTAATGTATGTGCAGATAATAAAAGATCTTATGGATAGGAATCATAGTTTATGGGTTTAAATTAGGATTTAAAATTTTATAAAATTTTAAAAATACTTTCTCACTACCCAAAATATACTCAATTCACATGCTCCTCTTTAACACACTTGGTGGATTATGAAGACACTTGTAGGTAGGCATATCATGTGCAGGCAGTCAAGATTAGCAAATTGGTAGAATACATGACTTGTGTTGTTAAAAATAATTTTTAGCTCTTCATATTATTCCAATTTTATTCCTTTCATATACTATAACATTTATAAACTCATAATCTCCTTCTCAACATTGAATCCTCCATGAGAGTTCTTGTCAGATTGTATATGATAGTCATAAGGCAGACTAGTTGTATGTGTGGTTGTGATTAAAAATTCAAAGAGAATGATGCTTTGAAAGATAAAATTGAAATTTGAGGTTATTTAAAATAATTTAAAAACATGATAATTAACCTATCCTCACCTTCTTAAACCATTACCAAAGCATGAAGGTACTGCAAATGGGACCAGTCTAAAAAATAGAGGTGATTTTCCCATCACAACACCTTGAAACTTAAACCAAGTATGGGGATAATTATAAAAGTATGTTAAAATCATTTGGAATAAATAATATTGGATATGTTGTATGTAATTTCTCAAACTAAGGAAAAACCTATAGGGTACACAAATTATTAGGCAAATATGAAAGGTCAATTTCTTAAGAATGGTTCATAAAGCTCAAACCCCCATTCCTCTACAAAAAAACATAAAATGTAACTTGAATAAGTGTAGAAGATACCCCCATAATAATTTTTATTGAAACCTCTTATGCTAACCATACCAACTACAAACCTAAAGACTACTTTTGCTTGCCAAGCCTAGTGGAAGGAGAGATAAGTGGTTTTCTTCATTTTTTGGAGTTTTTGATCAATCTAATCACTGAATTGAGTTTATGGAAGACCAAAGGGACATTAATGAAATGTCCTAAATTTTAGGATGTTGTAAAGTTCTATATATTTCATTAAATTCTCATTTTTTTCAAGAAAACTACCCTTTTTTTAGGAACCTACTAATTTTTAGTTAGTAACAGTTACCCAAGACTCTTTAGGACATATGACACATGACATAACCTGTTGGAACCTTCACATTTCTCTATAAATCTATACAAATCATTAAATACTCAATTTTGACCCCTAAAATGACTTATAAGGACATGTTGACTAATAAAATTAATGACCAAAGTTAATATAACATTAAATAACTTTAAATGACCTATGATATACCTTATGACCAAATATTAAACCCCCTAAAACACTTAAAACTCAATATTTTACCTAGGGGTGCCCTAATTTAACCTAAACATCAAATTTGGTCAACAATAACATCCTCCACCTCGTGAAAGGGAGTCATCCCAATGACTTAGTAAAAAAACCATGCATAATTCTACTTGAAAAGATGAACATCTTCCCAAATAGTGTTATTTTTGCTTAGTGAGTCCTATTGTACCAAAACCTATTATATATCTCTATTACACAGCTTAACATTATGATGGTTTAGAATTCTCATTGGTTCCAATTGGATATTTTCCTCTTCCATAACCTATAGATGAGTCTAATGCAAAACATGAGATGAGTTAGGTATATACTTTCTTAGCAAGGTAATATGAAAAGCATTGTGAGCCCTTGATAGAGAAATAAAAACTACCAGTCGATAAGGAACAAGAATAACCTTATCTATAATGTCAAAAGGCCCAAAAAAATATGGCATTAACTTGGAAACCTTGCCAAACTTAATAGAACTTTTATATGATCTAACACGTAAAAATACTTTATCTCTCATGTTTAATTCATGTGGGGTTCTCTTTTGATTTTCATAGCTCTTTTACTTATCAAAAGCTATTTTTAATTATGCCTTATTAATTCCATATGACTATCATAATCTAGTAGTAAATCAAGTCCAACAATAGCTTTATTTTTCAAGTTTTCCCAACCAATCAGAGTTCTATATTTACACCTATATAGAGCTTCAAATGGATCCATATTAATAGCATAATGGTAAGAGTTATTATATATAAATTCAATTATATGGATGTTGTCTTCCCATTTTTTTGTTGATCTATTACATACATGTGTAGCATATCTTCAACCACTTGGTTGAGTCTTTCTATTTTCCCATTCATTTTTGGATGATATAAAGAATTTAAATTCAGCTTTGTTCCAAAGGCTATAGTTAATGTACACCAAAACCTTGAAGTAAATAACTTGTCATGATCTAATATAATCACTTTAGGTATACCATAGAGTCTAACTATTTCCTTCACAAAGCATTCTGCAAACATGGAAGCATCATCTGTAAAGTTTTTAGTAATAAAGTGGATAACTTTAGTGGCTTTATCAATCACCACAAGGATTGTATCATGCTTGCTATGTGGTTTTGGTAGCCCCATAATAAAATCAAGTGAGACTATATCCCACTTATTTCTTAGAATATCATGAGGGTTCATCATCCCTCCTGGATGGCAATGCTCAACTTTGACCCACTGGCATTCCAAGTATTTCACTAAAAATTTAGTGACATCATGCTTTATTATAGGCCAAAAATAGATCTTTTTCATCTCATGCATCATCTTTTTAACCCTTAGATGAGCATAATAAGGTGATGTATGTACTTCCTTAAGCACAAAATTTATCAAGCCACCCAAACTAGGTACATAAAGTTTGCCTTTATGCCTTATAAGGCCATCTATTATAATATAAAATTTATTAAATCATTTTTCTATAGGGTTTTAAACCAAATTTGCTTTGACATCATGGTAGAATACATTAGCAAGTTGTTGTTCCAAAATAGTAATTTTAAAATTTCCTTATAACATCAAAAATGTAACAAGGTACATGTGTCTACTGAGTACATTAGACACATGATTCTTCTTACCTTTTACATATGATATGTCCATGTCAAAATTTCTCAAAAATTACAGCCAACTACACTGGTGTGCATTTAAATCCTCTTGAGAAAATAAATACTCAAGACTATGATGATCAGATTTTACCTAGAAAGGCTTTCCTAGTAGGAAATGTTTCCATTGTTTGAGTACATGAACAATGGAAGTAAGCCTTATGTCATGCATAGTATAGTTCTTTTCATGATTTTTCAATTTTTGTGACTCATAAGCCACAACTTTTCCATCTTGGGTAAAGATGCCTCCATACCCTTCTTTAAAATCATCAACCCAAACTTCAAAGTTATCATTTGGGTCCAGTATGATAAGGATAGGTGTTGTTGTAAGTATCCCTTTTAGCTTATTAAATTCTTTCTCACACTAAGGGGTCTACACAAACTTCTTACCCTTGCACTATAAGGAAGTAATGGGATAGGCCATAATAGAAAAGTTTTCAAACAAAATGATGGTAATAACTAGACAAACCCATGAAGCTATGTACTTCATGCACATTGGTAGGAGCAGGCCAATCTTGAATAGCTTTAATCTTCATGGGGTCAATAGCAATGCCCTCTTTAGAAATAATGTATCCCAAATAATGAATTTTATATTTATAGAATACACATTTAGATATTTTCTCATACAACTTATGTTATTTTAGTCTTTGTAAGACTAAACAAAGTTGTTGATCATGTTCAGTCTCATTTTTGAAGTAAATAAGAATGTCATCAAGAAAAACTAGCATAAACTTATCTAAAAAGTCTCTAAATACATTATTCATAAGATTCATGGAAGCTACATGTGCATTAGTTGAGTTGAAAGGTAAAACTGTGAACTCATAATGTCTATATCAAGTTATAAAAGTTATTTTATAAATGTCCTCTTCCTTGATTCTCAGTTGATGGTAGCCTAATCTCAATTCAATCTTATAGAATACTACAGCACCCTTCATTTGGTTAAATAAGTCATAAATCCTAGGTAAAGGATAATGGTTTTTTATTGTTACCTTATTTAGCATGTGGTAATAGATGCAAAGCCTCAAAGTACCATCCTTCTTCATAAAAACCACTAGATCACCCCAATGAGACACACTTATATGGATGCTTCCACTATCCAAAAGTTCTTCTAGTTAAACTTTTAACTCTTGTAAATCAACCACATTCATATAATAGGTGTTTTAGAAGTAGAGGAAAATCTAGGTACGATGTCAATAGAGAAATTAAATTCTCACTTGGGTAGTAAACTAGGTATCTTTTCAAGAAAGATATCCATAAACTCCCTCAAAATATAAAAATTTGTGTGTACTAACTCTTTTCCATTGGGTATTTATTGTAGTTTGACTACATAAATCTTATATCCCTTCCTAACAACTCATTTTAGCTATAAATCTAAAAGTATTTTTTATCTTGTGGACCCTTGCATGCCTTGCAATTCCATAATTTAACCAAGGTCATTGGTGTATTACACTCTTTTACCCATATAATCAAGCATAGCTTGATGTTCATGCAGCTAATCAATCCCAAGGATGAGATCATAAGACCTTAAATGCATGAAAAAAAGATTTACCTTGGTTTCAAAAACATCAAAATCTAATTCTACTTATTCTAAGCACTCAAGAATAGGCACTTTCTTACCAGTATCAAACTTAACCTCCCAACCTTCTCTTATCAATATGGGTTTAATATTACATTGATTAGTGGTAAAAAGAGAAATCAAGCAATTTGTTACACCTAAATTAATCAAGATAGTCAAGTAAAAACCATTAATTATAATTTATATTTCAATTGGAGTGGCTTGTAAGTTAACATTATGATTATCAACAGTAGTATATACCCTATGATTCACTGTTTGACCTAATTTTAGTTTAGGATAGTCCTTTTTATAGTGGTTGTCACCACATTCCTAGTAGATAATTAGTTTAGAATATGCCACTAAAATAGTATTAGCACCCGTGGTAGGTCCATGTTAGTTGTTTTAATGTTATTACTTTTTGTAAGAACCAGATTTAAAAGATCCATGGAACTTGAAATTCCTATTTTGATTAGAAAACTTACTAAAAATTTTATTACCTCCTAAAAATTAATGGTTATGGTCTTATTATTTAAAGTTATTATTCATAAGAGAAAGGATCTTTGCTTTAGACTATTGCCTACTTGACTTAAACTCTTGTCTTACCTTTTGGTGAGACTTTTCTTTTTCGTCAGTCCTATAGGCTGATTCGATTGCTAAAACTAAAGTTTTTTTGTTTTTCATGTTGATGCCATGCATCATTATTTCCTTAAGCCCAAGTTTTAACTTAGTAATCTTGGTTTCTTCATCATGCATATATTTCACATGATGCATCAAATTTAGAAATTTATTCTCATACTCAGTAATGGACATGTTTTTTTTTCTTTAAAAGTTGAAAATTAATGAATTTTTTATCATTATATTTTGCATTCAAGTATCTCTTGTAAAATTGAGTCTCAAAATTAGATTAGGATAGGTTCAAATGTTGACATCCTTCAATAACACAAAGGTGATTCCACCATGAAGCTACAGGTCCAACTAGATGATAGGCCACCACTTTGGATTTCACATTAACTGACATATTATGCAAGTTAAAGTACTTATGAAAATTTACTAGCCATGCATCACCTAATTCCTCACCTAAAAATATAGACAGTGGAAGCTTCTTTAACTCTTTGATGATTGGGTGAATAGTGGTCAAAGGTAATTCTTGAATTACAAGTCCTTCTAGTTGCCCCATTTCCAATCTAAGTACTTCCTCTTGGGATATACCTTTAAGATTATTCAATCATTATTCTTGGTTATCAATATTTCTTTATAAGGTATTAAGGGCTATCAATATTTCACTAAGCATCTCCTCATGCTTGTTGATTAGATTCCCACCAACTACTTCAGCATTGGGTACCTTAGTATTATTGTTTGCATTATTCACAGATAGCTCTTCTTGGTTGTGAATAGGGATGAAGTGATGACAACCTCTTCCTTGTCCTCTACCTCTACCCCTAATTGGGTTGACATTAAAATTATTATCAAAAATGTTGTCTCTGTTTAATTGCATTCTATCTTAAGAATAAAAAATGATAACTTAGTAGATTATAGAATTAAGAATAATACTCATTCCCAAATTTCCCTATAGTAAAAAACTACTCTGATACCAGATGAAACAAGATAAAAAAATTTGGAATTATATATCAGAGTATATTTCAGATGTGTGTTAGACCCACTTACCTCACTTTCAAACACAAGTGATAAACATCCAATGCACTCATGTACACACAACTAAAACTAAAGGAGGTGAATTGAGGTAATTATTTATAAGTAAACACATACAAAAGGTGTTATGGGGAAGAAGGTTATTGTATTAGATATTTTATGGGGTTCAAAATGTATCAGTGTACACATACATAGATAGGATATGAATGTCATATGTGACACTCATACTGATACATAGGACTATTTCTAGGTCCTTAATCCTAGGTAAATACCTCACTCTCCTTAGTGGGTTTTAATCCCACTTGAAGATGGTTATATTAAAATATTAGTTTAACTGAGAAGGATAACTCTATTATCATAAGTTATTATTTAGGTTAATCATAAGTTTAAAATGTATGTTAGTAGCCTTAGGTTTAAACATAACTTAAATAAGTAAACATAATTAGTAACCAAAAATTAATTCAACACATGAAGATTTATAATCATTCACACAACAAAATATATTATTTCATAAGATAAAATAGATTTAGAATACAAAGTTCCATAGTGCTACTGGTCAATGTCATAAATGCCTTGTGACCTTTAAGGTCACTACACTATTGTATAAATAATTCATATATCATTTGCTTACCAACATGGATGTCGTTACTAGAATAATGATTAATGATATAGTTATGATCAACAACATTATTCTATAAGTAGTCAAGAAATGAAATCATATGATCATTTAGATTAGCATAACCAATGTGATATTATGAACAAAAGAGTCTAAGACATTTAATGAATTAAACTTTAATTTTCTATTTGTTTTAAGAGAAGTAAACTCATGTAATTACTCAATGGCGAAGCCAATTCAGATAACTAATTAAGAAAGGATTCATTTCTTTTTATAAAATATTCTATTATCATATAAGGAAATGTATGCCTAATTAAATCATTGCATTTATAATAAATTCATAATTTAGATAGACTAAAAAAAGGTAGTAAGTGATTTATATAGTAGAAATGATCAAGTAATAGAATGTAATATCATCAAGCAAACAAAATTCATCTGAGTTTTAAATTGAGTGAAACCCAAATAAAATGTTCCAGTTAAAGAACTCTTACAAATTTCTCTGTTCGACAGCCAAAGCAACAAGGTAGGTAAGTTCATCTATCAAAAAAGAAAGTGAAACCACATACAGTCTAATGTGAAAGAAATCAATAAGTGTGCAGATGTTAGATATATAATTATGTATCATTAAATGTAGTATAAATGATATATAACTTGATTATCTTCTTCCATTGATTCATAAAAATGATATTATCTTAATTTCCTTTAAGTACTTTCACTTGATCACAAAACTATTCTTATATAGAAATATTATGCATGTTTATGGTTAAATCAAGGGATTCAGTTAATCCTTATTTTATTTATTATGTAATGCAAGAATAAATTTATTGAGTTTCACATTATAAATATGTGATATACATGTCCTAAGAAATTAGATTAATAGTTTTCAAATTAATCATATGTAGAATACATACCTTACATGAAACTAGGGATGTTTGAAATGTATGTTTAGAAGGAAAGATTTTGATTTGTTTTATCATCCATGAACCAGCTACTAGAATTTTATGCATTATTCAAAATAACTGAGAGATCCTGATATATTTATGTAAATTACTTTAACATATACATAAGGTGATAAACCAAAGTTAACTATTAAATTTAGTCATGATGAATCAACAACATAACTTATATCTACTTGACTATATAATCTATTCAAGACTAATCTAATTCAAACATTTTTACATGGTTAAGAACCTAGTATAAAAACTAAGTCCTAAGATAGCATTCATAGATTAATTTGTTTATATCCAAGATTAAATTTGAAAATGAATATGTATAAAGATTAATTGCATACAAGAATTTGTAATGAATCCATCTTAGATAACATTAGAATAGAATGTTAAATCAATGCAAAAGTTAAACTAGTAACTAATAATTCAAGTTACCTAAAGTATATAACCTTCAGCCAATATCCAATTTACCTCATATAATGTTTAACTTCCATTTTAGCTCAACAAACCATTCATAACACTTGTTCGTATCTAACATGATTAAGAATATCAATGCTAACCAAGTACGCTAAATAATTTAACACTATCTAACTTGATATCAATGCTAACAAAATACACTAAGTGTTATAACTTAACAAGTTAAATTATTAACATATTATGTTATGCATGTGTGAATTCATAAAATCATGAAGTCTAACATGGATGAACTGATTAGGATAAACTAGCCTAACTCTATGAGTCCAACCATCAGTGGCCCTCACCACCCCAACCATCAGCAAGATGGTGGTTGTGGTAATTGAGAACATGAAGTTAAGGTGAGATGGGAATAATTAATCCATCTACAATATAGATTAGAAGTGGGAAAAATTAATCCTAGACAATGACATAGAATGGATTAAATTTAATCCATTATATTTTCTTTGAATTAACCTTCTGGGATCCCCATCCAAATTATGATCAACCTTAAGCTTCCAAACCACTAATATATACTCATTTATTTATTCAATTCAATTCTAGGAATGATAATCAACACATCCAAGTTAAGTAACAAAAAATTTCCAAGTAAATAATTTAAATTATTTAATTAAAAACAATGATACAAAATAGAATATAAGTTCAATACAAAACTAGTTATTAATACAACAAATAACTCCTTCAGACTTATTCAATATCCTCTTAAGTCTAATTGAATAGGATCAAGTATATTTGTGCCACTTAACATAGGCAAGTCCAAAGTTAATTGCACAATAGACCAATTAATCATACCTTCAAAAGTAAAAGTCTCAAACTAACACACATAGTTATTTTTATTTCCAAAATTTAATTGACTCGTGCCATAGTTAATCATAAATCAGTCCAAGATGTCAAAAAGACCTCATCAATACTATATCAACACAACCACAAGACTCAACTGATCATAACGATTCAACACATTCACCAACTTAAAATGTAACCTTATATTATGATGTATATACATATATATACACATGTATTCACAGCCAATACACATACATATATACTATAGCTTTGGTGTAAAATAATAACATAGTCAATTTAAACAAAATTGATATAACTATAAAATAAAAACAATATAATCATAACCCAGTTGAATAAAAATACCATGGTCAAAATGAAGCTTAATAACATGTATATCCCAACTTTGACATGAGCTGAATAACATAGTCACCAGTATTAAATCTCAATCAAAATTTAACTTAAGCCACAAAATTGAAACAATCATCGATTATAAAAAAGTAATGAACAAAAATCAAATCAGTTACTTTTAAATCTATAACATATACTCAGACAAAATAAAACATAACACAGTCACCTTTAATTCTTCCAACCATCCAAATATAATATAGTCATCGAATAACCAATTTGGTCTTGACAAAGGTTCAAGTTTTAATAGATTTCATAGCTAAATACTTGACATCAAATGACCATGAAAATAAACACAAGTGCAAACATAAGAGTTTTTATTAGGGCCATGACTTAGTAAACCATAGTTGAAATACTTCCTAGTGAAGCTCAAAACATAACCCAAATCACTTCATGATTTGAATACCATGACAAGAAATACAATGAAATACAACATACCCCAAATGGGGTATAAAACACTCACATAGCCAAGTCATGCCACAAAATAATGCAGTCACCTTTTTAAACAAATTGCAATCACCATTTTAAATAAAATGTAGTTACCATTTTAAATGAAATGTAGCACCATTCTAAATAAAATGTAGTCATCATTTTAAACAAAATATTTGAAATGGAATATACATATATATACATAGGTGGTTTCAACCACCTAAGTTGACATAAAATGTAATATATAAGACATAAGCCCATGCCACACAATATAAGGAAAAAGAACGTAGTTATAATTTCTAAAAAAAATTATAGGTTCTTACATGTAGACACTATCAATCAAATAATCAAAAAGAGTTGTTTGTATTAACCCATCTAAAGCTTAGTGAAAATACATAGTCATATTTAAACCAAAAAACCAAACATAGTAAAACCACATAATTTCTATAATTAATATGAACTCATAAAATCATGGCAAATCAAAGAACTAACACATAATAGGTAAGCCATAAAATGTTTGTATGTAGAGTCAACTCATAGAATAAAACAAATGGATTTGAACCATAATAGCCATATATCCCATATATATCCATTTATAAGTTCATATGCAAATGATATCTATCGAGATATTGATTTATGGGGTCTATGTATGCATCTGGAAGTCCTAAGACTTCCAGCTGCATAAGCAACCTCTTAACATTATTTTTGAATTAACACAATCAAACAAATAACTAGAAAATAAATATGACTTACTCAATATCACAAAAAAACTCCAAGAAGCCAAGATATATTTAAAAAAACCTCTATAATCTTTCCAAGTAACTATTGTATGTCTAAGTCTATTATGGCTACCAATAAAACTAGCCTAAGATTTCCACTATTTTTTCCTCTATTCTTCCAACTTTATAACTCCCTATGTTCATTGTCCCAACTCCCATTCCTTCCATCCACTTTCTCATACCCATTAAATTCTACATTGAATGGGAGGAGAGAGAAATCTTCCTCTGTATTCCAAGGTAAATCCCCCACCAACTTCACCATTAATGGCCCATCTAGAAAAATAAGTCATTAAACCAACTACCAAGCAATAAGAAAGTAGATTAGTAGTTAACCTACATACTTAACACAAAAATAAGTTGGTTAACAACATAACCTCTACCGTCTATGATCCAAAACTTGAAAAGCTTTGGTTGAAAGATAATTTAAGAAACAAGAATGAAATAATTCAAATAATGCTATCTCTGAGAAGAGATGTTTTATTGATCAAATTTGTAGACCCAAACATATGCTTATCTCTAAGAAGAGATTTCTCATTTCTAATTTGGGTTACATCTACATTTATACATGTTTTGAATGTGTGAGGAGGATGTGTAAGGTCACCAATATTGAGGGAGATTAAGTGGTCTGACTTCCATGATTTACAACAATACAAAATTTGAGGAATTACTATTTTTAGAAACTTACTATTTTTAGACTACACTACTACAATTGAAATTTGGGGCACTTACATTGGGTTTTTAGGGGTCAAACTTCATTAAGTAGAGCTCAATGCTATTTCACGATGTTTCCCTCATTATTATCTTTCCAACAGTTTAAACGGTGAGTCAATTGGAGCTACGGTGCAAAAGTTATGGCTCTTAGAAGTTCTGTCATCAATTGGAGTGGACCCATCACCTGAGTTGTTACCCGAATCATTCCTCCCTCCTTGAGAAGCAATGGTCTCCATTGCATCAATTTTTTTCATCAAGTGTGGCAATTGTACTTTGATTTGATTCCTAATGCATACTTGGAATGGACTCTGATTTATGGAACTGTGCAAGGCTAGATTGTTCACCATTTCTATCTAACCATCAGTCTATGGATGGAAGGCCGTGAACTTCTTAATCTTGGTGTCTTTTTTATTCTATTTTTGTGTATTTAAAGTTGTAACATCAGCCCTTTTGGATTCTTTTGGCTTGATTACCATGAGAATAAATTTCTTGGCACTAATCAAAGAGATAGATGTAGAAGGTGGTACCTCTGGTACCCTTTAGCACCATGTTTCAAGAGTGAGAGTGATCCTTTGAGTTCTTGATTCATAGATGCCATGTCAATCATACATAAATGGCTAACTAAAGAGTACATCACAAACATCTAGATTGACCACATCACATAAGACCTCATCTTGGAAGGATTTTATTGTATATGAGAGAAGACATTGGTGGGTGACACAGAGGTTTCTCCCTGGACTCAACCATCCAATACTGTATGGCTTTGGGTGAGCCTTCATGGACAAATTTAGGCTTTTCATAATATTAGCAGAGATTAAATTCTTTTGACTTCCACTATCAAGAATGAAATGCAAAGGCTTACCTTTCACCCATAACTTAGAGTGAAACAACCTTTCCTTATCATCTAGCCTCTCCTCATGGATCTATGATGAAGCAACAATGGCTTCAGGCTCAGCATCTATAATCTCTTTTTCAACCTCTTCAAATGCAGGGTCTGTGTGAGGCAGAGTAGTAGATGTTGAGAATTGTGACTTAGAAAGCAAGGACTTGATGGCTCGACATTCTTCTTTAGAGTGAGTTCCAAATTTGTGATAATCACACCACTTCCTAGCCTTTCCTTCCTTTTGCTTCCAATTTTGGCCTCATGTTTGACCTTCTTTGTCACTTCTCTATTTTGAAGGCTAACTCTTCATATTTATTCTTCCATGCTTCTGATCAATCTTCACTACAAACTTGTACGCCTCACCAAAGGTTTCCAAATTGAAGAGTTCCATTTCTCCCCATATGTACCATTATAGTCTGACATGATATTTGAGAACCTTGTGTTCTCACTTTCTTGGATGCTCAATCTCGTAGATAGAGAATGAAAAATATCTATGTAATCTTAAATAGATTATTCCTTACCTTGGTGAAGTTATTGCCACTCTATATACAGATCGTCATATGCTCTAATGGGGTAGTATTCTTCCTTCATAGCTTCTATGAAATCATCCCAAGTAGGTTTTGTCTCAAGGCCAATATCATCTACACTGAATCTCTTTTTGTACACTTCCCACCAATTTTTGACAGAAAAATTATGCTTTCAAAAGAGCAAAAGTGATCTCTTTATCAGTGAATTTATTTACAAAAAAATAAGAAGATAATTGATCCAACTAATTTTCTACTACATCAACATTTATTTTGCCTTCAAATGTAGGAATATCAAAATTCACCTGAACCTTGAAGGGTGTTGGGGCACTAAAAGGATGTGGGGGTGTAGATGAGGAGCCAAAATTTCCCATCGAGATTTGTTGGAGAATTTGAGCGAATTGTTGTAGCATATATGCTTGCTACTATTGGAGGGCTTCATTCACTATTTCTTTGAAAGGATCAGATGTCTCAGTGTTGTCTGCCATTTGAAGTCATTTGAAGTGAATAGGTGGATAGTCTGTTGGTTCTATTTTCCACCCAAGCTTCCTGTAATTTGACCTCATTCTTGGGATCATACACTCTAAAGACAAACCGCTATGATACCACTGATCTAAAACTCAAAAAGCGATAGTTGAAAGATAATTCAAGAAACAAGAATAAAATAATTCAAATAATGCTATCTCTGAGAAGAGATGTTTTATTGATCAAATTTGTAGACCCAAATATATGTTTATCTCTGAGAAGAGATGTCTCATTTTTATTTTTAGTTACATCTCCATTTATACATGTTTTGAAGGTGTGAGGAAGATGTGGAAGGTCGCCAATCTTGAGGGAGATTAAGTGGTCTGACTTTCATGATTTACAACAATATAGAATTTGAGGAATTACTATTTTTAGAAACTTACTATTTTCAGACTACACTACTAAAATTGAAATTTAGGGCACTTTCATTGGGTTTTTGGGGGTCAAACTTCATCAAGCAGATATCAATGTCATCTCACAATGTTTCCCTCATTATTAGCTTTCCAACGGTTCAAACGGTGAGTCAATTGGAGCTATGATGCAAAAGTTATGGCTCCCAAAAGTTATGTCATCAATTGGAGTGGACCCATCACCTGAATTGTTGCCTAGATCAGTCTAAATTATCATCCATAATAAATGGAATTAATACAAAATCAAACACATCATTGACCTAAGTAGATTAACCCAAACATTAAAAAAAAAAAATTAAACTGAGTTTAACACCAAGGTCAATGCCATGATATAACAAATTATTAAAATAACATGCCACCACCTTAATATAAGGTTTTAATTAGGTCAAAGCTTTAATCTAAGAAGGTGGGGTGTCGAGGGTTCCAATGGGTGTCAAGGGTAGGTCTAGGTAGCATGTTTCCATAAGTAAATAGGGTCTACAAAAGGTTGCAAAAATGAATAGAAGCCTTCATGAGAGGATATCATGGAAATGAGAGTAAGATGGAAAATATTATGGCTATAATAATTCATAATAGTAAGTAACAATAGATAATGACATTAGACAAGGTACTCAAAAAGTGATAAGATAATTTATAATAGTAATCAATAAGTACAAAGACCAAAGTCAATAATCATAATAACTAATAAAGATGTCTAAAGGATATAAATCAAATAAGTATACATATCAAACATGTCTGACTTGTTCAGAATGCATTTGGTTTTGGGATTACAGCCTCCAACATATGCCTAGCTCATAGATAGAACCTACAACCACTAAAAAATATATCAATTATACCATATTAAAAATTGATAATTAAATATAAATTAATAATATCATCAACTGCGATAATAATTCCATTAAATCATTAAGTATAAAATTAAGTACATATCCTAACACTACTATAACTAGTACCACATATAATCTAATTAAAATAACAATCAATAATTTAGTTTAACATAATATCAATGTCATAACAATAGAATATATTATAAAAAGAAGTGAGATCATAACAAAAATATAAAACTTTGGTTCTGGTGTAAAATAAGATCACTTTTATATGAAGAGAAGATTAGTATCATGATCCTATCGATTCCTTACCTCCTATTGTTGCTTATGTAAAAATAGGGATTGATAATTATGAGTTGTTGACCTTAGATGAACCTAAAAAATAGTAGAAGAATATTTTTTCAAGGAACAATTTATGTTCATTATATTTTTGATGGAGCTTGTTCACAAAGTGATAATGGTACTAGAATTTGTCTTTTTTTTTGGGTAAAATGTTTCATTATGCTTATAAATTGTCATTTGATAATACTAATAATATAATAGAATGTGAAGCTTTATGCTTAGGCCTGTAAAATGTGATTAAACTTAATGTTAAATAGCTATAAGTCTTTAGAGATTCAGACTTAATTATTAGGCAAATTAAAAAAATTTATAAATCAAATCAATCATGCCTACATAGGTACACTCAAAAAGTTTGGGGTTTTCTTGAAAATTTTGAAGCATTTAATCACTCATTTACCTAGAGAATTTAATATTTGAGCTAATAAATTCATTGTTTTTACTTCTAATCCTACTCTAAGTGAAAGTAAGCCTATTATTGATTTTTTATTTTCATAAATTTTTAGACCTAAAATTCTTGATATAAATGAAAATTAGTCTATTTTCATTTGTGGTGAACATTCTAATTATTTTCTTAAAGGTAACTATTTTGACTATGATGATTATGTGTTGAACTATAAAGATTACTTACAGTTAAGTACTAATAAATTACATGCTAGTTTAGTGAGCCTAAAATTGATGTTTACTCTGAATGATCAGCCTAAGATTTCACGGACTAAAGAACTTTCTCGGGGAATAATTATATAAACTATCTCTATTAACCTTGGAACTGAAAAGGACCCTAAATTTATTTATTTATGAATACAATGTATGCCTAGTGAGAAGATTAGACTTATTAAAAATTTTAAATAATTTATTGATATTTTTGTTTGTTCATATAAAGACCTAAACAGTTATGATACCAACATTATTAGACATGATATTCTTATAAAAACTGGTATTAAATCTATTAGGCAAAAACTAAGAATAATAAGTCCTTTGCTAGAAGATACCATCAATAAAAAGCTTGATAAGATGTTTGATGGTGGTATCATTTATCCTAAAAAATATTTTGATTGGATAGTTAATTTAGTACCCATACATAAAAATAATAGTGATATTAGACTATGTAGACTTTAGAGATTTAAATAAGGCTAGTGTAAAAGGTAAATTATTGATCAAATCTTGTAACAAGTTACAAGATCTGAAATAATATCTCTACTTGATAGATTTTCTAGTTATAATCAAATATTTGTCAATCCAAATAATAAACATAAGACAAATTTACTACTCAGATAGGGACTTTTATTTTTATTATTGTGTCTTTTGGTCTCATGAATAAAGGTGTCATTTTTCAAAAAGCTATGCATATAGTTTTTGATGATTTAATTAGCATAATCATTCAAGTTTACTTAGAAAATCTTATAGTCTATTAAAAAAAGGAGAAAGAATCATTTAGATCATCTTCATGAGGTTTTTAAAATATATATAAAGTATGATATTTCTTTTAATCTCAAGATATTTATCTTTGGTCTTATTGAAGGTAAATTATTAATACATAATTTATATTGATAGTATTTCAATTGATCATGAACGTATCAAAGCAATTAAAGAATTGTCACCACCTAAAGACCAATTTAGTCTTAGATCTTTCTTTATAGAATTCAATATTATTCATAAATTTATATCACATTTTATTGATAAATTTAATTCATTATATATTTTACTGAAAACAATTAGTCATATATATGGGATTCAGGTATAGATTCAATTTTTAATAATATCAAAAATCCCATTTCAAATGTACCTGTACTTGATAAATCTAATTTAACTAAGCCATTTATTCTTTATTTGAATGTAATTGATAAATTCATAGGTGATATGATCACTCAAAGTGATGAAAATAGTGATAAGAAACTTATTAGTTATATGAGCCAAGTTTTAAAAGATATAGAAATCAGGTATCTTCTTATTGAATTTTTATTTTATTTTATTTTCTTCATTGATCAAATTTTGTTATCTATTGATGGAAAATAAATTTATTTTAAGGTCTAATGTACCTGTTTTTTCTTATTTTTTGAAACAACTAACTATTCAAGGAAGGTTAACAAATTAGATTCTGAGAGTTTTATTTTGAATTCAAAACATATAAAACCATAAAAGAAAATGATTTGGTAAAACATTTAGTTGAAATGCTTCTTCTAATATAAATTTTTTGGTCTTATCCATTGATAATTTTTTAAATATTAAACTTCATTTTCGGTTCATGAAATTTACTGATTTCTATAAAAAAAATTAAATTTAAAAATGAAATAAATGATTGGGATTGTTTGTTTGCTGAGGATGATTGATATCATGACTTAGTTTATAGTTTTTAAAATTAGGCTTATCCTAATAATTTATACAAAATACAAAGATGATCTTTGAGATTTCAAGCCTTAAAATTTTATTTATTAGAAAACATTTATTTTATAGGAATAGGTATTATGTTTCATTAAGATGTTTAACCCATAATCAAACTCAAAAGGTTATTATAAGATGTCATGAAGGAAGTTGCGGTGGTCATTATGTGAAAAAAATACTACTTATAAAATTTTATAGGCAAGTTATTATTGGGCTATGTTATTTTAATATGCTTATAAATTGGTTCATGAATGCATATCTTGTCAATTATTTATTGATAGAAATAGATTACCACGGATGTCTTTAAATTTTATAATTTTTAATAAACCATTTAATAAATAGGGAATTAAATTTATTTATGATATACATCTACCTTATTTTGTTGGTCATTAGTATATTATAGTCGCTACAAATATTTTACGAAGTGGACTGAGGCTAAAGCACTTGAAAGTTCTATTATAGCCGAGGTCATTTCATTCTTTAAAAATTAGATTTTCTCTAAATTTAGTGTTCCATATGAAATTATTTTAGATAACAATCCTCAATTTATTTCAAATAAAGATTTAAGGTTTTTAGGACGTTATTTTATTATTTCAATTCATTCTTCAAAGTATTATCCTTAAGAAAATGGGAAAGCTAAATCTATAAATAAAAATGTGATTTTTATTATGAAAAAAATATTTGTGAGAATAAAAATAATTGGCATCTTAAGATATTTTTAAGAATTATGGGTTGATCGTATCATTGTTAAATTAGCTATTATTTATTTTCCATGTATGTTAGCTTATAGATTTGAAGCTAAATTACCTATTTAACTTCAAAAAAAATCTACTCTTACTGTTACAATATTTATTATGTGATACTAATTTGATTGAACAAAGACTCAATAAATCGATAGCCTTAAACAAAAATAAAACTATTGCTTTGTAAAAGTTAGAAACGGATAAAGAAAAATTAAAGAAGTTCTTTGACTAAAAATTACCTAGTAAAAGTTTGAAAGTAGGTGATCTTATCCTTTATTGAGATAAAGCACATGAGGACCCAGGTAAGCATCATAAGTTTGATTCTCTTTAGATTTGTCCTTATAGTATTATTACTATTCTTGGGAAGAATGTATTTTATTTACATGATTTTGATAGAAATTGGTTGCGTTCAATTAATGGACATCATTTCAAGTTATTTCATCATTAGCCCCTTTTCATTTCTTTTCTTGTTTTTCTTTCGGTTTATTTTCTTTTCTTTTTTGTTGTTTTATTTTTAGGTGTTTGTTTATTTTGTTTTCCTTTTGGTTAGATTAACATTAGTCACATTGGCTAAAGTATTCATTATTTTGAAGGAAGAGTACAATGGAAGTTGTCATATCACTATAAGTTTTTCAATTATGCTAAGATATTTTACATGATAAACTAAATTTTTTCTTTTATGAATAAACATGAACTGAGTTATAAATATGTTGAAAACAAAACTGATTTTTAGAATTATACTTGAGCGTATTGCATTTGATTATTTATCAGACAAGAATTTTCTTATTAGATTTATCCCATTCTCCATACCACACTAGCCAAATACTCCATCCCTTAAAAAATTTATCATTATTAAAGAGGTTCACATGTATCTACTTGAGATAAAATTGAACCTGGATCACACTCTCAATTAACTTATCTTTCAAATAGGTAAATTTTTATTGCTACCCAAATTCTTTGATGAAACTGGTTAACAAGGTCGTTAGTGTTAAGCCTATTTTTAGTACCCATCTCTTTTTCTAAAAATTTGAATGTACTTATACATTATGACATAATGATGACTTAGTGTCATGAAATTTAAAACTACTTATGGGGGTCTAAGTCACTTATTTTCAATTTGATTATACATTTTTATATTAAATAATCATTAATAATTATCTCATTTTATGAAATTATTATTTAAATGTTAACAAGTGGTTTTGAAAGCATAAGATCTTTTAATGAAATTTATTCAATATTTATATATTTAGATTAGAAAGTGTTCTTATGATTTATTTTGATTTTAATAGTGACAGTTGTGAGATTTCATTTGTCTACTTTTAGTTAAAAATGATATAGGTATATCTCTTTTAATTAACACATGAATAAATCACATTATCTTGTCTATTTTAAATGAAATTATGGATTAGTGAAATGTGTAAAGATGCATATTCAAAAATATCTTATGTAGAATTTTCATTTGAGTTCATTGAGTTAATCTTCAAACCCATGAAGGTTTACTAGACATGATTAATAAGGTTGTTATGTTATTTTGATATCATAATTCATTTCATGTATGGAATAGATTATTATTGTCTAAAATCAATAAGTATAAATGTTATGTGCTTGATTGAAGACTTAAATGCATACACTAAAATTTATTGTTGCCTAATTTTTCAAATGAATTCCTAAGACCTAAATGCAAAAAAAATTAAAGAGGTTAAGTGGTTTATGATATTTGATGATTCATTTAGACTATAATTGAGATTATGGTTCAAAATCAAGATTAAACTCAATTCAGGTATAGTGGCAGTGTCACTATGGAGGCTTCGAGTAATGTGAAGTTAAGCTTTATGATGTGGATTTTTGTGTGAGATTTCTTTGGGATTTGTTAAAATCTTGGAGATGACATTGCATTGAATATTGAGGTATTTACATTGGTTTTTAATGCATTGGCAGGGTATTTGGAAGGGAGTTTAGTGATTAGTAAATGGGTAATGATGTGTTTTACTAGGTAGAACCATTAAACTATTAAGTGGAAGAGTTAATAATAAATAAAAATTGAACACGTAGATATTGGTTATTAATGCTCACCCAACTCATACAAAAGGGTGGTTATTTGCATTTGGCTAGTTATTTCACAAAGCTTTCATGTAGAAGTGAATTTCTATTGGTTGAAAGAAGAAGATTGAGTTTGGAAAGAACATTTGTAGATCTTATTTGATTATAATATGAGGTAAACTAAAACTATCATGGTTATTGTTTCGTGGAAAATTTATAGTTTTGGGTTGACAGTTGATTAAAAGTTGAAAGATATATATATATATATATATATATATATATATATATATATATATATATATATATATATATATATTACTTGCATGGTATTATGAGATGAGATTATGATAGATTATACATATTTTGTTTAACAAAATTTTGTTTCAAGTTGTCAAAATCTTCATTCGAATTATTTTAGATTTTGGGTTGTGATTCGATGAATATTTTCAAAATTATATACAAATAGAATATTCATATTAAGTTATCAAAATGGTTTTTGATTTGAGGGTTTCATTTGATATTGTTTCTTCATCTCTAAATATGCATAAGATGATAGTTATGTGGTATATGTAAGAATCATCTATGGGTTGATGTTCAGAGTTTTACATACAATTTTTTTTCCTCTATTCTCGTTGAATGATTAAGTTTTTATATTTTATATACAAATAAGTGAGAATATTTGCCAATTTTAAAATGGTGAATTTTGTGTTGGAATAGAAAGACATTTTATGTTTTCAATCTGATTTCTAGGTTTTTGACACAAATTTGTTTTGTGTTGATAAGTTGTTTTAAATTTATTTATGACTCAATGTGAAAAGGAAATAGTTGAAGAGATTATAAGTCTAGAAGTATTATTTTTGGTCATTTATGAAAAGGTTTTTCTGGGCTTGTTAATCATTTTGTGAGAATGTTTGTGAAATTACAATGACTCTTTACATTTTTTTATGATTATAAAAATTTATTTGAAAACATAGACATTATAAGGCTGTTGTTAGCTTTGTGTTGTTATTTTGATACAAGAACTTTGTCTAATAAATATATGAAATTTATTGAGAACATGTTTACATGGATTTGGATTCATATGTTTTACTTTTCTATTTCAAATGTAAAGGGTTAAGTTATTTGCATCAGTATCAGTGTTGCAATAAAATTGTGAGGAATGCAAGCTTATTTAAATTTCCAATCACTCCTTTTCGAATTTTGATAAAATAGTTTACAAAAATTTATTTCAATTTGTTTGTTGGGTCTTAGTGTTGACAATTTATTTACAAGATTGATATATTTTCATGAAGCCATTGTACATCGATGAATCAATATTTGAAGTAAAAATAGAGTTTTGATTTTGATTAAATTTTCCACATTTTAGTATAAAATATCTTGTTGGACTCCTCCAAATTCACATCATCCAGATAAGAATAATTAGGAACATAATAATAATCAGCGGAGAGAAGATACTCCTCCATAGAGGTATGCTCAGAGGGGTCAATTTTTCTATGGTATTGGGGTGCTATAATTTTTCTTAAACATTTTAACCATGGTACTTGCATGTCCATTTATTTTGATTTTGTTGACCCTAATTTTTAGATTGTGTTGAATTATTTGCTATCTAATCTTGCTTATGCCCATGAAAATAGAGGCTAGATAAGTTCTCCTTAAAGAGTTTATCCTTGTAGATGAGTAACTATAAGTGGTTCTTCTCAATATAGACATATCTTATTACAATCTAATCCCCATAATTATCTTGAACATAGAATACCCACTCCTGAAAATAAGCTCCAAGTGACTGCAAAATTACACATGCATTTTTTTATGCCATTGAATACTAAAGCTCCCTCACCTGAACTAATAAGAAGACCTTTATGGTGTTCTAAATTAATTCTTGATTGGTTTTCAACTTATTCACATGAACAATATATACCTACTTCTTTCAAAGATAAAAATCATGCAATTAGTCCTTCAGCTTCAGATTCACCTTTGATTACAAGGATGGTTAAAAATATAAAGCTAGAGATAAATGATGAGGGCAATGAGTTGGGCATAAAATTAGTTAAGTTACCTATAAATACAATGGAATATACTAAAAACATGATAGATAAAGGTCACCCTTTGATTGAATTACTTTCAAATACTGATGACAAGTGGACTACTACTTAAGTTATTTTCTAGTTAAAACTTGATACTTTAATTAATTGTTGGTGATACTTTGATATTTTTCACTATGTGGATATTTTATATTTTGGATGCATGACAACAAGTTGGTATTTTATGCAATAAAATTTATTTTGATTATATATTTTACTGAATTATATGGTTAAATGCATGTGGAATTAACATTTATAGTATTTAATTTTATTTAAATTGTTATAGTTATTATGATGTTTGACATAATTGAATGTTTATTTTTAATGATTGCAATGATTAAAGAGCTCTCACTAATTTAAAGTTATATTAGGTCTATTATTATTTAATTTTGATTTTTAGATTTTATTAAAGTCTTGAACTTGAAGTCAAGTTATAAAATTAACTAGTTGATTTTCTTAAAGTCAATTAAAGTTATCAAATAACTAACTAAAGTTAGTTATAACTTATTTTCTTAGCCATCATTTGAGGAGATTGTTTAAAAGGAGATCAAAGTTACATCACAAAGGGAGAAACATTACATAGGTATTATGAATACTCTAACTTGCTTCAAAGTTATTCATTATTATTTTTTATATATCTTTAAGATAATACAACTTTTGTAGATAAACCAATAAGACATCCTTTGATTGTTAAATAATATGCTTTATCAATATAGGTATATTCATGTTTATTATTTAATTAATAAATTTATTATCTGTAGTCTATTAAGTCTAATGTCTTATGATGATTGCATATATACAGTCATATGTATAGAATCTAAAGTAATTAAAATAAATAATAATGATCACATTTCTATGTGTGATATTTTATTGATCTTTCAAATTGTAGCAATCATCATTTCAAATATATTTTGAACTGAAGTTGGTTTCTCAATCAAATCTTATTATATTTTCTACTAAGATGACTCTTTTTTAAGACTTGTAATCAAATTTTATTTCTTATTGGTCTTTATTTAGATTAGTTTCTCTTTTATTTTCATTTAGGTTTAGATTTCTCTTTTCATCTTGTTTTTTTTGTAGATTTAATTAATCCGTATTGTTTTAGATTTGATTTTTATCTTATTTAAAAGTGTTAGATTCTTGTTAGTTTAATTTTATTTTATTTTTATTATATTTATATTTCATTTAAGTATTATTATTTTTAGTTTAAATTTGATTATGTCTTAGGTTTAATTATCGTTCATTTATTTTTTTCACATCTGTTAATCGATAATCTTTATTTGATCATTTCTGGTTAGATTAAGTGTTTTTATTCAATTACTTGTTTAATTTATTTATCTTTAATTAGATTTATGTGTGTTTTTGGATTAACCTTTTATATTTTGTAAGTTTTTAGTTTAGTTTTCTATTTTAAGCTTAGATTTTATTATCAATTTAGATTAAATTAAAGTTCTTTACATTTTTTATTTCTTAATAGTTTGTTTGTAGTTTAGAATAATTTCTTTCTTATTTAAATAGATTGTTAATTAATTATTATGTTAATACTTATTTCTGTCTCATTGTTTGATTTCTATTTTCAATTATTTTATTTATCTTTTGATTCATTTTATTTCTTTCTTTGGATTTATTTTGAGTTTAATGGAGATATCAAAAGATTATAGATAAATTGATAAAATAGAAATATGAAAGACCAAAGATCTTTTTTTCAAGAGTTTATCTCTTTCATAGACTTTATTTATTGGATAGTTTAGATTATATAATCATAATTTGATTTATTTCATTTGATTCAAGTGATATTTGATTTTTAAATTATAATAGAGTATTGTTCATCATTTGACTTGCCTGTTATTTTCTAAAACAATTAAAAAATCTTTACACATCTATAAGATCATTCATGACCTATTAAATCCCTATTATTAAACTAGTACGATTCCATCTTAACCTTCATGATGGGGAAAAAAGTTGATTCATTGATGTGACAATTTTGATCATCAAAACATATTTTAAAGGGTATACCGAGAAAGGGGTTATAATACCTTTGATACTTTGTAGGATTGTTTACCCTTATACTATTATATAAAACCATGAAAAGCTACTCTTATCTAATTCTCTAAGCAATAAAAACTCATTTATACACTCCCCTAATCAATTCACCATCTAAAAAATCTCCTACCTAAGAAAACACCACTTTTATCTATTTTTATACTATATCAAATTGATCAACCTTGTTGGGAATTCAATACACATTATGAAACTCCATCAACCCAAAATGATGTAGTTTGAGGCCTAATAGATCTATTTCCCATCCAAAAAGGTCAACCGAGATGACCTTGTTGACTAAATTCTTGAGAGGGTTTAAGGTCAATCCTTGTCTATAAATACCCCCTCAACATCATTTATAAACAGAGGATCATTCAATTACACATCATTACAGCTCATAAATTTACGTATACTATCATTTGGAGGTTGCATTGCTTAGGTTTTTACCTTGGAGTAGTATCCCTTGTCTTATGAAGGTCTTGGATACATAAGAGAAGTCTTGTAGCATATAAATGATTTATTTTTATGATTTTTATAAGCCACAATAATCTCTTACAAAGCACCATTAACCAAGGGAGAGATTGAGACAAGATGGGTTCACTTCAACAAGGTAAGTATACTCTTAGCCCTTCATATTTTGATTAATTAGATGTTGTAGTATTAATGAATTGAATTGTATCTCTCCTTTCTTAGATTACTTGTATATTGTCTTGAATAAAATTATATTTTCTTGTTTATTATCTTTCTCATTTGTGCCACAATCTTTGGTGAAGACTAAATTAGTTTGCATATTTATGTACTAGATTAGTTTACATATTTATTTAATAGATTAGCTTGCTTATTTTTATTACAATCATAAAACCTAGTTAGAGTTATTACATGATAGAATTTGAATATAGGTCTTGAAAACCTTTCCTTTACCATTGTATGGTAAGAGATCCCTTAGTATATGTTTAGTGGATCCATCATTGGTCAAGACCTTAATATAATAAAGTATTTTTAAGTGGATTTTTAATGGATTAATTTCTTTGAACTTGGATATTACTAAGTAGGATAAGTTGTAGATATATCTTATTTCACTTACATACATTTTGATGAACCCAACATGAATTTAACCCTTGTAGATTTTTAATTTTTATTTACAGTTAACTTGATCAAGCTTATTGACCTAGTTTAACATACTGTGCACAGATTTTCAAACTTCATCAAAACTTTCAACCTAGTTTAGCTCTCTATGTGCAGGTTTTTTAACTTCATCAAGCCTATTGACCTAGTTTAGCTTCTATATGTAGTTTTTTTAAACTTTATCAAGCCTGTCAACCTAGTTTTACAATTTGTGCATAGATCTTATAACTTCATCAAACTAGTCACCTTAGTTATATCTTTCACTCATAGGATTTCTAGTCTCAACTAATTGGATCAAACTAATCAACCTAATTTTTTACCTTATGTATCTAAAAAAAATGATATACTTGATTCTTTTCTTTTATGTATCTTATTCTTAACTACATCGATCTGATTGATATAGATTTATTATGTTTTATTAATTTTATTTATACTAGATCAACTAGTTTAACTCTATTTAATAATATTATTTTTCACTTTTGTAGGTTCAAATACTCCCTTAGATGACTTAATTTAAAATAGTATTTCAACATCTTCAATAAAAACTACTACATTGACCTGATCAATTTAGTCTTATTTATCAGATTCACTCTAACCAACTTAGTAATTTTACTTTATCACTTTTTAAGCAAATTTATTTTCCTTTCTTTTAATCAGAATTTAAATTCAATACTAGTTTTTCAATTCTATAAAACTATACCTACATGGTTAACAAGATCAACTGGGTTGACCTAGTTCTATTCCTATTTTCTACTTAGAAAACTAAGTCAACCTATTCTACTATGTTTATTTTAGCTTATTTTTGTAACAAACTAAGTTGATCAACTTAAATTTATTTTGTTATATTTGTCTAACTTGATCAACCCATTTGATCTTGTTCTATTTGTTTTATTTTTTTATGCAAACAAGAGAAATTAACCTACGTTGGATAGTAATTAAACTCACTTAAATTTTTAGTTGGCTATCTATTTATTTACTTTTCAAAAACTGTAATTTAGATTTTGAAATATTGATTTTCACTTTGTTTGGCTTTTTCTAAAAAATTATGTATCGATAGTTTTAAAACTACTTAGCTATTATCATGAATGACTACTTGATATTTTATTTATGATATTTATCTATCATTTATAGATATTATGGCATAAAGGGATTTCCCCAATACTCATAGTCATATTATAGAGCTAAAAATAGTCTTTAGTTTTCATGTACCTCATGTTATTTTGGGAATGCTTAAGATTTTCCTCTTTATTGAACCTTAGGAATATAGCCATCTATTTGATTGTGTGGTGTATTGATTAGTGATTAGTACTGAGAAAATACTTTTAACATACCCTTGAAATTAGGTTTAGTGGGTTATGGGAATGGCACTTCCTCCATAGTCAGTGCTCTAGAATTTTGGGTTGACATTATCCAATGAATAAGTATCTTTAGAAGCCTACACTTTCAATTTAAACCTTTAGTATAACTTCTTGATCTTCTTTTAAAAAAAATAATTATCTTATAAATTATATTCTTATTGCTTGTTTGTTATTCCATATTGTATTGTAGACTTATATTATTCAACATTGATACAAGTTTTATATTATGTTTTTCAACTAGATCGACTAACTCGATCTAGTTGTTTATGTGCTTAACTTTATTTTCTATATTTAAAACTAAATCATCCTAATTTATACTATTTAAGAAAATTATTATATGACAAAACTTAGTTGACCAACTTAACCTAGTCTATTATAGACTATTTTATTTTTTTATTTATTCAAATTAATCAACTAGCTTAACCCAGTCTATTATAGAATGTTTTATTTTCTTATTTATCTAACTAAATTAACTAGTTCATCATAATACAATTCCATTATTTATTTTTATTCTACCGACCTAACTGCATTGACCTGTTCGACTTCATACATTTTGGCTAATTTAGTTCTTTTGCAGATTATCTAATCTTTTTAATTTTAGTGATCAACTACATCAACCTAATTGATTTCATACCTACTAGCCAAGATAGTTTATCTTTAGTTTGGTCTTTTTCATGTTCAAACTACATTGACCTACCCAACTACATACTCATTGGTTGACATGATTCTTTTTCAAACTTAAAAATTCTTTGGTTGATCTAATTCAATTTTTTGTCAATTTAGTCTTATTCTTACCTACATATTTTTAGCTTTCTTTTTAAATTGTTTAGCATCATGAAATCACCTATCAAAATATTTCTTGATAACCTTAATCCATTTATGAGATACATGATTTACTCTTTCTTACCCACCTTAACCACCCAAGAGGATAATCTCTCATGGTTCACTTATTCCCATCCTTCATCTAAATATATTGATTGAAACATGGTTCAAATCACTAAAAATGATTATCTATATGGCTCTAATCCACTCCATACTTTTTAAGATACTGCCCTATTTAAACTACCTTACTACACCATTAGAGCAATAGATACTAGCATAATAAATGCTCCCACATGGAATCCTCTTATAATAAACATTTCCATTTTTAATAATAGGAATGTTCCTCCTACCAATAATAACATTCCACCTCCTCCCAACACTAACATTCCACCTCCTAACACTAGCAACTAAAATACACCAATTGATACCACTCAAATTCTTGCTCAAATAGTCCAAAAAATGAATGTTATACAAACAACAAATAATTCCCAAATGATTAAAATGAAACATCATATAATATAAATGATTAATAAACATCCTCTTATCATGCCTCAAGATGACCAAAATTTTATCCCTTCTCTTAGAGATGCCAATGGGAATATAATTTCTCAACATTTTATGCATAAAAAGATGCTTCAAAATCTTGAAAATAAACATTTAGCTTCTTTCATTGTATCCATTGATAATGGAAACATATCTCTAACTATTAAATATGATAGAACTAAATACCCTTCAGTTTGTCTTAAGGCATTTAGAAACAATCTCTACAAGGAATGAGTCCAAATAAATAACTTTGTCACTACCAAAATTTTATTCAAAACATTCACAAGAGATGTTTTAGAGTGGTATAACCAATTGTCTCAACATTCTATCTCACAATTAGAATATTTGGTCAATGCTTTTGTTAAGTAATTTCAACAACATGATCTTCTAGAAAATTATCTTAGTAATTTTATCAATGGTAGGTAATCACCCTCAGAATTAGCTCTTATTTTCATCAAATGATAGAAATAATTATCTCATAAATTAGATCACAACATGACTAATCATGATCTATTTAAACTATTTATCACTATTTTAACATCTTCCCTTCAATATAAGGTTAAAACTTTTTCTCCAAAAACCTTAAATGAAGCTTTTGACCAAGGTAAAAGACAACATTTCCTTATGAAACAATTTGAACCAACTCATAGCTCAACCAAGGAAACTTTCCAATCTTAAACTAATGTAATTACAAGTGTTAATCCTCAAATAAAATAAGATTTTTCAAAATAGATAATCAAATTGCTTTCCACCCACCATTAATGCTATTGTTACCATTCAAAACATGCACTCATGGATGTTCTACGATATGGAGTGTTTTGTAATGGATCACTAGGTGTGAAGGTCTTACATAGGGTGTGTGAATATGAGGTATTGGGTATAAAAGTATTATCAATTAGTTATGAATGTACAAGAGCATCGATTGTCTAGTCATAATGATGGGAACATCCCCAAGGTGTGGGACCCTTGTACTCCTTAGACTGAGCCTCCAGAGTAGGTTGGATTCCTTCTATTTTGAATGCACCTAATTTAAAACCAACATGTAGGCCTAAAGAGCATAAAGATAATACCACTAATCTAAACCTAAAATATTTTTAGGAAAAGGGAAGGAGAAGCTAAGAAATGTTGAAAATAAAAAAGGTGATGTACCCAAAATAGAGTGAGTGTTCTTACTACCATAAACACAATATAGACTCTTGAGAATAAGATAATATCACATAGTTTCTACCAATCCAATCTAAATTCATAAGTATTTTGCATAGAGGTGTAGGAATGTAATGTACTACCAATATGGATGACAAACGATCTATAGATAGTATCAACACAGACTTAGGTACACATAGGATGCAACCTACAAATGAGTTTCAGGATTGATGTAGAGGTACAGGGAATGGAAAACAATGAGAGGGGTGAATATTACCCATATTCATGGATAAATAAATATAAATAGCACATAAAATATCAGAAGTATAAAAAGAGGTGAACTTAATTCTCATTGATCTATAAGATTTAGCCAATACAAGTGATCATAGAGGGAAAATTCTAGCAGTGTGAGGATACTAGAAATGTGTTGACCCTTTTACAATGAATAACTAGGATTTTATAGTGAATCAAACCTATTTTATAATAAATGTGCCATTTGGGAAGCAGATGTAGCATTCAATTCTCTTACAACACTAGGGTGGTGCTTAATGAATTTTGGCTTGTTGATTGGATCTAGAGATGATGGAAAGGTCCTCTTGGGATACACATGCATAAGGGAATGGAATATCTTTGTAACAAGGTTAGAAGGTGGTGTGAATCCACATTTTAATGACTAATAACTAATTATTCATTAATCACTTTAACAGTGCCTCAAACTCTACTCAACTACCTCCAACAACCTTCATTATATCTAGCCACTACTTGGCATGTGGCACTTTTTGATTGATCTAGAATGTGTCACTATAAGAGTGACATGTGTTGTATTTAAGGTCTCTTAAAGGATTATTTGGGGATTTTGGATGGAATTAGTGTGGTTATAACATGTGGAGTGCTATCACTCATCCTAGGTGAACTAAGAACTTTTTTTGTGTCAAACAAGCATTAGAATGCCACATGGCAATGGCAGAAGAAAGAGTTGTACCTTGTATAATAAAAGGGCACATATGTAGGATCCTATGCACAAGTGTGAGATATTATTCAATGGGGATGGGGAGATCCTTGAATAAGATTATGCACAAAGGCTAAAGGTATATGGCCTGTTCTTCCTATTTTATGATCACTCCATGCACACTTCTTCTACTTGTCCATTTGAAAATTGGGCCCTATATTCTCAAACTTGTGTATCCCTTGATTTATGTACCATATAAACATACATACATGCATATATTTAAATCTTTATGCAGATATGTGTCATCACTATACTATTATGTAGACTTGTGATCCTATCTTAAGCTTAGGCATAGGTGGGAAGAACCTACACACTTTATGCTTGGAGTGATTGGGCCTTCATAGGTGTGTTCTCTCTTTGTAATCCTTGGGAGGCCCTATTTTGATCATGGGTTGACTTAAAAATTCAACACTTTTGGTAACCTCTATAGGCCACTTGCCTACTAAGTGGGAATCTAATGGTCTTTGAAGTGATCCATTAGACACAGAGTCATTAAAGCTAAAACCTACTTGGCCTATGCCTAAATAGATTGAATTGAGTTATAATCTCAACATAACAAAAAGGAAAAGAACAAGTAATAAATGTGAAAAATGCACTTAGAGGAAAACAAATCTAAACTAAGACTATATAATGTGCATGCAGGCACTTAGGTAAATATAATGTGTATTATTCTAATTGTCAGGATCGTAACAAGAACAATTGATTACTTTTGTGCAAGCAACTAAACACAGAATTAATCAGAAGTAATAAGTAACTAGAATCTAGAATCAGCAAAGAACAAGAGATACAAGAAACAATGAAAACTTGTATTAAACTCTTCTCAGAAGGAAATACAATTGAAGAAATCTCTCTTTCTTCCACACCTCTCAGACGTACAGATCTCTTTCCCTCAAGAGTTTTCTCTCACAATTACAAACACAATTCAGCTACTTGAATTGTCTGTTACTCATAATTACAAGCTATGAAGATCTATCCCTATTATAAAGAATTAGGGATCATGAGCTATGCATTCTCCACCATTAGATACACCTCCTAATCAAAGGTACAAATCAGTCCTACCAAAAATAGAAACACAGACGTACAACCAACAGTTCAATTTATCATGCAAACAATCCGTTCGTCCCACAAAAATAGAATTATGGAATGCACAGGTGACCGACGTCAGTCCCTGTCAGTCTACATGTGACTGACATCAACCGATCAATAACTGACATCAATAGCCTCCAGTCAATCCCTGATCGATGTTAGTGACTGTGTAATATAGCAACCTTGCAATTCACTCATTGGTGAAGCTTTTAGCTCCACGCCTTAACACTAATCTACTATATACAATCTACAAACATGCACCTTCATCTTCCTAAGTCAAAATAGAAACCTCTTAGGTCCTTTGTGTTGTATGCCTTCCTATTTTTGATATGTGATAGGTGGAGGTGTGATGACATCTATTTGTTCTAAAGGAGGCAATCAAGGATTCTCATTTGTCCAGACCCTCCTTCAATGAATGTTTCCACCATGTTTCATAAAATTTTTCCTCCTAGATGGTTAATGTCTTTGAAGTCAAACCAATCTTTCTCAAATATCTTGATGCTTAGATGTGCTCTTTGCTTAGACTGGTCCCTCTAAAGCATGAGAGGATTGTGCTCAATGTTTTAGAAACTCAAATATATAATGGGTTGTCATTACACTTCTTACAACTGCTATTCTAATTCCAACATGCCTCTTGGAAATCATTCTATGACATGCCTAGGCATCCAAGGATTGATAGCATTCATCACCATAGATTCTTCTATATTTTCACATGGCACCTTAGGCTCAATCAATTTGCATTGCTCCATCAATTTGAATGAGTCTTGTGATGACTCATCCAAACCTAGGTGTGCACATTACCCCCTATAGGTCTCCACCATTTACATGGTTGTATTCTCTCTTGCATGTGCATCTTGCATTTCCATGATATGTAATTAAACATGGCCATCAATGTAGATTTTTTCATGGGTACACTCTTAAGAACATGTTATCTTATGTTTTAGGCTTATGTAAAATCCCTCCAGTTCATCCCAAAAAGAGTCTTCTTCCTATGCCTAAGATTGTGCCTGTGATCTCACCTTGGGGTGATCACAGTCACACTATTTGAGAATGCACTCCTCTTGAAGGTTAGCCTTTTATTCAAGGTCTTCTTTCATAGTGATAAATGGTAGCTCATTTACCCAAGATAGGTTGGGCTTGGCCTTTAAATTCACTTTGGAGTGGTGCAGATTAGCTCTTCCTCATTAAGTTCCTCCCCTTCTATCACCACTTTGTTTATTATCTCATCAACATGTTACACTATCAAATTACATTTATCTTCTTGTAGTGGGTTTGATTTTTTTTTGAGTGGTGGCATAGAGGATACTACCAATGATGATCTCCTTATCATATTCACTTGAAGTATCCTCTTCATCTAAATGGTCTACATTTAACTCCTATATAATTGGTCCTCCTTTGAAAAGGGAGATGGTGGGAGGAAAAGAGGCTTCAATTGGCATAGAAGAAGGGGATTTATAAGTTTGGGCATCATGAAGTCAATATTCATGGTCTAAGAAGGTTGCCATGACTACATTTGAGGTTCCTAAGGAAGGATGGGTTCTTGAGATGGCATAGGTGTAGGCTTTTTGAAGCTTGGTACTTTGAAAGTAAGGGATTTTCTTAAAGGCACAATGGAGCTAACTTGCCTGAATCTAGGGACTTTGGGCACAAAATATTTATGTCTCATAGGTTGGCTTACAGGAATGAGGGAGTTTATTTGAAGCTAGGAAAGGAAGGAGTAGAGGTGGTTAGATATGATTCAATTCTCTACATATGCACAATCAATAGATGCATCTACTCTTCTTTGGCTACAATCTACCTAACCAAACATTCCTTTTCAAATTTTCACTACTCTATCATCTCCTGCTACCAAGTGTGAGCTTGATAAGAAAGTTCCTCTTATTATCTACCATACCCCTGCTCTCTCTTGATCTCCCTCAATTATCTCTAAAAATCAAGATGTATATCATTAATGCTATGTTGAGGTAGATTAGGAGGGTAGTAATGTTTATTGGGAGTAAGGTAGCTTGCATAGGGACTAAACTAGGGAAAGGTTACAAGTGATTATATGAGCTTAGTATGGGAAATGGGAAGACATGAATGCAACATTTTCATGGAATGGGAGGTGGAAATACATATTTTAAGCACTTGGAATATTTAAACCAATAAATTCAAACATTTAGAGTCACCAAGTGCTATGTAGAGTGTCTTCAACACTTGATAACTAAGGGTAGCACTGATCCCTTAGTTCTTTCTTTGAACTTGGTCCCACTAGGCATGCCAAAAAAAATTGTCATTTGAAACATGCACCCATGGATATTATATGGCATGGAGTACTTTACGGTGGGGTGCTAGGTGTAAAGGTCTTTCATGGGGTGTGAGAGTCTAAGGTACTAGGCATGGAAGTATTATCACTCATCTACATGCATGTAAGAGCATTGGTTGTCTTATCACAATGATGAAAACATCTCAAAGGCATGGGACCCTTATGCTCCTTGGGATGAGCCTCTAGAGTAGGCTAAATTCTTTTTATTCTAAATACACCTGGTTTAAGACCAGTGCATAGGCCTAAAGAGAATAAAGGTAAACTACCTAAAATATTTTGAGGAAAAGGGAGGGAGAAGGTAATAAATGTTAAAAATTAAAAAGGTAATGGACCTAAAATAGAGCAAGCACTCCTACTATCATAAACACAATATAGACTCTTGAGAATAAGATAATATCACATAGTTTATGCCAAGACACTCTAAATGCATAAGTATTTCACATAGAGGTATGGGAATTTAGCACAGCATTGAGAGGTATGATAAATAATCCATAAAAACATCAACATAGACCTAGGTGCACACAGGATGTGGCATGCAAGTGACTTTCAAGTTTAATGTGGAGGTGCATAGAATGGATAATGATGAGAGGGGTGAATATTACCCATAGTCATGGATCAGCAAACACAAATAGCACATAGAACATCAGAAGAATAGAAAGAGGTGAACTTAATTCTCATTGATCTATAAGATTTAGCCAATGCAAGTTCTCATATAGGGCAAATTCCAATAGCATGAGGCTACTAAAAATGTGTCAACCCTTTTACAATGAAGAACTAGGATTTTATAGTGAATCAAACCCATTTTAAAATAAATGTGCCATTTGGGTGATATATGTATCATTTAATTCTCTTTCAGTGTCATGTTACTAATTCATGAATTTTGGAAAGCTAATTGGATCTGGAGATGGTGGTAAGGTCCTCTTGGGATACACATGCATAGGGGAATGGAAGATATTTATAAAAAGGTTAGAAGGTGGCATGAATCCACATCTTGATGACTAATAATTGATTATGCATTAATCACTCTGACAGCACCTTAGACTCTACTCAACTACCTCCAACAACCTTCATTATATCTAGCCACTACTTGACATGTGGTGCTTTCTGATTGATCTTGAATATGGAACTATAGGAGTGACATGTATTATCTTGAAGGGATATTAGAGGAGTATTTTTGGACTTTTGGATGGAATTAGTATGGTCATGACATGTGGAGTGTTGGTGTTCATCCTAGGTGAACTGATAACCTTTTTGTGTTGAGCAAGTGTTGTAGTGGCAAAAGAAAGATTTACACCCTATGCAATAGAAGGGCACAGATGTAAGATCCTATGCATGAGCATGAGACTACATTGGATGGGTGTAGGGAGATCCTTGAATAATATTATGCACAAAGGATAAAGGCCTTCAACACATTCTTCCTAATTTTTTATCATTTTTTACATGCCTCTTTTACTTGGCCATTTAGAACTTGGGACTTATATTCTTGAACTTATGTGCCCCTTGACTTATGTGCCATAAAAACTTATGTGTATTTGTGCATTAAAATCTTTATATAGGTGTGATTCATCACTATACATTTATGTAGACGTGTGCTCCTATCTTAGGCTTGAGCATAGGCATGAAACACCTATGCACTTTTATGCTTAGAGTGTTTGGGCCTTCATAGGTGTGTTCACTCTTTGCAAGCCTTGGGAGTCCCTACACCAATCAAGGGGTGACTTAAAAATTCAATAGGTACCACAAATGAAGCATTTATAATCTCCATCTAAACCCTTTATCTATAATATCACCCCACCTTCGTGGTGTGATCCTAAAAAATTTTGTTGGTTTCATGTTGATTTGGGTCAATCTCATGAAACATGTCATATTGTTGTCAACTTTTTTAATTTATTTCATGTTAGGGGACACATTTGACCATGATGTTATGATAAAATTATTTCATTGTGATTATCTCAAAGCTTCCCAAAATAAATAGGTTACTAGAACCATACCTTATAAACCTCAAAAATCATCTTCTACTTCTAACACAAAATTAAAACGATAATATTTTTTCAAACAATGTTGACTATGACCAATATTACACCAAATCCCAATTTTTTAACATAACAAAATTTAACAATATATGAAAACTTGCTCATACGGATCTTATCACTAAACCTAAGAAACACTCTACTGATGAACTACTTAAAGACACTACAACTATATCTTCCAAACCAAATGATGAACCACTTCCACAACCAGAACCCCAACCTAGTTCTCATATTCCCACAAAAAAATGCCATATCTCATAAACCTTGTGTTAGTTCATCCTCTAAATCACATTGGAATTTTTTATAAGAACTTAATTCAATACCTTGAAAAATTCCCCTTATGGAATTAGTTCAAACTTCTCCCTATCATCATAAATTCCTTATGTAGCAATTATAAAACATTGAAGAACCATATTCTCATGATTCAAAAATCCCTTCTAACGATCCTCCATGTACATAAGTACATATAATTGAAACCAATTCCACATCATCAAAACCATCCATACAATTTTTGAAGAGGATATGATTAATGACAAAATTATTTTTCAAGTAAATGATTTGTCCCTTTTAATCAAAATTATGATCAATAATACCCTCATTCAGAAGGTCTTAGTAGATGAAGGATTGGGAATCAATGTCATCTCTTTATGGTTAATTCAACAAATTAGATATACCAAATAAAATCTAAAACAAACATGCCTCATGTGTGAAGGAGTTGATAAAACCCATCAAAAACCACTTGGCTATATTTGACTCCCACTTACTATCAAACCCAAGATAATTCTAACTAATCTTATGGTTCTTAATCTCCCCTTATCTTACAACATGCTCCTTGGTCACTTATGGACATATTGTATTTGTGTTATTACCTCTTTAGGTAGTTAATGTATCAAATTCATACATAATGGCAAATGCTACAAATATCAAGTTGATCCTAATCCATGGAGTATCCAACTACCAAATCCTAAATCTAAATATCACATTCCTACTATTAATCCCATCAATAGTCTACCTCTTCCTAAATTTTTTAACATGAATCCTAACTTACATGTCACTCTTGTTGACTCAGATGATGATGTACCAAATGAATTTCAAAACACTTGCAATACCACTCAACTACCTCCTTATATAGCAGAATAGTTCCCTCCTTATTTGTTCCAATGTGATCATACCATTCCTCTAAATAATGATACTATTGATACTCCCCTTATATGTAATGTATATAAAACCTCTTATATAGAAGATTATTTCATGTGTAATGAATATGGAGTGGCAAAACTTTTTCAAGATCCTTTAACTATCTCCTCATAAATTTAGCAACATAGGTGTTTCAATCACTAATTATCCTATGTAAATTGATGCATGCACTATTTCTCCCAACTATGATGATAATTATATCATGGCTCAAGCCCAATCATGAGATTTAGATGTACAACATTATTTAAAGATAATAGTAAAAATACATGCATTCAATCATGATGTCATATCTCATCTGATACTAAATCATAACCTAATGTTTATGTACCTCTTATTAATCCACTATTATTAAACACCCCATGGGTAATTGAATAAATCCCAAATACGACATATTTTTCAATACAGACTCTTTACCAACTATAAACATTATTTCTACTTATTACGATTACACAAATCAAGCTAAATTACCACCATCTAAATTTATTAAGATAACCTCATCTATTGAATAAACCAATACAATGACTATAGCTACAATTGACTTGATTCAACCTGATCTCACCAACATGGAATCTATGTCCACTACTTCACCTAAAATTACCATAGATGTTAAATCCACTGACATGTGATAAATACATTTTTAGTATGATATAAAAGGCAATCAAATCATTGATCTTGAATTTGATGTCAAATACTATGGACCTTTACCTATTCTTCTTAGTGATGAATCTATACTAGAGCTCCTTCATGATAAAGATCCTCAGCTTCGATGCCAACATCATAAACTTGGCAAATTTAAGTAAAAGGTTCCTTGTTTAAACAATTTCATTGCTAGTTTAGACCCTAAAATGCATCATATTTCTTCACTCCCTCCTACTACATACCATTTCTAAGATGGCAATGTTATGCTTATTTTAGAAACTACAAAAATCAAATACGATACACCTACATGTCCTCAACTTATTACCATATCTAAGTAGCTCACTCTCAAAGAGAATCATAATTTAACCTCTTATTTAACAAATATCATGAAATGTTTGCTTGGTCATATGAATATATGTCAAGAAGTGATCCTAGCATCATTGTTCATAACAACATCACTTATCCAAATGCTAAACCCATTTGACAAAAGCAATGAAAATTCCCTCCTAAGATTTTAGCTTTATGTCATAAAGAAATCATCAAACTTTTGGACATTAAATTCATTAAACATGTGGAGTACTTGAAATGGGTTGCAAAACATTGTCCATGTTCATAAAAAATGTCACAATGGTTATCTGTATATGCATTAACTTTCACAAACTCAATTTATTATGTCCAAAAGATAATTTTCCTTTGCCTTCAATAGATGATATTGTTGATTCTATGACTATGTTTTAAATGTTATCACTCATGGGTAGTTTCTTGGGATACAACCAAATTCATATAGATCTTGAAGATCAACATAAATAATATTTACCATATAATGGGGCACCTGTTATTATGTTAAAATGTCTTTCAGTCCTAAAAATGTCAGAGTTACTTATCAACATGTAATGACCCATATTTTCCATGATCTTAAGGTAAGTGTATGGAGTTGGGGGATAATTTTGTGGATATTTTATGTAACATGATCATGTTAATAAATAAATTGATTGCATTATTTAATTAATTTGATCACATTATTTAAATTATGGCTCAATAATTATTGAGCCATAATGTGATTGTGTTAATGTATAATGCAATCATGTTAACGTATAACGTGATCGTGTTAATGTATAACATAATCGCATTAATAGATAATATGATCATGTTATTTTAAAACAAAAATGCAATCATGTTAATATTATTTTACACATATGAACAAATGAAGTGAATGTTGATTAACATGTAACATGATTGCATTATTAATAACATGATTGTATTCTTGGTAGTTTACATATAAAAGCATGTGGGAGTTACACATGAAGACAACTTTGGTCAAAAGATTATATTTAATACTCTAAATGTTAACTATAATGTAAACTTATTATTTAAGTTTATTTTAGTAAATATAATAAATTTGGGTCACTCGGCATCTAATAAATTTGGTCTTACAGTTGCATGCCTTACAATGTGGAAAATAGTTTTTCAAAATCCAATCAAGTCAGTACTTAGGCATTTTTAGGGTCTAAGTATTAAATCTAGGGATTTAAAGACATAATTTTTGTAATTAATGTCTATTTTTAGTAAAGATATAGCCATTTTTAGGTTTTTATGCCTTCTAAAGTGATTCCTGACATTTATAGGAGTCTTAGGTTTGTCAAAATTGAAGTTTGTAAACTATTCACTTTGAAATTGATGAAAAGTGGTGTGATTGAGGTAGCATATGTCACATTGATGACCTACACACATTAAATGACCACTTTATGTTAATTTTAATTATTAATCATCCTTCCCTTATCCCTGATCACTTTTTACTCATACCTTATCACCCCTAATCACTCTCTAATCATTATTCATTATCCCTAATCACTCCCTCATTAAAACTCACTATCCCTAGTCATCTCTAATCATTACCTCATCATCCTTGATAACTCCCTTATTGACCCTCACTATCCATAATCATCTTTAATCACTCACTCCTCATCCCTCATCACTCCTTCATTAACCCTCAAAATACATCATCATCTTTAATCACTCCCTCATTGGATCTCACCATCCCTCATCATCCATAATCACTCGCTCATTGGCTCTCACCATCCCTAATCACTGATTCATCATCCTTAATCACTCCCTTATTGATCCTCACCATTTCTCATCATTTATAATCTCTCGCTCATCATCTTTAATCACTCCCTAATTAACCGTCACCATCTCTCATCATCCCTAATCACTGCTTCATCATACCTCATCATCTCTAATCACTCATTCCTCATCACTTCTAATCATTTGCTTGTTAATCCTCATCATCTCTAATCATTCCATCATCTTCTCTAATCACTCACTCATTCACTCTCACCATCCCTCATCATCCATATTGACTCCCTCATCATCTCTACTCAATTCCTCCTCATTCATGCTCATCCTTAATCACTCCATCTAATACCTTAATGGTGGTATTTTGTTGGGGTTTAACAATGTTAGGAGTTACAAGTGGAGAGTTGAGTGATAGCATAAAATATAGACAGTGATCAAAATGATGTGGAGGCAAATTTGAAACATAAATATTTAACATCTATGATAAAATATGGGCCTATTAGAAATGATGTAATTAAAAATTGAAAATCCACTAGAAAAAGAGAAGAAATTAAAACCACCATAGCACCAAAAATGGGTATTAAATACATGAGAATCACCAAGATATGTGATTTCCTGAAACCAATCAATTACTTTCCATATGAGGACATTTTATGATCTAAATAATTACATTGAAGGCCTTCTATTTGTATGTCTATTTATTGAGTCATCATACCATAGAGTGGAATATAATTTTCTAATGATTAGAATAAGTAGTCCAAGATTGGAAAGTGATTCTTAATTCATAAATTCAATATTCAATCCAATGAAGAGTGTCACACTATGAGTTCTCTACTTGTACATCTTGAGAAGTGGTATAATTTATCTATCATTATAGAAAGGTAAGTAGATAATAGATTATGAACCCAATGATATGGTCAATACTAAAAATATCTCTACTTCCCCTAATAAGAAATTATATGAATTAAAAATATTATGTTAGTAATAAATGTAGATCAATGGTGAGACAATACACTTCATCATTTCCAATGGAAGTTATAAGAATTTAATTTTTCCTAAAAAATATTTTCAAAAATTTAACATAAAAATTTATACATAATCCATAACCATACACTAGTGTATGGTCTAGTGTAGGCCTTGAGAAATAGATCACCTAGTAATGTCACTTGGTGTACAAAATCAAAATTTTTAAATATGCAATCCTTTATGACATATCACCATTAGAGGTGTGTGATGTTTTACATGTGGTCAACCATATATTTACCATTATACCTTTTATGTTAACTCATTTAATGAATTCATTCATTTCAAGATGTTGAACAACATCCTCAAGCCATTTACTTGTGGCATTCATTTAAACTACCTTGATGACATCTTAATCTTTAGAAAACTTGGGATGAACATCTACACCATGATAAAATTGTCATGTCCCCTTTTTCGTGGACATTGACAGACTTGATGATTAGCCTATTATGCAACCTTCGTAGGCTGATGGGATGGATAGAGGGTCTTGAGGGAGCTGGGCTTGCTTTTTTGTTTGGGTTTTTTGGATATGAATTAAGGGAGATATTAATATTTGATTGATTTAAACAAATATTAATTATTTGGTCTAATTAATAATTAATTATTAATTATTAATTAGTTGGTCTAATTTTAAGACCCTAATTCTAATTTAAGAATTGGTCTAATTTTAAGACCCAAGTTCTAATTTGAGGAATTCTAATTTAAGAAACCCAAGTTCTAATTTGAGGAAATCTAATTTTAGCAAGCACACCTTTAGAAGGTATAAGGGTTTCTCATGGGAGAGAGTTTGGATTAGCCATTGATTATTATTGATATTGATTCTTGTTAAGAAATTCTTCTGTGAAGACTGAGCCAAGGGTTCCAAGATTCCATTTGCATTCAAGAACGTCAACTCTTCATTGTGTGTGATTCAGAGGTTGTGAAAGATCAGCTGATTTATTGCCAAATTCAGAGATAACTTCATACAGAAGCTATCACAGGTGTTTACAAGTTTAAGAGATAACTTCACATAGAAGTTATCATAAGGGTTTACAGGTATTTTCATTATTTTGGGTTTTGATTCAAGAATTATCTAGATATAGATCTTTGTATTAGCCCATAATTCTACAGATCAGGATCAAGCATACAGGTTATGCAATATCAGTGGCTGTACGAATTCCATACAGATCCACAAAAATCTATACCCATCTACAAAAAGTTTAGGCACCAACATCAGCGATCAGGGACCTACAGAGACCGACATTGGTCGACATATTACCGACATCGGCAAGTTAACGACTACAGGTCGACCGATGACGGTAGTATAACCGACGTCGACGACTGTGTTTTTTGCACAGCAGGCCGAGACGTACCAAATTCAGACCAGTTTATAGAATATTCAGGCTATTAAGGCCATACTTTCAATATTATTTATACTTTATAGAGGATCTCTATTGTAAGCTTATGAGCAATTAAATAAGAATTTTTACAGTGATTTATTTATCTATTTGAAGATATTTTGCAAAAATTCAGATAAGCAATTCAGAGCTTTTGTTTTGATATTTGAAGGGATATTACAGTGGTATCAGAGCCAAATTCCTGCCATCCTGTTGGGCACATTAGAGCTAAATTCCTGCCATCCTGTTGGGCACAACAGAGCCAATGTCTTGCCATCTTGTTGGGTAGTTTGGGTAGTTTGTTGAATCAATTAGTAAATCATGATGACTCCATATACTCAGAGACAGTGGGACTATGATATGAAGAAGTTGAAACTAAGTTTGAAGAGGTTAAATGAATCTCTTTCACACCCTACATCCAAAGACAAATCCACTCCGTATATGACAGTGAAGGATGAGTGGGAGTTATTAACTCCACGAGCTCAGGGGAGGTTGTCTTTTGATCACTTTGTTAAGCTGAGAAGAGACCACTATAGATCACTTAGACAAGAGCGCAGCATGTCCCATGATTATTATGATTATTATGAGATAAGAGATAGTGAAGATGAGGATGAGTCTGATGCTTGCACTCAGAGTGTAGAGGTGTGCTCAGATGTTAGTGCACTAAGGGTTGATGATCTCTCAGTTATGACAGAGATTGAAGAAGAGTCCCAGGATCTAATTATTATAGATGATACTCAGGAGGATGCAGTTGATAGTTTTGAGGACTTAGTTTTGCCAGCCATTTCTCTCGATACAAAAGAGTTAGTCAATGATGCTACAGCTTTTGATACTCAGGATGTTGATATGAGCTTTGGAGTTGATTCACAGAGTAAGGATGGTAGTACTCCAGTGATCAGTGATTTTGAGTCTACTCTTTTAGACCATGCATCAGAGGAGGATTGTAGGAGACAGTCTAGCCAATGCCACCATGTGTCTAGTCAGCTGAGAGTTAGTGAACGAGACATTGCTACCGCTTGTAAGCATTTTGATGATGCTCGTCAATTGTTAGTAGTTTATGGATGGGGTTCTCCTACTAGCATTGAGCAGGGAGGCAGTTATTTATCCTTGACCGAGATCCACTCTTTATGGGAGGCTATCCAGATTCTGAGACAGGGTTATATGCAGTTGGTAGCTGACAAAGATTATCTTATGGAGTGGGGCAGCATAGTGTATGATGCATTATTGGTCAAGGAAGATAAGGTGAGTGAGCTTACTCAGCAGCTCAAGGTGACTTCTGAGATTCTTGAGAGTACGCAGTTGGCTTATGAGGAGTCACAATTTCATTTGGCTGAGATGACCATAGAGTTAGAGCATTTGTGGTCTTCACCAGCCCCAGACCTAGTTCATTTGTATATTGAGGTGGTTGGTGGTGAGTGCATTCCTACAGTAGTTGCTGAGGAGCATGTTGTTGTTCTTAACACACATGTTTAGGATTTGGGAGTACCTGATCCTGATGAGTTTGGGATACCAGAGGAGTCAAGTCTCTAGATTGATTCTTCTCACACAGATGATAGTGTGGTACAGTTGATCGTGCCACCTTTATAGAGGGATCAGTTATGGGATGGATTGGCACCATCTTTGGCAGATGGAATTGGCAGTTTGAGTTGTCCATTTTATTTGGATTGTGATACTTCAAGAGTTTGTTTCTCATGTGTTCCTAACTATGACAATTGTGCTTTCGGAGTTTGGTTAATTTGCATTCCACAATTTGATTATGGGTTCCTCTTTGTTCTACTTCTGATGATGTTGCAGGTACTTGCATTGATTTATAGCTGTGTAGAGCATATCTATAATTGGGATCCAGGTGGATCGAGTGGTTCATTGTTTCGAGATTGCTTGGGGACAAGCAATTTTCAGAGGGGCAGATTGTCATGTCCCCTTTTTCATGGACATTGACAAACTTGATGATTAGCCTATTATGCGACCTTCGTAGGCTGATGGGATGGATAGAGGGTCTTGAGGGAGCTGGGCTTGCTTTTTTGTTCGGGTTTTTTGGATATGAATTAAGGGAGATATTAATATTTGATTGATTTAATCAAATATTAATTATTCAGTCTAATTAATAATTAATTATTAATTATTAATTAGTTGGTCTAATTTTAAGACCCTAATTCTAATTTAAGCATTGGTCTAATTTTAAGACCCAAGTTCTAATTTGAGGAATTCTAATTTAAGAAACCCAAGTTCTAATTTGAGGAAATCTAATTTTAGCAAGCACACCTTTGGAGGGTATAAGGGTTTCGCATGGGAGAGAGTTTGGATTAGCCATTGATTATTATTGATATTGATTCTTGTTAAGAAATTATTCTGTGAAGACTGAGCCAAGGGTTCCAAGATTCCATTTGCATTGAAGAATGTCAACTCTTCATTGTGTGTGATTCAGAGGTTGTGAAAGATCAGCCGATCTATTGCCAAATTCAAAGATAACTTCATACAGAAGCTATCACAGGTGTTTACAATTTTGAGAGATAACTTCACACAGAAGCTATCACAAGGGTTTACAGGTATTTTCATTATTTTGGGTTTTGATTCAAGAATTATCCAAATATAGATCTTTGTATTAGCCCATAATTCTACAAATCAGGATCAAGCATACAGGTTGTGTGATATCAGTGGCTGTATGACTTTCGTACAAATCCACAAAAATCCGTACGCATCTACATAAAGTTTAGGCACCGACATCGATGATCAGGGACCTACAGAGACCGACATCGATCGACATATTACCGATGTCGGCAAGTTAACGACTACAGGTCGACCAACGACAGCAGTATAACTGACGTTGGCGACTGTGTTTTTTGCACAGCAGGCTGAGATGTACCAAATTTAGACTAGTTTGTGGAATATTTAGGCTATTAAGGCCGTACTTTCAATATTATTTGTATACTTGACAGAGGATCTCTATTGTAAGCTTATGAGCAAATAAATAAGAATTTATACTATGATTTATTTATCTATTTGAAGATATTTTGTAGAAATTCAAATAAGCAATTCGGAGCTTTTGTTTTGATATTCGAAGGGATATTACAGAAATAATGTTTCACATTGTGTAGAAACATATTTTATGCTAACATGAATAAATGTTCATTTTTCATGCAAGAGATAAAATATTTGGGATATATTACACACACAAGGAATGCATGTGTGAACTTGACCAAGATTCAAGTCCAATAGGAATGGGAAACACTAAATAAATTTGCATCTAATTCAAATCTTCTTAGCATTAGAAAATTATACAAGAGATTTGTGTTTAATTTTTGTCTTTTGAACCAAACTACCAAAGGTTGAACCAAAAAAAGTTTTATCTAGTCAGCTACATAACAAAGATTATTCGATGAACTAAAATTCAAACTCTATTTTGTGTTAGTACTTATGTTAATTGACTATAAATTTGGAAGATCATCCAATTCATTTAGTAATAAAATTGACTATCACAAAAGGTTATTGACAACATAAGTCATAGAAAAGAGTTAATTTCTATTATAATGGATTAAATAATATATGATTAGAATCAAAGATATATTTAGAGTATATACTTATATCAAATGATGAGGGAGTGATTAGGGATGGTGAGGGATGGTGAGGATCAATGAGGGAGTGATGAGGGATGGTGAGGGATGGTGAGGGTCAATGAGGGAATGATTAGTGATGATGATGGATGAAGAAAGATTGATTATGGATTTTGAGGGCTGAGGAAGGGGTGATTAGGGATGATGAGGGATGGTGATAATCAATGGAGTGATTAAGCGCAACGAGGGATGAGGAGGGATGAGGAGGGAGTGAATAATGATGAGGAAGAGATTAGGGATAATGGGTGATGAGGAAAGAGTGATTAAGGACCATGAAGGATAGGGAAAGAGTGATTAGGGATGGTAAGGGATGGTGAGGGTCAATGAAATAGTGATTATGAATGATAAGAGAGTGATTAGAGATGAATAGGGATAGTGAGGTTCAATGAAGGAGTAATTAGGAAAAATGAGGAATAATGACATGTGAGATTGATTAGGGGTAATGAGGGATGAGTAAGAAGTGATCAAGGATGAGAGAGGGATGATGAACAAGTGAAATTAACAAAAAGTGGTTGTTTGATGTGTTTAGGTCTTCAATATGACCTACACTACCCCAATCACACCACTTTTGATCAATTTTAAAGTGATTAGTTTTCAAACTTCAATTTTGACAAACCTAAGACTCCTATAAATGTCAGAAATCAAATAGAAGACATAAAAACCTAAAAATGACTACATGTTTACCAAAAATGGACATCAATTACAAAATTTATATATTAAAATCTCTATCTTTAATACCTAGACCCTAAAAATGTCTAAGAAATAACCAAATTGGATTTTTAAAAACTATTTTCCACATCATAAGGTGTGTAGCTATGAGACCAACTCTATCAGATCTTGAGTGACCCTAATTTCTTATGGATGATGAAGGATTATGAGGGCTAAGGAGGGAGTGATTAAGAATGATGAGGGATATTGAGGGTCAATGAAAGAGTAATCAAGGATGATGGAGTGATTAGAGATGACTAGGGATAGTGAAGTTTAATGAAGGAGTGATTAGGGACAATGAAGAATGATGAGAGAGTGATTAGGGGTGATGAGGCATGAGTAGGAAGTGATCAGAGATGAGAAATGGATTATGAATGAGTTAAATTAACACAAAGTGGTAATTTGATATTTTCAAGTCATTAATGTGACTTATGCTACCCCAATCACACCACTTTGCATCAATTTCAAAGTGAGTGGTTTGAAATTTTCAATTTTGACAAATCTAAGACTCTTAAAAATCCCAAAAATCAATCTGGAAAGCATAAAAACCTAAAAAATGGATATATGTTTACCAAAAATAGGCATTAATTGTAAAAACTATGTTCTAAAAGCCCTAGGTTTAATACTTAGACCCTGAAAATGCCTAAGTACTACCCTAATTGGATTTTGAAAAACTATTTTTCACATCATAAGGTGTGTAACTATGAGACCAACTCTATCAGATTTTGAGTGACCCTAATTTCTTATATTTACTAAAATAAATTTAAAGTATAAGAAAATAAATGTAAATAAATATAAGTTTATGGACAAATTTGCCTTCATGTATGACTCCCACATATTTTAGGATGTTGAGAATATATAACATGATTTTGTTATTAAACACCATGATCACGTTATTAAGCACCATGATCATGTTATTAAGTGACACAATCACATTATTAATTAATGCAATCATGTTATTAAGTAATGTGATCCCATTATTAAGTAACATGATCATGTTAATAGCAAAAGTATGTTATTAAGTAATGTGATCACATTAATAGCATGATGGTGTTATTAACACAATTGTAGTATTTAAATTGAATTCAATTCTTTCACCTTTTGGCTTGAAAATGGCTTGAATTATTGAACCAAAGGTTTTGACTGTCAATGTATAACCAAGTTTTGAAAGGTATGAAGATAAATAACAAATTTCAACTTTGATTTCCAAATACACTAATAATTTCAATGTGAAAATTCAAAAAATTAATACTGTCATGATGAGCATGCTCTCCTCTTTTCAAAAATATGACTCTTATAATTTTTAGAATAATTTAAGGTTTCAAACTATATTTATTTTTGTCTTTGTTAGGCCACTACATGCTACAAACATACACACCGATACGTGTTTATATAATTTATCTTTCATTGATCCAAGTGAAAAACAAATTATCTGGTGACGTAGTAGGCCTAATTCTACACACATTCAAAAAAAATTGATTTTTGTTTTTTTTAAGGTAGTTAGGCATGACTCATAAATGACTATCCATTTCTTTGTCAATTTTTAGGATCTATTTACTTGCAAAATTCATAAAAAAAAAGGTATTCATTGAAAAATATAAAATAATATAGGTGAGGTGATAGAATATTTTATCTAAATTTTCTCCAAAGGGTTTTAAATAATATTAAACACTGCTCAAAAATGGTGCATGTCATGGTCGTCTATCTACTATGTTTTCTAAAAAATAAGAGTTTCTCTTTGAATTTTATATGTTTGACCAAATTATACTTAACCACTTTTAAAACAATTTAGTATTTTGGAAACTAGACTTGAAATGCTACATTTCATGTTTTTACACCATCTTCAAATTTGGATTGTAGATATCTCAAATTATCTATAGAATTTCAAATTTCTAAAATTTTATAAAAATCATGTCCATGGGTAGGCCACTTTTTGTCCCTCAACTTTTTTTACTTACTCATTATTCACAAAATCATTAAAACCTATGTTTTGATGTGGTTTTTATGTACACCAAATCATGAACGAGGTAACCTATAATGTTTTGGGATCTTTATGAAGGTAAACTCCAATCTAGTACATGAATTATAGGTATGGGTTAAAACAAACAGGTGGTGGAATATTCAGTTGAGCATGCAGGTTAATAACCAAATGTGCATAGATGAGTGAAATCTAAAAGAAACTAAAATCCTATTTGAGTTGGAAGGGTGATAGTCTAAGCTATAGTTGGTATATCTCAAAATAAACTCAAAAAAGAGGGAAGGTAGAGCAGAAAAAGAAGTATTGTGGTCAAGAGAGGGATTAATTATAAGTTGGTCTTCTGTGTGGATAAATATCTTTGAAATTAACACTTGTAGATAATATATATTGTTTACACACATACAAACACAATGAGGTAGTTTGAGGGTAAAGGATATAGTGAACTCTAAGATCTCAACCAAATTTTTCTCTTGCTTAGAGCAATTTTTGCTCACCCTTATAATAGAGGATTATGACTCAGATCAAGGAGATATATAAAGTATCTATTGATCACTTTAGAAGGCTATATCATGAAAGACACTTCTACACATTTAAATAAATAAATTAGTCAACCTTATTGCTTATAATTACTGATATTAGTCAATCCTCAAATAGTTATTTCACGTATTATATTAGCACATATAAATAATAACAATAAATAACTCTAAGTAGCATTTTCACACCTCGAATTACCAAATCACCAAAAAGGAAGCAATCATAATCAATCACACAAATTTGGAGAAGAAACTCATTAACATAGTTGCATGATAATCAAAATATTTCTTCTTTTATTAATTAAAATTCCAACTCCCTTGAAATGGGAGAGTTAATAGTATATATAGATTTGGGGGAGGGGTCACCTCATCCTCCAAATTCATCTAAAATGTATAAATTATATGTTAGTGATTATAACAATAGTTTTATTAAATGCAAACTCAACATGTACAATTTGAAGTGGCCAAAATTATATCTCTAAAATAAGACATGTACATACAAAATAATGCAACTCATGCATGTTACAATATTCCATAGTTAATACTTACATGTATCATGAGTATAAAATAGAATCAATCTTAAATTGCATGTGTTAATTCTCATGTAAGAAATACATATAATATTAACCTAAGAAGCTAATGTTTACTCGATCATTAGAGCTTGCATTATCAAGGGAGTATCACTTAAAGTGGTTTATGGAGAAGGAGTGGTAGGTAGAGTTGAATTGGAAGCTCTTGATGTGGCCTATTTATTTTCCTTTAGGTCTATATAACACATGTATGCTCAATCATATTGATCTTTGATTATATTCAAGTTGAGAAGGGATGATATGTGCACCCTAGAGAGTTTGGATAGTAGGCATCATGATCCTACTTTGAAGTTATAAACTTTAATGATTTAAACATACATCACCTTCTTCCTTGCAAAACTAAACTCTTACTCAATCTCCTCCCTTTTACATCATTGTAGACTTTTCTTGAAATTTGTAGCAACTGTCTAGAGTAACTTATCAATATTGGCCATGTCAGTCAACTTTCCTAAAGTGTACCATGTTTGCAATAACTTTAATTCTTTCAAAATTTGTATAGGTTACCTCTCATGTTCAACCAAATTTATAATTAAGGATTGTACACTAGACACCCATTCATGAGCCTCTTATGTTCTAATAACTACCAAATTTAGGGCATCAGCTGCCTCAAGAAGAGTCATCAGATCTAAATGGCCAAAGGCCTTATTTGTAGTGCAATTCATGAGAAAGTTTAATTTATTTTAATATTCCTTAAAATAATTAAAAAATTTAATAGTCCCATCCAAATGGGAAGACATTTCAATCTTTATTGTATTAATAATGTCAAGAATGTTATATAGCCTGAGGGCTACATTCTACACATCATCTTCTATTTCCATAGAGATATGTGTAATCTATTATTGTTCAAACACTTGATTTAATTAGTGTTGAAGATCCTATATAACTTGATCATTATCTCTATGGATTTCCATTAAGGCCTTTGTATGTGTCTCCAAATAAGTCATAAAATCTTCATTATATGGAGATTCCCTAATTATTTGATTCTTCCTTTTGGACAAGGAAAAGATAACTTGTTGTAGCCAACACACCCCCTTTTCATAGAAATAGGGGACCCCTCCTAAAAATTATCAAAACTAGAGCTCCTAGATACATTATTTCATTCTAACTTTAATTAAACTAGGTCCTTAGAATCTTATGTTGCCCTGATTTCCCTGAACAATGGTAAACCCTATCAATCTTATGGATAAGGCAGGCTTCCTATTTTAAGGATTTAGAGTGTTAACCTTGTAGGTCAAATTTTAAAATATGTTCCTAGAGTCTTAGTTATTTGTCAAAGATCCATACATAATGTCATGCATAGAAAATTAAAAACTAAGTGATAGTTGGGAAAGTTATTAATGGATTGCATATCTTTTCATTTTTATATATTATTTTTCATGGGTTTCATAAGAACAAATAAACCAATGAAGGAGAGCCACATCACACTATTTTAGAGCAGCCACTTCCCCTAGACTTATCAGATATGTTAGAGCTTGAGAGAGCCTAGACCACTCAGAGGTTTTCACATCATGAGTTGTTAGAGCATCCAATCCCCCATACCTGTTAGAGATGCTAGAGCCTAGTTGAGTTTGACCCACTCAAAGGGTGACACATCATTATTTATTAGAGCATCTAGTCCCCCATACATATTAGAGATGTCAAATATTGGGAGAGCTTGACCAACTTAGAGGGTGACACATCATGAGTTTTCAAAATGGTTAGTCCCATTGACCTGTTGGAGATGTCAAAACCTATAAGAGTTTGTCCCACTTAGAGGGTGCCATGTAGCAACATATCAGATTAGCTAGTCCCCTAGACCTATCAGAGATGTCAGAGCCTAGGATATCCCAACCCACTCAGAGGGTGCCATGTAACATAACCAGGGATATGAGTAGGTGTCCCCATAAGGCCCTGAGATGGTTAGAATGGAGTAGAGATGGATCCTAAGGACTAATTAGAGGATGCCACATGTCCTTAAATGATACCTCACATCTCCTAAAGGTATCACATTAATTATAATGCTATGCTTAAGTTCTAATCATTGATAAGAGGGCCAATAGATATATGACACAAGGCACAAGGTAAGGGTTGCCTAGGAGACCTCAAGGAGATGTGACCATGTGTCTACCATGAATTGGACATTAATGAAATAGAAAATTGGACCTGATTAGATAGTTTTAAAATGTTCAATCAACATTACTAAATCTAGTTAGTGGTGAAGGAATTGAGATCCAAATTTAACTCTAGATTGAGAAATAAAGAGATGAGATCTAACCACTAACTCAAATTTGATTTCATAGTAAGTGATTTGACAAACACCATTAATATAGGGGGATTAATGTATGCTTTTATAAATATCCTAAGGAATGATCATTAACAGTTATCACTATATACCCTCAAGGTCAAATCAACTGCTTGTTTTCCCATTCCCATCATATATCTTTATGTTTTCCCTTACACTAAATACCTTTCTATTGGCCTCAATCTTACTATAATGGTTACATCCTCCTCAAAACCTAAGGCCAAACCCAAGTATAGGGATACTCTATTCCCATAAGGCTTGACCTAGTTCAAGTATTATAATGACATGTTCAAAAATATCAAATAGTTACCAAAGGACTTGGCCCTAACAATGATGAACAAGCCAAGTTTGAAGACTCCCTTCAAGCTTACAAGGAAAGCAGTTTTCATAGGGTCATGGCCAAACCAAAGATGTTCCCATGCACTAATTTTTTTATTAGTCTACTTCTCACTACCATTTAAGTGTAGAATAGATTCCATGATGGGGTTTGCTTAGCCAAATCTCAACACCATATTTCCAACATCTTTGGGAATACCTATAATGTGTATTACTCCCTCCTAGATTTCACCTTATCTTATGATGTTATAGTGATGAAAAATTGGATTGGAACCTTCTAAATAGGTCTTATAGGATTGGGCCAAGAATATAGATCCTAAGTGGGTCAGCAAGGAGGACATAAACACATACACAGTTTGCACCTTATGGGAGGAGGTCTAGGTGGGTATGATTCTACTAAATTGATTTTTTGGGGCACAAGACTACCTACATGTTAATGAATTATGGGTTCCCCTCCTCCATATGATCATTACTAGATCTAAATTTATAGACATGGGAGGGTTGATCAACTTCAAGTTGGTTAGTGCCATAATGGTTGCTCAAGCAGGAGGGAATTTTTAAATGATGAGCTATCTTGTAGATGTAGTCTATGGGATGTTCACTTTCAATTCATATACTTCTCTTACATGGACTCTATGATCTTGGTGATCCATTAGTATTTTATAATCTATATGGCCACCAATACCAAAACCATATATGGGACATCCATGCGCACTTATACGAGTGATTTAAAACACACAATTGACAAGGCCCCAATGCTTCATTTATCACAAGAAATTAGGGACTCCATTTTAGTCATTAATGACTATTATTACTATTTAGAGGATAATTTTTTTAAGTCATGGGCATTCTCAAGAAGCCCCTCTACTTTCCATACCTCATCTTGGATCACCTAGTAGAGTAAGAGATCACATACTAGTTGATAGAAGGTATCTTCAGCTTTTGTATAGTGTTAATAGAAGGCATGCCTATTTCTCTCAATCTCTATTTAGCACCATGTTTAAAAGGCCTTCCCTCCCCTCCAAAAAATGGTGTTTGGATGGGACTCTTTCACCCTAGGGAGAGTTAAACTATGATATTAAGACCCTAAAGGCATGATCAAGACTCACTTGGTGAGGTATTTGACTTGCCTTAATATAAATTATGACCACTAGTCAGAGGATGATGATGAGATCTACTTGAAAATTATGAATAACTAAGAGGTGATATCCCAGTTCATGGCTTAGAATAAGAAGAAAGGAAAGAAGGTCTAAGTAGGCCCTACTCCCCCTCTAATTCCTACTCACTCTATGTTGGGGAATCTAAGAACAACACACCTTGTTCTGATCCCACTTGTTAGGATCTTGCTCCTCAGAAAGAGCACAATATGATTACCAAATACAAGAAATTAAACATGCAGAATTATCCAAAAGTACAAGTAACTAGAATTCACAAATAGCACAAAATATGAGAGACAATATACAATCTTGTATTAATACTCGTACAAAAAAGAATACAATAAAGAGACGCCACACTCTTCCACCTTACAGAGGCTTCCCACACCTCAAGTGTACAGTAATTCTTCTTCAAAAGTTCACTCTCCTACCAAAAATAGTCCCAACACACAACTCACACGCAGAATTGGTGTTCACCTCTCCAACCAGTCAGTAATAACCCTGCTAATACACCAAGCACTCTAAAGTACTTCAAGTAGATCTCCCATGAACCTACAACCTGCAATTCAATAGACCATACTTACACATGTAGATCTCTTATGAGCTTGTAACAACCTGTAACTCAATGATCTTACCATGGAAGGATCTTCCTTGCCTTCCTTTTTAGCTCATAATTACAATACATGCCAATGGGTCTATAAATAGATCCCAAACTTAAACAATAACTTAGACTCTTAGTTTACTAATAATAGACATGCTGCTCAAGACTCAAAATAGCCTTTACATGCAAACACTCAGTTCAACAAACTAACTATTCATGCAATGACCAGTTCTGGAACACAAAGGTGACCAATGTCGGTCCCTGTCTAATTGGTGCTGACCGACGTCAGCCGACTCCCTGCCGACGCTGATTGCCTTTTGCATTCATCTTGACTGACGTCGGTCATACTACCGATGCTGGTACTTTTGGAACTTTAGCAACCTCTCTTTTCATCTGTATAGTTAAAGCTTTTAGCTCCACAACCTAACAATCTCCCACTTGGAGATAAATAGCTATAACTGTACCTATACCTGTACATTATCTAGTTTGTTCCCTTGGCTCTGTATCCCTCTTCAAGATCACTCTTGCAGACCAACCACCACAAAACCTATGGTGCACCTCCTGTCATCCAAATCACCTACCACATCCACATCTACAAACCCATGTAGAAAATAACTTGACCCTGCATAGCATGTGCACTTGTTGCTGGTCCCTCTAAGAATCCACTGAACTGCCCTCTAATGCTTCTTTCCCAGATTAGCTCCAAACTTGTGACAACTCCCACTTCTTAGAAAAACTCAGGTCTAGTACATACTATGCACTTAACCTCATTATGTGAATCAAGACACTGTCTTGTGAACTATCTAACCATCGGCGTGCTAACCAGTCTCACACAATCATCCTAAAACAAAGTCAACATATGACCTTCCATGTCCCTAGAACACACTCATGCCAAAAAATCTTGCTGCTCCCAGATTCATCATGACACACCTCTGAACTAGCTTTACCTTTAGTTCAGTAACTCCTTGTATATGTAACCCTGCAACAAGCACATCATACAGTAATAGGATAATGTAGCTAATATTATCCAACCTGGTAAAGAGAAACACAATGATCAAACCTCCATTGTCTTGTAGCTTATTCAAGACCATATACCCTGGCCTTCCATTTCACATGTCCATTTCTACTCTTCTTTATCCTAAACATCCATTCGTCTCTCAATGCTTACTTCTAGTTGGAAACTCCACCCAAAACTCCTGTTTGGTTCTCCTCTAAGGAATCACATCCTTCATCCATGCCAAGCTCCCATTATTTCTTGGATCTACCTACTCTGCTTCTTTAATAACTTCCTACTTCTTTACCATAAGTGAGCAACAAGTAGTGTAAAGAAGGGAAATGACGAATTTGAGGCTTACTTACCCTTTAAGTCCTCCATATGGGCACTTGAGACTCCTTGACAGCTTGTTATCCACCCAAAATCTATCTCAGTGACCGATGCCGATCACATCTCAGTCTGCACCTGATCGACGTTGGTTCCATGCGACTACCTCATCATCGACGTCAGTTCCCCTAGCTGATGCCAGTGTTTATCTATCCCTGAGTCACCGATGTCAAGCTGCACATAGCCGACATCGGTCCCTGTCTAGATGCTGACATTAGTTTTTTAGTCAATGTCGGTCTTTGTGTTTTGCTTGTGAGAACTGACTTCTACCCGCGAGCTCCCTTTGGATCAAACCCTTATCTAAATCAACCTTGCTCTACACAAAATTCTTCTGCCCCTTGTGCTGAACTCTGTTCATCACCTTCTCCTTGAAAACCAAGGCTTTCCTATTCTTGTCACTAACATCATATTCCTCAAGAAATGTCACCTTCTTCTGCATACAGAAACCTCAATTCATGCTTTTCAAATTTGAAAGCATACCCTTTGACTCAAGAACACGCATCTCCTTCTTATTCATGTGACCAAGCCTATTAAGCCACATCTTCGAATCTACAGCTGAAGTAGATAACCCAGAAAGAGAATCAGTAATATAAGTAGATAGATAAAGCATACCTACTTTCTTACCTCTTGCTACAACAAGTGCACCCTTGGTAACCTTCCAAGAGTCCACTATGAGAGTTACTGTGCAACCCTCATCACCCAAACTTCTTACAAAAATCAAATTCTGCTCTAGAACTGGGACATGCATGACCTCCTTTAACACCCATGTGTTACCTATCTATAATTTTAGCTTCACTTTCCCTTTGCCAACCATTTGACAAGGCTTACCATCCCCTAAACAAATTTCTCCAAAGTCTCCCTGGACATACTCATGAAAAAATTCCCTATTTGGGGATGCATGAAAAGAGGCACCAAAATCTAAAACCCAAGATTCTAGTTTATCTAAGGAACATACCAGAGCATCCTATGCAACGAACTCTACAACATCTACTTCTTCTTCATGTCCTTCATGTTGATCTTCACCTGACCTGCAATCTCTCTTTAAGTGCCCTTGCTTTCCACATTTCCAGCAGGTTATTCTGCCATACCTAGACTTGGATCTCCTGCCTATCTTTGACCTTGATCTCCCATGCTCTATCTTCTCTCTTTGCCTTCCCCTGCTTTCCACACTCAAAGCATTTCTTTATGATTCACCTATGCTTTTCCTGTGTATCTCTTCATTCAAGATTACACTCACAACATCATCTACTTTTAAGATTTTTGAAGCAGAAACAGTATTGCTAACTGCCATTACCAAACTTTCCCAACTTTCAGGTAATGTACATAAGATTAAGAGAGCCTTAATTTCATCATCAAAAACAATATTGACTAAATTTAACTGGTTTACCAAACCATGGAAATCACTAAAATGACTATGTATAGATCCACCTTCCAACATTTGCAAATTAAATAATTACTTCATAAGAAATACCTTATTCGAAGCTGAGGGTTTTTCATATAAATTTGCCAAAGATTCCATTAATTCTACCATTGTCTTAGCGTGTGATAAGTTGGAAATCACAGACGATGCAAGACTCAACCTTATAGATCCCAGAGCCTTCTGATCAAGAACCTCCCATTCTTCATCCTTCATATCCTGAGGCTTGCAATCAACCCCACCCAATGGTAAGTACAAATCTTTCTGATACAGATAATCTTCAATCTGCATCCTCCATAATTGATAGTTCTTACCATTAAACTTCTCCATTTGTAGTCTACTTTCTTCTGCCATTGCTCTACTCCCACTCAAATAGAAACCCCTGTGAGTAACCTATAATCAACACACACTAACCAGATCTAATCCAACCTGTTAGTATCCCAACCAAAAGCTCTAATACCAGTTGTTGGGGAATCCAAGAACAACACACCTTGTTGTGATCCCACTTGTTAGGATCTTGCTCCTTAAAAAGAGCACAATATGATTACCAAATACAAGCAATTAAACATGCAGAATTATCCAGAAGTACAAGTAACTAGAATTCACAAATAGCACAGAATATGAGAGACAATATACAATCTTGTATTAATACTCATACAGAAAAGAATACAATAAAGATATGCCACACTCTTCCACCTTACAGAGGCTTCCCACACCTCAAGTGTACAGTAATTCTTCTTCAAAATTTCACTCTCCTACCAAAAATGGTCCTAACACACAACTCACACACAGAATTGGCGTTCACCTCTCCAACCAGTCAGTAATAACCCTGCCAGTACACCAAGCACTCTAAAGTACTTCAAGTAGATCTCCCATGAACTTGCAACCTGCAATTCAACAGACCATACTTACACATGTAGATCTCCTATGAGCTTGCAACAACCTGCAACTCAATGATCTTACCATGGAAGGATCTTCCTTGCCTTCCTTTTTAGCTCATAATTACAATACATGCCAATGGGTCTATAAATAGATCCCAAACTTAAACAATAACTTAGACTCTTAGTTTACTTATAATAAACACGTAGCTCAAGACTTGAAATAGCCTTTTCATGTAAACACTCAGTTCAACAAACTAACTATTCGTGCAACGAATAGTTTTGGAACACACAGGCGACCGACGTCGGTCCCTGTCTAACTAGTGCTAACTGACATCAGTCGAATCCTTGCTGACACCAGTTGCCTTCTGCATTCATCTTGACTGACGTCAGTCATACTACCAATGTCGGTACTTTTGGAACTTTAGCAACCTCTCTTTTTGTCTGCATAGTTGAAGCTTTTAGCTCCACAACCTAACACTCTATAGAGGATGTCACTCCTCCTATGATTTTTAGGAGGATTTTATCAATATTTCACTACCTTCTCCTCATGTGTTGTCTCCTCTCACCTCAACTCTAAATTCACCTCCTTAATTAGATCCTTCTCCTCATGCTCTAGTTATACTTCCTCATCCTCTATATGCACCTACTTCTTTTACCCTAGCTCCACTTCTACCTCCTCCAATAGTCTAGTAGCCTGACCCTAGCTAATTTAAACCCACATTACTATAAATTAGGTATCACAGTCACATGTGACTCAACCACTATCACCTTGACCCTAAGTCTCACAAACATTAAGGTTTGATGTCATCATTAGTCTAAAGGTGATCATGGAGTGACACTTCCAACAATCACTAGTATAATTTTTAACCCTCACTCCCATTTCTTTACAGGTTCCACTCCTCACTCTTGCAAACTTTTAGCTCCCTCTCATATCACCCCTAAGTTTTATTCCCCTTCCACAAGCCCCCAAATTAGTACCTCCCCTTTTCCTTATTTCACCCCCTCTATTGTTCACCTAGGTGCCCTTGGCCTTAATCCTCCCAAGAATCTTCACTTATAAATTTCCCTTTACCCCATCCATTCCAGAACCCAAAAACTCCCTAGTACCTTCATTAGGCATGCCTTCAATCTAGGTACCTATAGTTATACCTCCATTAGTGAGCATAGATACAACCTTTGGGAGTCCATTTTTAATATCATTAATTATACCGGTACCCCATTCAATCATCCTAGTACCTCTCTTGATAGTTCATCAACCTCCATAGTCAACCCATATAGCTCATATTATCCTTGCTAGTCCTTCTACCATAGCATCCAAAGTTGACCCAAGTAAGAGACCCAAGAATAATAATAAGTTGACCCACCCTTAAGCTTTAGTTCATAAACCTTCTACTCTAGTTTAGCCTCCTCAATCAGCCTTTATGATTCCTCCAACACTAGTCACAGTGGCTCTACGCATTGCTCCTTAGCCCCCTCTTTCCATTAACTTAGGTGTCCATGGATTTGGATTCAACCAGTCAATCTCTTCCCTTATGTTGAATACCCCTCCCAGGAGTCATTAGCCCCCAAGTTGGCATGACACAAAATTAATGGTGGGCATAGATGTTCTTATGGGCCTCCCCTTTCATTTTTTCATCCTTCCTCACTTTGCACCCATGTCCCCTCAGCCTTCATTTCTTTATTCATTCACCCAATTTGCTTCTTCCATCTCCCATTTACCTCATCCTCTACCCTTCACCACCATATCTTCCACCCCTCCAACACCTCTCAAAACTTGGGGAATGGTCCCAAGGTTACAAGTGCCAGATATGACAATCCAAGGTAACTCGGGCATATGGTAGAGTTTTGATCAAGCCAAAAGAAGAATGAAGAGGACCCTAACATAAAAATTCATCTATGAGGGGAACCTAGTGGTATGGTAAACCTAATGGGTTTATTCTCCCTCACTAAGGTGAGGACTTCCACTAGGGAGGATAAGGTGGCTCAGGATCCACTCTCTATTCTCTAAGCAACTCATGACATATCAGATAAGCTCTTAGAAGATATGTAAAGTTAGGTTTAGACAATAGAAACATAGGTAAAGAGCTCCTTCCCCATTAGGCTAATTAGGCAGATCAAGGATGCCCTCTTAATACTCTTCTTAGTTATAAGGAATGTGGTGGACACTATGGTAGACAACAATGTGTTCATCCAGTGAACTCATGCTTACATGGAAATTATCACAGAGATAGATAGGAAATATAAGAAGTTATTCATGATAATCAATAAGTGTATGTTCCCATAATTAAAATTTATGCCCACTATTTCACTAAAATTTTGCTTTATTTCTCAAGAAGAAAGAGTAAAACATGAAATAAGGGTGAGGTTAGTAGAACCTAGATTTGGTTTACACTTCATGATCTAGATGATTACAAATACTCATATTTGTCTTGGGAAGAATGACCTAGAGATAATAAAGCACTCAAAAAAATGGTTGATTAGCTAGGTAGGTGGGTAGATTACCTATCAAGCTAGATCCAAGAAGTACATGACTTCCTTGGAGGTTGTCAATCTACCTTTTAAGACAAGTTAATGTTGATAAAATCTGTTGATAAGAGAGGTTACATAACACAAATGAAAGTAATTAAGCAAATAAAAATAAATACTTTTCAAAAGAAATGCTTATTTTAACAAAATAACATTAAAGGTCAATGTTAAACTATCAAAACTAGGTTCAAGTGTGGTTAGATTATTGTTTCTAGTCTGTATAGTGATAGAGGTCAAGAAAATAGGTTATGGGTTGAGGTTGGTAGTCAATAAATGGTTATTTTTTTGGGTAAAAGTGAATTATATAGTGATCATCAGTGGTTGGATGTGATCATCGATGATCAGGGTGACCATCGACAGTTAAGGTGACCGTTGGCAGTTATTATGGGTTTGGATAGGTTATTGGTTCTATCCAGAATAAGTTATGGGTTGGTTACATAAAGGTTGAATAGGTTGTTTGAGGTTACTTAATGGTCATGAAGGCAAGAGAGAGCCTCAGAGGTATCAATAATAAAGGTTTGGTACTCAAGTGGTTGAAAATGGTCAGAAGGAATTCTTGTGAAAGCAGTAATATATAGAGTTGTATAACTATTGAAACTAGATAACTAAAACTTCAAATAAGAATAATATACTTAGCTTGTGGTTGGTAGTTGATGGATTAAATAAATATTAGAGTTGGGATGTGGGAAGAAAGAAGAATACCCACACAAGGAGCTATGATCTCTTGCCTAAGAAGTTTTGATGATGATTGTTGATCCCTTTCACCTTCTCCTCTCCTCTCTTTATAGGAAGGAAGGTGAGGTTAAACAATCAGTTCATTAAGAGATCTAACTTGATATCTAAATCTAGTTATTATATGTATGGGCTTGCACACAAATTAGACAGCCTAATTATAAAAAATCAAGTTGAGTGGAAGTGGGTGCTTGATTGCTCAGGTGGTGTAAACTTGACCATCGATGGTCAAGCTAACCATAGATTGTTAAGGTGATTATCAATGGTCGACGGTCTAAGGCTAAAGTTGGTACAAAGGCTAGTGGGCCAATTTAGCTAGTTAGCTAACTCAAGGTTATGGTCAAATGGTTGGGGTATGGTCTCTAGGAGGTCCTAAGGTGGGTTAGGGGTATTTTGACATCTAGAACCATTGTGTATTATTTTTTAGTGTCTACATTTTTCCTCTTTTTATTATGTAGTTTGTATCAGCAAGATGCAAACAAAAATAAATTATGGGTTGAAGGTTCGGTTACCTTGAGCATGGGAGGAGGTGTTTACCCTCAAACTAGGAAGTGATGAGGTAAAATAAAATTAGGTGTGGGTTTTAAGAGTGGTGAAGGTGATTTTAATAAAGTGGGGGATAGGTTGGGAACTAAAGCACAAACATGCGCATATAGTGAAAAAAAAGTGTGATAGCCAAGATCATGTATTGACTAGGTTATCACAGTTGGTAAAAATTAAGGTTAGTGCTAGAAGGACAAGTGACAAGTGGACTATGTGACCACATTTAAGCATGGAATTTGTGAACACTCATAAAGTCAAGTTTCTTAGGTAAGGTCTATGTTTTTTTGGGTATCCAAGGTAGGAAGTGCTCCCAAAAAAAACATAAATTGGTCTAGTGAATTCATGGGTATCTAAGGTAGGAAATGATCTTGAGAAAACATAAGTTGATCAGGTGTGCAAGGTAACACAAGTTCAAAAATAGGTCAACATGGTAATTATTTTCATTATATTTAAAAAGATCAGATAAGATCATCATAAAATACACATGATTTGAACCAAAATGGACCAATGGTGAGGTGACAAGGTGGTTGGTATGGTAGGTAGTGAATAAGGGTAATATCCAATGGTTGGGGGTTGGGGTAAGGTAGTAAAATAAGGTTGGTAATAGAAGGACAAGTGATAAGGTAGCCAGGCCACAACATTAGGCATAGCTGATATGGGTTACTCCTATAAAATCAAGTTTCCTAAGTAAGGTCAATGTATTTGTAGGTATCCAAGGTAGGATGTGATCTAGAGAAGACAAAAATGATTACAGGTGTTAAGACTACAAAGGGTCATGCTCCAAAGAACCTAAATGGTTTGTGTGCAAAAGTAACACAAGTTTGTCAAAAATGGTGAGGTAAATGATGGGATCAAAATGACCAAGGCAAAGTTGGGTCACAAAAAGTGCAAAAGGTGGGTTAAGATGACTAAGTTGAGGTTAATTAGTTTGGTCGGGTGATGAAGAACAAGGTGATCTCCAATGGGTGCATGGTTTGTAGGTTGGTACATTAGTTGAATGGTTGGGGTTTCAATTAATCAAAGATGGAAGATATATGTCTTCTCAAGTGGTCATGAAAGTAAGAGGTTGAAATGCTCTGGTCATCAAAGACCAAAATGGAAAGATGGGTGGCCTTAAGAATATAAACCCCTTTCATGCATTACATTGGTATTAGTTTGTTGGTTAAAAGAGGTATCTTGATCATGTAGTGCCAAGTAAGCTCAAAATACCTTGATTTGTAGACGGTAAAAAGAGAGATGGATGAAGTAGGTGAGTGGATGGTAGTGTAACCTTCTCATGGGGATAGCTTTCCCCTTTTTTAGGTAACCTATGAACCATTATAGACAAGTCCATATTCTAAGTATGGTGTAGACTGATCGATGTAGGAAGTCTACTAACGTGATTATGAAAGTTGATTACAACTTTCTTAGGATTGATTTGTTTTTTATATTTGACTTGAGATATTTTGATTGCTTTAAGTTGATGGTTTTGGGAATTTGATTGATGCATGAAGCTTTCAAGTGATTATTTATTTGACAAATGTTTGTTTTATCCATCCTTCAAGGGAGTGGTCTAAGATTTGGATTTGTTTATGGTGATAGTTGTCCTTTAAGGGATCAGTCTACCTTGTAAGCAATTTTTGATAGGTTTGGAAAGTTTTTCTTTAGGGGAGTAGTCTATATGCTAGAGACTTTTGACCTAAGTGATATTTAGTATCCCAAATTGAATGTTATGCTAGTTTAGACATGGACAAGTCTATATAGGCTTGAAGGCTTTCCTTTATGGAGGCAAAACCATATCACAAGAAGGTTGATGATGGGTAAAGGAAGTTTAAGGGACAAAGGCCATGGGGATCCATTATATAAAGGTTAGAAAGTACCATTAAAATCATGACATGGGTAGAGCCATGGTACCCATGCTTATGATTAGGCTAAGGTTATGACAAATAATTACATGATCTTGTTTTAATTAGTTACTCTTCAAATAAGGAGATGAAGGTGGTTGAAAATAAAGGATGAGCTTAAGTTAGACACAAGATGACTAAGAACTTGGTTTAATAAAAGAACGGGATGCGAATGCAAAAGCATTAAGGGGCTTAGGTTTTAATATGCCCAAAATCTACACTTAGATGTAAATAGTTTCATCTAATCAGGAGTGAATGTGTCCCCCAATTACTTTTCAACACTAGATTAAATGTGAAAAAGATGTTGGAGTGATGATGGTTAAGTAGGAAGAATGAAAAAAATTGATTCAATTTGTCTCCACAAAGTTAGTTAGGTAATGGTTGTTAGACTGTGGTTGGATTGAAATTTTGATTGGTTTTTAATTTGGTTAGGTAAGTTTAGGTTGTTAGGTTGATTTGGTAGTTGGGTGAAAAGGTAGGGTTATGACATTTAAATACCAAAAGAGGCCTAATTGAAATGGTCAAAGTTGAAGGTTTTCTTAGGTTGGAGGTAAAAGGTTGGGTTAACGTCAAGGTTAGGTGTAGGTTAAGGTAAGAAAATGCCAAGGGTTGGTTTGGTCATTTTTTTAAGGCAAGGTTTTGAGTTGATAAAATGGATAAAGCATTCTAGAGGGAGAACTCCCCCAGTTTGATCCTTCAATGGATGATTGACAAAGCAAGAGGCAAGGTTGGTTAGGTGATGATAGTTAGGCTTGAAGTTGGATTTTAGGATTAATGGTAGTTGGTTATGGTTTAGGTTTTGGTTTAGGTTGGTTTAGGTTATTGATAAAATTTTGGTCAAGGTTAATGGTTTGTTTAAGTTTAAGGTGGGTTTAGCATTAGGCTAGGTGTAGGTTGAAGCATAAGTGTAAAGTGTTGGTTTGGTCATTGGTTAAAGTTGTTAGGTAAAAGGTTAAAGTTTGGTTTGGTTATTTTTTTAATGTTCAGGTTACTATTTGGTCAAAGGTTTTGGAGGGAGAATTCCCCAAAATGTTCTTTCCATAAATGTTGAGATAGGATGAGACTCTCAGGTAAAGACATTAGTTAGTAAAGAGGGTTTAGGAGGGTTGAAGATGACTTCCTCCACCTCCCCAAGATTTTTAGTTGTTAGTTGTTAGTTGTTAGTTTTTAGTTTTTAGTTTGAATTTCAAGTTATATGCAGTGGTTTAGGTGGGATCTCCCTTATGGTGTTATGGTAAGGGAAACATTATTGGGTCAGATTTGGGTAGGGGTGGGTTCTATAAATGATGTTGGGAACATTATATTGTAATAAAGGTGGGTTAGATAAGAGTGTAAAATTGTCCCAATGAGGGAGATTAGGTTAGGAGTGGGTAGCTTGGATTAAAGGGTGGCCAAGATTCAAGAAATCTCAAATGAAGGGTTGATATTGGTTTGGGTTGATAAATAAGTTGGTTATGATTGGGTTAAAATGTGGGTTGATTATGGTTGAGTGATTTGGTTTAGTGGTTGGTTTGATTGGTTGGGGGAGATAAGATGGGAGGTTGATTTTTTTTATTAGTTGGGTTTGCTTATTTGTTTGGTTTGTTTGGTAAGGTAAGGTGAGAAAGATTTGACTCTATTAAAAAGAAATGGAATCAAAGACAATGTCATTAGATAGATGAAAATGAGAAGATTATAGATGAATTGAGAGGGTTTGGTTTTAGTTGAGGTTGGGGTTGGGTTGATTTGAGGTGAGGTTGGATTAGTTATAGGTGAGGTGTTTTGGATTGGCTCTACAAAAAGGGGAGGTGAAAGAGGTAGGTTGGGTTGGTTTGATGTTTTCTCCACTAAAATAGGAAATGGAAAGGGTAAGGTAGATTTGATTGGGTACATCAAAAGGATAGGTGGAATAGGTATGGTTTTTGGGAGTGATTCCACCTTTTGAGAGAGTGGAAGAGGTAGGTTTATTTGAGGTTGATCCACTAAAAGGGGAAGTCAAAGAGGTGGGTTAATTTCCTTAATTTTAGTTTTAAAGAAAAGTCAATAAGGTTCTACTTGGTCAACAAGTGGATTGGTTGAGGTTTTGATTATGGTTTCTTTAGTTATGGGTTCACTAAGGATCAAATTTGATGAAGGGGTCTCATTGTGTTAAGGGATTTGTTCATGAGTTTGCAAAACAATGAGTGAAGAAAGAGGTTCAATGATGGATTTCTTGATGATATTCAAGGCTAGGTTGGGGGGAACATGTAGAATATCCTTTGAAACCTCCCTTTGATCAATAAGGTTTTGGACAAACATCTTAAAAGACCCACAATATGTCTATCACATGTTTATTTGTGCAATGATAAGCACAAAACTCATTCTCTATAAACCAAATGAGCTTTGGAAGAGAATGATTGATAGGTTTGTTTGGAGGAAGTCTAATGGCATAAGCCTCCAAGAGTTTATCAAGGATTGAGGCATATGATTCCCCCAATAGGATATACTACCTAAGAAGAGGGTGCACTAATGGCTCTTTGGGTTATGACCTAATTAGTTGGTTTGATGAAGTTAGTTGGTTTGACATGGTTGATGAATTTGATAGGTTAGGTAGGTTTGATAAAATTGGTGGTTATGAAAGGTTCAGTTGGTAGTTGTTGGTTTGATTTGGAGAGGTTGATAAGGTTGATAATGGGGGTAAGGTTTATAAGGTAGGTTGGTTTAATAGGTTGGGTAAGGTTGATAATGTAGGTAAGGTTGATAAATTAGGTTGGTTTGAGAGGTTGGGTAAGGTTGATAAGGTGGGTTGATAGTTGTTAGCTGGGTTTGATGAAGTAGGTAAGGTAGGTTAGTTTAAAAAGTTTGGTTGATGGTTGAGGGGATAAACCAAGTCATGGTTTTGAGATAAATAGGGATACCACAAATGGGTTTCAAATAATTGATATGATGGTTGGGGTAGGTAGTCTAAGTTTGATGAGATTGTGGTAGTTGATATGGTAGTTATGATTGATAACCTAAAGATTGGTGAAGTTGAGATAGGTGTAGTTGAGGTGGGTTATGACAATGGTCAAATAAGTATTGAAAGGTTATTATTTGGTTATGATGATGATCAGATGGTTATTGAGAGGTTGTTGGTTGGTGGTGGATGAGATTAGCTTGATTGTAGGTAAGGTTAGATTGATTATAGATAAGGTTGGGTTAATTGTAGATGAGTTTGGGTTAATTATAGATGAGGTTGGGTTAGTTATAGGTGAGGTTGGGTTGATTATAGGTGAGTTTGGGTTAGTTATAGGTGAGGTTGGGTTAATTATAGGTATGATTAGGTTGGTTACAGGTAAAGTTGGGAGCCCAAGCATCTCTTGATGCAAGGTAACACTCTAAGGAAAGAGGGTTATCTTCTAAGAGTTAACAAAGTTAGTATTTATAGGAAAAAATATAGGAGTGCTCCCCATTGAACAAGCAAATGAGATGAGGTGGGTGAAGGCAAGATGGTAGAAGTTTTTTTCAAGGGGGTTAGATTTATCACAACTCAAACAAGGAGAAGATAAGAAAAAATTCAAAGAAGATAAATTGCACACTAAAGCTTGTTAAATCCTAAGGTTCTTTTAGTCTCTCTTGTAGCTTATGCCTTAAACTTTAAGAATTGTGATCCCACTTGGTTTGTAGAGTGGGTATTATAAGTCTATGGTTGGTTTTAGGTTGTGTTTAGACTTTCAAAGTAATCTATGTTGGAAATCAGTATGTGGCTTTATATTGGGGCCTACTCCCTCACTTCACACACTATAGAGATAAGGGTGTCAAGTGCTTAGCCTAGATATATCGATTGCTAAAGTTTATACTCAACCTAAAAGTTGATTTGGTTCTCCCCTTAGTGATCAAATCCAAGTAGGATAGCCAAGAAAGGTGACCGCTAGGTAACGAAATCCCATTTGGGCCTTATGTCAATGTTTAATGCTTATTAAATTGTGAGTGGTTTGGTCTTGTGTGTATGACAAGAGTGAAACTATAGTTGATTACTTTGCTTTAATTAAGCTATGTGAGCTAAAATAAGCAAGTAGACAATGGATGTAAGGTTAAATTTTGATTTCATTTAAATAAGCATAAAAATAAATAAAAACACCTAGATGCAACTAGGTCCCACCAAGTGTGCTAGAATGTTTCACTAAAATTTTATTTTATTTCTCAAGAAGAAATAGTAAAACTTGAAAGAAGGGTGAGGTTAGTAAAACCTAGATTTGGTTTTTGTTCCATGATCTAGATCATTTTAGATAGTCCTCTTTATCTTGGGAGGAATGACTTGTAGATTAAAAAATGACTCAAAGAAATGGTTGATTAGTTAGGTAGGTGGGTGGATTGTCTAGAAAACTAGATCCAAGAAGTACATAACTTCCTTAGAGGCTGTCAATCCACCTTTTAAGACAAGTTAATGTTGATAAAGTTTTTGATAAGAGAGGTTGCATAACATAGATTAAAGTACTTAATCAAAGGAAAATAAATACTTTTTAAAATAAATGCTTATTTTAACAAAATAACATTAAAGTTCAATGCTAAACTATCAAAAGTAGTTTTAAGTGTGATTAGGTTATTGTTTCTAGTCTATGTAGTGATAGAGGTCAAGAAAATAGGTTTTGGGTTGAGGTTGTTAGTTGATAAATGCTTATTTTTTTAGGTAGAAGTAATCTACACAGTGACCATCGATGGTCAGGGTGACTATTGATGGCCAAGGTGACCATCAATGATTACTGTGGGTTTAGACAAGTTATTGGTTCTAACTAAAATAGGTTATGGTTCAGTTACAAAAAGGTTATATAGGTTTTTTGAGGTTGGTTAATGGTCATGAGGGCAATAGAGAACCTTAGAGGTATCAAGGGTAAAGGTTTGGTACTCAAGTGGTTGAGAATCATCAAAGGGTGTTCTGGTAGAAGCAGTAATATATAGAGTTACAAAACTATTGAAACTAGATAACTAAAACTTAAAACAAGAATAATATACTTAGCTTATGGTTGATAGTTAATGGCTTGAAGAAATCCTAGAGTTGGGATACAAGAAGCTAGAAGAATACCTACACAAGGAGGTTTGATCTCTTGCCTAAGAAGTTTTGATGATAATTATTGATCCCTTTCACCTTCTCCTCTCCTCTCTTTATAGGAAGGAAGGTGAGGTGTAACAATCAGTTAAAAAAGAGGTCTAACCTGTTATCCAAATTTAGTTGTTATATGCATGGGCTCACACATGAATTAGAAAGTCTAATTATAAAAAAATGATTTGAGTTGAATTAGGTGTTTGATTTCTCAGGTGGTGAAAACTTAACCATCAACAGTGAAGATAACCATCAATGGTTAGGGTGACCATCAGTGGTCAAGGGTCTGGGGCTAAATTTGGTAAAAATGCTAGTGGTCTAGTTTAGCTAGTTAGCAAACTAACTTAGGGTTGTGGTCAAATGGTTGGCCTATGGTCCTTAGGAGGTCCTAAGGTGGTCTAGGGGTATTTTGACATCTAGAACCATTGTGTACACTTTTCTAGTGTTTACACCCATCTTTACTTGGGGATGTATCAAACATATGTCAAGAATATGAAAATGGCTATGGAGGGTTAGCTAGATATGGTTCAAACTATAATAGGACCCTTGGAAGAGGGAAAGAAAAATATATTGGCCTACTTCAAGGAGTTTAATATATTTATGTTATTCCACCTAGATGGCACCCTATTGGACAAGGGAGAATTTGGAATCCATTTGGGTAATTTTGACCAAGTCTTGAGGAAGAAGGTCACTAAAGCAAATAAGTAAGGGGCCTAGGTACTTCTTGAGCTATCAACATAGTCTATGGTGATCATCATCCAAATGTTTGAGGTTTAGGTGTTCATGGAGGCTCCCTTCTAGGTGTACCAGAGGCTAGTGACTCGAGTTGAGGTGATATTTAGAGAACCCATGATGAACCCTACTAAGTTGGACTGAGAATTTAACCTCATGATAGCTGCATTGGAATCTAAGGATGCAAGATCAAAGTAGTTGGGAGTTAGATATTCACAGCCACCACCATATATCAATTAGGTGGTCCCCTATGGATCTTTTTAAGGGCTTGATGAGATTTTATTTTTTGAATTTTGAATTATGGTTGTAATACCATGAGTGGCCATCATGGCCTAGGATGGGAATTTCACATTATTTGGAGGTGAATCCCATTCTCATCTATAAAAGGCAAAGTTGTAATGTAATTTAAGGGTCAACTATAGTTTACTTGAAAGTGTTGTCAGATTTAAGCCAGGATTTCATCTATTTTCTCCTTCATCTCTTTAAATTATAAAGTTAACCACGATCAATTATTGTAATAGAACTTGCTTTTATTAAAGAATATGATTTTAGTTTTTTGTAAAAGGCTTGTTTTATGTTTCAAATTATCATTCATGTCCATTATGAATGTTTATTAATGCTAGATTAATCAGACTAATACCTTGTTATCAAATGTATGATGTGATTATGATGTGCTTGTCTATTATAATCCTACTATGAGCTCTCTCATTTCTATTTTCTATAGTACTATTAATTTATGTGTTAATCTACAAGTTATCATTGGAGGTTTATGTGTAAACTACTATAAACTTCTAGTACTTGTATTTAGTGAGCATTCATAGTTGAGGCATGTTCCCCCATTTTCTTAGAATCTTCCCATTGTGTACTCTTTGAGGTAGAACTTTTGATGAAACTCAGTCCATAGTGGTATAATTGTGTTAAGGGCACTTGGTTCGATGGTCAATGCATTGATTTCACTATAAATATGGAGGCTCTCTTTTATGCCTTACTCTCCCCTCTCTTTTGTGTTTATTTTCAAATATTGAACTACCCTTTTCCCTTGTGTTTAGAAAATAATGGATCACAATACATGAACTCCAATAATAACTTTGGAGAATTAGATGTATATCTAAGAATATTGTACTAGGATTACAATGGTGGAACCATATCTCTTGGAGACCATTTCATGTAGGCTCTATAGTGAAGTTAAATACCCATAGTTGTTCCCTATGCTAATTCTAAATCAATCCTATAATGGAGGATTAAAGTCCATCATTATTCCCATCTTCCTCTTTAAGAATACCCAATCTCATGCGTATTTCATGAGTCAAACTTTAGACTAAACAACACATCCTATCTCTCTTCTAGAATTAGGCCTTGGCCAGGATCATCTTGTATCTTTCTTTTCCTGACCCTCTAAACTATCCCTATATATTTTTCAAAAATGGAACTTATTGTGGGAAGCTTAGAAATCACCAAATTTTGCCTTTGATCATCTTGGGATCTTAATTATTTTTCCCATTACATAATTATCAATTCCTATATGGCATCAAGCTGAGTGGACTGGTTAGTTCCCCTTGACATAATACCCTCTAAAGAGATCATTAATACATTTACTTGGAGTGGGTTTGGTAGAGATGGGAAGATGATCTTTTACCAATCCAAGTTTTCAATATAGGGAGTAGGGTGGACGATGTAGGTTTCCTACCTATCATATCTTGTAAGTGACATAATAGAATTTGGTTTAGTGTTAGACAAGGGCATAGATAAACCTAGTTAGGTGAGTTAAATAGATGGTTGTGCACCCTAATCATAAATAGGGACTCCTACAATTTTATTGGAATGGACTTTCTTATCCCTAGTATCTCTTTCCAAAACTTGAGAAGTAGTGGAAATAAAGATTGCAATGGTTATTCTATTACTTTTTGGATATAATGTTGTGGTACTATCTAGATATTATTGAACATAATCAAAATAAAGGCTAACAGGCATTGTAGAAGGTAAACTATAAGTAACAAAAGGTCTAGGGACACCTTCCTAATTTTTCCATTTCTATTGATGCCTTACCTTTCAGTTCTTAGAGGCTCATAATCTTGGCCTTTAAAAGCTCTTCCTCCTCACTTTTGGTGCTTTTCCTTCACCCACAGGCCTTTCTTTTGACATTGTCTCAACAACTGAACTCATAGGTGTCTCAAATATTTGACAAAGGTGTTTAGGAGCTCTTCATCTCCTATAAACCTTAATTCTTATCCTATCAATTAAAGGATTGGCCTACAAATTAGTAGTGATGAAACATCTATGATTGAAGTTATAGGCACTATACTTGTAGTAGGAAGGTGGGAGTGTGAAGAGTTAGAAGAATCCATCAGATACCTTGCCTATGAATAATAAGTCCCAAATTAGGTCGATGTAAGACTTCACTTCAAAATTTTCTACTATAAAATATAATTATTGATATTTCAAGGGTATCAAATTTTCCACTAATTATTTTTATTTAGTTGTTAAGTTTTCCTCACATGATTTGGTACTAACATTCTCCACAGCACCCCATAGAGTTGTGTAATTTACATAGTTACTGTCAAATACGGTCGCATTGAAAATTGTATTTATATAGTCAATTTAATCCTTAATGGATAATATTGATGGTGGTAGATATCCTTTGTATACCCTAGATGATGAATCCATTTCTTATTTTTGGATTTCTTACATAATTCATGTGAAATTTCAACTGATAGTTTAATGGAAGTAATTGATGGGTAAACACATAAAATTAGTGATTTTAGCTCTTCACAGAATGCAAGTTCACTTAGGATCTTTGATAATAAATAGAGGATATGTCTCTTAAAATTTTGATTATATATTTCAATGATGTATGTTTTAGTTCTAGTTTTTGTGCCATTAATGTCCAATGGATCTAGGTTTGTTTTGATTATTTAATTCAAATTTAGAAACATACTTTGACAAGTATACCACATAGACTTCTCATGAATTTGGAAAATGCCACACTATCATCCCTAGATAATGTTATCTTGGTCATTAGTTCTATGTTGACATAGTTATTCCATGTGACACAATCTCAAAAGTTAGGTGTCATAATTTTTATCAATTTTTATTTATCTAAATCACGCAATGCCTTAGATGTGTGAAATATGAACTCATAGATTTTGCATGTCAAAAATTTTACCAAAATACTCCTTTTTCATTTTACACAAATACACAAAGACAAAATTAGTGAAGACCAAAACATGTGAAGATGCAGAGACCAATTTGAGTGATGCCAAAATCTATGAAGAGCTAAAAGAGTGATAACCTAAAAGTCACGAAGTAGGAAAGTTGTGAAATACCAAAATCTATGGTGTGTAAAAGTTATGAAGACAAAAATTCATAAAGACTAAAATCTATGAAAACTAATAGTTTTTAAGACTAAAATTTTCAAATTGGTAAAAGTTTCAAAGACCAAAAACCCATGAAAACCTAAATCCACAAAACCCAAATTCCACGAGTACCAAAACACTTAGGATTTTTAGACTATAATCATCTTTAAAATTCAAAGAAAATTTGCATATATATAACAACTCTAAAATCCATTAATATGTTAGCTCAAATAAACCACATAGTGGACAAAAACCCTCATACAGGGAAAATACAAATTGCATTGGCATAGAGTAGTGCATTTAATAAGAACCATAAACATGGGGATTAATAAATTTGAAACCTTGGAATCTTTCTAAGCACCCACATGATCACCAATGAAAAGTATTTTCATATTAGAAACTAGGATTTCAAATAATAATGGTCCCCTATTCAAAAAAAATTGAGTGGGGTGTGCTAAGTATGACACTATGTGGATGATCTCATTGCCAAATCTAATAGTTGAAAACCCAACCTTCATAATTTGGATATCATTTTTTATCAACTCATTAAATAAAAAGTTATCATTAATCCATTTAAAAGTGTATTTAGGGTTACTTCTAGTAAACTTCTAGGTAATCTAGTTTCCCTATGAGGTATTGATGTTAATCCACCTAAAATTAACACTATTATCAACATGCCTATTTATCAATCCATTCTAAACATATAAACATACCTTGGAAAACTTGGGGTAATTTATCACTTTGTTCTAGAAATGGCTTATTTATTCTATTAATTCCCTTCCTAAAAAAATTTAATGCTCTAGAATAGATAGATTCATACCAAAAGTCATTTGACAGCATGAAAGAATCTTTGTTTCATCCTCCCACTCTTTGTCTACCTTAAAATGATCATCCATTAATTCTATATAAATTCTCTAACCCCATATAAATTGTGGTAATGCTCACCCAAAAAGATGATATTGGTAGATAATATGCCATCTATTATATCATTTGACACTTAGTCGATTATGAAAAATGTCATACAAAAGTAGAATGCAATTATCTCACTATTTGTTTCACAATTGAAAAACTTTGTCATATATGCTCTATCAAACTACTTATGTCATTATTCATTTTTATCCACTTCATTGCTTCTTCTCCAAAGATTTATTACCTAGTGTAATCACCTAAAAGTGATATTTGAGTTTTAAGAGTGCTACTTGAGACTACCTATCCCTAGCTTAGCACTAGACCTTTCCTAAAGCCTATTATCACACTTATCTAGCTTTTGTGTGGGTCGTAGGTGTCCCTAGTCATCCCTAAAGAAGTCCCAGACCCTCATTCTTGCATCTTAGCCTTTCATGCCTAATGTTATACCACTTAGACACTAGCTCCATAATAGGGATAGTATCACCACATGGTGCTAGTGTCCCAATATTGGCACTATTGTCCTTTCCCTACCTTTTCATAAATGGTTATATTTTCAAATCTAAAACCTCCTATGGTCTGCCTAAATCTCTTTTAGCACATGAATAAGCATCAAAATAGTAGAAATAATGATTTTTAGCCTTTTAACTAGTAGATGGAAATCAGATGCAAAATACATATACAAACTCATAACAAGTTATACAAAATTAAGGTTATCAATCCCTATTATGCCCTACTTCTACATAATACCATCTACAACAGTCCTAAGCTCAAATTACTCATTTTTCCAATCTCAATCACATTGAAATCACTCAAGTAAACTATCATACTAGCTTCACTTACACTTGTACTATCACTTATGTGTGGATAAATGCATCAGGCTTGATCCCTCTTCAAAGTATTGGTATGTAGGAAACTCTCATCACAATGGTGTGTTTTGGATGTCCAACCTACCCCATTAACAAACACACATTTTAGCTTGTATCAATTAGAGTCCCTAGCAACATGGAGGCTTAGGGTTTTTCTCATGAATTCAATTAAAATAGGCAATATATAGTGTTTCATAACTCATGTATGCAGAAATAGACCTCATAGAACCAAACATAGGTGCACCTAGAAGCTCATGATCATCTTGCATAGAGAACACTACTACAAAAATAAGGACACTACCACCACATATCTAATAATGGCACTACTATCAAATTAGGTTTATACTATCCAAGAGGGGTTCTAACACTGAGATCCTATTTGTGACACTCATACTAGCCTCTGCCTTAGTTTTTAGCCTCTATATCATTTGTCTCAATCATTTTATATCTAAGTTATTAGTTGTATTATTTATTACTATTTTTAGAAAGGTCAAAATTAGTCAATTCTATAATAAATTAGTTGAAGTATTTATTACATTATTTCAATATACTCAACTCTTTAACAAACATAGGATTTATACTCACTAAGTCATAAAATGTTAAAACATTTAGTGAACCTGACTTACTTCAAATATTGCACAAACCCTAACCCTAGATAACCCTAGGGTCTATATTTCCAATGTTCAGATTTCATATCCATACATTTTTTGAATTTATTTGATATAATCATGATAATAATGATAGAATAAGTGTATTACTTTTTGTTGTAAATTTTAATACTTTCATTTGCATGTGTGTTCCCTTTAATTTGAAATGTACTCTAGAAAAGACATAAACAAATGTATACATGATGTTTTATATCAATTAAAATGTTTGTCATGTTTCATTATTTCCTTAAAATGTTATTTTTATCTTATGTGGAATTAAATTAAGACATAAATCTTTAAACACATAGATAATACATTGCATAAGATAAAAATTTCATTACCTAAAATTAACAAGTCTTCTTTAGATGCTTTTTTATTTTTGGTTCACTTTGATTCCTTACCTATCACTCCCAAACATAAGGTAACATCAATGGTTTCACTTATCCCTCCTACTTCTCAATCACACACATCTAGCCACCATCCCACCTCTACTACCATCTTTACACTCCTAGTAGACCATGTGGTCCAAGTTATGATGTCTACATGTGGTCCCAAATCTTGGCAGGTTAGCAACACCCATGGTTATAGCTTTGTTAACTATATCAATGCTTCTTTAGCCATAGTTTCCATTTTATAGATCCAATATCATCCTAACACTTTATAAATACATTTTGCATGTTTCACTTTGTGATACTCAAGTGCCTCAAACATCTGAGCCAGCTTATGTTGCTTCCATAATTAATACTATGAAATGGACTTAAGAGCGTATTTCATTTGAAAGGGAAGATCTCCCACCTTAGCAAATCATATATTTACACTTGACTCTCTACATTTCATTATGAATTAATGAGGTAAGTGTCAAATGGTTTTTAGTCAATAATGGATTAGGATTGAACATTTGTAATATCTCTTTTCTTTGACTTCTTAATAAACATGTTAAGGATTTAGATCCTTCTGATATGAACATCTGAGGGTTTGATAATATTCCACATAAAATATTGGGTCAAATCACAATAAACCTTAAATTGGGACCTAGAATACTACCTTTAACATTTCAAGTTATGCCTAATGATCTTAATTGCAATATCTTGCTTGGAAGATCATGGATTCATGATATGCACAAAGTTTCATCTATTTTAAATACATGTTTAAATTTTAGCTGCATATGTCATGTGTGTGTGTGTGTGTGTGTGTGTGTGTGTGTGTGTGTGTGTGTGTGTGTGTGTGTGTGTGTGTGTGTGTGTGTGTGTGTGTGTGTGTCCATCCTATGGATAAATAACCATTCAAATATTATCAACATATAGATCCTTCACACAATTATATTCCTCATGTGGATTTTTCTATAACACCACTCTAGTATTATATTAAAATCACATGTATCACTCCCACAGATACTTCTAGAGCACAAGATAATAAGTTCACTTCTCCTTTTGCATCTAGATACTTCAAAAAAAAGGGTTACATAGGACATGACCTTGGAAAACATGAGTATGGAATCCTTAATCCCATGGAATCCTTAATCCTTAATCAATAGGGTAGACAAGGACCTAGATATCAAGAGAGCACATTTAATGCCAATTCCTCTCACCATACTTCTCAGCATATTATGTTTTTTCCACCTATTCCATAGGCACATGATATGGCTAACTATTTTTCTACACTCTCAATTGTTTACCCCAATCTTATCGATGATATAGCTTCTTTGGATCTACCTACTTTTGAATAATTTTCTAATGATGAGGCTCTCTTATAATTCTTAAGGGAATATAAGGATCTCCCTTCCTTATATCAAAATAATAAGTTTCCTCATTCCAAAAATTCCTAAGCATACTTTAGTGAGCATTCAAATGATTCAAATGATAATTCACCCTTACTCCAATGTTTGACAGCCAAAGAATCTAAGTTGGCTTTTAGATAGGTGCATGATAGTGAATGTGGTGGTCATTTTAGTGGTAAAGCAGTATCACACAAATTACTAAAACAAAATTACTATTGGCCAACCATGGAATAAGAATATCAAGAATACATCAATTTATGTGACAAATGTCAATGACATGTAAACCTACACCATGTCCCTTCACAACAACTACAACCCATCATATTCCTATGGCCATTCATGCTATGGGGTTTTGATAATCGGTAAGATAAATCCATAATATATAGGAGGTCACAAATTCATTATCATAGCTATAAAATACTTTACAAAATGGGTGGAAGCCATTCAACTACAATCCATAAAGGGAAAAGATATATGTTTTTTTCTCATGACCAACATTATTTTTCACTTTAACCTGCTAGCATCCATCATCACAGATAATTGAAATTATTTTAAGAATAAAATAGTGAGTAAATTTTTCACTAAATATAAAATCTAGCACACATTCTCTACTCTATACTACCCACAGGGAAATGGTTATGTAGAAACAACAAATAAGATAATCAACAATATACTCAAAAAAATAATCACCAAATTTGGTAATGATTGACATAATCAACTCATCTATGCACTATGGGTTTATCACATCATTATTCACACACTGATAGGAGATACTCCTTATTCACTAGTATATGTCATATAAGTAGTTATCCCATTAGAGTTAGAAATCCCATCCTTATGGGTCTCTTTCAAAGGGATCATCACAAATGATCAATACAGAGAGAGATGTCTCCATGAATAATAATAATTAGATCACATGCACATTCAAGTCAAGATAATATTAGGGCATATCAAAAAGGAATCCAGTAGACCTATAATAACTATGTCCACAATAGGGAATTCAAAGTCAATAATTTGGTTTTAAAACAAAATATAAAAAATGTCAACACCAAAGATGAGAACAAAGGAAAATTCAAACCAAATTGGCTTGGCACGTATAAAATCATAGAAGATCTTAGCTCAAAAGTACACCATCTAACTTCACTTGATGGTAAGGCAATCAAAAACTCATTGAACATCATGCATCTAAGGAGATTTTATATATAAAATCAAAAACTATTATCATATTACTTGTAAATATCTTATATCCAAAAAATAAAAAAATAATAAAATATGTCAAAAACATAAAAACATTCAAATATTTACTCAAAAAATATAAAATTATAGATTGTATGTATTGTTATGTTTACATTACTTATATTTACCAGACACTACATATGCTATCTATGTTAGTATAGTCAATTTTTATCATACATACATGCTTCACTTGTTCTTGTCAAGTACTTGTAGATTGTTATGAGACTTAGGGCCACTACACCAATCTAGATTTGATATTATCTACCCATTGAAGGCATATACATAGATACATAAGTTCTTAATTTGATACATTTGCCCACTTAGGGGCACCTTATACACAGTTTTGATTACCAAGTTACATATTTATATACTCTATATCATAGATATAACATTTTTATATCTTGATATTGATTAAACTACACTCACCAATTTTTTTGCTGACTGTTACTACTTTAGACTCAGCATATGTACATCTTAGCTCTTACACAAATTTGTATTACATGTTCATGTATAAATTCATTTCTAGTTTTCCTAGTTTAGACTTGATTGTATCTCTATGCTTCTTCTATTCGAGGGAATTTGAATATGCCATTATTCTTTGGTTTTACACTACCTTTTTTCACAGTATGTATGCTTTGGACATGTGCCCATGTCCTTGTGTGTGCCTTCATGATTGTGTATGCAAACATTTGAACAGGTCCTTCTATGTGGCTCTAAGCTAACTTATTTATTGATTGCATATGTGGACATTTGAACATGTCCTTGTATGTATTTTTTTTTTATATTTAGTGACATGTGCCCATGACCCTTGTATTTTATCCCCTTGACCTACTTTTTGTGCCTCATGTGTTGTATGTAAGATTTCTTATATGTGACATGGCCATAACACTTGTCTCTTTCTTGTTACACACTCTAACTTTAGATGCCATGAGGGACCTCATGCATCTCTCATTCCTACGTGGGTACTGTGGTGGACATCATGCCTCATCCCCCTAGGTATCTACTTAGTTATTAGTCAAATTTGATATTACATACATTATTATATCTATCTTGACACCCTTGTGAATGTTACACATGATGTACATCACACATTACAAATTTATACTTAGATTATCTTACATTTTGATGTTATGTAAGCACATTATATTGGATTATTACACAATTATCTTATATGCTCTGGCTAACACACATCTTGTAGAGTTTTTTCTTTTGAGGACAATTCTTGTATAGGTTCAACAAATCACCTCAAAAGAAGGGGAATTTCACAGGGGTTTTTCACAAATATCATGCCCCTATAATGCATTTATAATACATTTTTTAGCACACAATCTCATGTTACATAAATTAGACTCAAGTAAGCACAATGGGAAAATAGTAACACATAAATTAACATAGTTATACAAAAATTAAATTAGAAAGACACTAGCACCACATGCCATTATTTTATAATATATGGTGCTACTATATAATAGCATCAATTTAATAAAAACCTATATTGGATAAAAATTTATAGTAGGTACAATATAGGCTTGCACAAGTGTAGTTATAGATTTATCAATTTTGCCTAGTTTTGCTCAAACTCATACTAATTTATCTCAAACTCATACCAATTTGCTTAGAATTGGGGCATCATGCATGGTATGACTATTTCCATTTAAATTTTAGATACTGAGATATAGATTACTACAGCTCAGTCCAAAATCCACATACTCAGATATCAAATTTGGGGTCTTGTGCATGGCAAATTGATTCTATATGCTCACTTACATACCAATTAATCAGATGGAATGAAAAATTCCATGTCATTATTTACATTGTATACATTTGACATCATATTCTAGGTTTCACACCAATTTCATGCCTTGCCCCATCTATAGTGTCTGGCATTCTTGAGTGGCCCACAGCCACTTAATATACCTAAGTGGTCGTAGAGCCAACATACCCATTTAGACATTTCTAGTTACATTGCATAGTTTCAATTTTATATGCACCTACTACACATGGGTAGGTAATGATGGATTCATAGTCTAATTGAGTTTTTTATCCATGTACATGAGAGGGTTGGACACACCATTAGTTTAATCCAACCTATTCACAGGTCATGATCCACCAAGCAGGGGTGGGCAATGATGAACTCAAAACTAGATTGAGTTCTTAAGCCACCCACACATGAGGATTAAGAAATCCATAAACTCATTCGAAGTTATTCACTAATTGATCACTATATACATGCACACACATAGGTTATCACTAGGTTTATACATTAGTTTACATACCTAGTGAGGTGTATTTGTTCCTTTTCTCCTTCTTATCTCTTTACTTAGTTTTACACAGTTTTGCTTCTTTACTCAATTTTATTTTTACTTTTGATATCTCTTAAGGACTGATATATGTACATTTCACTTAAAGGACATGCATTGGAGCATTATTCACATACTCAGACCTATCTTCATGTGCTTCACCTATTAATTAAGTCCAGGTATGCTTCTTTTTCCTTTATCCTATTCATTTTGCTTTGCTACATTTATGGAATAAATGGGAGGATGTAATCACCTAAAATTGATATTTGATTGATAAGAGTGATACTTGAGACTACCTATCCCTATCTTAACCTTAGACCTATCCTATATCTTATTATCACACTTATCCAACCTTTGTGTAGGCCATAGGTGTCCCTAGTCATCCCTCAAGTAGTCCTAGACCCTCATTCTTGCATCCTGGCCCTTCGTGCTTAGTGTTTTACCACTTGTAAAATAGCAACATAATAGGGATATTATTTATCCCAATAATGGTGCTAATGTCATTTCCCTCCCTTTTTCACAAATGAATATATTTTTTAATCTAAAACCTCTTAGGGCTAGCCTAGACCTCTTTTATCACCCGCATAAGCAACAAAATAGTATTAATACATGAATCTTAGCCCTCTAACTGCTATATGGAAATCAGATGTAAAATACATATGTAAAGTAAGAATAAGTTGTACCCAATAAAGGTTATTAATCCATATTTTACCTTACTTCTGCATACTACCATTTGCAGTAGTCTTAAGCTCAAATTACCCAGATTTCTAGTCTTAAGCACATTCAAAGAACTGAAGTCAACTATCATACTATCTTCACTTGCACTTATGTGGGTAGAAATACATCATTCATTATCCCTCTTTGGAGTTTTTTTTATGTAGGCAACTCTCATCATAGTAGGGTGTTGAGTATGTCTAGCCTACCCCACTAACAAACACACCTTTTAGCTTGTATCAACTAGAAGCCCTAGCAACATGAAGGATTAGGTTTTTGCTCATGAATTTAGTAAAAATTGGCAATATATAGGGTTTCAAAACTTGTGCATGAAGGAATAAACCTCACATATCCATAAATAGGTGCACCCAGAACCTTAAGATAGTCTTGCATAGAGGACACTACTATCAAAATAAGGACACTATTACCACATATCTAATAATGGTGTTACTATCCAATTAGCGCACTTCTATCTAAAATGGGTTATGACACTAGGATCCTATTTTTCACACTTAGACCAGCCTCTACCTTAGTTTATAACCTTTAGATCATATGTCTCGATCATTTTCTAGATAAGGTATTACTTATATTATTTATTTTTAATTTTATAAAGGTCAAAGTTAGTCCATTTTGTAAAAAATTAGTGGAAATATTTTTGCATATTATTACCCTAGTTTAATATACTCATCTCTTTAAAAAACCAACAAACCAACACTTTTCTTTTACCTACTCTTTCTTTCCATTGGACCATAAGTGACCATCTATGCTTTTCAACTCCTCCATCCTTAGCTTACTTTGATCTACCATTGCTCTACTCCCACTCAATCAAAAACCCCTGAGAGTGACCTGAAACCAAACACAAACCGCTTCCTGCAACCTTAGCTCTGATACCACTTGTCAGGCACCTAGAACAACAAACATGCTCTGATACCACTTGTTGGGAATACAAAACACTGAAAGCACACAATTGATTACCAAATACCAAGCAACTTAATATGCATAAATAACCAGAATCAACAAGTAACTAGAATCTAGAAATAACACAAGATATGAGAGACAATACACAACTTGTATTAATACTTATACAGAAAAGAATACAATAAAGAAGATGCCACTTCTTCTCCACCACCTCTTTAGAGGCTTCCCACACCTCAAGTGAACAGTAATTCTCTCCTCAAAGCTCTCTCTCTTAGGTCCCAACACCCAACTCACACACTGAGTTGGTGTTCACCTTATACCTGTGCTCCACACACTCCACAAGTGCTCTACGCACTCCACAAGTACACAAGCATACTTCAAGTAGATCTCCCCTGAACCTGAATCAACCTACACCTCAATAAACCTTACTTATGGAAGGATCTTCCTTGCCTTCCTCTTTGCTCTAAGCACACACCTATACTCCAAGTAGATCTCACCTGATAGTGCTCCCTGTTGTGTTGCTATCCTATCTGATCTCCAACCTACAGATCAAGCTGGTTCTGCTCACTTGTGAACCTTGACCTTGCACACACACACACTTGCATATCAATGATCTTACTTACCATGTAGATCTCCTGTCGTAGCCATGCTCACCTGATGACCAAGATCATACACTCCTAAAGAACCCTGTTGATTCTCCAATCCAGCACCCACCTTGGTACTGTGGCACTAGGAGGAACACACCATTGCTCTACCTCACACACAGAAGGAGCTTATAATAATTCTCTCTTACTCTCTAGCTACAAATTTACAATACAACCATGAGTCTATTATATAGATCTCATCCAAATAATAATTAGACACCTAGTATAATAATTAGATCTGCAGCTCTCAGTCTATAATTAGCACTAAGCATGCAAACACTTAGTTCATCAACCAACTGCCCATAATATACTCACAGTCGAACCACATAGGTGACCGACGCCGGTCCCTGTCTGCCTGGGGGTCACCGACGCTGGCTGATCTCTGACCAACGTCGGTTGCTCTCCTGCCTTATTCTACCGACGTCGATTGGCCTGATCGATGCTGGTGTCTGTGACACTCAGCAACCCTTCTGCACCCTCCTCCATGTCTGCATCAGTGAAGCTTTTAGCTCCACAACTTAACAATATTATTTATTTTTAATTTTATAAAGGTCAAAGTTAGTCCATTTTGTAAAAAATTAGTGGAAATATTTTTGCATATTATTACCCTAGTTTAATATACTCATCTCTTTAAAAAAACATAATATTTATACTCAGTAAGTCATAAAAAGTTAAAACACTTGGTGATAGAGTTAACAAATGGATGGTATTATTGATGGATTTAGACCTTTGAATTGTTACACAAAAATATGTCAAAGAATAGGTCATCAAAGACCAACTTGTGATGGCTTCCCTACCAACTATAAATCACCTCTAAGATACCTTCTTAATCAAGAAATCCTTTATATTAAAGTTTTTTTTATCATTTGAACCATGCACCTTCTAAATTTGAAGAATTGGTTTAGTGAGACAATGGGATCATCCCCCAAGGTCTGGGACTCTTGCATACCTTGGGGTGAACCTCCAGAGAAGGCAAGCTTCCTTCTAATCTAAATGAATTTTATTTAGGATCATCATGCAGGCCTAAAAGAGTTTAAATAGAATCTACTACTACTCCTAACCCTAAAACTTGAGGGGAAAAGTGAGAAGGAATGTTAAAAGGAAAATGGTAATGTATCAAGACTAGATAAAGCACCTCTATAGGCCTTGAATAACACACTAAAAATATTAGATAATGATAAAATATCACATAGACTCTACATTAGACACTTTAATAATTACATAATTTATTCATATGGAGGCATAGGATGCAATACAAAACTAAGAGGGATGACAAACAATCCACAAGTGGTATCTATATAGACCTATGTTCACACAAAATGCAACCTATAAAAGAGAGTCAAACTCTGCATAGAGGTGTTGGGGGATGGAAAATAATGAGAGGGATAAATATTATTCACAGGTAAAGATCAATAAACCACATAATGCACATAGAATGCAAGAAAATAGAGAAAGGCAAACACATTTGTCATTAAAATTCAAGGCTCAAGAGACGAAAGGGGCTCATGGAGGTAAAATTTTGGTAGCATTATTGTGCCTAGAAATGTCAACCATTTTAAAATAAAATACCTAAGATTTTATAGGTAATGAGAATCCCATAGTTTATTGATTACAATCAAAAATATAGATGAGAAAATTAAATGAATATCAAGAATTCAAGACACACAATATCTTTGAAAATTTGATAGGGATGGCTAAAGGTAATTGGGACTCTGATTTCATCCTCAAAACATGGTGATGATTTCCTTGAATTTGAATCTATTAGCTCATCTCTTTCTCCCATTGGTTGTGTAACACCAATATTTAATCGCTCAATAGTCACAGCTCAATTTGAAAGGTTTGGTGTTTAGGAATATGGCTATGGATCTCATATAATTATAGCCTTGGATTATTTTGCCCTAATTTTTCCACTTCTACTTTCAATGTTTCTCCCTATGGTGTTCCATGCATGTTTATTATTAAGATGCTTCTTTATCCTATATACTCTAGTCATGATCTCATCATGTTAGTCTCACTCATGCCTTAATTCTATTAATTGTATTAGCATTAAATTTAGTAGACTCAAGATTAATCCAATTTACTATGCCAATTAAAACATCCTCCCAAGTCATTCATCTCATAACCCTGTGATGCATGAGCCACCATGATTTGATTCTGCAAATCTTTCTTATAGTAGTCTTGATGATCGAATAGGCCATCAATTTTAGGATAGTGCACTGATGACATAGCACCATTCCATTCACCACCTCCTTTATTACTTGGTTGCATCACCCATTTAACCCATCCTTGCTATAGTCTATGGCCTCCACATGTCATCTCCCTATTCACTTTTGGCTCTATATTATGGGTCTACTAGTTGGGCCACATGGCAGTTTCTTATTTGTCTACCCCTTCCTCAGGCTCTCTCAGCCAAGCTCTATTTATTTTCATCAGATGTTTTCTTATTCATTGGGTGTTCCTATCACTATGTTCTTAGGTCCTACCACCTCTACGTGTTTCCATTTTTCTACTTTGTTGCTTAGTTGAGGCTTCAAATACAATGTTGGTTGTTCCTTCTATGATGAAGCAAGATTTTTCTATGTGGTGTCATCTTGCTTACTTGATTTCCTAGGACCTCTATGATTTTTTAAAATATCTACAAGATAGTGGGGTAATGATATTATTCCATATGGAAAGATCTCTCTAACCTACTACCCCATAGGATTTGAACTTGTTCATATGGTTCCAAGATGTCAGGTCATCAGGATTGAGACTTGTGGGAGCATCCTAAAAACTTGCTAGCTTAGAGATTTGCTAATGTGGAGAGCCCTTAAGAAACTTCTTAAAAATCAACAATGTCAAAAGGCATTTTAAAAGGGCTTAAGACCATTGAGAGTTGTAAATAATTATCATGTGGTGTTGTTCGATTAAATGAGAGTCTTTTTATAATAAAAACATGGGAAGCTATCAAGACATCATTAAATTCATGTCAAATTTAATCTTGTCGCCACTTGAAGCCATCACCAGGAAAAACCATAAAATAGATAAGTGTCAAAGCACTTCCTTGATAAAATAAAGTGGTTTTGAAACTTAATCTCATATATCCTTGAAGAATAGGAATTCCCTTTGGGATTATAATCAACTACACATAATTGGATAAGTCTTGACAAGCCTATGAGTGATCTCAAAGCCTTGAACATAACTTAGATATTGTTCTTCCATGGTGACCAAAAATGGTCAAAATTTTAGTGACCTATGTGGGTTGCTTGTCTACTAAGTAGGAATCTAGTAGCCTTTGAAGCAATCCATTAGGTATGGAGTCATATAAGCACCCAAAATATCTAATTTTGAAAGTGTAAGATAGGCGTAACCTACTTGGCTTATTACTAAATAAAGTGAACTAAGGTTCACCTCAAAATAAAATAGAGAAAGTAAGGAATAAGAATAAACATGCCAAAGCACTTAGGGAAAGAAAACAACGAACTATTGTGTCACAACACTTATAGGAAATAAAAATGCAACTAAAATATTATATAAAAATTGAGAAACACTTAAAGAGCAATGTTTTAAATGGATACCATTGACTAGGATCAATGATTATTCTCTATTTGTTCTTGAAAGCTAAATAGTATTGGCCTATTTATAGCCTATGATGACATATGGACCACTCCATATTACATCAAAATTTGTGTCCTTCCTATATTTTGCTCTATCCATGTCCCATTTGATCACTAATTATACTTCCTAAAAACTCCTATCAGTGGCCCTCTTATCAAAGGTCCTCTTCATTTGAGTTTGCTAAAGCTACAAGGTGTGCATCCTTTGCCCTATAGTCTCTTCTAACTCCATTAGTTTATCTAACCGCATCATCATAGGATCATTTTAAATTAGTTCCAGCTGGTGGGCAAGCTCTAGTGATGGTAATTCAAGTGACATAGGTGTCTCAGCCTCTCTTCCATATACCAACATGAGGGGATAATTGTCTATTACCCTTTTCAACATTATTTTATCTACCTAAAGTGTTCTTTTGAGTTGTGCATACCAAGATCATTGATTTTACTTCATGGTTCACTCGATGAAGTGAATCAAGTTCTTGTTGGTCGACTCAACTAAACCATTAACTTGAGGGTGATAATTTGAGGAAGTGCTCAGGTGGATGTTGTGTTTGACTACCCATTCACTTATTTTGATTTTAATAAAATCCATTGCATTGTCATAAATGAGGGTGGTTGTAACACCAAATCTTGCTATAATGCTATCATATAAATCCATAATAGAAACATCATTAACCTCTTTGAGTGTTATTACCTTAGTCCACCTTGTAAAGTAATTGGTTTCCATGAGGATCCATCTATTTCTAGCACTTGACAATGGATTTATCATTATGATGAAGTCTAAGCCCCATTGGGCAAAGGGTTGATCGACTTGTATTGGGTATAGGTGTAGAGCTATCAATTTCTATTTGCCTATAAAAAAGTCACACTTCTTGTAGCTTCAAACCCATGCATGTGCATATTTGAATAGATTCGACCAATAATAGCTATCTTGCATGATTTTAATATCATTGGTTTTATGTGACTAATGGCCTCCTGGTAGCCCATAGTGGAACTCTTTAAGGATCCCACTTACTTGATCTTGTTCCACATACTTTAACAAATCTTGATTGATGTCTATTTTGGATAGTGTACCACTGATAAACTCATAAGGAATAACTTACAGTCTAAAGTGCATGTGCTTGGATTTTTTAGGCCATACAAATACATGTCAATCTCAAGTAATATTCTCATACTCTGAGTCTAATCTATGGGTACATTCTAGTATTTTTATTGATCCTCAAGTAGTGTAAGTGCTACTTTGTCTTTAAATTTTACCTCTTCTACCAGTTATTCACATAATCCTTTCCCTCATACTAGCTTGGTGGCTCAAATATCTACATCATACTACATCACATTTATGATCTAACTAGCTCTCTTTAAAATGATATCCTTACTTAGAATAAACTCTATTATGCTTGATTATAAAACTATGAGTTGAATCCTATTGTTAGAAAGCATATGCTTGAACTTCTTTATCACTCTTATGATTATGAGGGCATGTTTTTCCATAAAGTTTTAGTGTAGTTTATAACCCTTGAGTGTTTAACTAAAGAAAACAACAAGATACTCCAATTGGTCATCATTATGTTATGCTATAATGGTTGAGATGAATTCAACTCTACCAAATTCATAAAGGATAAAATCCATATTATAGTCAGAGTTTATCAAGATAGGATCTTGTGTGGTAGCATGATTATTGGCCTCAAAACTACTCTTACCTGCATGGTTTAAACTAAATATAATGCCCTTATTGAGCATTGTTGTGAGGGGCTTAATCATTGTAGCAAAATTTGGCACAAACCTTCTAATGAAGTTTATCTTTCCTAAGAAACTCTAGAGCCTTTTCTTGTGACCTAGGAGAGTGAGAGATAGGATGGCTTCAACTCACTCTAAATCAATTTGAGTCCTTCTTTGGAGATAATATACCCCATCAACTTGGCCTCATGGATAGTGAATACGCACTTTCTTGGGTTCAAAGAGATCTCAAACTCTCAGCACTTTTCAAAGACTTGCTCTAAATAAATTAAGTGATCAATCATGCACTTGGATAAGACCATCATATCATTAAGGTAAACTAAGATGATATTATTAAGGAGTCCCTTAAATTCCATATCCATGGCTCTCTAAAAGTTATCTCCCATGTTTGTCAATTTGAAAGTCATCCTTTATTGTGCAAAGGTACCCAAATTAGTAGTGAATGCAGTCTTAAAATGATCACACTCATACATAAGTATCTAATTATATCCTGAGTAACCATCTAGTAGTGAAAACCTCTTTTCACATGTGACTATTTGAGGGATTTTCTCTATTGGTGGGAGGGGGTAGTGATCCTTGAAGGTGGCTTTGTTTAAATCCATGAAGTCCATGCATAGTTAGATTTATCCATTCTTATTTTGCACTAAGACTAGATTGGCCACCCATGAAGATTGTTTGATTGTAAATATTATATTGGCCTTTATGATTTTTGAGATCTCTTTTCTCATTAGGGGCTCAAGCTTGGGGTTCATTGGCCTTTGATTTTGCCTAACCAACTTGATGTTGGAGTCAAGCTTGATAGTTTTTTGGGCTAAGCCTAGGTCAAAGCCTTTAAGGTCATGGTATCTCCATGCAAATATATCATTGTATCTTCTACTTAATTTGATGAATTCTTTGATTTCAGATGAAGAGCATACCTTACTAGCCTTCCAAAGCTTGTCATCAGATATGTCTACCTGCTTGAAGATTTCTTCCTTAACTATCATGTTTCTTCTCTCACCTTTAAGTGGTAATCAAAATGAAATATGCTTTCCAACATGATCAATTCCCTAGGCAACTTATTTCCCTTTAGTTGGATGATCTATTCCTCATATTGGGCTTGGAGTTCTGATTGATTTTTGGTTTAGATTTTAGCTTCATCCTATAGGAAGATAATTATGTATTCATCATTTTCAAACACCTGCCAATTACTTGTATTATCCAATACTACCTATCTGACCAAAATCTTTAAGAGCTACTTGGATTAATTCCTTGTATTGTGAGGGAGGTCATATTTCATATCCACACTTATGAGCCTATCAGCATCATTATTATGCACCCTTGGTATGGATCAAATGTTGAAAGCTTTGAACCCCTCAATTATGTCCTAAGACCTATGTTTATAATCTTTTATTAGATTATTCTTGGATGTGTTCTATGCTCTAACCTAGTTTATAACTAGTTCATTATCCCCAAATGCTTGTAACACTTTTGACTCCTTTATTTTGCACCAATTGAAGACCCTAGATCAACACCTCATATTCAACAACATTATTTGTGCAATTAAACTACAACCTAAATGTATGGAAGTATTTCTCCTTTTGAGGGGAGATCATTACCACTAAAACTCTTACACCATTCCTACTTTGTGAGCCATCAAAATATAATTTCCACATGCCTTTGAGATCTTCTTATACCTTCATGAGATTTGGCAATAAGGGGTCATCCTCAAGAATGCAGTATGTGCCTAGCCTTATTTTTTCTACATTACCATATATGTTTAACTCACATTACTCATGCTCCCATTCCTCAAGTAGGTTATCTAGGATATCTTCAAGGGATTTAGTAGTCTCATAGAGATTTAAATTATCCTCTTGGTTGGACATAGTGTAGTTTATATCCACAATATTAGAATAGTATGGCTCTATGTGATTCTTAGAAATGGATTTGGCCTTAATGTTCACCTTGGTTCTATATCTAGTCCTGAGTATCATGTGAAACCAATCTAAGGATAGGTATCCACCCATATTCATAGTGAAATCCTAGGAAATGCATGTAGTGAAGTAGGGGAAAATCAATCACTATAATGTCTTATATAATGGATAGGTTCAGACATGCATACAAAGTGAAGCTTAGGTCCCTAATGATCCCTATAGTTTTACCCATTATTCCATCCAATTGGATGATGCCTTTTGATATGGGAGAATATGATATACCTAGTGCGAACTAGGAATTTGACATAAAGGGGAGGTTAGTATTGTGTTACTCTCATAAAACTAATGAAATTAACACACTAATTTCCTAACCCCTCTAGCCTAGACACTAGGGATAGATTAATAACAAAAAAATAAATGAAAGCACAATAAAAACATAAAATAAATAAGTATTTTACCTTTCTTAGGAGCTCCAAATGGATTTGTTGAATATTTTTCTCACTTTGTGCATCAAGAATTCTTTAACAATGGAGGTTTCTTGGATCCTTCTCTCCTTGGCACCTTGGATTTGATGTTGCTTGGATTAAGATTAGGGTATGGTAACACTACTTGCATAACTATCATGGAGAAAATCATACATAATAACTCTATATTATCTAAGCTTGTTGAAGATATTTGTGCATAATAACTTTACACCAAAATAGCTTAAAAACCAATAGGCATGGCCTTGTATTTATACCCTTAGGAATTAGCTCTCACCCAAGGTAGTCAAGGTTGAGTTTAGGCTTGGAATGGGTTCAAAATAAACCTAGGTGAGTTAAAACTAATTTTAGTAGAGTTGATAGCTGTCAAATAATTATGATTTGTAATTACTAGGCATGGCTCTCAAATTAAATATTTTAGGATATTTTCAAAGAGTTTGACAAATCATAAAGACAATGATGAAAGGCTTTGATATTTTGATTTTTAAAATTTCCATTTTTAGATATTCATTAATTTTAAATGGATAATTCAACTAGGCATTTAATCTTGTTTAGTTTTTTAATCTATTTTGATTATCCTTTTAGCTCTTTCAAGATTTTATTAAGTGTGTAAGTGCCCCACTTAATAGGTCCATATGTGAAATTGATTTTTGTGATGTTGCAAGGTGATCCAGGTTGAATTTGTGAGAGGTTATTATTACATGTGATATAATATCCCAATTATGATGTCTCAACATGATTCTGAGCTTTGATGAATGATGCGCAATCAAATTTATGATGTTTAGTGATTCTTAGGCTAAATTTGGAATGGTTGGTAAGAATCAGTCTAAATTTTGGTCAAAATCCAGTTGTGGCCAGTTTTAAGTATCCACAGTTTGCCCCTATTTGGGAAGGCATTGTAAGATATAGGCATAGTAATATCTTCTCAAAGAATTAAATAAGGTAATGATTTAAGAAGAATCTCTAAATAACATTTGGGAAGCCTATAAGGATGCCCCCTCGAGGGAGTGGCCAACACATATGATTAATGGATGGTACCTCAAAAAGAAGCAAGAAAAAGAATGAAATTAACCCATGGGTGAGATTAATCCAATTGAGATAATGCTTTCATGCATTTATTTAAAAAATATATTTATTTTCCCAAAGGTGGTTATAATTAGTAACAAAATTTGAGACATTGATTTTGTCAAAGGTGGTTATAATCAATGGCATAGGCACATGCCCCATTAGGGTGGATGAGTCAAAATAATGATTTTCTCACATGTGGTTATAATCATTAAGATGATCTAGATTGAATAATGATGTTTTGGCTATGCCCTAGTAGGGTATATTGGCAACCATAACTCAAGGATATAACTTGTCATATAAATTAATGATGAGCAGGAACAAACATAGATGTGATGGTCTAATGACTAAAGAAGCTAAAAATAACTAGGAAATATGAGGATGCACAAAGTGATGAATGAGATTATTAGAAGATAAAGAATTGATCAAATTTAATGATTCAATTTTACTTACCAATGTGGAGATGCTCATCATTATTAGCATTGATACAACTAGAATAGTCAATGGTTTGATTTAATCAAGGAATGTGGGGGGATTTACCAAGGTTACCAAGGAGAAATTTTTATGGATCTATTACTTGTAATATTTCTTGAGCTAAGTTTTGTTGTATAATTTGTTGGTATGCATAATTATATAAAACACCATGATAATTTAGCCATAATGTGCATAAAGACTGACTCCTGATCTAATAAACAATTAAAAATAATGCACCAATGATAAAAACCATGATGACAATGTTGATGTATGAATATGGATAGACTCAAGAATAATGCACAAATAATCACCTAATAAACATATATAGACTGAGTCAAGGCACAACAATAAAATCAAATAAATAGGTAGACAAACAAACAAAAAAACAACTAAGAAAACAAACACACATAAAGCTTGAAAGTAAAAGAAACATAAAGCATATTTTCATCAACTAAGTCAATATCTACACATGAAGTCTCAATGGAAGGATAAATGGGTGGTACCCCCAAGCAAGGATACGTGTAAAGGAAAGGTCACACCCTAATCGCAATGATAGATCGAGGTTGATTGACCATGTTTAAACATGACAAATGTTTTTGGAAATTTTGGGGTATCTTAACTCATTATATATTGACAAGATACCACTCACAAAATTGTGAGAGCATTGTCTTAGGTTGCTTGTAAAATGGTAAGAGTGTATAGAAAAGGGCGACTGAGCTAACCTCAACATGAATCAAGCATGGCCTACATAGTCCCATTAGGACCTCAAGTTAGAGTAGTTATACCAATACAAAATGTAGTGAACCCAATTAGGTAATAACAAGTTCACAAATTTAGGCAAATGGTAAGGCAAATGAGCATAGTATTGGTAAGATTATGTGATAATGTATGGTAAAGGTGTTGTTCCTAATTTACCCATAGGCAGTTATAATTAAGAAAAAATGACATATGTCTATGATACTAATGTGCCTATAGGCAATTAATATTATTAACACAATGTGGGATATTGATTTGCCCATAGGTGGTTATAATCAGTGGCACTTGTCAAATATAAATGAAAGATAACTTTCCAAATACACTGTCACACTACTTTTATAGACTATCATTTAAACATGGAATTATAAAACTACTAAAACAAGATCAAAATCCCCTCCCAAAGGGTACCAAAAGAACCAATGGAACCAAGGTCAAAAGGGGGTAGGTTGGGTAGGTCAAAATAAGCTTTGGTATGATAGGGATGGTAAGGCAAAATAGTATAGGCTATGTCATTGTTCAAGGATGGTGATGTTATTATAATTGGCTATAGTGGTAATAAGGTTGCCACCAAGTGATAAGGTAAGGTAAATAGTAGGGTATGAAACAATAGTAAGTTGAATGGCAAGGTAAATGGATGATAAATGAAAATGGCAAGGTAAATGTTTTTGTTGTTCCTGTTTATCTAGATATGCATGTCTTGATCATCATAAGATACAACTAGAATAATCAATCATGTAAATTACTAACATGTACCTCTTTTAAATAGTTGATCTATTAAGAACTTGCTATAGATTTGGACTCCAAGAATGTTGTTGTGATCTTCATTGGTCATTGATTTTGTTTCCTTCAAACTTTGATACAAGATGTCTTTGTAGCCTCTATAAAGGAAAGTATAGCTTGGAATAGTAAATATGGATAAACATTGGATGATAGGTTTGATTTGGTAATTTAAAGGTGGATGATAATGGAATGTACAATGGTTAGGCAATAAATGAAGATTGGGATTTCAGACACCCATAATGTTTCTAATTCTAGATTCAACATAATTTTGGTTATGATAGGGATGAAGACTTTTGAATATGCTCTCAATAGCAACACCATATTTTTTTGTTGTTTGGGCCTAAGAGTAGATACAATCTGATTATGTTGTAAATTGGAAGTTGTATTGATGATATCTTTAATAATGTCTTCATCAAGCGGTGAAGGACTATTGTGCTCAGTTATTGGCACCTCAGAGAGGTTTTCACCAACGAAGTTGACTTGATTGTCCCATAGTGCTTCCAAGAAGGTTCACTAAGGAATTTTAACTTTTGACTTTTTATGTCTTCTAGCACCTCAAGCAAGGTTTCATTAAAAGATGTTGAATTTAAACTTTGATTGTCTCCTAGTACCCCTAAAAAGGTTTTACTAGGAGATTGTTCATCTACATGAATGTGGTCTTGGTTCCCTTGATATACTACAACTGATATGTTATCATGGATTTAGTTTGATAAGGTATGATTCTATCAGTCCCAATCAACACTAATGGGAGGTGAAATATCAATATAGTGGCTAGGTTGGTTGGTGTTAATGTTATGTGGAATGGTAATGGAATGGGAAGAGGTAGCATAATCCTCATAGAAGATACTAGGATAAATTGTGTCAAAGGTGAATTACTCATCTTCAAAAACTATAGAAGGATCATAAATGTATTCAAATTGATTTGTGAGGCATGTGTAACCAATGTTGTAATGGCCACAAATGTATTATAATTCTAAAGTTGAGTCTGACCCAAAGGACACTAAATTTAATGTTCATACTAATTTTAATTCTTATTATGATGTTAAATTTGATATCAATTCAAAACCTAAATTTAATTCTAATTCTTCATCTAGTGTGGATGTTACTACAATGATGTTTTGTTGAATGTTTGGTATTGGACAAGTAACGGCCTGTGATGGCATAATGTTCTCCATAGAGACTGGTTTTTTAAATTGAGACTCCTCCATGAGGGGAAAAAGACCAAGAGACAACTTCATAAATATTATCTTATCAAGGGGAGGATCTTTAAAAATAGGACAATGTTTGAGATAATTATTTTCCTAAAGGTAGTTATAATCATTAAGAAGTGACTTGGTAAAGACTATCTTGTTAGAGTGAGACTCCTCGACAACTAGAATAGTTTCAAAAGGTGATTCATCATAGGTTGACTTGTCAAAAATAGGTGGTTCAACAAAAACATCATAGATTGGTTGGTTTTCTTGGCCTTGGTTTATAGGTAGTTGTAAAATACCAATTTTGAACATGTCTTGGTCTTCAAATGATTGGCTCTATTGGAGAGGTATTAATTGGCTCAATTATGGCTCAAAATTTAGCATGGGTTTTCTAAAGTGGGGGAAGGTTATCAATGGATGAAAAATGGTCAGTGGTTAGATAATGATGGGCTTAACAAAGGCTAGTTATCGACCTAGGATGGTAATTATGACCCATCTAGTCATAATTTCACAACTCTGTTGGGATAATGAGCAACCATACTTGGAAGGGCCTAGAATGATAATGGTAGGGCATTATGAAGATTGGTTACTATCAAAAGATAAAGGATGAGGTCTTTGAATGGTAATGGTAGGGCATTGTGAAGCTTGGTTGCTTTCATAATCTAAAAGATAAGGTCCTAAAATGGCAATCCTTAGATGTTGTGGAGCTTGGTTGCTCACACAATCTAAATGAGGGTTAATGGTATATGTGGGGGATCAAGTACCATGAGGCATGAAAAGATAACTTGGTATGATAACCATCCAAAATATGGTATCACCACATATTATGCCTAAGGATCTTGGATTTATTCCCCAGATTGAGTATTGTAAGGAAGATATGGATCTATCTTACAAACAACATCATCCCAATAGGGGTCTTGAATAAAGTCATCATATGCGACCATGTTATCATAACCATAATCATACATGGCTCCACTACAAGTGTAACAAGACATATCCAAATCAAAGATGAATGTTTCACAAAAGGGCATAGAATTTTGTAAACTCTAAAAAATAAGGTCTAGGGGACAAATAGTCTAACTTGGTTTAGGGGTGGAGTTGTATCTCCAAAAAGGTCTATGCTAAAAACTTGGCTTATAACAGTCTAACATCAAATGCCTTACATAAAAAGGTTAAGTGGATGAATAAAAACTAGAACACCTAAATCTAAGTACAAAGTGTTTCATACAATTCTCATCTAAAGAAAACAAAAGTTGATATGTCTTTCAAAGAAGGCACAAAAGCTAGGCTCAAAATAGGTATGTGCTAGGTCTTTTATAAAAGGCACAAAAGATAGACTTTAAACAAAATAAGGTCTATAATTTTGTCTAACAAATTTGAAACACTTTGGCATAAACTAGGCATTCAAATTTAAATATGAACTTGGTCAATCGGTATAAGGCATGAAACAATAGGCACATGGAAGATAGACTATTTCTCCAAATCTAGGCATAAATAATAGTTTTCAAATTACATAAAGAATTAACCTAAGTTACACAACCCAAAAGTGAAAGATCGATATCTAGGCCAAAATTACAAAAAGCATAGGTATAAATCAATCAATATTTAGATTTTAACTTTTCAAGGTTAATTTTGAACTCAACTTAGAAAACTAGGCTCTTCGAAACAAACAACAAGCTAGACAAGAATGGACAATATAATGGCACTAGGTAAAGATCCCAAAAGGCACACGTGGTTTTGGTTTTGAAAATGGAATTTAGACAAAAGGCAAACAATTCTTTGAAATGATTTTATTAGATTAACGATGGTATCGTGCTCTAAATATATGATCAATGCTTTTTTTTAAGACTTAAAGGCACAAAATTTGAAATGAATTGGGCAGCATGATGACACACTATTCAATCAAATGACACACACAAACAAGATTTGTCAAAATACTAAGGTAAAGGTATGGTGTCAAATGGGTGGTGTAATGCCTCCTCAAATAAAGGAGTGATGTATAAACAAGACTTGTTTTAATGTGGTAAGATAAATAAAAATAGATAGTTTAGACTCAAAACCATGCAAGAAAGGATAAAATGACAAAAACACCTAAGTTTTATGTCTTAAATCCTAAAACTAACAATTTTGCATAGTATTATTGAATTATATCAATATACTCACTCTTGAGAGGATTTTAATTGTTAATCCAAAAAGTAAAAGTGCATAAAAATTAGGATTTTTAGGCTCCCTCTTCTCTCATGAATTTATACTATGACATGGAACTTCAAGCTACTTTCCCTACATCAATAGTATATCTATGGCAAGTGGGGTTATTTTAAAATATTAATTTTTATGCATTTCTATATGGTCCCGAGTTTGGCTAAGACAATATATGCTCACGTCAATTGGATCCATGTCAACTAGCTTGTTTTGAAAAGGTCTTATCCTTTTCAAAACCACTTTATCCATTGCTTGCTTAGTGTAGTGTGATGTTTGAGTTAATCATAAATTATGAGAGTAATAATCACTAACAAATGTAGTTTAACCACTCAAACTACCATCTTAGTGATTCATCAGCTCAATTTATATACCCCACTATGGAGTGGGGTTGAAACAATTTTGAGATATGAATTCCTAGGTCAATGTTTCCCTAAAGAACCTATGAGAAGGTGATGAACTCCCACTCACAAGCCAAAATGCATGAAAAATAAAGACTAGTGAAAAGACTTTAGGGTTATTTTGGGGTCACCCAAACCATACAAATTTAGGGAGGGCCTTAGCAACTTTCTTTTCACACTTTTAAACTAAATCTATAAAGGCAAATAATGAGCACTTTTGATCACCTGAGTTTCCTAAAGGGAATGGGGGAGATCATACATTCATCACTCATTTTGCTAAAATCAAATAAATTTCAACAAATAAGCATAAAATGAACAACTCTTATCAGTATGGAACTAAGTGTGAAAGTTCATTTTAGTGCACCAAAATAAAGTATGTTGTGAAATTTTGAGCCCCTTGGCATTAGTTGTTTGAAAATTTTGCAAAAAAACTTTAAAAACAACTAAGGCATGAAAAGAACTAAGTTTATTTTAAGCACCAAAGACAAACTGTGCAAGATTTAATCATGGTTAAACTTTGATTTTTATGCCTTAGGACCTATAAATAATTAGAGGGTTTACCTACTTACAAGCCCAATTGTGAGTGAGAAAACAAAGTTTTTAAATTAGCTCTTAGGTTTCCTGCCTTTTGTCTCAAAGAGATTGATGTTAATCCATGCAAGGATCGATGTCAATCCATAGATATTGACGTCAGTTGATCCACACAAAGATCAATGTCAGTCCATAGAGATCGATGTCAATCGATCTAAATGGGAATTGACGTCGATTCCTATAAAAACATAGAAAGACACAATTTATTTTTCCATAAAAATATTTGTAGTAAAATGAGCTTAAAACCAATAATTATCACTAGATCCTACAACGAAATGGTTAGAAAAATAATATGTAGGCTCTTAGACATATAATAAAAACCATAAAAAATCAAGAAAACCCTCATTAATCATGTTCTACCATGTTCTGGTTTTTTTTTACATAGGGATTAATATCATTTCTGGTAATCAACATCGATTTAGGAGAATTGATGTCAGTCTTCATCAAATTTTGAAATAAACTGGTGATAGTCACTTACAACCTGTGAGTTGCTAAAAATAGAAATATGTGAAAAATGAACTAAAAAATCAAATTTTGAAGATTTTTAAGCATCCATTAGTAAAACTAAAAGTAACATATCATTTTCCTTGGTTATATGGGATACTTAGAGTCCCATCGGGCATGTCGACATGTGAACTAGGAATTTGACATAAAGGGTAGGTTAGTCTTGTGTTAGTCTCATAAAACCAATGAAATGAACACACTAAATTCCTAACACATATAGCATAGACACTTGGGAGAGCTTAGTAACAAAAAATAAATGAAAGCACAATAAAAATATAAAAGAAACAAGTCTTTTACGTTCTTTGGGATCTCCAAATGGCTTTGTTTAATGGTTTGCTCAGCTTATTCATCAAGAAGTCTTTGATAATGGAGGTTGCTTAACTCCTTCTCTCTTTGGCACTTTGGCTTTGATGTGGCTTGGTTTAAGATTTGGGCATGGTAACACTACTTGCATGAGTCTCATGGAGTAAATCTTGCATAATAACTATACAATATACAAACTTGTTGAAGATATTTATGCATAATAACTTTTCACCAAAATAGCTTAAAAACCAATAGGCATGGCCTTGTATTTATAACCTTAGGAATTAACTCTCACCCAAGTTGAGTCAAGGTTGAGTTTAAGCTTGGAATGGATTCAAACTAAACTTAGATAAGTTAAAACTAACTCTAATAGAGTTAATAGTTGTCAAGTAATTATAATATGCAATTACTAGGCATGGCTCTTAAATTAGATATTTTAAGATATTTTCAAAGAGATTGACAACTCATAAAGGCAATGATGAAAGGCTTTGATATTTTGATTTTTGGAATTTCCATTTTTAGATATTCATTCATTGCAAATGGATAATTCAACTAGGCATTTAATCTCTTTTAGTTTTTTAATTGATTCTAATTACCCTTTTAACTCTTTCAAGATTTGATTGTGTAAGTGACTCACTTAATAAGTCCATAGGCCAAATTGATAGGTGTGATGTCATAAGGTGATTAGGGATCAATCCATGAGAGGTTATTATTTCATATGTTAAAATACCCTAATTAGGGATGTCTCAACATGATTCTAAGCTTTGATGAATGATGCACAAGAAAATTAGGATGTTTAGTGATTCCTAGGCTTAATTTGTAATGGTTGGTAAGAATTGATCTGAAGTCCAGTCAGAAGCCAATTATGGCCAATTTTAGGTGCCTACAACTAGAATGTCTATGATTTTATTTGGAATCACTGATCTACTCACCCCCAACTCTATCATATAGGTATGTACAAAGTGCTTGCCAATAATCATAAAAATGTATAATGGGGGCAATTTTTTGCTTCTACATGCTTTTTCATTATTTGGTTGACATAAGCTTATAGAAGAAAATAGAGAGGCCTTTTTTGGTTCATAAGGATGAAATCTCTTCAATACTTACTATAGCAAATTCCTTTGAGAAGGAATGGATAGGGACTCCCAAATAGTCATGTTCAAGCTTGATTTCTTCATTTGTTCCACTATGTTGATGGGAAATTGAGTCCCCTTCATCTAAAACTTTGGTATAGTAGCCTCATCCTTAGTGTGTTGACTAGCCTGACATTGGTTTTCCTTTTGAATAGGTTGATTTTTTTGAGTTTGGTTGGAATCAAGAGTCACCTTCTCTTTGGAAACTTCATGTGGAACTTGTGAATTAGAGGCTTGGCCTATAGAGGATGATTTCTCACCCTCCATTTCCCTTCAATTAAACCTTGTATTATAAACCACTAGATTATTGACTGCATCTAGCACTTGGCTCTTATTTATGTCAATGAAGTCATTCTCTTACAAATTTGCCAAAGTGGCTTCATCTACTTATATTTGGGCCTCTTCATGCACTTCTTCCCTCTATGAAGTTGATTCCTTTGGTTGATCCTAAGGGTATGATATATTTTACACCATCAAAGTTTGATTTAGCACTCCATTTATGTAGGTAGCTTTATTATGTTGTTGATTGCAAGGAAATCACCACTAAAAATCTTGGGTTAGATTATTTTTAATTGGAAAAAAGGCTCTGAAGGTGCTAGTAATATTAGCATTTTTCATATTAGGTGGTCAAGAGTAAGTGAGTTGGCCTTGGGCTTGTACATTTTTTTATCAAGTTACCTAGCATGTTGGTAAGATTGACTAAACAGTTGGTATGGTCTATAATATTGGGCTTGATGCCTCTTTAAGGATACTATTTCATTCTAAAAATTTTGTAGGAGTGACTTAACTTTATGTAGTTCACTAGGAGGAGTATTAGATATAACTTATGGGTTGACTGTAATAGGGATAGGTGATAATGAAGGTTGAGAAGTAGGATGAATGGGTGGTAGTTCTAGAAAGAGTGACATGGGAAGCCTAGGAGCAATCTTTCCATCTTGAATTATATTAGTCTTAACCCTAACAACAATGTCAAATGCATTAGGGAGTATTATTCCCCCCATAGATTGGACCATTACAGTGATATCACTATTTAGAGCCCTTAAATAATATAAAAACATAGTATTTGGAGATGGCTTGAACAAGGGTGGTATTCTATCCTAAACTCTTTGGAATATGAAACCATCAACTCATGTGGGGATCTCATAATGGTGGTAAGTTGTTCCATCAAAGATAAGTGGTCACTTTTATCTTCAAATTTCTTGCACAATCTCGCTCTTGGCTCATTCCAGTTGTGAATGGAGTTAGGTGTCAAACTCCTATACCATTTAAGGGATTTTCCTTTTAAATAAGAGGTGATTCATCTCACTGTTATGTTAACTTTAATGATATTATGGATTGGGTATATGTTAGCAATATCTTGTATGTTCTATAGGGGTGGTAGCATTTTCACTAGTAAAATATGACAGGCTTTTAAGCATTGAAACTATAATTTCATCATACTAGGCTAGAGCCAAAAGACTACCTCCATTAAAGGGCACAAATAGTTGTTTCCTTTGATTATCCATGAAGGGAATAGGAAATAACCTCCCTCTAAGTAGGGGAAATATAACAAAAGGATAGGTATACTAAGCTCTTGGGGATGATTATCTTGAATCGTTAGTCCTCCTAACAAGAGATGAGGATGTTCTAACACTTCTTCTCTAAGGTACAAGTAATTCAATAAAATTAAAAATAATACCTCTTGAAGATGATCTCATTTTTCTTGGCATATATATGATGAACATATATTCACAAACCATAAATAATCAAAGTCATCAGGTGTTATGTAGAGCATCTTCAACATGTTGACCAAAAATAACACTGGATTCTTAGTTAAATCTTTGATGTGCTCCCATTGGGTGTGCTATAAACTGTTATCACTCAAACCATACATCCTCTAAATTGAAAGAATTGGTTTAATGAGATAATGGGATCATCCCCCAAGGTGTGATACTCTTGAACTCCTTAGTATGAACCTCTAGATAAGTCCATATTCCTTATAATCTAAATGCATATGATTTAAGATCAACATGCTAACTTAAAGAGTTGAAAGGGAATCTAATACTACTCCTAAATCTAAAACTTAAGGGGAAAATGGATAAGGAATGCTAAAATTGAAATAATGATACACCAAAACTAGATAGAGCACCTATACAAGCCTTGAAAAACACACTACAAATCTTAAAGGATGAGAAAATATAAAATAGATTCCAAGGTGGACACTTTAATTGCATAAGTGATTTATATGGAGGTGCAGGATGCAATATAACACCAAGAGGGATGAAAAATGATCCATGGGTTACATTTGTATAGACCTATGTGCACACAACATGTGACTTACAAGAGAGATCCAAGTTCTACATAGAGGTGTTGAGGGATGGATATCAATGAGAAGGATGAAGATTATCCATAGGAAAAGACCAACAAACCATAGAATGTACATTGAATGTAAGAAAATGGAAAAAGGCAAATTAAGTTCTCATTAAAATGCAAGGCTCAAATGGTAAAAGGGCTTATGGAGGGCAAATTTTGGCAACATTACTATGCCTATAAATTTGACCATTTTATAATAAAAGACTCAATCTTTTATAGGCAATGAGAATCCCACAGGTCATTTATTACAATCAAAAATATAGCTAAGAAAATTAAATGAATATCAAGAATTTGAGGCACACGATCCCTTTGTAAATCAAACAGGAATGGCCAAAGGTAATTAGGACTCTGATTACATCCTTGAGACATGGTGATTATTTCTTTAAATTTAAATTTATCAGCTCAACCCTTTCTCCCATCATTTGTGCAACAATAAATATTTAATCACTTAATGGTTGTAACTCAATTTGAAAGGTTTTATGTGTATGAATATGGTTATGGATCTCATAGAATTATTGCCTTAAAATATTTTAGCCTAATTTTTCCACTTTTTCTTTCAATGTTACTCCATATGGACTTGCATGCCATGCTTGTCATTAAGATGCTTTTTTATCTTATATGCTCTAGTCATGATCTCATCATGTTAGTCTCACTCATGCCTTATTATTATTAGTTATATTAGCATTGAAATCAATATACTTAAGCTCAATCCAATTTATTATTCCAACTACAACATCCTTCTGATTCATTCATCTCATAATCCTATGATCCTTGAGCCACCATGCTTTGATTTTGTAATTCTTTCTGATGGCAGTCTTAACAAATAGATGGGCCATTAATTTTAGGCTAGTGCATTGATGACATGGTGTCATTCCATTTTCCACCTCCTTTATTACTTGGATGCATCACCCCTTTAACCCATTAAGCCCTAGTCATAGTCTATGTCATTCACATGCCATCTCCTTATTCACTTTAGGCTCTACATTATGAGTCTACCAATTGGGCCATATGGTAGCTTCTTATTTGTCTAACCCTTCCTCAGGCTCTCTTAGTTGAGCTCTATCGAGTGCCAGTTAGTGTTCTCCTATTCACTAAGTTCTCCTGTCATTGTGTGCTTAGGGCATGCCACCTCTATGTGGCTCCTTCTTGCTCTTGCATTGATCAACTGAGGCTTAAAATCAAATGTTGATTTTTCCTTTTATGGTGAAGTAGGATTTTTCTATGTGGCATCATCTCTCTTACTCATTTTCCCATGGATTCCATACTTTGTGCAAATATATTTGGGATAGCATGGTAGTGCGATTATGCCACATGGTAAGATCTCACTAACCCACTAACCCAAAGGCTTTGAACTTGTTTGGATGGTTCTTGGATGTTAGATCACTAGGATTATGACACATGGAAGCATCCTACTAAAATGTTAGCTCAGATCATTGGTGACATGGAGAGCCATTGAAAAACTTATTGAAAATTGACTAGGAGTCTAAAGGCATTTTTAAATTTATAAATAATTATCACCTGGTGCCATTCAACTAGACCAGAGTCTTGATGCAACTAACAACTTGGGAAGCCATCAAGACATCACCACAGGCCCATCAAATTTAATCTCATCACCCCTTAAAGTTGTTACCATGAAAACCCTAAAATGGATAAGTGTTGAAGCACTTTCTTGAAAAAATGGAGCTATTGGGAGACCAAAACTCACAAATCCTCTAAGTGTAGAATTTCCCTTTGGGATTACAAGTGACTGCACATAATTGGCTAAGTCTTAATAAGCCTGTGAGTTATCTTGAAGCCTTGAACGAAACTCAAATGTTGCTCTTCCATGGTGACCAAAAATGGTCAATATATCTTAACTAAGTAATATCACTTAAATATTATTTTCATAACCTCATTGTTGATTTAGCAATAAATAACCAAGAATAAATTGACCATACTCCTTCTACCACTAAATCTAAAGTATTCATTGAATAATTACCAGACATTATAATTAAATTATATGAAGACACTTGGAGACTTCACTTAAACATTTCCAATGCCTTTAAGAAGATAGAGTAGGTTGTATCTTAACCAACCCACATGATAAAATCATACCTCTTGTATTTTGACTAACTTTTCATGCCACTAATAATATGGTTAAATATAAAGATCTAATACTAGGCATGTAAGCCATGATCAATTTAGACATCCATATCTATAAGTTTTAGGTGACTCGCAACTCATATGTCATCAAGTTAGTGGAAATTATCAATGTGAAAGTGAAAACCTTATAACATATCACCAAATTACCACTACACTTACCAAATAATTCACTTCTTTCACCATCAAACCTATCCCATAAGAATAAAATGTCATGGTTGATTCTCTTGCTTCATCAACATCTCTATTTCACCCTCATTAAGTACTTCAGGATTCTCAATTCCTTATTCAAATAAGTAAATCACATTATTCTTTACAAAATAAAAATTATTTTCTAATCAATCAAATAGAAGTTGTTACTATTTGACATATCCATGGTATAAAAATTAATTCAATTTATATAGCATCATACTTACCCTCTAGAAATAGATTCTCATGAAAAGACTCAAATTCATAGACAAACATTCAAATATGTACTTTGATACAACACCCTCTATTATTATAATGTAAAAGGAACTTTACTACACTTTGTAATGATAGAATAAGTTATTTTTCTCCTTGAAAAATCACATGGGAGTATTTATGGTGATCACTATAGCAGCCACACTATAACCCAAAAATCCCTACATATGGGTTACTTTTGGTCTACTCTTGAAAAAGATATCATTGATTTTGATAAAAAGTGTAATCCTTGTTAACTCCATGATGATTTCATCTACTCCCCTATAGCTAAACTCCAAACCTTGAAATCTACTTGACCATTCTCTATGTGGGGATTAGATCCCATTGCCAAGTTGCCTAGATCACAGGATGGTCATGTGTTCATTATCACTGCCACTAAATATTTTACCAAGTGGGTGGAAGCCATGCCTATTGTTAAAATTATTGGTATTACCATTTCCAAATTTATTCTCAATCAAATCATCTATCATTTTTGAGTTCCTTATACCATCATTTTTTATAATGATGGAAACTTCAAAAATAAATATATAAGACAACTATGTGCAAAATTTAAAATTACACATAAATTATCAACACCTTATCATCCTCACTGCAATGGCCAAGTAGAATCCACTAATAAAATTATGAAAAAAATCTTATAAAAAACTATTAGTGAATATCGTATTGATTAGCATCTCCAATTTTAACCCACACTTTGGGCTTATCGCACTAACATACATACTACTATTAAGGCAATGCCATTTTCATTATTATATGGGTCTGAATCGATTTTACCTCTAGAATTTGAGTTATCATCCCTACACATTTCTCTTCATGGTATTATTCCTTATGAGAAATTACATGAGGCCCATCTCCATGCTTTTGATTTCCTTGATGAGTGACATCTAGCTACTTTACAACATAACCACTAATATAAAGCCCGCATTGCTAAACAACATAATAAAAATTTCAAAGTCTAAACTTTTAATATTGGTGACCTAGTCCTCAAATTAGATTATACACATGAAAAATAAGGTAAGTATGTCCAAAAAAGGTGAGGTCCTTACCTTGTAAAAGACATCCTTGGTCTGAGTACTTATAGATTACAAACTAATGGAGGACACATTTTCAAAGAACCCACTAATGCTCAATTTTCAAAGAAATATTTTGTTTGATTTCTCACATACTTCCATATCCTTTACATACTAACATTTATTAAAGGTTTCATGCAAATTTCTCTAATATGTAGCTTTACATTAATCTTAGTAGCCTTAGTTCCTAACATGGGTCCTTCGGTCTATCTTTATTACTTTCATTTAGTTTATGAGTTACATCATAAGACCACAGATAGGACCCATACATCATCATGAATGTATATTATTACTTAATCTATTATTCACTTACTTTTTATTTTGTGAATTAAAATATAAGACCTTAGATAGGACCGGGCCCTCCTCACAAAAATATTTTCATATTTTCACCTACCTTGGTTTATCTTTTATGAGTGGTAGTGTAAGACCTTGGATAAGACTAAAGTTTCCTCATAAAATTTAAAAAATTATTAAACCATCTTTAAATTAAGAATTTTTCTTAGAAATTAAGATACTGGTTAAAGATTGTGATTTCATACTCTCAAAATTAGTTATGTTTCTTTTATGCTAACAACTTTAAACAAACTATTTTTGCATGTTTTTATACACTTATTTTTTTTCCTTATGATATAGAATCATGCTTACATGTCATTATATCCTTTTCACATTGTCACAGTTTTTAATATTTGAGGTAACTCAATCATTTTAGGTTCATTCTCCTTTCCTCCCCTATATCCATTCCATATTGGGCACACCAAGGTCAATTTCAAGATTGCATTCTTGTTTAACATGATAGTACAAGAGACTTAGACACCATGCTCTCTAAGTTATTTTCCTTAGCTATCAAGCCTAATTTTTATAGTGACAATCATTTTTAACACCCATGCTAGTTTTTTGAATACTTATGGAGGAGGAATAGAAAAAGCCTTCAAAAATTTAAAAGTTGAATCATTTACAAACAAAAGGAAATGATAAAAAGGCAAAAATAAACATTCAAAAGTCAAAATCACACCAAAATATGTGATTATCAAGCACATATTATATTCTATTCTATTCTCAAACTCCACAGTTAGCCTCATGATAGATTTGAGGTCCATTGGGATGTGATAGGTCAGTAGAATGGGATAGGAGATTTCAAAATTTTATATAATACTACCTACTTTCTCGCACAAGTACTCAATCTTCACAGTAAATCGATGGCTTTATAAGGGGTCCTGAGGAACATGAAATACATTGTGGGAGGTAGATCCATTTTTATTTTCATGCATATATCCTTCATTGGATTATATTTATATTTCACTAAATAAATCTAAATTTGTGTGGCTAAGGCAAGCCTTCTAGAGTCATCAATGTCAAAAGTATTCTTGTTTTGCTAACTTAATTTGAGTGTCTTGATGCTGATAAAGATTTTTTACCTTGGTACTACCTACATTTCCCCCAAAACCCATATCATTCCCCCCTTGAAAGGCAAGTTTGTTTCTAAATCTATTTCCCAACTTCTGTATTCCCATTCTTCATCTCTTCTTAAAAACATTCTACTAAGAGTTTTGTTTTGGTTTAATTTATCTTAAAGAACAAAAATTGTATTTTTGAGTGACTATGCATTAATTATTTTCATCATTGCTTTATCCTTCTCAAATTTCCTTATTTTTATTTAAAAAATTATAAACTTTTTGGTCACTCTTTTTGCAAATAATCTTGTTCCATTTCTCTATTTCACTTTTTCCATTGTTGAGTGAGTTTGGATTGTTACTTCTCACTCATCAATGTTATTTTACTTTATGATCTTTTTCCATATTTATTTAAATATGGTTTGTTACTTGTTTTACATCGATGTTGGATTAATTATTTTAGTTTTATGTGTCCTTGGTTTTATTTGGTTTGTTACTTTTCTTACTTAAGGTACATTTATTTGAGTTTTTTGACCATTCAGTAGCCTTAGATTTTTGGTTACACAATTTACTCTCATTTTATCCATTTTTTATTGGTATTTTTTTTATAATTTAGCATTTATAACCCTATATTACCAATTGTCCAAGTGACTTATTCAGTTATGCAAAGTTCATTTACATTGTTTTCCCTATGATTGTTTATTTTTGTTCTTTAGTTTTCTATCCCTAGAGTTTATCCAAAGTCGCCAATGCACCCTCCACAATCAAAGACCAAAAATACAATAGTAAATTATTCATTAATAGAGGTAACTCAAGATATGTATATGATGCTTTTAGTTATTTTAATTATTTCCTTACTACAATTTATTAGCTCAGTGTTCTGTGTTGCTTTGTTTTTTCTCTAAGCACCATCCCATATTACAACTATGTGATATGTGATGAGCTTCAAGTGGGGAATATATATACACATAATATTCTAAACTTTATTAGTTACTAATTTTTTTCTATTATAAGAACCCATCAAATCTTAATCTCTTTGAGTGCATGCTTAAAGGGTGCACTGAGAAAGGGGTTGGCAGACCTTTGGTGCATCACAAGATTATTGACCCCTAAATAATTACCTTAAACCACTATAAGATACTTTTATCCAATTTCTTAATAAATAAAAACATATTTATACACTCCCCTAAGTAATTCACCACCCAAAATAGCCCCTACCTAAGTAAACACCACTTTTATACTACATCAACTTGGTTGACCTTGTTGGGAATTTAATGCACATTACAGAACTCTATCGGCCCAAGTCAGCATAGTTAAAGGCCTAATAGCTTTATTTATTTCCCAAAAAGATTGACCTAGATAAACTTATTAGATAAATTATCGAGGGGGTTTAGGGTCAATCCTTGGCTATAAATACCCCCTCAACTTTATTTTTAAATACAGGATCATTCTATTATCCATCATTACAACTCATAAATATGTTTATACTATCATTTGGAGGTTTCACTGCTTAGGTTTTTACCTTGGAGTAGTATCACTTATCTTATGGATATCTTGGATGCATATGAAAAGTATTGTAGTCTAGATTTGATCTATTCTTGTGATCCTTACAAGCCACAATAACCTCTTTCAAAGTAGCATTAGGCAAGGGAGAGATTGAGGCATGATGAGTTCACTTCAACAAGGTAAGTACACTCCTATCCCTTCATAATTTAGTTAAGTAGAAGTTTTAAAATTAATGAATTGAATTATATCTCTCCTTGATTAGATTAATTTTATATTGTCTTGAATATAATTATATTTTCTTGTTTATTATCTTCCCCATTTATGCACAAACTCTAGTGAGCATTAGATTAGCTAGCATATTCATTTTCTATATTAACTTTCATGTTTATTTAGTAAATTAGTTTATTTTTATTTTTATTACAATTATAAGACCTAGATAGGGTTATTACATGATGACATTTGACTAGAGGCCTTGGAAAACTCTCCTTTGCCATTATATGGTAATAAATTCCTTCATATTAGGTTTAGAAAATCCATCATTGGTCATGACCTCAATATAACAAATTATTGTTAAGTGGCTTGCTAGTTGATTACCTTATTCAAGTTTGGATATTACTAAATAGGATAAGTTATAGATTTGTCTTATTTTTCTTGCATAGACATTTTACTTAAATCTTTTTTTTATTTTGATATGTGAGTTTTTATTTTGGTTATTCATCTTTCCTCTTTATCATGGGTAATACCAATTTTGGCCCTTTTTTTCCTTTTAGATAGGTCCATGATATCTAGACAAGAGTGGCCTATGGCCCTATTAATGAAGCACAGACTTGTCTAGGAATAATTTTGGGAATTTATTTCAAGTCACCTTTCATTTAATTTTTATTTTTGTCTATTGGATCTTATCTTTGGTCAGATTTTATGCACCAATAGATCCCAAATTCAAAATCAATACATAGATAAATAAAAGGTTCCTCTAAAGAATTAAATATGGTTCTCCTCACTCTCAAAATTTATTCAAATATTTTCATGTTCTATCTAAAGGTTTGTTGAAGCTATATTTTAGGTTGAATTTAAATCTACATACATGTGTTAAGGGTAAAATAAGAGAAATATCATCTAGACTTGCATTCATAATTTCACACATACGCATAAGTGGGAGAACTATATTTGAGTTTGAGCCCTCTTTAAAGTATTGTCAATGTAATTTATCACTTGGTCATTCAATATGGATTGGTCAAGGTTAGTCCACATGAATCCCCTTCACCTGACACCCCTCCTCATTTGATTCTAATTTATTTTAGGGTGTAGGAAACTAGGGTTATATCATTTCAAGTATTTTGCATGCCATCAAATGTGAAAGTGTGTTAACAACCCTAATTTAGATAGGTTTAAGTAGTGCAATGATCATATTTTTTCAATAGTTAACAAGGATAAGTTTGTAGTGAATGGACTCAAATGCACTACATTGGTGTCCATTTACAATTCACATCCAAGAATATTTTTTACTTCCACCTCTAATATGTCACTGTCAATATTCTACTTCTTTTTGTATTTTCTTGTCAGTCATTAAACATGGTCAACTGGGACAAGTTTATGGTTAATAGACTTGAATTCCTTGCACTGACATCCACTTACAGTGGACCTATCCAATTTTTATTTTTTATTCTTTCCTTAATTTTGAGCATGCACAATCACCTTTCTTATTGATTTCCACTTTAAGACAATCATAATAATCATTAAAAATATGTGTGCAAGCTAAGTATATCTCTTCCTAATGTTTTTAAAAACTAGCAATTTTAATTATTTAAAAAATTATGAAAATTAGAATTGTTGAATATTGTATATCTTTAGAATTTTGATAATCTTTGGTTTTATACCTATTATAACACATTACCATTTTTTTTTTAAAGGTAAAATAAATTGTACCAAAATAAGGCCTAAGTGAATGAGCATATATCTTTATTTTCTAAACATGCATCTCATAGGATAAGGGTGAGAACTAGATATACACATGTTTACTTATTGACATGCATGATTACTGAGTGAAAAATTATACACTTATTTTAAGGGTATGACGAGGGCTAACCAAAGTAGGCTCCTCAACCAAAACACTAATTTTTTATGTCTTTCTAAGTTTAGACTTGAAAGTAGAGAAGGAGAGAAAACTATAATATTTTCATGTATTATTATTCTTATTATAGATGATTAATGGATATCATCTACTAATTATGTATTTCATAAAGTTTCAAGCTATAAGAATCTACATCATTATTTTCAGTATAGGTCAACTATTGTTAAGATAATTCATTTCTAGTCTTTCCACTACCAGGTCATACAATTATAATCACCATCTCAAATCACTTCTTACTTTATCGAGTTTTTAATTAACTTTTTAAGGACCCTCTTCTCTACACTTTTAACTTCCATAAGAATCTAGGTCACTTACAAATAGGTATTTATCTATCTATTTCTCTTGTAAATTCTTATTTTGAGGTACATTTATTAATCTTCCCTCTCTCAACACATATGTAAATTTTTATTTACTGTATTTAGATTCAATTTACCTATTGTGCCATCATTTTATGTGGTTGGTGTAATTTTTTTATCGCTTGTGTGCCCTACACATAAATTAGTTAGGTGAACCAAATCCTTACAATCATCAAAATTTGCATCCTTCTCCTCTAGGCCTAATTTTATTGTTTTTTTATTGCTTTAGGGTCTATGAACACTTTTTATTGATTTTTATTTATCGTTAAGATTATCATAATTTATAATCTTTGGTTATTATTCCCTTTGAAGATTATGTATATTTTTGTGGTTCTTCTATTTCCTCATAGGTAGATGTGATTCATATATAGAAATTAGTTATATGATATTATGTACATGGAAGGTTCCTAGCTTTTGTATGTTACTAGGAATGATGATTAGGTTGTTTTAAAAAAAATTATCAATTATTACATGTTTATTTCCTCATATATATCATATAATTTTATCTTATGGTTTAAAACATAATAGAGTTATATGCAATAGTGATGTTTTATGTCTTGATACTATTCTAAGATAACTTTGCTTTAGTTCTTTTTAATGATACATATTATGTGGTTCATTATATGATGACATGTTATGAATTATATGTTGAAAAAAAATATAGGAGTAGAACATGCAATTTATCCATCCCTCCTCTTTCCTCTCAATAATAAGATGCAGTTAACCAAAACAACCTTCCTAAAGATTCTATAATGTAAGTGCATGCTGCAAAGAATTATGATACCATATATCAACTTAAGAATACCCATGCCAAATTATTTATCATAGAATTTCTCGTGAGGTATAATGTTTATAAATATATAATTTATGACATTGTGTGTGATGTTGCTTTAACACATGATATCAAACCTACGTATTTTTTTTTATTAAAACCATGAAAGATAGTGTTTACTTTTTATAGAGTGTGGACCAAAATTCACCCTTTCATATTTAGTTTATCATTCATATTAAAGGGATTAAACATGTTTTTATCAACAATGGTTTAGGATTAAGTATTTTTAGTGAGACTTTTCTTGATGCACTAGGCCTTGGATAAAATTATCTTACACCTTTGGATATGAACATTAAAGGATGTGATAATCAATTAAGAAAGGATTTAAGAAAAATTATATTGAATATAATAGTTGAATAACAAACTTTAACTATGGAATGGCAAGTGATACTTAATAATGTGAGTTATAACATTTTACTTTGTAGACCATGGATTCATACTATAAATTTGAACCCTTATACATTACATAAATGCTTAAATTTTATTTATGATAGATTCATATATACTCATCCTATGGATGATGTTCTTTTTTTATTTTTTAAAATGGTATAACCCATGAAAAGAGTCATTCCATATCTCAAATCACTGCAACCATCTATTGTGGTACCTAAATAATACATTCCAATAGAAAAAGTAAATATGTTTGAGATGGGTGAAAGTATTAAAACCAATGAGTATAATGGAAATCATAATGATGGCATAGACAAACATTTTTCCAAGTTTAAATTTATACCTATCATTCTAGGGGAATATAGAGATGACATGCATACCTTTAGTATTAGTCAACTATATTTCGCCCTTAAAGACTATGGAAGATCTATTTAATCTTTAGTGCTTAATGATATTGTTTGATCTAAAATTTATATGGTGTGGGATAGGGTTAGGAATATATAAATAGCTCAAGCACAAGGGTGATAAACTAATCTATATCAAGCCAATTAATTATGAACTCAAATAAATGAATATTCTAAATTATAATATTGAGATATGCTAAATATAGAAAATAATAAATTAAAATATTTTAAATTGATTGCAATACCAAAGATCAATGATATTTAGTTGGGTTTACTATGCATAAGTAGATCTAGACTAGAAACAAGTGGTAAGTATGCAAGATCAGTATTCTAGACTAGTCATCAGATTCTAGAAATTATACTTATGTAGTCGTAGATACTACCATTGGATCTAGATACTAACATTGATGATAGTGTATGATTGTGACACAAGTGTTTAGTACAAATTAATGACTAGATCTTGATGCAACCAACTTCATTATTATGTTTTTTCTATCACCTTTCTACTAATAATTCATATCTAGGATATAAGTTGTCACTCTTTGCCAATTGATCAAACCCTAGCTCTTCACCTTTCTTCACCCTTAGAATGAGTTTGCTAAAAATCATCTAGTGGGATCATGATGTTGATTTGACCCCAAATACTCCTCTATCAATTAATATTGCCTACATAGCCAATACTCTAAGGAGGGCCTCAAACTTATGTAGTTCTCCCCTATATGTGGGAATGTGAGTGCACGAGGGTGAAATATACAATATAAAGATACATGTAATGATCTAGATTTCAATTTGACAAATATCACTCATGGGTTGATCTTTAAATGTTTTAGAACTGTAATGTGATTACTCATATGTTTGATATTCAAATAGGGATGAATAGGGTAGAATAGTTTGGTTGTGTAGTTGATTGATTGGGCTTTAGTAGGTGTTTGCTTGGATTTACTATATGAGGAATGAAAAGGATTATATTTTTATTTAAACCACACCTTTTAAAAATATCTTATAGTAGGGTTAAATAAGATAAATAGGTGGATCCATAGGTTTTGAAACATTTTCAATTGGGATGACTTTTGACAACTAGACATTAGATAAGGATTTGGATACTATTATCAGTGATAGTGTCCCTCTATGGCCATTGGTGTCTATAAGTCTAAAAAATAGGCATGGATCTAAAATTGATAGTGAAGGATTGTCATTGATTTTTAAGTTTTTTGGTAGTGTAGGAGAAATGGTTCATTAGAATGATATGGATTGAACTAAGAGATAAGCATTTAGGCATAGTGAAATGATGAATGTGAGCCTTATAGTAGCATGGAGGTCTAAAATTGAAAGGAAGACCCCTGATTGATATTTTTCAAATTTAAAAGACTAATATGTTATAAATATTTATTTTTAGTATCTACATCTTCCCTGTTTAATTTAATAATGTATAAAGATGAAATTACTAGTTTAAAAGAAAGAAATGTGTACCTAGGTCTATATAACACACCTTGCCTTTGATTTTTTTGGTGTTCTAACTATAACCAAGAGCATGTTATAGTATAAATTAGTGCATATAATCTAAAATTTTAAATCGCTAAAATTCTTGAAAAGAAATAAATTAAAGGAGTACACTCATGTGTTGATGTAACCATGTTGCCTCTTGATGCTTTAACTTGGTAAATATGTTTCCTTATAAAGCATTGGAGCTAAAAGAGGTTCAAACCTAAACCTTGGATATTTTAAGAGGGATATTGGAAGGTATTATTCCCCCAATCTAGTGCAAGGATGAGTTGTGACACGGCCATTGAGATCATTGTATCTCAATCACATAACTCAAGTGTGAATAGGTAATCTAGTGAGGGTGAATGATTTAATCAAATCATCTTATAAATATAGTGAGATTGGGTGATTTAATCACTCTAACATATTAATATGGTGAGGTTGAATTATTTAATCAATTCAACCTATAAAATGAACCAACTATTGTAGCATAAAAGACTCAATAATTGGTGCATCCTAGTAAATAGTATAATTGGTAAATTTTATGATTTTTGGTGCAATATCATGGAATATGCACCTCTAATATGTTTTATCTAGATTATATGTTTCATAAATATAAAAAAATGTGTTTCAAATCTATGCAAAATATGTAAAAAGTATATGATTCTGACCCAAGTATATATATGAATCATGAAACTAAACTTTGAGATTGTGCAAGTGTGGAGGTCATGTCTTTATGGCATGCCCCAACTAAAATTTGGAGATGTTGAGAAAGTTTTTTAAGTGTGTATTTCATGCCTTTATTACATGACCACACTAAAATATACAAACTATGAAAAATGTGGAGGTCATGCTTCTATGACATGCCCCCACTGATATGCACCCCCTTTTGAGGTGAGGGAAATAGAATCTAGATAGGTTCCTTAATTAAAAAGGATAATGTAGCTATATAATCTATGTGTTCATCATGCATCATATATGGATAACATGTATAAGTAGATATATATAATGAAACTCATAGTAAATGATCACATCAAGCTCTAATGTGTATGATATAGATCATGGAAATGTTTAGAGGTAACAATATAAGATCAGCAAAAAATCAAGCATGCACATGAGAGAACTCAATGTAATGAAAAATAAGTTTCCAAGGAAAAATCATACAATGGGCATGTTTAAACATCATATAGTTGAAAAGGGTGTCATATTTAAATGCCCAATCAACATAGAATGACATATATAAATGTCCAATCAACATAAAATGGCATAAGGGCCAGCAATCAAGGAACATATTCAAATGTTCCACAAGAAAGACAATAGAAATAAAATGGAATACACTCAAATAAGTGATAATATGAATGAATCATAAGAAACCAACATAAACATATCATACTAGTTCATGTATATACGTGTTAGCAAAAAATATTATGTAACATAGCATATCAAGTACACTATGAAAAATATGAGCATGAATATAAACATTTATAAGCATCAATATATAATATCAAACATGATAATGTATAAATAATCATAAAGGATATGTAATATGTATCAATCATGATCAAAGAAGCAGATGCCCCCAACATACTATATGATGGGTATAGGAGAGGTCACATTTAAAAGTGGATATATCATGTGTTTGGGTATGCCTCTATCACACTCAAAGATGTGTAAAACATGTGTATATATAAATGAAATGATATGTTATCGACTAACATAAATCAAACAAAATATATGTTAAGGAGCTAATAAACATGGGATTTTTTATTATTTTTGTATTTTTGAATGATTTGAATGTTTTTGTATTTTATTAAACATTTTATTATTTTTTATTTTTGGAATATTTTAGAAATAAAAGGCTAGACTATGATCCCATATAATGGATGTTCATAGGTATCTCCAAACATGGAATATGATACATCAAACTATTGATACTTCCAAGGAGCATACATAGGTTTCATATATGGATCTGAAGAATGTGTGGTATTTTGCATGTGTAATAAGACTTTGCAATTGTGAAGAAAAAATAGGAGTTAGGGTTAATGTAACCCATCATTGAGTGCTTTGTGGTTTACTTGGATTAGTCATAATTAGAATATGTTTAGTTACTCTAGGTAACTAAGTATGTTATCTAGGAATATTATATGAGTATTTCATGGAATCCATTGTATATCTTTGGTGCAAAGGCCTTTTAAGTGTGGGCCACCTAGAAAATAGGATTTTATGTTGCTTACCCTTTCCTATAGGATTAACCTTTGTAGGTTTGATAATTATCTATCTTTGAATGATCTTATCTTATTTAAGTGGATGTTCTATGGAATTTTGGAAACTATGACTACCCTATTGGTATGAATGAATTTAATATGCCCATGCACTATGGAAGGTATTGTGTAGTATTTATGTATCCAAGGTTATCCCAATAGCATATCAAAGACTCATGTATATGGTGTAACTTAAAAGGTGGTAACCACATGTGTTGGACCAAATTATAAAGGTAAATTAATCTCATCAATAATGTGTTGTGACATCCCATCAAACGCTATGATAGTTTTCATGGAAGGGTATAAATCACAATGTGTATATCACAAATGTGTAATTAATGCCATTGTATATATGCTCTATCTAAATCCATTATTTACCATAACACTATGTATAATTTTATAGTCAATGTATGCTCAAATAAATAATGAATGAAGATCTAAGTCATCATCCACTATTTCATTATCATTAAATATAATAAAAGGTCTCTAAACCATAGGAGGTATTATGTGTGTATAAGTGCCAATAATAACATCTAATGGGTGCCCCTAATGTGATGGAGGAGGATGTGCAAAATATACAATTTTAGCTTTTGGATATTTCTTAGAATGATCTTGTAAAGGATTGTTAAATTTTTTTTATTCTAGTGATCACCAGGTTGTGAACCTGAATCCTTTAGAGGATCATCAAAGTTAATATTTTCATAATCAATAAAGTCTTGGATCTTATGATTTAAGGTATAACATGTTAGGGTGTGGAGCTAAAAGCTTCACCTAAGGCAAACATGGAGGTTTTTGGAGTATGCAGTCACCAGCATCAGCAGGCCACAACCGACGTCAGTCAGTGGACATGCAGAAGAAAACTGACATCGACAGGGATTAGTCGGTGTCGGTCACCTCAAGTCAAGCGGGGACCGATGTCGATCGCCTGTGGCGGTTAGAACTGTTGTTGACGAACAGTCAGTTAAGTGAACGTGTTGTTTGCATGATGAAGACCAATTAGAGGCTTGAGCCGCAAGTCTAATCATTATATGCATGAGATCTATATAATAGACTCATGGGCTGTATTGTTAAGTGTTGAACTTGTAGAAGAGCTATGTAGAGCTTGGAGAGTTCTTCCCATGGTGGAATCAAGTAAGATTCCCCATGTATGTAAGATCAGGTTTGGTCAGCAGGGAGTTGCAGGATCATGGTGGAGATCTACATGTGATAAGTAAGATCAGGTTGGTCTGTAGGGATGTGTGTATGCGAGGGTCAAAAGGAGATTAGTGGGGGAGTAGGATCCAAGGTGACATCAATACATCAGGATTAGGACCATGGTGAGATCTACTTGGAGTACCGGTTCGTACTTGATTGTACATATGTATAATGAGGTGAACAACAGCTTGTGTTAGCTGTGTGTTGTGACCTATGAGAGAAGATTACTCAGGTGGGAAGATTACTTGGAGCCCTTGAAGAGGAAGCCTCACAGAGGTGGAAGAAGAGTGTGATTTCTTTATTGTAATTTCCTTTGTAATGAGTTGAATACAATTGTGTGTTGCCTCTTATATTCTGTGTGTTTTCTCATTCTAGTTACTTGTGTATTCTTCTATGTTATTCCACATGTTTAATTGCTTATACAATGGTAATCATGTGTGCTCTTAAATCTAACAAGTTTTGTCAAAGCTTTTGGGAACTTCGGTCCTATCAAATGGTATCAAAGCCTGGTTGTAGGTTTAAGAGTCTGATACTATCAAATGGTATCAGAGCGAGGTTGGACATTCTCAGAGTGAGTTTGACTAACAGATGTCCCAGATCTATTATGTGTTGTTGATTATAGGTTACTCACAGGGGTTGCTATTTGAGTGGGAGTATAGCAATGGTAGAAGAAGGTAAGCTGAGGATGAAGAAAGTCAGGCACAGGATTAACACCACAAGGAGTGTGGTGGGTTGTCTTCAAGTGGGAGCTTGAAGAGGAATACAAGCCAGGATGCAGATTAGATAGAGTACTGGTTTAGGTATAGGTGCAGCTATTTATCTCCAAGTGGGAGATTGTTAGGGTGTGGAGCTAAAAGCTTCACCTAAGGCAAATAGGGAGGTTTTCAGAGTATGCAGTTGCCAGCGTCAGCAGGCCACAATTGGCGTCGGTCAGTGGACGTGCAAAATAAAACTGACATCAACAGGGATCGACCGGTGTTGGTCACCTCAAGTCAGGTAGGGATCGATGTTGATCACCTGTGGTGGTTAGAACTGCTATTGATGAATAGTCAGTTAAGTGAACGCGTTGTTTGCATGATGAAGACCAGTTAGAGTCTTGAGCTACAAGTCTAATCATTGTATGCATGAGATCTATATAATAGACTCATGGGCTATATTGTTAAGTGTTGAACTTGTAGAAGAGCTATGTAGAGCTTGGAGAGTTCTTCCCATGGTGGAATCAAGTAGGATTCCCCATGTATGTAAGATCAGGTTTGGTCAGCAGGGAGTTGCAGGATCATGGTGGAGATCTACATGTGATAAGTAAGATCAGGTTGGTCTGTAGGGATGTGTGTATGTAAGGGTCAAAAGGAGATCAGTGGGGGAGTAGGATTTAAGGTGACATCAATACATCAGGAGTAGGATCATGGTGAGATCTACTTGGAGTACCGGTTCATACTCGATTGTACAGATGTACAATGAGGTGAACAATAGCTTGTGTTAGCTGTGTGTTGTGACCTATGAGAGAAGATTACTCAGGTGGGAAAATTACTTGGACCCCTTGAGGAGGAAGCCTCACAGAGGTGGAAGAAGAGTGTGATCTCTTTATTGTAATTTCCTTTGTAATGAGTTGAATACAATTGTGTGTTGCCTCTCATATTCTGTGTGTTTTCTCATTCTAGTTACTTGTGTATTCTTCTATGTTATTCCGCATGTTTAATTGCTTATACAATGGTAATCATGTGTGCTCTTAAATCTGACAAGTTTTGTTAGAGCTTTGGGGAACTTCGGTCCTATCATAACATCTATTTGTATAATGTCCATGCCTTGGCGATAGTCATAATATGAATTAGCATAATATCTTTTGGGTAAAGGTCAACTCATATCAACCTTTATGGGATAAGGGATATATAGGACATGACACTCCACAAGCTTCTAAAGGAAACAAGTTAGAGACTTAGGTAATCATGTAAATTGTCTCTTAATGCATTATATAAGATGAGTCAATTTTGTTTTTATGGCACTATGTTAATCATTGTGGTTGTTTCCTTTTCAGGTTTTGTAACTTTTACCTTGCAGTTTAGTTTGTTATGAACTTGTTATTAGATGTAGTCAGTGTGTTTGCTACGTATTTAAACTTATTCAAGGAAATAATATTCATTTCATGGTCTCAAATAATATGGCATAAATCATCGTAACATTTGAAATTTTTAAAATTATGGACTCATGTAATAGTAAACTTTGCTTGAAGATGCCTTGATGTTATTTATTTGTCATTGGATTTTTTATTTTGGACAACATTGTTTTATATCTCAAAACATATTCATTGATAGGTTCATTGGTTCCTTGTTTGATCTAAAGTATGAGCATATGACATATTTTTAATGATATTGATAGATAAATATGCTAGAAACTAATCTACTAGAGGTTTGAATGTTCTTTTTGATTAGATTGGTAAATCATATAACCATCATATAACACAGTCCTTTATGATCCTTGGAAATAATTTGGTCAAAATTTTATCATTTGAGGCATAATCAAGGCATGTTGCACATAAAGATCAGAGATATTGTTTAGGATCACCCTTGTCATCATAAAATGTGAACTTGGGTGCAACAAAACCAATTATAAAAGGGTGTAAATATATTTTAGGTGCAATATGATTATGTAACACATATTTCGAATCAATAGCATAAGGTGTTTCATAAAATTTTGATCAATGTTGGTAACCTTATCCTAAAAAAAATAATAGTTTGCATAAGATCTTTCAAATTTTTATCACTAACATTTGAAGTTTGAGAAGTCACCAAATGAGATGCAAACATGGTTTGAGTTGATATAGGCATCACAACTAATTATTAGGTTGAAGCGTTAATGGTTTGATGGAGTATGTATCAATAGTAATATTTTCTTTAGGGAATAATGATTTGAAAACTTAATCCATGCCCTCACTAGATGTAGGAATTGATGATGTGCTTAAGGGAAGGTTTATTGGTTTGGAATCAGTTGTAGTACTACCTAAGGATTCACCATCACTAGGTGAGGATGCCTTAACCTTAACATGCTTATTGATCTCATCTCTTATAACATACAAAAATGCATTCATTAAAGAGGCCTTAATTTTATTGAGATTATTGACTAGTGCTTCCTTATCTTCCATTTGAAAATGATTATTTTGATTAACATTTTACATCACTTATAAATGAAAAATTTAGAAATTGAAACTATAGTTTAAAACAATCAGAAAATAGAAAACCCTAAGTCAATCTATGGTTTGGAGATCAAAGGTTAGGTTCACAAAATGTTTAACCCTTAATTGATATAGCATGGGATAAGGTTAATAATATATAAATATATCAATAACAAGGGTGATATACTAATATATAATAGGATAATTAATTACAAACTCAAATAAATGAATATTCTGAAAGATGTTCAATTGATTGTAATACCCAAGAGAAATTATACTTACCTAGGTTTTTATTATGCAAAAGCATATTTAGATCAGGAATTGGTGGATGTTTAACCCTAAAATATGATCTAAGGTGATCTTGTTGTTAACCCTATATTTGATGAAAGTGGTATATATAAATTAAATGGCACAAGGTCGATAATCATATCTATAGCATGTCAAATAGATGCTAAACTTAGATATAAGCATACACTAAATTTATTATGCTAAGATAGTCTAAATATATAAAGTACAACTATTTTAAATATGTAAATGACAAATAAATAATGTACTTAACTTGTTTTGATGCTCATGCAATTTTGGATCTAGAACAGGTAGAAAGCAGGCTGGAAGGAAATTCTAGAACAGTTGTTATATTCTAGATTTGATGCTTCTCAATTTATAGATATTAATCCTAGCCTAGGATAGTTATGTCGACACTAATGTATGGGTTTAACATAAATATCCTATATGTAATATCTACTATATGTGATCACATAGATGTTTCTAGGTTTTGTCTCACCTTCACTCAGGTATATTTAGATTTGGGTCATAGACTATTACTCCTTATGAAATTTCAAAACTCGAGTTTTTCATTTTCATTGTGACCTTGGGGGAAAATGGCTTAGTGTGCACACAATGTCAAGATTACCCAAAATACCCCACTATCATAGGGTTGTACCTACATAACCAATACTCTAAAAGAGGGCCTTAGACTCATGTATTTCTCCCCTATGTGTTGGTTTATGTGTGAATCATACAATATTTATAAAGCAAGTATAATAGTGACCTAGCTTGTAACTTAGCAAATCAAGGTCTTGGGATAATCCTTTAGTAATTCAAACCTATAGATGTGTTGCAACTATGACTGGTATGAAAATAAGGAGTCTTTATTTAATTGAATGCTTGATATAGTGCTTTTGATAAGTTGCTTAGGTCTCTTTGGTCTTTTACCAGGTGAGGAATGAATGAGATTTAATCTTCCATTTATATCAATCCATTTAGAGTAATAATTCATATTAAATCACTTAGGCTAACCATTAGGATACATTTCATTTGTAAATTGGATAAATTTAGGGCACTAAACACTTTCATCAAGTTAGGACACTAACTTCAATGCTAGTGTCTATCTTAAACATTAGTGTCTATGGAGAAAGAAAGTAGGTAAATGTTCAGAATGTGTAGAGATAAGTACATTTTAAGAATTTTGGAAAGATAGAAGACCTGGGTCATTAACATAAGACTAGTCAAACTAAGAGATATAGACTAAGGGGCACAATGATAAAGTAGATGTGAGACTTGTCAAAGTTGGAAAGGTAAGAATTGAGAATAACAACCAAGGTATGAGTTTACCAAGTGTACAAGACTGAGGTGCTATATAATCATAAAATAATGTCCATATGTATCCTTCCCTTTAATTTAGTAATGAAATTACTAGTTTAAAGGAAATGAATATGTACCTAGGTATGTGTGCACACCTTATCTTTATGTGTGCCCAACTTGAGTGTTTTGCTAGTGACTGACCTACAACCAAGAGCATGTTATAGTATAAAATCAGTGCATATAATCTAGGATTTAAAGTACTTGAAATATATTGAAATTAAAATAGCAAGGTTTAGGATTACACTTGTGTGTTGATGTAACCACCTTGCCTATTGGCAAGTTGATTTAAAAAGGATGTATCATTATAATGCTTTGAAACTAAGATTAGACAAATATAGATAAATATTGAAACTACATATATCCAAGGAGATAGAAAGAGAGATTGGGAGAGAGAGATTGGAAGGCATATGCCCCCAACTTTGGAGGAAAAGTGAGTTACCACTTGGCAACTGAGATTAGCTCAATCGTGCAACTAATGATAATTATAAATTGGTGAGGTTAGATGATATAATCAAGTCCAACTTGAAAAATTGGAAAGATGGAGTAATTTAATCATCTTGACCATATCAAAAATCAAACCAACTAATATAGTAGATTGGCTCAATAAATTATGTAAAAGTCTATGGGGTATCAATACACAATGTTTGTGATGTGGTAATAGTCCATAAAAGAGTTTTGAAATCTCAAACTGATTTTTGTTTTGTAATATTAGGCATAAATTTTCATAGCATATGCACCTTAGATATGTCTCATGATAAAATTATGTATAAGAATAGTACTAATATATAAAAAAATTCCACAATAGTGAATCTAAATTACATAACTATGTGCTTTGGCCAATTTGAAAAACTATGTAAGTGTGGAAAACATGATTCCAAAGCATGGCCCCACTATATATGAAAAAATATAAAGCTGATATAAGTACCAATGTGGATAACATGTTCCCAAAACATGCTCCCACTATAATATAGAGATTTTAAATATTTAATAGGTATGGATAACTTGCTTCCAAAGTGTACTTCCACTAAAACTAGGAACTGTGAATGTGTGGAATCTATGCCCATATGACATGCCCCCACTAAATCTAAAAATTGATACAAGTACTATATATTAAATGAGTGTGGATAAAATGTTGCCAATGTATGCCCTCAATGAATCTATAAACTATGCCAAGTGTAAAGAACATGCCTCTATGGCATTCCTCCACTTATATTCCCCCCTTTGAGGTGAGGTAAAGATAGGAACTGGTAGTTACCTCACCTCAAAATGATAAGACAATTGTATAATCTATTAATGTAACCATGTAGCATATAGAAGGAACATGTCTAGGTAGATATAGCATTGAAGCACATAGAACCAATGTGATCACAAGTAATCCTAAAAAGAATTAAAAATATCATGTCAATGTCTATATAACAATAGTACAAGATCAATAAACAAACACACACACAAGAGCACTCAAATGTAATTCAAAAGACAATGGTCCAAGGAGACCATAAATAAGGGGCATGTTCAAATGTTGAACAATCGAAAGACATGACTTAGTAAAATGTATATAAATACAAGGATGACATATTCTAATGTACATGCAACAAACAATTACATATGTATATGTCAAATCAAGCATACATAGGCACAAGGGCCACCAACAAAGGAACATATCAAGTACCTTATATAAGATATAATTGTGGATAAAGGCATGTGTAAGTATATATGTAATTTCAAACATGATAATGTAGAGTGATCATCTAATCATATAACTTGTGTGTATCAATATCGAAGAATTAGACACCCCCAATGTTTACATGACATGAGTAGAGGGAAGGCCCAACATCTGAATAGGAATAGATCATGTATCTATGTATGTATGTATCACACTCAACTAGAAGTGTGACATACATGTATGTGTAGGAGTAACTAAATATGTCATCCATCAACATGGAACTAACACATAGATGCCAAGGAGCTAATAGAACATGTAGGTGCCGTAATTTTTTTTTAAAATTTTATTATTTTTTATTTGTTTGGTATTTTAGAACATTTTTTATTTTTTTCTATTTTTGTAATTTTGACATAGGTTTAATAAATTAGGTCCTCATCATCGAAAGGTGTAGTTCCACTTGTAAAGATTTTCATTTTGTTTTATATCACTTCAATGCCAATACTTCAATGTTTATATATAATGGTCTAACTGAATCCTATTGTACAAGCAAATAATCATGTCCATCATGTTGTATGTAAATCTCTATACGCATATTATGAAAGTTTACACACATGTTTGTAGTATCTAGCTTAGCATTCCACTCATCTAGCCAATTTTATCCAAACTTTAGTTTTAAAATTGGTTCATGTGTTAATATCCATATAGTGGAAGCTTCGACATGTGGGCCACAAGAAATGGGTAACTGAATGTATCCTTTATATTTTAGACCTAAGGGAGAATATATTAGTTCATTTTTAGTATGTCCCAATCATGCAATAAAATTAGTCACATAAGTTATATCCCACTTGTTTAGATCAAACTCAAAATGATGACAATATACCCCATTAATATTAGTAGTAATAGATAAATTGTCATACTTTTATCATTTGAGGTATACTTCTCTTCTAAAATATAAGAATTATTTTTCCTTTTACCTATTGTGGACCCATTATGTATGTGTTCTTTGCTCTTATATTGTTGGATTAGATTTTTTGATGCCACACATTGATTAGTAGTAAGGCCAATTATTTGATGGTAATTTTAATATGGTACTCCCTTTGTAGGTTGTGGTATATTACCTGATATGTGTCTAGTAGAAGGTAAAAAAATCATTCTACGTTCAATTAACAAAGATAAGATAGTATTAGTGGTATCATTATTTGTTGTGATTTGTAGCATTTAGGGTAAATATTTTTGAGAATACACCACATTATTTACATGATGTACTTACATTTGGCCCTTATAAGGTTGACTCAGTGATTTTAACCAAGAGGGATGTATGGAATAACAAACATTTACATGCTCATTTGTTAGTTTTATTTTTCCCTTATCTGGATTTAACTCTATATTTTTTGTAATTGGTTATAATTTCCATGTACCAGGACCCATAGGTTTGAATATGTTATGTGACAAGTGCTCTAGTGGATCAAATTTTAAATTTTGCATTTTCTCATCTATCACATCATAAGTTGTATCATCATAACTATCATATTAATATAATATGTGTCCATCCTTTTGCTCAGCATTGACCAATAAATGAAGTTTAAATGTTGGGGGCTCTTTTATTTGTTCTAGCTCTTTTGGTAATGGTTCTTTCTCTTTATGTGCATCTATATGCACTTTAGGATGTTGTCCCTTATTTGCATTTGGAGACAAATGAGTCATTGTAATTTACTCACATATTTCATACATGTGAATATGTTGCAAAGAGATGCATTATTGAGGTGGTACCACTGTAGGAATGCCCTTAGTTTTAGAATGTATCATTTTACAAAATTTGAATGGATCATCATCCATGATCATGGATAATAAGGTCCCAGCATGTATGAATTTTAATCATCGATGAAGTGTTGATGGGACAACTTCCATTTCATGTATACAAGGTCTACCCAAAATTAAGTTATAATGTAATGATTGAGACATTGCCTAAAAAGTAGTGGAAATGGTTTTATTTCCCAATATTACATCTAATGTGATTTGACCAATTAGAGGACTATGTGAATTATCAAACCCTTATATGCATATAACTAGTTTTTTAATAATATTAGTGCATATACCCATGGAATTTAGAAATTTTATGCTAAAAATATCTAACCCTGATCTATTATCAATTAGCACCCTTTTGATGACTTTATTTTGCATGGTTACTTATATGAACAAAGGCAAATCTTGTTAATAGTATCTTTAGATGGTAATCTATTGAATCAAAGGTGATGAGCTCATTATTTTTCTTAATATATTTCACAATATCCACAAAATAATTAGGCTCAATATCAATTGGAACTTGTGTTTCATGAAATGCTTCGTATAACATATCCTTATAAATAATAGATTGTTTTATGAGCTCAAAGATTGAAATCTTAGCATGTGTAGTGTTTAGTTGGTCAAAAATGTCATATCCCTTACATTTTATTAAAATATTAGGTTTAGGTGGAACTTGTATATTAACAGGTGATGGAGTGGGTTCAAAAAATTTACCTCTTCGAGTAGTAATAACATGGACTGTAGAATCTAATATAAGTCATGGGAAAATAATGGGTATAGGGTGGTAGCTATCATTTGAATAAGACCTAGGTATGAGAAATGGTGTCTATAGTGAAAAGTATGTAAGATTAGTTGTTAGATTATAAAAATTATACTTTTGAAGCTGTGGACACTACCATCAGATATGGATACTACCATCAATGCTAGTGTTTGGTTGTGGCACAGATGTCTAGTATGGAATAATGACTAGATAATGAAGTGAATAAATTTATTGTTTTGGGTTTTTTATCACTTTATTATTGATATATTCAAATATGGGATATATGTTATCTTTATTTATCAATTGATCAAACCCTAGATCTTCACCCTTTTTCACCCTTAAAATGAGTTTGCTAAAAATGGGTTAGTGCTCTCATGATGTTAAGTTGACCTCAAATACCCCTCTATCAATGAGACTTTCCTACATAACTAATACCCTAAGGAGAGCCTTAGAATTATTTAGTTATCCCATATTTGTGGGAATGTGTATGTACAAGGATGTAATATACTATATGAAGATGAATGAAATGATCTAGCTTGTAATTTGACAAATATTGCTCATGAGATAATCTTTAAATGTTTTAGACTTGTAATATGATTGATCATATGCTTGATAAACAAATAGGGATGAATAAGGTAGAATATATTGGTTGTGAATTTGATTGATTGAGATTTAGTAGGTGTTTACTTGGTATTTGCTAAATGAGGAATGAGAAGGTTTATACCTATATCTATACCACACCTTTTGAAAATATCTCATAGTAGGATTTAATATGACAAATAGTTCAACCCATAGGTTTCAAAACATTTACAATTTGGATAACTTTTAGCAACTGGACATTATATAAGTATCTAAACACTACCATTGGTGGTAGTCTCCCTTTATGGCTTGTAGTATCTAAAAGGATAGAAAATAGGTCTGGATTTGAAACTAATAATAAAATATTATCACCAAACTCTCTATGTAGTGCAAGATACTTGGGTCATTAGAATGATATGGATCAAATTAAGAGATAATCATTTAAGCATAGTAAGATGGTGAATGCAAGCCTTTCAATAGTAGGGAGGTATAGAACTAAAAGGTAGAGCCCTTATTGATATTTTTCAAATGTATAAGACTAATATGTTATAAATATTTAGTTTTAGTATCCACAAATACACCATCTCACAATCATAAAGGTAAAGAGCCTTTGATAGACACTTATTTTAATACTAATAATTCAAAATATTATCTTGGTCTAATTCAAAATGCCTTAGAGAAATATGGATTTAAATCAAAATACATGCAAAAAATGGGATACAAAGGACAAGGTCTAGGAAAACATTATAAATGTATTAATAACTAATCATTTCAATTGCTCATTAATTCAAAATAAGTCTTAGATATAGTGAAAAATCTCAAGTAGAAGAGGAGCTCTTCCAAATGGACCATGGGTATTTTAATGCTCATAATCATCGAAGTGTTATAAATAACAAATATTCACATACTTACTTTTACAAATATAATACAACTCATGAGCATGAAGTAAAAAATATTACATCTTTACAACTTGTATATAATGAATTGATTGATGAGGAATCTTCACCTAAGATTTTTATTCTCGACAATTTGTCTAACGACAAAGCCCTTCAAAGATAGTTGGTATCATACAAGTATTTCAAATTTTTATCATCAAAAGAATCAATTCCCTTTTAACTTAAGTAATCATGCATGTTTTAGAAAATATGAGACGTTGCTTATTGATGAATGCATTCCATTAGATGGCCTGATTATTCTACTACAATTGTATATATTGAGGATATATCTACATTATTAAATTAAAAAACAACATTATTTAATTACTTTGGTAAGGAAGATCCTTAGATTATGTTATTGAATGCATTGATGACTTATAAAGAGGATAAATAGCATATCAAGGTATTGGTGAATTATCTAATTTATTTTCTTGGTCTTATCCTGATATGCTTGGTATCGATCCATTTCACAATGGTTCATAATCTAGTTTTCCATCTTGATCCTAAACCAATGAAGAAAACGTAAAAATATGCATAATATAGTTTATTTATTTTTAAATACAAAATTTGAAAGTTATCAGGTGTTGGTTTCATAAGACCTATTGATTATTCACTTTAGATTTATAACAATATCCTAGTCACCACATTGAATGGGAGAATTAGGATTTGTGCAAACTTTAGAGACATGAACAAATAAATATCCCAAGGATGATTTCCCATTACCCAATTTTGACATGATTGTTGACTCTGCAAGTGGGTGTGAGATACTTCCCTTTATGGATACAATCACTGGTTCTAATCAAATCAAGATAAATCCTAGTGATCACTATAAAACCACTTTTACAACACCTTGGGGTACATTTTGTTATGTTGTCATGCCTATCAGTCTTTGAAATGTTGGTGCAACTTATCAAAGTTCTATGATACATTTATTCCATGATTATATATGTGATATTTTGAGGCTTATGTTGGTAATATCTTTGGAAAATCTAAGAAATAAGAAAATCATGTTAGATACTTGAGAAAAATATTTAGAAGATTGCAAAAGTACAATGTGAAGTTAAATCCTAATAAATTTGTATTTGGTGTTACATCAAGAAAGTTATATATATATATATATATATATATATATATATATTGTAAATGATGTATCAAGGTTGATCCTAAGAAAGTACAAGAAATTTTTTATATGCCTCTACCCTAAAGGTTGATCTTGTGGAGTTATTCCATCCTTAAGGGGTTTTGTATGGTGTTTCCCTAATTTAAGGGTGATTATCATATTTGTTAATATATTTCATATTACAGAATCTTAGCCCACAAATATCTCTTGTATTGTGTGATCTAGATTATATTCTGCATATTCATATTATTATGTGTAGATTTTATCAAGTTGTATTAAATTTGTGATTTGGGCAAAGCAGAAGTTGTTTTTTCATCTATTTTGTAATATTTCATATATTTTCTTAAAGAATAAAGTGAACAACTTGTAGAGGGTTGATATCTTCACACAAGGTTTTATTGAGGTTGTTTTGTATGGATATAAATAGCCTTGGATGAGATTTTTAAAAAGTGGTCACAATAAGGATTTTGAGCAATGTAAAAGGAGATATGCACTACTATATAAACTATAATTAACACCACAAATTGGGTCAATTTCATGTCAATTGTGTTTTTCGTTATTTAAAAATTTAATTTTCACTAAGTGATGCTAGCATGGCATAAAGTGTCATGGAAATGTCATGAAAAAATGTGACATAGGTTGTATCACATTTGCATCACCGTTGCATGTGAAATATAAAAATTGCTTCATGTTGCCCAAATATTTTAGAGTGTCCTTTCAAATTTGGGTGGTTATTTTGTGTTAAGTTCACATATTTTATGATTTACTATGAAAATTATTATGTTTTATGAGGGAGAGGGTAGAAATCAAGTGAGAACAACACAAATGGAATTAAAAAGGGAAATACATTTGGTATAGAAGATCTTGGATCCCAATGCAACATGTTTAATTTAGTTTATTTTTACATAATTATTATGGTGATTTTATTGCTCTTCTACTTTGCATTTATTTTTCAATGTGGATAAGCATAAAGTTTTTAGTGTAAATCCTACTTAGAGTTAGCTTTGCATTAGTTTATAATGTTAAATTCATCCACAAAGTTTGCTAGTTCGATTCAGTGAGTCACTACTGGGCCATTAAAACTATAACTAGACTTATTTTCTTCATTGTAATTTGACTTATTTTTGCCTCTTTTTTTTCTTCTCTACAAAAAAAATTATGTTATTTACCCTACATTTATTACTATTATATTCTTATTTTAAATTTTGCCTTCCACTACCTGATTTATGGAAATATTTAGTTTAACTTTTAGGTGGTTATAGAGGTGTTGGCCTAGCCAAACCATGGTGAGAATTACTTGTGGGAGTCTAATGGGTGGTGGCCTTATTGGTGATGGTGTTTTTCTTTGCTCAAAACAATAGTTTCTTAGATTTTAGACCTATATTACACTCAAAACCCATGAATGTTGATGAATTTTTTGGGGCATGTAATAGTTCAATTTAATTTATCTATTGAGATGGCATTTATTGGTTGAGAGAAATTATTGTGAATGCTACCAATAATATTGGGCCACATTATTAGATCTGCATCTCTAATTGTTTTTTTTTTTTTTTTGTCAATAATGTTTTAAGTGACACAAACCTCACATAACTTTTTTATTTTTTATGATTATATATATAATTTTTAATAGTCAATGTTAATGTCATGTAAAAAAGTGGTTTTTAGGCAATGCCAACTTCACACAAATGTAGCACAATGGTCACATAGCTAAAAATGTTTAATTACTTCATTTTTGTGCCACCTAAAATGATGTAAATTCCTCAAAATTTTATCTTGAAAAACATTTAAAATATATTCTATTTATTACATGAATTTGACCCTATTTGTGACACTAGTTGCACTTAGTGACGACAGTCGTACAAAATTGATCCTATGAATTTAATTTTATGTTGATTTTTTCTAACCTGAAATCAAGGAAAAAATATTCAACTTCAAAGGCTTTGTTCATGCTTCCATATATTCTAATTGAGATGAATATTACATCATTGGAAAGATAATTTTTGAGATATTTATAAAAAATAATCACATTAAGGATTTTGAGCAATATCAAGGGAAATATGGTCATGCAAAGTTGACCCTATGAACTTGATTTATGAGGAATTTTACTAATGCATAATTAGGGGAAAATAAGTCAAATTCATAGGCTTCACTATTTCTCTTTGATTTTATGATTTAGATGTATCTTACACTAACATAAATATAAATTTAATAGATTTCTAAAAATCCATCACACTAATGATTCTAAGTAATATTAAGGAAGTGTTCTTCCAAAATGGGCCTTCAATATTACATATGTGTCAGTTTTTAAGACGTGATCATGAAAAAATATTTATATATTTTAAATCCAGTAAGAAAATCAAGTGTTGTTTTTTTTAATTGAAAGGGAATGTTCATATCTACTTGTCTACAATTTTTTTAATCATATTTGTGGTAGGAAATGAGATATAAGGAATATTATTGTTCTTAAAATGCTAGTTTTATGAAACACAAAGTTTCTAAATTATTCTAGAGAGGATGATGATAAGGCTAGATAATGGTGACTTAAGATTTAGAGGGAATATTATTGGAGTATGGGATGGATATTTAGGATTATAAGGTACCTTAAAGGCTAGGCAAAATAATTTGTGGGATTAGTTGAGTCTGGACAAACATAATTATTCTTGGGAAGAAATGGGACAATATTTCTTAGAAAAATAAGACATTAGAACAATATGATGATGAAGTGGATGAGAAATAAGATGTGAGGGATGAAAAAAATAGAAGAGGAATAAAATAAGGATGATGATACAAAGGTATAAAATGAGGATGATGTAGAAGAGGAAAATTATAAGGGTGATGATGATGGTAAGGATGATAAGGAGGAGAACACAAATGATGGAGAAGAAAAAGAAAAGGATGGTGATGATGAAAATTATGTAGTTGAGGACAAGGGTTCAAATATTTTAGCCCCAAATAAGGAATATTCAATATTTTGATTTCATGGTTATGTTCAAAGGAAGGTCATTGTGTTCATAAACCCTAGTAGCAAGTATAAATTCATCAACATAGATGTGGCCCAATGTCTATAAGCTCAGGAAAATAATATCAATGAAGATTAAGTATATGGTAATAAGATTCAATAATTTGAAGATTTGAAGCTCACTATGAATAAATATGTTTGTCATTCATATTTTTTTACTTTGGATATGGGAAATTTGGAAAATTTTCTTAGATATCCTTGGTTAGCGTCTTTGGTAACAATCAATATTAATGCGATTAAGAAGTTCATGAAGCTTTGGTACAAGATAAAGGCAGTCACTTTGTAGGATATCACACTCAGTGTAGAAAAAATAAATGTCAATATAGAGCATGAGAATAAAGCTAAATATGATGAAGAATATCATAAGGAATATTTAGGAGAATAACAAGAAGAATATAAATAAAATTGTACAAGAAGAAGAAAAACACTTCAGCTACTCAAGAGATAAAGGCACTAACAAATGAAAAAGTGGAAGAGGTAAAATAAAAGTTGATAAGGTCAAAGTATCAGAAAAGGATACTAAGGTTGATGATTATAGACACCCACATCATCATGAGAGGCAACAATCATGGAGGCATGTTAGGGAACATCATAATAGAAATAATTATGGTCATACATGGAATCAAAGGAACAATTATGATGGTTAAGCATGTAATAAAAGGAGCAAAAACTATGGATATAAATGAAATTAGAGTATTAAAATGCAATATGGAATAGATAATTAGTGGAGAAATCAGGATGGCTATGCATGGAAGCCAAAGAATAAGTTATATGGTCATTCATAGAATTAGAATAGTGCATTGGAATATAGAACATGAAATAAGAGGAAAAATCATTGTGATAATACATAAAAGCTGAGGAACAAATATAGTATTGAATAAAATCAGAGTAGCACATTGGAATTCAAAACCAAGGTTGGTGAGTTATTACCTACTAATATCACATACAAGTGGTTAAATGATCGAGTATGGAGGAAAGTTTGCAATGATTTTAAGAACACTCATTACTTAGTTTTTGGGGAAGAAAAATGTCAAGGAGGGATGGAATGTAGTGTATTATGGATATGATATATATATATATATATATATATATATATATATGTATGTATGTATGTATGTATGTATATATATATATATATATATATATATATATATATATATATATGTATGTATATATATATATATATATGTATGTATATGTATATATATATATATGTGTGTATATATATATATATGTATATATATATATATATATATGTATATATGTGTGTGTGTGTGTGTATATATATATATATGTATATGTATATATATATATATATGTATATATATATATATATGTATATGTATATGTATATGTATATATATGTATATGTATATATATGTATATATATATGTGTATATATGTATATATATATATATATATGAGTTTATGGTTATGCCAACATATGACACACATCCCCCTTAATTAGTTATATTGTTCTAATATATTAGATTAAATAGGTAACTTGTGAAATCAAGTATATTGCATAATGAGTCAACCTACATTAGGATTAGGTATTTAACCATTCATTATTAGTAATATATGTCTAGATAAAGGATTAAAATATCATATTGAATGTGTTTAGACCTAGGTGTTGGCTTGTGTGTGCACAAGGGCACAATATATTATATATGAAGGCATATAATGATTTAGCCTGTAACTTGACAAATATTATTCTTCAATTGTTACTGAGTGTTACAAACCTGTAATATGACTAATCCTATTATTGATATGGAGATAAGGAAGAATATGGAAATATAACTTAGTTTTTTACTTGATTTATTGAGCTTGAATAGGTGTTTGCTTAGTATTTGCTAGATGAATAATGAGTGGGCTTAGAATTGTATTTATACCACACCTTTTGAAAATATCTCATAAAAGTGTTAAATAAAACAAATGGCCCAATCCCTATTATTCAAAATATTCTCAAATTAGATGAATTTTTAGGACTAGACACTTAATAAGAATCTTGACACTTGCATTGACACAAGTCTCCCCATGTGGGATGCAAGTGTCTCGTAGGCTATGAAGTTGTTGAGAATTTGAAACTAACAGTGAAGGATATATATCAAAATTTAAGATTTTTTTATAGTGAAAGAGATCTGGGTCATCAAAAATTATAGGGTCATACCATAATATAAATATTTAGACACAATAAGATGGCGAATGTGAGCCTTTAGGCAATAGCAAAGTCTAGAACTAAAAGGTAAAGACATAATCATTATTTCTCAAATATACCATACTAAGATGCTATATAAATCATATTTTAGTATCTTTAATTGCACCACACACTCTCTTCCCCCCTCCCCCCCTTAACTTAGTAGCAAATAAAGATGAAATTACTAGGTTAAAGGAAAGAAATGCATACCTAGGTGTGTATAATGCACCTTGCCTTTGCTTGAGCCCACTTTGAGTGTTTTGATGGTGTATGACCTATAACTAAAAGCATGTTATAGTATAAATCAACTCATATAATCTAAAATTATACATAATTTAAATGCTTAAAAAGAAAGAGAGCAAAGAAGGAGTACACACGTGTGTCGGTGTAACCATGTTGTCCCTTGGTGCTTTGACTTGGTAAAAATGTTTCCTTATAAAGCATTAGAACTAAGATAGGGTCAAAACTAAACCTTGGAGATTTTAAAGAAATTTAAAGGTAATTATTCCCCAAATATAGCACAAGGGTATGTTTTGACATGGCCATTGAGATCATTGAATCTCAATCACATAACTCAAGTGGCAGTACAATAAAATCCAAGTGAAGTGACATAGCCAACTCAACCTACAAAAAGAAATAATGTTAGGCCATTTAGGGTGTTGAATCTCAACCATACTTACTAAAAGGGAGCCAATTGATACAAACAAAAAAGGCTCAAAATGTTGTTTCATGGCAAAGTATCAATGCTTCTTGGTAAATATGTTTAAACAAGTTTGACTATGTATTTGCAATTTTTGGTGCTTTTACATGGAATATACACCTCTAATGTGTCTCAGGCTGAAGTATCTATCAAAATTTAACCTTTTCTCTATATCTATGTATAATTTATGTCACAAATATGAGAAAATCTACCCTAAATCTATAAAAATTGGTGCAATATATAGGATTCTGACCCAAGTGAATATCTGAATCATGTAATCATAATGAAATTCTATAAATTTTGATGATTGTATAATGGTTTAGGTCATGCCTATATGATATGCTCACACTAATATCCCCCCCCCAACCTTTTGAGGTAAGAAAAATGGAATATGGTAGTTACCTTACCTCAAAAGGATAAGATAATTATATATTTTATGCATTGATCATGTAACATATGGGAGTACCATGTCTAAGTAGATATATCAATGAAGCTCATAATATGTGATCACAACAAGCCCTAAGATGCATGATATGTATCATGAAAACACTTATAAATTAATAATACAATCTCATTAAATAATTAAGCACAAACATAATAGCACCTAATGTCACACAAAATGGGTCTAAAGAGATTGAAAATAAGGGGCATATTTAAATGTCTATATAGCAAAAGAAATCAGCATATAATGGCATGGGGGACAAAAATTAAGGAACATATTCAAATGTTCCACAAGTAAAACAATAGAAAGCAAAAAAAAAGACATGCAAGGAAGTGACAAATGGGAATAAATTAATTATAAGTAACTAACATAAGCATATCCTACTAGTCCATGCATATATGTGTTAGCAAAAATTTCATGTAACATAACATATCAAGTACACTATAAAATATGTAAGCATGAGTATAGACATGCATAAGCATTAGTATATAAGCTAAATTTTATAATGTAGAAATGGGCATAAAGTAATATAACCTATATCAATTGTAATCAAGGAAGGCAGATGCCCCCAATGTGGTATATCATGAAGGAGGAAGAAAAGTCTAACATTCATATGTGAAAGTATCATGTATCTGGTGTATGTTTGTATCACACTCAAGTATGCATGAAACATATATGTGTATAAAAAATGATATGCTATCTAATAACATAAAATAAACAACATAGATGTCAAGGAACAAGTAAACATGTGAATGTGTTTAACCCTAAATTTGATTAAGGAATCCTATATTTGGTATTAATAAGGTTAAGAAAATATAAATGACAATGCACAAGGGTGATAATCAGATCTACATCAGGCAATTAAATGTTATACTTAGATATAAACATACATTGAATTTATTATGTTGAGAATAGACTAAATATAGAAAGTACAGCTAATTTATTCATGGAAATGACAAAAAAGTAATTTTATCTAGTTCTGAGGCTAATACAATGTTGGATCTAGAATAGTCAGAAAGTAGTCTAGAAGGGGATTCTAGAATAGTCATCAAATTTTGGCTTTGAAACTTCTAAATCTCTAGACACTAAAATCATCCTAGGATGGTTGTGTCAATGCTACTATCTAGGTTCAATACAAGTGTCATGCATGGAATAACTTCTAGAAAAGAATGTTAGCACCTAGATTCTTCTAGGTTTGACTTCACCTTCTCTCTAATGCATTTAGATTTGGGTCATGAACTATAACTCCTTATGAATTTGCAAAACCCTAGTTATTCATATTCATGTTAACCTTGAGGTAAAATGGGTTATTACGCACACAGTGTCGAGTTGACCCTAAAGACCCCTCTATTAGTGAGTGTTGACTACATAACCAATACTCCAAAGAGGGCCTCAAATTGATGTAGTTCTCCCCAACATGTTGGCTTGTGTGTGAATCATACAATGTGTGTAAATTAATATAATAGTGACCTAGCTGTAACTTAGAAAATCAAACTCTTTGGCTACTCCTTTAGTACTTTAGACCTATAGATGTGTTGTACATATGACTTTTATGGAAATAGGGAAGTTTTGTTTAATTGAAAGCTTTTTTCTAAGAATACTTGGTATTATTATTTTGTTGTTAGGTGAGGAATGAATGAGGGTTGATCTTATTTTTATATCGAACCTTTTCAATAAATAACTCACATTAAATCATTTAAGCTGACTATTTGATTAAATTTCATTTGTAAAATAGATGACTTTAGGGCACTAGACACTTACATCGGGTCAGGACACTAACATCAATCCTAGTGTCTATATGGGATGTTCATGTCCAATGAGAAAGAAAGTAGGTATAGGTTCAAAACTTGTAGAGATGGAATATAAGTACATTTTAAGCATTCTAGGCAAGATAGAAGCCATGGGTCATTAACACAAGATTGGTCAAACTAAGAGATATAGGCCAAGGGGCACAAGATAGAGTAGCTATGAGACTTGTGGAAGTGGGAAAGGTCTAGAAATAAGAGGGATAACCAAGATTTCAGTTTACCAAGTGTAAAATATTAAGGTGATATATAATCCATAAATATCATCTACATTTACCCCACTTTATTCTAGTAATAAAATTATTTGTTTAAAGGAAATGAATGCATACTTAGGTGTGCAGAACACACTTTGTCTTTGTGTGTGCCCAAATTGAGTGTTTTTTTTGTGACTAACCTACAACCAAGATAATTTTATAATATATAATCAGTGCATATAGTCTTGGATTAAAATTACTTGAAATAGATTGTGTTGTTGGCCCAAAAATCCTTACATCTGAATGCACTCATGAGATCGAGTGTTTCAAAGAAAAAAGTGGGATACAATGCATGGGATAAAGATATCCCCTCATTAATTTTAGAATTGATGTTGGTTTAGTCCAAGGACCAAACATTTTAATCTTATTTTACTTAGAGATTAGTAGTTATTACCATCGAAGGCTCAAGATGTGTTTTGTTACACTTGGGATTCATTGCCAACTAGAGAAATCCTTAATCATTATTGTTACTGATCCAAGCCTTATTGATTTTAAAAATAGGGGAAGCTTTTTATTTACAAAATAAACATAAAAGGGAAGGTAGGGTATGGTATAAAAGGTGGGTTTTTGGTTCTAAGAACATTGATTCTTAAATAAATTAAATGTGCCAAGTCACAATTATACTACTGTGTGCCTGGTTCAGCAGTTGCACAATCTTTTAGCCACTCAATGGGAAAGATTCAAATGGGAACTAACATGAATATTTCACTTTCAAGTCCTTCACAGGATGAGAACACCTAAAATATCCATAGAAATTAACACAAAAATCTTTTGAAATGCTTTATAACTAAAAGTACATAAAGCACAAATTATTCACAATAGATTGAAAAAAACATGCAGGGGGTTTAGAGTAGCATATGCACAATTCAAACACCATATTGATCTCTATAATCTAAGAAAAAAATAATTCCTATTGCATAAACATTCATTTAAACTTAGAAAACCATGGACTACACTTCATGAGAAAAGAATTATATCAAATAAATGAAAAATTTTCTATTGATTTGAACAAAGTTCTTTTACATAAATTTTTGACCTTTACAAAGGATTGTAGTTTATAATATACAAACGATGGGATTCACCTCCAAGTAGCATGAGATTCCCATCTTTGGACATGATGACCTCTCAAAGTTATTATAACTATACAAATTCAAAATAAACAAAAAAGATTCTCAATTCTCTTAAAATATGCTCGAGGAGAAAACTTAGTTGACATGTTAACAAGTTAGAGAAGATCCACCTAAAAATTATTTGTGTTATGCTTCCTTGGCTACCAACATGGCTACCACTAAGTCAAAATCTCAGTCTAGTTTAGCCAAATTCATAAGTAGCTCCCAAAATATCACCTCTGATTGGGCCATTAGCCTTTGATACACCTAGAGTGGGGCCTCTAGAGACACTTTTACTTTTGAGACTTGGTTGATGCTTGCAATGGACTGGGTTGAAATTTACAGCACCACCTTGGCTCCAACTTTGTTTACTTTCACCACCTTCATCTTCATGGCCTAGTTAAAGTGACTCAGGTGAACTCAAAACTCACCTCTATATTTTTAGTAATAAAGTTACTACTATGCAAGAAATTAAATGCTAAAATAAACAAGCTATAAAACATTAGATAAAGAGGGAACACATTACGCAGAGATTACATAAAAACCTTATAATGTGCAAGGGAAAACCATGAGAAAAATGGTAGCTTCAAACTTCATTAATAACTTAGCATCAAACTCTCTTCTATAATAGCTCCTCCATAGCAAATCCTTCAGTGATTCCATATAGAACACTTAACACTTCCACCTGAAGCATTCAGGTTGTGAACCAAGCAGAATCTAGCCTACAAGATCCAACCTCCAAGCATGCAAGCCCAAGGCTTGCATGGATCCTCCAATATGATTAATTTACAAAGGAGAGCTCATGCTAATAAATAAAATTTACAACATAAAGATAAATAAGAGAGAGATGAGGAAATTATGCCATACCCCAAGTGGTGACATTATTCAGCAATAAGGAAACTTGTCCCCCCATATACAAAGTTAAGCCTTTGAATAACATCCCATCATGCCCACTTGACCACTCCATGTGCACACCCATGTGTTTACCCACTCCACATGTAACCTCAATCTTGCATAGTGATCCTTGTCTCCCACTTTTCATCTGCACACATGTGTGAGTCAAATGATTCCCACTTTTGACCTCACCAACTAGAATCCCATAGAAAACTACACCCCATAGCACATGCCTAAAGTAGAAACATGTGATCCAGTATCATTATGTCCTAACATGATTTCACACAAGCCAACCCATATGACTTAGTGGATAAATTCATCCCACTTTCTCTCACCTCCTTTTTTGACTTTCAAAGATGCTTTGTGGGCTATGCCACCCACTGTGGGTCAAGCCAAGTCATCACCTAGCCACATCACTAACCATTAACATCACCATGAATAGTGCCTATGAATAGTGATTCTTGAATAGTGACTTCACATCCTAACATTCTCCTACTTGAAGTCAATATACATAGGCTTTTACCACACTTGAGTATTTTGTAACTAGTTGTTCATCCATGTCCTTTGCTACCCTGACATAAACCTAGTAGAAGTTTTCTTACACTACTAAAACTTCACTATCTTGATTGACTTTGTCAACATCTACTCCTTAATAGTAGATTGTAGCACTAAAGTGACCAATCACTTCTCCACATAGACCAATCCTCTAATCGAGATTTTATCATAAATCACTCACAACTCCCACTTCTTGGAAATATCTATTATAGTGCTCACCATGGAATTACAAGTCTTCTTACTCTTGATGAATCCAATACATAGGACACGATAACATGTCTTCTCCACTTTTATAGGATACTCCTAAGAAAACAACTCAATAATTCAAGAAGTGGGGTACTTCCTTACTTTTTCATCCTTGTGCATCTCCATCCTTGGTTTGATATGCATACCATGATTATCGAATCCTTATCACCTGAGCCATCATAATAGTGATCATATTAGGACCTGTATCCAACATGTCACAACACATAGGCTCTTCAGAAAGGTACCAAATATCTTGTAATCCCTCATCATGTCTATTGGAAACCTGTATAGTGACTTATTTAACATGAAAACTAAGAACACCTTTACCTCAACACTTTTATTTATCTATCCCTAAGAGAGATCACCATGTAGGAATCATGTTACTCAAACTCCTTAAATAGTAACTAGTGCATGTAACACTCTTGATAGTAATGAAGAGAGAAGATCTCTTAGAGGTTAAAACTAGACTTCTCCACATATCCTCCAAGCTATCAACATGATACAAGTGGACCAATCATAGCTCTAAAAAAGTCATCACACTATTTAGTGCATCATTTTACCTACCAAGTTTTTGAGCTAGCATCTAAAATGCACCCTACTCTACAAAAAAATTCCAAACACTAACTCATGTGCCTATAGTGTTAGTATATGCATTAGTTTACCTAGAAAATCACCATAACCATATACATAACACTCCAACACCCTGAGTGTCCTATGGTCAACATCGGCCTTCTCTTTTTGAGAATAACAAGTCTCACTTTCTCATTTTCATCTTCATCTTCCTCTTCCTTAGCTACTTCAAAAAATAGGTATAGCTTTAGGTTTATTTGTACCTCCTTCCTTTGCATGGATTTTTTCTTCTTCTACATCTTGACTAACAACATTTGGTCAATAGGATACCACATAAAACTCCCTTCTTCTTATTTCTAAGAACCACAACAAGGTCATACCTTGTCTACCACCTCCTCCAAAAGAATGCAGCTTGTTCCTCAAGTTGTAGAGTTGTTTTTCCACCAATAGGAACACTTTGTAGGCTAATGACTTATTTGGAAAAGATTTTTAAGTTTTTTGCTCCAAAGCTTATACGGGCTTCTCCTCATTAACTTGAAGAGATCAGGATCTTCACCAAGAGATCATCTACCTTTCTCCATAGAGAGATACCTACAAAAAAACAAACTCTTTTCTTTCTTCTTTAATCTCCACTTGGTCCCTCTTCCTCTCATAGTAGCTTCACCTTGCACATAACCATCCAATAATAGAAAAACACTCACATGGAGTTTTTCACCATGGCTCTGATATTGCATGTTAGGAATAAAGCTCATACTATGCAAGAAATTAAATGCAAAAATAAACAAACTAAAAAACATCATACAAAGAGGGAACACATTACATAGAGATTACATGGAAACCTTGTAATGTGTAAGGAAAAACCATGGGCAAAATGGTAGCTCCAAATTTCATTAATAACTTAGCATCAAACTCTCTTCTATAAGTCTCCTCTATTTCAACTCCTTTAGTGCTTCCATATAAAACACTTAATGCTTCCACCTAAAGCATTTAGGTTATGAACCAAGCATAATCTAACCTACAAGATCCAACCTCTAAGCATGCAAGATTGAGGCTTGCATGGATTCTCTAATAGGATTAATTTACAAAGGAGATCTCATGTTAATAAATAGAATTTACAATATAGAGAGAAATAAAAAAGAGAGGAGAAAATTGTGCCATACTCCAAGTGGTGACACTATTTAATAAGAGGGAATCTTGTCCACCCATTTTCAAAGTCAAGCCTTTGAATGGAATCTCATCATGCCCACTTGACCACTCCATGTGCACACCCATGTACTCACCCACTCCACATGTGACCTCAATGTTGCATAGTGATCCTTCTCTCCCACTTTCCATGTGCACACAAGTGTGAGTCAAAATATTCCCACTTTTAAACTCACCAATGAGGAGCCCATAGACAATTGCACCCCATAGTACATGCCTGAAGTAAAAACATGTGATCCACTATCATTATGTCCTCACATGATTTCATATAAGCCAAACCATGTGACTTAGTGTATAAATTCATCCCACTTTCTCTCACCTCCTTTTTTGACTTTCAAAGATGTTCCATGGGCCATACCACCCATCATGGGTCATGCCAAGTCATCACCTAGCCACATCACTAACCATCCACATCACCATGAATAGTGCCTATGAATAGTGATTCATGAATAGTGACTTTACATCCTAACATATATAGTAAGGTGCCATCTAGGTGGAATAACATAGTGATGTTGACCTCCCTAAATTAGGCCAACATTTTTACCCTGCTTTCTTCTAGAGGTTCCATAACCATTTGTGTTAAGGCCAACCACTCCTCAATTGAAGTCTTCATACTCTCAATGTATGTCTAATAAAGGCTCAGGTTTGAGATGGGCATGAGTTTTAGTTTCTAGAACATGCCCTTGTGTATGAACATGATAAGCCCTCTCCACTTGATCCCCATAAGAGCAACTATTTCTAGATATGTTTATGTCCTTAAAAAATGTGCCCTATTATCAGTCAAAGTTATGACCAAGTCAACTAGAGCTATGAAAAGTTGCATAAGGGCATCCTTGACTCGCCTAATTATCTCTACAAGGAAGGAGATCTTCACTTGTGATTCAAGTACTTAGAATTACTTTTGCATGTCTTCCATCAGCTTCTTTGACATATCATATATGGCCCAAATCATAGATACTAGATCCTTAGCCATTATCTCTTCTCTTATAGATGTTCTCACACTAGTGAGGGAGAAGAGGTATTATTGAGTCTACTAGACCATAAGGTTCCCTTATTAGATTAATTTTTGTGTGAGAATCCTCCTCATGTTTCTTGAGGTCTGATCAAAATCCTACTACACTTACAAATCAACCTATATAATTATTTTGGTTGCCTATGACACCATGGCTACTCCCAAGATAGAAGGGGATGTTAATGGGGTTGTATAGATGGAGGTAATAGGTGGAGGCCTAAGTAGAGGAAGAATGGATGTGATGGAGGGAGTGAAGGCTGAGAGAAATGGAGGAGGCATGGGTGTGAAAGGAGGTAGGATGAAAGGGCAAGCCCATGGAAACATCTAGGCTTGCCACTGACTCTGAGTCAATTTGACTTGTGGGGAAATGACACCAAGGATAGGGGAATTCAATAAGGAGGAAATTGGTTGGTTAAATCCAAATCCCTAGGCACCTTAGATAATGTAAAAAGGAGGCCTAGGAGTGATACCAAAAATAAAGGGTATTGAATAATAGGAGATACCTTCAACTTCTTCTTGGGCCTATTACCCAAGTTAGCTTCTGCTATTATGATGGAAAGATTTGGGGTGGCAGAGATAACAGGTACTGACTAAGGAGCTTGTTAGAAAACTATAGGTGTCACTGATGTAGCTATATTTGATTGAGTAGTGCACATAAGTACACTTATTATCAAGGGTGGAACTAAGCCTACTAAAGTTAATATGCTTGGAGGTGGTTGTACCTATGGAAGAACTAGTGGAGGTATATAAGGTTGGGAAAGTGAAACACTTAGAGTTCCAAGACAAGCTACAGATATTCCTATTAATTAAATGGCTTGGATAAAGGTAAATTAGGATGTAACAATGTTGTGCATAGCTGAATCTAGAGGCACTTGGTTAAATTATGGAAGGGTGAAATGGAAAATAGGGGAGGTACCACCTAAGTGGGCCATTGAGCAAAAAAAACTAGGGGTACTCCATTGGGTTGTTGAGGGATAATGGGGTAGGGGTAAGGATCTCCATAAATGCCTATGGTTGGTCATTCCTTGGGCTTATCTTTGGGATACCTTTGATGTCAAGTCTTAGCACTTGCATAGCCCAAGGTTGAGTTATATGTACTTGAGTCACCTGAGCCATGAGAGGTGGTATAACTTGAACAGAGGGTCAAGGAGGAGAAACTTGTGGAGGAGAAGTTTGAGGAGGAGAAGTGGATGGGAGTCCTTATAATATCCTCTTTAAAATTTAGGGAGTAATCACTTGAACATCTCTTTGGGCATGAACTTGATGTAGGGAAGTAGGGCTAACTTGGGATAATTGTATTTTTATTCTTAGCATCAAGCCTAGTTAAGACATCCTTGTCATCCATAAGATTAAGGTGTAACTCATCCTCATCATTGGGCTAGTGCCATAGTTGATATTGATTTGACTTGGTATTTTTTCATATGAGCATTGATGATGCCTTGTGGGTCATAATATCTGTGCTCAACCCTACCCAAGGCATAAGAATCTTTACCTACTACCAATTTATACAATGGGGGTAGACATTGGTACACATGATGCCTAATGGTGATGGGAAAGGCTGGGTATGCCTTTTTCTAGCAACTGACATAATGATCAAATATGCCCTCAATTATTTTGTAGGTATTTTTTGCTTTATCAATTGGTTTGGTACTTGATAGGGAAGATAAAGTGGAGCTCTAAGGAGGTTGACAACTTAGATTATAGTGTCATCCCTATATTACTAGTATTTACTAATGGGGGTAAGGGAATCCCTTATTTATTTGGATAACTGAGGCATGGCTACCTCATTGATGGCCATATAGACCATTGGGTAGAAAGAATCACATATTTCCTAGATGTAGTTATATTAATGATGGCCATACAGTTTATAGAAAACCACATGAACCACGGTGCACTCAAGAACCCATGGTGGAAAGGTATAGGGCTTAAACATGATGGTGATACAAATAAATTCCACAAAATATCTCATCATATAAAATTTACCTCCATTTTGAGCATCTAATACTACCATGACAAGGTTGAAATTGATCACACTCCCAAGGCCCAAGACTTGATCACCTTTGAGGATTATGTATAGTAGGGTCACTCATAAGAGATTGACATGGACATAGTTAGTTGCCCCATATAATCATTCCAACAATATCATCCTTATGTGTATGCCTTCTTTGAATGTGTGGATAGTGTAAGACTCTACACCTATCTTTTTAACCCATTTGGCATCCAGGTTCTCCACCTAGTCCTTCGAGACATAAATTTGATATGCATTGGTATAGGTGTTCACTAAGTCTATGTCATAGGTGATCATGTATTTTTGGAAAGGTTATAATAGGCTTTGAATGTGCTCCCTAAAATATCTACATTCCTATTCTAGGATCCCACAAAAAACACTAGATCATGAACATCATCTTGCACTCATTTAGTGGTGAGCAATAATTTGTTGAAGTGGTTAGCATTGGGAAGACTTTTGGCTTGGCTATGGCTTTATGTAACCTACACTTCTTGTATGTTTGAAGGGTATCCTAGAAATCGGCCTCATCCTCATCATCGCAAGAGCCAAGTTTGGGCACCATTTCAATTGCTTTGAACACCTCATTATAGTGTTTGAAATGGGTTAGGACCTCCGAGAAAGTGGTGTCTCTATATTCAAGCTCAGATTTTGGGTTAGAGAACAAATCAACCATGCTAGAAGGGGATAGATCTCAGTGACAATGAATTTGAGTAGGGAGGATGTGGAGGGATCAAAAATGAACAAAAAATAAGGGGAAAATTTTAGGAATATGGGAGTAATAATGGTAAATGAATTTACTAACACTTATAATAATTTTCAATAATTTATTACATTGATGGCACTTGGTGGCTCACCCATTGAAAATTCAAGTTCAATCCAGTGGCTCGATCTTTCCATTTATTTCATAATCTAGAGTTAGTTCATGGATTTTAGATATGCACTATCTGCTAGATTTGGTGATTACGATGCAACATTTTAAATCATCTAGTCATGTCTTAATTTACCATTTATCTAATACTAGGAGTGTGATAGGCACATGGTTATGTTTCCCTATGGCATCCCAAGTATATCTTAGCTTGTGTCATTTATCCATTACCAATTGCTTAAGATTTGTAATGGTTACCACCTAGGTATAGTCCGGTACCTCACATTTACACTTTTGTGAGCAAGGGTTGCCAACTGAAGGAGTGAGGTGACATGTGACATCCTTTGATGGCCTTTTATATATGTATATACCTCACTCTAACTACTTTAATATTCTTAGGCTTCATCTTCTAATTTTTATGGAAATGCCACATAACATGGTCTGGTAAGTTAGGATTGCACAGGCTCTAACATGCTTGATAAGTTTGGGAGACTAACATGTTATGATATTAGGTCCATATGGTGATTCTTAATTTGGTAGAGCTCTCTTGGGCTCTAACATCTACGACAAGTCTGGGAGATTGACATGTTCTGATGGTCGGTCCACATGGGGTTCCCCAATTCAGATGGGCTCTCTCAAGCTTTGACATCTCTGACAAGTCCAAGAAACTCGCATGTTCTAATAGTAGGTATATGTGGTTCTCCCTAATTTTGTTGGGCTCTTTCAAGCTCTACCATCTCTAAAAGGTATAGGAGACTAACATGTTTTGATAATGGGTCCATGTGCCACTCCCTAATTGGGTTGTTCTTTCTACATAAATTTATAAAAAAGAGACTAAGTGAAAAAAAGAAGTCACATAATTAATCAAGACACTAACCTATCTACCAATGAGGTTTTACAAGGCACCAAGTAGGACTCTAGGAGACTAAGACTCTAATAACTTTTAATACAAGTTTAAATCTATAAAAAAATAGTTAGCACACAAAAACTATTCTAAGTATGGAATCTCCATATTCTTCTAAGGATGTGATAAGGGATCGATTGTACTTAAAACTTAGAGGCTACATGTGTATTTAATAAAAACCAAATTACCACATCAAATGCAAAATGCATAGTAAACTAGGGTGAATTAGGGAGGGACAAAAATTCAAGGATTTCCACATAAAGACATTTTTCAAAGAGGCAATAAAAATCTAGGCACTTTCAATTGAGCATTTTTAAAGAGGAGTCCCCCATTTCTTTGAAGAAGAGGGTGTTTTGGACATAACAAATGGTGACTTTGTGGGGAAAACATTATCCTAGCATTTAGAACCTAGACTATGATCATCCAGTATTGAACCTAGAGATAGACAAGGTGAACTCTATCTGATACACTTTGGAGATGAAAAGCACTCAAATCTATTCCAACAAGTAACATACTAGGATTTGATTCCTTCTAAGGTCACTTCATGTATTAGTGGTGTAATGGATTGCTTTAGTAAGCTTAGGTACATCTACGATTTCAAAATATTTTTGAAAGGGTATGTATTTTTACAAAACTTTCATTGAGTAAGGAAGGTTTGAGCACTACTCTACTACTAGCTAGGCATTTATAGCCCTGACAGAGATGCTTTTGGTCTCACTTCTAGCCTTTTTTCATTTCCATCTTGGCTGAAAAGTGTTAGTGTAGTGATTTTTTCCATTGGGTTTTGTCTACACAGCCTTATCACCATTTTATGTAAATTAAGCTTCCTTAGGTTAGTTATAAAAGGGTCACATAGGGTAATTTGTTTTTAATGTAATTATCTAATTAGGAAAATTAGAGGCTTCTTCATGTTATCCTAATTTTCCCTATATGTACCCCACTTTTCCACTTTGGAAGGTTAGACAAGTTAATGTGATTTTATGCAAGTAGGTCATATTTTGCAATATTGTTTTGTGAAGATGCTTCTTCCTCCTTTGAAATCAATCTATGATTTCATTTCTCCATACATAGATTTACTCAATCTTTTGTGTAAGGATCCAAGATCGTGGCTAATCTGACATGGTATCATAGCCATTTTTGCCAATATTATAGTAATATTTATGATTAAATCTTGATACATTCATTATTTCAACAAAAAAAGGGTTTGGTGGGATTCCTTGGAGAAATCATGCAAAACTTTCTATTAAAGCTTTATATCTCAAAAATGGATGTGTCATTAGTTTTAGAAGGTGTCAAAACCCTTGGATCGACTATAAACATGACCTAGTTCTGGAATCGTCAATTTTTTCTTTTTTTTGGCATCTCAAGGCCCTATTTTTCATTTTTTACAAAATTTCATACTTATTGTGTTTTTGTGAAAAAATTCCTTCTAATTTTTCTTCCTCGGGTTGAAATCTCAAATGGGTCTCTTACAAAATTTCCATTGTTGAAGTACTTTAGACATTTTTGGCTTACCTTGATTTGCATGCCATCAAACCTCTATGTTACTCAAATCTGTAGGTGGTCATTAATTCAGCTCTGCATTTGATCTACTTTGAGTTTCATGCATTGGAGAGTCTGATAACCAATCTAAACTTTCAGAGGGATTTTACTTAGCTGATAGGTCAAATCGGACTTTCAGCAGTAACTTCACTTTTCTAAGTTGAGTTATTTGATAAGTCCACTTACTTACCCATAGACTAACTCAGACTTATAGAGTTGATTTACTTGAAAATTCATTAAGTTAAATAAGTAGGGTTCCAAAATCTATATTACACTATGAAATAATAACTTAGACTTGTGGAGTTGCTTTACTTTCAAATTCATGAAGTTAAGTAAGCATAGTGTTAAAACCTAGATTGCAATACTACATACCAACTCAGACTTTCAGGGGCCTATTACTTACTTGAGTTTTAGAAAGGCCATTACTACTCAAATTTGGAAGCAAATTAGTATGGGAAACCCAAATTACTCTTCTAATATTGACTCGGGTTTTAGAAGGGCCATTACTGCTCAGAGTTGGAAGCAAAGTACTTTGTGAAACCTAGATTACTTTTTCAAGATTGAGTTAGGTTTTAGAAGGGCCATTACTACTCAGAGTTGGAAGAAAAGCAGTCTAGGAAACTTGGATTACTCTTTTGAAACTAACTTGGGTCATTACTACTCAGAGTTGGAAGCAAAGTAGTCTAGAAACTCTAGACTACTCTTCAAAGTTTGACCCAAACTTTTGAAGGGTCATTAATGCTCAGAGTTGCAAGGTACCTCTACTTAAGTTTTTGATAATTTTTGTCTTTTTTGGTTACCATTTCTTTCTTTTTCAGTAAAAAATCACAAGTCTAAAAAAATCATTTTTAGAAAGGATCCAATAATGTGTAAAAGTAAGAACTTATAAGTGCCATAACTTTCAATCCATACCTCCATTTTGGGTGCTATTTTTTTTAAGTGCATATTTTTTAAGCTCTATGCATTGGTGGTATTATTTTAGGCCCTTTATAACATCCATTTTATTCATGGTGTAATGGATTAAAACTCACTTCAAACCTTTTATACCTTTCTTCTTAGATGTATTATTGGTTGTGTTTGACGTCTCTCTTATACTCTCTTACACTAATTGCTCATAGACACATTATCGGTGGTGATCGATGTCTAATATTGAGTATGTGTTACATTGTAACTTAAGGGGGAATCTTGTTGATAGTTTAAGGGGTTACTTGTATTGTGTGTAATTTATTCTTTTATTTCATCTAAATTCTATAAATTATCTCAATCTAATCTACACTAATGGATCTACACATTGAACCACTCACACCATTTAACTATCTTGACTAGAAGTCTAAAATGCAGCTCACCTTAAGAGGTAAAGGACTATATCAAATCACTATGGGTGAGGAAACTAAGCTATCTATATATGTATAAAAGGTTAAGTGGTATAATAGATATTATGAGGCCTATGGGTTCTTATTCTTATCATTATCTCCCAACCTCTTGTTTCATGTTGAATCTACAAAAACTCCCAATGAAGTTTGGACCATTCTAGACAAGATTTTTGGAGTGAAAAACATCATGAGGGGTCACGAGCTAGAGAATGAGCTCATAACATTGATCCCAGGTGACTATGACACCCTATAAGACTTTTTTACAAATTTTAAATCATTGAGACTATAGTTGAAACAATGTAGCATTGAGAAAATAGATGACTAGTTAATTTTACTTGTGCTTGAAAAATTAGGTCATGACTATTCAATTATCATCTCTACATTTCATGCTACCAAATATGGACTTGTATCTACTTGTAAAATGCCATCATTTGATGATTCTATTATTGATCTGACTTGGGACCAAGATAAGGTAGTTGAAATGGGTGCACTGAAGTCTTCAAAATCACATGGCTTGATTGTCAATCAAGATAAGAAGAAGCCTTCTAGTAGTGGAAAATAGGAGAAGAAATAGTCTAAACCAAATCATGAGTAGAAGAAGAATTATAAATTAGATGCCAAGCCTAAGGCATCATCAAATGAGTCCTCCTCAATCAAAAAACCCAAGAAGGAGAAACTCAAATCCAAATTTTGAAAGAAACTTGGGCATGATGAATCTCAGTGCATGAAAAAGAAGATTGACACCTTGACTAAGATGCTTGAGAACAATAACATTAGTGTTATTGAATCCTCAACTTAGAACATGTCTGCACAAGATTCTACAAAGGCTAAAGATAGTAAAAAGGTTAAAAACAAAGGCAATGCACTTGTTGCAATAGCTTTTGAGCCTTTAACTTGGGTTATTAACTCAGGTGCTTCCTATCACATGGCCTCTTCAAAGGATCTATTTTCAAAAATAGGGCCATGTTTCATACCTTCAATTCTCATGGGTGATGACACTTCAGTAGAAGTCAGTGGTAAAGGATTAGTTGAAGTAAGTGATAGGACCTTCAATGATGTTCTATGTGTTCCTTCACTATCCACCAATATTTTATCAATGTACCAAATCACTCACATAGGTGTAGGGAAGTGAGTTGAGTTCCCACTTGATTCAGTGGTTATCAAGGAGCTACACATTGACACCATAGTGGATTTTGGGAAGGCTAATAATTAGTCTAGGCTATATGCCTTCCCACATTTTGCCCTAGATCAGCCCTCAATTGCACTACTTACTCATGTGTATGGAGTAAGCAAACTATGACATAAATAGTTTGGCCATTTAAACTACTGTTACCTAGAGTAACTCAATCAATAGGACATGGTTTTAGAGTTACCTAAAGTCAAATTCTCAGATGGCCTATGCAATGGCTACATTCTTGGTAAGTATTCCTAAGATAAATATGATAATGGTAAAGCAAGGAGAGTCGAACGGAAGCTAAAAATTATCCACAGTGACATAGCAAGTCCATTTCCAAAACCTTCATTCAATAGGACCAGATATATGCTCACATTCATTGATAACTTTTTGAGGTACACCTGGGTGTTTTTTCTCAAAAAGAAGTCTGAGGTCTTTGATCACTTCAAAGACTTCAAGGCACTTATGGAGAAGCAGTCAAATTGTTCCATCAAAATCTTAAGGACTGACAATGGTGGGGAGTATGTCAACAATAGGTTTGAGTAGTTTTACACATCAGAGGGGATTTATATGTAACACACAATTCCATATAGTCCTAAATAGAATGGTGTGACTGAATGTAAGAATCATTCCTTGAAGGAAATAGCCAACTGTATGCTTCAATCAAAGTCCCTCGCTCCTCAGTTTTGGGTTAAATAAATCAACTATGTGTGTTACATTCAAAACCATCTTCCACATAAAGCCTTGAAATTAATCACTCCTTTTGAAGCTTGGGATTTTCACAAGCCCATAGTGAATCACTTTTGAGTGTTTGGATCACCAGTAATGGCCCATGTTCCCAAGAATAAATGCAAGGCATGGACCCTTAGAGTCAGTCTTGTATCTGTATGGGATATGCAGAGGGTGCTAAGGGATACAGGGTCCTACATGCTAAAAATCATGAGCTGTTCATATAAAGGAGTGTTAAGTTTCATTAGGGCCCACTTGAACTCACTACTGACACTCCTAACTCTTCAAAAGTCTCACTAGACATTGATTCCACCTCAGACAGTAACTTGGATCCACCTAAAAATCTTCTTGAAGATCAGGATGACTCTTCTTCTTCTTCAAGTTTAAGTGATGAAAGTAGTGATGAGAATTCTCCTCCTCCATATCACACTCACACTTTATATGATGATGACTCACCTCCTAATTCTCAAATCTCATACAATTTTGATCCCACTTGGGCCAAATAGACACTTAAAAGTGTTAGGAAATGGGTTGGAAATCCATCAGATACAAGATAGACACATTCATAGTTTTATGGGACTTCACATGCCTACCTAGCCATTGCCTCATATCCACCAACCTTTCATGAGCCATCTGGCATTCCAAAATGTGATTCTATTATGTAGGATAAGTATAGTTCCCTAATCAGGAACAAATCATGTGACTTGGTCCCTCTTCCTAAAGGAAGAAAATTAGTCCATTTCAAATAGGTTCATCAGACTAAGTATGGTTCAAATGGGTCTGTTGATAAGTAAAAAACTCATCTAATTTCTAAGGGGTTTTCTCAGGTGCCTAGCATAGACTACACCAAGACATTTGCTCTTGTAGCCAAGATGATGTTTATCATACTCACTCTAACCATCATAGTCACACATTAGTGGGATGTTCATTAAATAGACATCAAGAGTGCTTTTCTACATGGTGACCTCAAAGAATAAATCTACATGGAGCAACCACAAGGCCTTGTGTAAGATTCCTTCTTAGTCTATAGACTTAGAAAATCTATCTATGGAGTCAAATAAGCCCCTTAAGCATGGTATGCCAAGATGGACTCCTTTCTCCTCAAATTCAGGTTCACCAAATGCTACTCAGATCTGAATGTCTACAACTTGTAGTAGGATGATTCTCTATTGATCTTAGTTCTCTATGTGGATGACTTATTGATCACAGGGATCTCATAATCATCATCTTAGTAGTGAAAACTACACTTTCAGATAGATTTTCAATGACAGACATGGGATTATTACATTAATTTCTCAAGATTGAAATAATTTAATCAAATTCTAAGATAACTTTATCAAAATCCAAGTATTCTCTTGATTTGCTTGTGATATTTAACATGGTACATTGTAATCCAGCTCCTACTCCCTTCTTATCTAGTGTGAATCTTGAGGCTAATTGTCCTACACCATTAGTTGATGCAACTCCATATTGAAAACTTATGGGTAGTCTTATCTATCTCACACACACTAGACTAGACATATCCTATGCAGTTGGCATGGTCTCTCAGTTTATGCAAGATCCGCATGAATTCTATTGGAAAGTAACTAAGCATATTTTGCACTACATTTAGGGTTTATACAACTATGAGATACATTACAAAAGGTTGATTTGATTAGATACATATATTTAAATTGGGCTAGAGATATTTAGAGTCAAAAGTCCACTATAGGCTATATTTTCTCACATGGTTCGCGTCTAATAAGTTGGTCGAGCAAGAAGTAACATGCAATTATTTTATCATCTATAGAGGTAGAATACATAGGGGTTGTCAATGCCACCATTGAGGTAATCTAGCTTTAGGAGATTCTCATTGAGTTTGGTATCTAGTTTCATAAGCCAAAAATCACCTATTGTGATAACCAAAGCACTATCCAAATTTTTAAGAATCTAGTTCTCCATCAAAGGACAAAACACATAGAGATTCACATGCACTTCATCAAGGAGCTTATCAATGAGAAATTCATTGATCTTCGGTACTATCCAACATTAGAGCAGATTGTAGATATTCTAACCAAGCCCTTCACAAAGATTAAATGTGTTCATCTATGAGATCTCATTGGGGTTAGGGATGCTCCACCTTCTTCTTCCTCCTATGGAGGTTCTTCACTATGTACTTGGGTACCTCATCAAGCTTTCAATGCCAAGACCCAATTCTAACTCACCTAAGCTACACTTAAGGGGGGGATGTTAGTATAGTGATGTTTCCCATTGGGTTTTGCCTATACAGCCTTATGTTCATTCTATGTCAATTAAGCTTTCTTAAGTTAGTTATAAAAGGGTCACATAGGGTAATTTCATTTTAATGTAATTATTTAATTAGGAAAATTAGAGGCTTCCTCATGTTACCTTAATTTTCCCTATATGTACCCCACTTTTCCACTTTGGAAGGTTAGATAGGTTAATGTGATTTTATGCAATTAGATCATATTTTACAATGTTGTTGTGTGAAGACAAACTTCTTCCTCCTTTGCAATTTATCTATGATTTCATTGCTCCATATATATATTTGCTCAATTTTTTGTGCAAGTATCTAAGATCGTGGCCAATCCAACATGGAGGTTACCAAAATTATTATTTCTAAGGATGAAACATATCATGCATATATGTATGTATGTATGATTTTGGTTTCACTTCTATCCTTGCTTAATTACCACCAGGCCGAAAAGCCTAAAATGAAGGTTACCAAAATTACCCTTTTTGAGGAAGAAACCTATCATTCACATATATATATATATATATATATATATATATATGTGAATGATAGGTTTCTTCCTCAAAAAGGGTAATTTTGGTAACCTCCGTCGTAGGCTTTCTGGCCTAAATGGCAATAGAGCAAGGCTAGAAGTGAAACAAAAAGCATATATATATATATATATATATATATATATATGAAATTTAGACTTCTTTTGATATGTTATTTTATGTTTGAACCATGAGGGTTGGGCACCAATATAGCTAAGGCATATGGTAAATTCAATAGTCTTTCAACATCCAAACGACCTTTTGCTCATTCAAAAATTTATAATATCCTTATTATTTTCATTAAGGTACCTGTGATGACCTTGGTTAGAGTTATAACTTTTCTTTAATTTACTTGTTCAATGTTGAATCAATGGCCTTTGATTATATTAGTGCCTCTTGGAGAATTACCTTGCCTATCGCTATGTTAAATACTAAAGGGGCTTGCCTTTTATTTCCCAATTTTGGTACTAGTTTTCACTTACTCAATGATCCATTATAGGAATCATTACTTTCTCTAAGCTTGAATTTTATTTATGAATCATGGATTCATAGGATTTATCTTCTAGGAAGGGAGACCTGGGGGACAAAATTATTTCAAGGTCGACAGAAAAACACAGGGCACAAAGCATAATAAATAAAGAGCAACAACCAAATAGTGGAAGCAAACACATAATAGAAGCAAACTAATCTAGATATAGTTTAATATATACATAATCACCTTTATATATGTTGCTTTTAAATTACATTTTAAGGGACAACTGAGAAGTAATGCTTCAAGAATGGACCATTCACAGGCAGCGGTAGGCTTCCCGCATTGATATGACCTCAACATAAACAAAATCTCATTGTAGGCTTCCCACATTGATCAGCTTACACAAAAAAAAAATTAAAGTCATGGACTTGCCTATAGTAACTCTCAGGTCACCCATAGAAGGGGCATACCATCCCCACTAAGAAAGTTATGCTACCCAAACACTCTCACTCCTTTTAGCTTTTTCCCTCATACTCTTTCAAGGGACTTTTAACTCACTTGACACAAGGTGAGTATGATTCTTCTCTAACAAATAAATGGTTAAATGATGCAAAGCATGAAAAAGGCCCATAATCTTGAGCCTATTTGTGTTGTGATTACGGTCTTTTCCAATAAGTGAGCATTGTGCCTCTTTCTTTCCCATCTCAATCATATGTCAATTTCTCTTCTGAGATCCAATCTCATGACAAGATTCAATCATCATCTTGCCTTTCTACCAATTTTTCTTGATTCTTAGAGTTATGTGTTTAGCACATATCTATCTCAAATAACTACCCAAAATCATACTAAAACTAATAAACCATTGCTCATGAGAAATATACCAAACATGCAACCATAGTTTCTCTAAACAATAATAAATAGGAAAACTATCAAGCCTACTCCATTTATTTTAAGCATAACCATCACAAATATGGAAAAATGTTGAAATAAAATAACATACCCAACCCATTCATTTTAAGCATACACCATCATAAATGTGGAAAACTACTAAGATGAAGCTAACAAATCAACTATGCATATACCATCACACATATGGGAGATACTAGTCTAACTCAACTAACATGCTCAATATTAACATAACATAAACATCCACATCATTATAATAAGATCAACATCATCACTCTCACATAAATACATCTCAAAATAATAAACTCTCATATATATATGTATACACACACACACACACATTGAATATGAATGTACATCAATGGATCATATCAATATGATCTCTCCCTCAAAATATACATCTCTCATCTTTGGCTCATAGGATGGTGTGTATACAACATATATAAGAACATCAATAACAAAATATGGCACTCAAAATCCTCAAGGCTATAGTCATGGTCATGAAAAAGTAGCCTTTCTTCATCTACATGAGCTAGAAGCCATCACACATGTCAGTGATCTCTCCTTCTCTCTAAACTTGTAATACCTATGAATCTATGGGAACTCCTTGATGGCCCTCTCATAGTATGTAATCTCATCTAAAACTATGTTGTACCTCACTAGAGATACAATCTACAATGGACCCATCAACCCTACTGTAGGTCTTTGTCCTGGTCCCTATGGTGGAAGAGGAAGAGTAGCCTATCCTACTGCTCTCAAACTATCCCTCTCTACTATTAATGCAGTAACCTAGAACTATAATACCTCGACTTGGTCTTATAATGCCCTGGCATGTCCCTATAATGTTGTAACCTACCTCTGTAAGACCAGCACCTATGCATGTGCTATATCTCAGGCATTTACTACTACATCTCAAACTTGTACCACTATATTTTGGGCCTACATGGTTGTATCTCTCTCTCTGATCACTCCATGTACATCTAATGGTGGCCTCTTGACCTAAACCATAGGATGTAACCCTATCCACCACTCAAGATAAGCCATTGTGCATCCAAGATCTACCACACCCAAACCTATTGGTAGCTCCTCAAAATTTGGGCTATCTATTTCTTAGGGTAAAGGTAGGGGTGCCTCTATATCATCCCTCCTATATTGAGGAAAGTCAAGAGGCATGTCCTATAATAAGCCAAACTATCTCCTGACCTATGTCACAGGTATCATCTCTAGCTCTCTAACTCATCTCTCTCTAACCATAACATGCTCTATAAACTAATAAGTTACTTTTCTTGTCCTCTGAATGAAGGGTATGTCAAGTAGGGCATCCAAACAATATCTATGGGAATCAATCCCTCTATCATATACCTATAATAATCAATGTCTTATACTATGCCATCTACTCATGTCTGGGCCATACCCTCTCTCCATCATCTGAACCTGACCCTAAAACCAACTACAATCATGGTGGGTAACCCCAATGGCTATGTCACCACAATGTGCTTATATTCCCAACAATGGATTAAATTCTTGACACACAAATTATACCATCATCATAGCATCAACCCCCAAAACTCTCTATATAACTATGCCAAAAAAGCTAGTCCCCATGCATACATAGTCTGTTGCTCAACCATTTATGCCAACACACCTATCAATGTAATAATAAATATCCCCCCATTTACATCTAGTAGTGCATATACTATAATCCATATCATCATCAGGATACTCAACTAGTGATGCTCCTCATTGGCAGTGTACAGTGGCTCATATGCAAAGCTCACTGAGTGATAGGTCACCTCACTAACATGCTCTCTAAATAATGTAACCATGTGAATATCATGCTCCTCTCTTGAAAAAGAGAAGATCTTCTCACCCTAAATTAGTAACCATAAAATCTTGTACATGTCCTCTTGTGTCATTGTCAACTCTCTGGTAGGTAAATAAAATGTGTTGGTGGTGTGATCCCACCTCTCTATCAATACTATCATCAAACTAACATCACATGCAACTCTACAATATCATTGCACTCCTCATAACCCTATGGTTGCCATGTGTTCCCACTCATCCAGGGTGACATCCCTCCTCATCCTCGTCAGTAGTATAGGAAGTCAATCTCATAATGTCAACTCCTACCTAGCCTGCATCCACACATAAACCTTAAGTCGCTTACTTTCTAATACAAACCTCCAACCTTTTTCCCTTCCCTCTAGGAGAGGAGAACTACATTGGTTTGGGGCCCTCATCTAGGCTATGTAAGTGGCACTCAGTCAACATGGGGTCTTTTGAGGTTAGCTCGATCATATACCCACCTAATTATCTAACTTGTTAACCCACCTAAACCCTAGGCCCAATTGTCTAACCCTAAACCCTAAGCCCAACTACCATCTCTCAACTCTAGGTCTCATAACTTATATTTTAAACTCTAGGCCTCACGACCTATATCTCACACCCTCAACCCCATGACCTATCTTTTAATCCCTAGGTCCCATGACCTATTTCAACCTACCTTTCTCTAACCACCTCTCTTAACAAATTTTTAACCATATCTCACCCTTTTTCCCTACATAGTAGGACAACTACATTAGCCTGAGGCCCTCACATGGGCTATGTAAGTAGCACTCAGTCGACACAGGGTCTTTTGAGGCAAGCTCAGCCATTAAGCTGGTTGACTCACTCAACTAGGGATCCAAAATGAGCCTTTTCTTCTTATTTGGGGTGTTTTTTTGTGACCAACATCAGTTAAGGCTGCCAACATCGATGTTGGATGCTAGTTGACCTCAGTGCCTTATCAGTTGACATCAATGAACCTTCCCAACATCGATGATTACCCTAGGGTCAAATAACCCCTCTCCTAAAAGTTGTTTTTTCTCTACAAACTACATCGAAACCCCTTCCAAATTCACCTAAACCTACCCTCACCCCATTTACCATCCCTCAATTTTCCCTATCTCCCCCAAACCTAAAAAAATTTCCCAAATGACACATTAACTACTTTAAATTCATTGTCAACTCGAAGAGAATCTTACCTCATCTCTCCATCTCCTCTAGGCTAGAATAGCTGTCACTTGTGGTGGTGTGTCTCTTTTTGGGTCCCCTCTTAGCTCTACCATCCTTGCCCACACAAACCTAGAGATCTTTTTCTCCAATCAAATATTTTAAATGAGTTTTGGTGGGCTACCAAACCCCTTTTTGTTGGGTTTGGTCACCCACCGACATCAGTAGTCTTGACCTAAGGTACCAATGTCAACAATACTTCCTATCAACATCAGTGACATAATCAACATCAACAGCCTTAAATTAGAGTTTTTAACCCCAACCACCACCCTTTAGACTATACCCTTAGTCTAGGGCAACTTGGAGATCCTGTATATCTCCCTGACCATGACAATCAACCTTAGAGATCACATATATTTCCCTAACCATGACAACCAACCTTGCAGACCACTTAAATCTCCACCCATGATGACTTTGATCAGAGATCATGAATATCTCCTTGACTATTGACCCTTTTGAACCAACCTTGCATTGCTTATCTTGACCACTTATGCTAACTCACCATAGTTGGCTATTGTGCACATGCATGTATATCAGGTGTTTTAGATTATGACCAAGCTAGTCCTATCACTTGTAACCTTTTGTGTTTACTAGGAACACTTCCTACCTCAGATACCTGGAACACATAGACCATTAGAGCTACAACTTTGATTGTTTCAACCTTATCAGCTATCACTTACAATCTATGATTTGTTTATTTCTATCCACTTCCTCACCTTTACCTATTATTGATTGCGTCAACTATCACTCATAGTAGTATACGTGAAAGCAGTGATGTTACCATTCTCTCACTTAACATCTACCCACCCAATTAACTCCTTATCAAACAGTACCTAATTCTAGATTTTCCTCTATTAGTTCCCATTTTAAGGGGGGATACCTCATCCAATACTTGGAGCATCCAACTTATATTTTTATCTTGTAACTTTTCAATACAAATTACAAAACAAAAAGGGTCAAATGTAGAAACCAAAATTACATCACACATGTGTGTAACTCCCTATGTCAAAACCCCCCTTGAGCCCCTTTTAATAATTAGCCTTCCTAACCCATGTTTTTACCCCTCACACATTTAATTAATTTAAAATATTTAATTAAGTTAATTAAAAAATACTTATTGCACCTTACATAGCCACCTCATCCTAAGACTAATTCTTACCATCTGAGTCACCTCAAAACTTAGTCCCCTAATCCTAATTACCCATGACTTGTTCTCACCCCAAACATAAATTCCTAACTACGTCCTTCTTAACCTTGTATTTTTACAATTTCCTAATGGATACCACACTTGGCTTGAGAAATAATAAAAAAATAAGATAAAAATAGCCCTTTTACCTATTCTCATGCCATCGATATCGATCAACCCACGGACGATATCGATGAGATCATCGACATCAATTACTTAAACTAAATTCTAACCTAATGTTCACGTCAATAAAAATAAATAACTCAATCATTTACATACAAGCTTTAACATTCAACTTTTTACATCCAAGCTTACCATTACTCTACATAGATCAGTCTAGATTAAGAATTTATATACTACACAGAGCTTGGATTCTTCTAAACCAGCAGCATGCACTTGTCTTTTTATTCACATATTTCTTTAACATGCCTCACTAGAGCCATCTATCTGGCACTCACGGTTCATCCATTTCACTAGCTTATTATATCTCTATGTTTTGTAATTCCTTTAAATAGTCATTTTACAATTACTTTATGTTATATTATTTATCATTTTATGAATGTCTCGACTCTCCCTGTAAAGGAGTTAAAAAACTCCTTCCCCTATTTCCCTTTGCTTCAAACATACCAACCTTCTATTTAGACCCACATGAGCCTTACCCACTCTCTTATGACTCTTTCCAACCTCACAAACCTGACCAAAATCTACCTTCTAACTCAAAAAAGTATCCTGAAACCTCCCTAAGAACTTATTGCCCCTACCAACATTGGTCATATAACCAACATCGATCATATATCCTTATCGACATCGATAGCCTAACTAACATCAGTGACTATGTATTTCTACTAACCTCCCTCAACCTACCCAAACAACCTTCAAAAACACAAACAACTCACATTACCTGCACTGTGTCACTCTCTGTTACACTTAGACTACAATAATGGTACAAATATCTCTATCTGACTCTCTCTTTCATTTTGTTATTCATTACCATTTTGTTTCAAAAAATGGACTGTCATCCCTAAGGAAGTTTGACACTTATAAGAACAAGCATGTATCTTGGCAGCCCACTTATATATCTACTAACAAATATTATTGGTGGTAGTGCTTTTTTATTCACAGGTAGTCCTCCCTAGCTAAAGAGGAGTGTTCAACATCATCTGGATATGACGTGCAACCAATCTGGGTTCTCTCTAATCTCTAATCCCTACCATTCATCTCTATTTCTCCTTAAACATCAAATAGATTCAAAATTTATTGAAACACATAGATGGATTTTTTGGTTACAATAAAATCCTTATCACCCCATAATAACAACATAAAATCTCCTACTCCATGGGGGAATTTTTGTTATAAGGTCATGTCCTTTGGTTTAAAGAATGTGGGAGCCACTTACCAGCATGACATGACCTATATTTTCAATAATTTAATTCATGAAATCATTGAATATTATGTGGATGATCTCCTTGGTAAATATAGACATCATAAGGATCACTTGTCCATCCTTCAGCAAATCTTTGCTCATTTGATCCAATATCAAGTTCATCTTAACCCCAAAATGTGTGTTTTTTTTAGGTTTTAATATTTCCCTTTGAGGAATCAAGGTTGATCCTACCAATATTAAGGCCATTATTGATATGCCACCTCCCTCCAATCTCAAGCAACTTCATAATTTACAAGGGAAACTGTAGTCTATTTGCTATTTTATTTCACAATTGTTAGACCAATGTGAACCTTTCCATCACCTTCTTAATAAAGACACCCAATTTATGTGGGATTTGAATTATAAAGTGGTGTTTGATACTCTTAAGAAGCATCTCTTATCTCCCCTATCCTTATTCCACTAAAAGAGAATAAACCCTTTTACTTATATATTTCAATTATGGATCATGCATTAGGTGCCATGCTTACCCATCGAGTTAATCAACATAGAGAGCAGGTGGTTTATTATATAAGTCATACTTTGGTTGAGTATGAAACTCATTACACACATGTTGAAAGACTATACTTGGCCTTGGTATTCATAGCTTCCAATCTTCACCACTATTTTCTTAATCACAAGACGTACATGTTTACAAATAACAATCCTCTTAAATTCATGCATGTAAAACCCTATCAAAATCAACAAATGGCAATATGGATGATGTTACTTATTGATATTGATCTTGAGTTCCTTAAACCAAAAACTAATTAAGGGGTAGATTAGTGCCGATCAATTGGAGGAAGCACCCCTTGCTGATAATCTACCATCTAGCTATGAATTCTTTGATGAAGCTATAGCCTCCATATCCTAGGAAGATCTTGAATATCAAAAATGACATTATTCTTTGATGGATATAAATGAAAACATGGAAGGGGGTAGGGATTATTATAATACCACCTAAAGGCATGTCTCTCCCCCTATATTTTTAGCTTGACTTTGATTGCATTAATAATATAGAAGAATATGAAGCCCTAATTATAAGTCTCCAAATAGCTTTAGCTCTAAGAGTTAAATTGCTTCATATTTTTGGTGACTCCTAATTGGTAGTTAATAAAATAACTAACATATAACAGTACAAGAATAACACTCTCTAGATGTATAAGAATTTAGAAGATAAATTATTAGCTACCCTTAACTATTATGTCATCCAAACCACTCCTCAGTCAACTAATAAGATTATTGATACCATGGCTTCTTTGGCATCCTTTATCCCATCCTCATCCTAGGAGTCAATTATTTGTCCTTATTCATAGGATCAATCAACCTTCTTACACCAAAACTGATCTTCTTTCTATCCATATTAGAGAGGAAAACCATTTGGATCTATGGTACACATAGATATTTGATTATTTGTCTATAGGCATCATTCCTTCAAATCTATCTAAAACCACTAAGCCTGCTTTTCAACAATGGAATTCCTAGTACAAAATACTAGGGGGTATTCTTTATAAATAAGAGTTTGATGTTATTCTAATCCATTATCTATGAAATTCTAAAGCAATTCTCAAAATTAAATAAACTCATGATGGAATCTGTGGTGGCCATTTCAATGGTTTAACTATCACCAAGAAAATTGTGTGGTTAGGATACTATTGGCCCACTTTGAATCGAGACTATTGTGAGTATGTCAAGAAATACATGAAGTGTCAATAACATGCTAACTTATCCCATATCCCTAGTCATATGTTACAATTAGATAGGGACTTTTGGCCTTTCTCTCAATGGGGTTTAGACCTTATAGGATAGATTAATCCTAAATCTTCCTAGTGACATAGCTTTATCATTACTGCTACTGAGTATTTCACTAAGTGGGTGGAAGTTATCCCCTTATTTCAGCCAAGGTAGGTATGATTGTTTATTTTATTAATCATCACATCATATCTCATTTTGGTGTCACATATAAAATCATTACAAATGATGGAAAATCTTTTAAAAATAAACAAGTCCAAAAGTTGTGTATTCTTTTGACGTTAACCTGAGTTTTTCCTCACCTTATTATCCGAAAGCCAATGGACAAGCTAAAGCATCAAACAAAACCCTTGTCAAGATGTTAACCAAAATGGTCAATGAGGCTAGAAAGGATTGGCATCTTTGCATAACTTTTGCTTTGTGGGTTTATTGAACTAGTATTTGAATACCTATGGGGGCTACCCCGTTTTTCTTTGGTCTACGGTACTGAAGCAATTCTCCCCTTTGAAGTCTAAATTCCTTCCCTTAGAATTTTTATGAAATATATCATTTTTGAAGAGGATTATCATCAAGATGGATTAGCATATCTATAATTTTTAGATGAACATCGATCCACATCCCTCAATCACCTTCATGTATATTAAGAACAAATAAAACATGCATTTAATAAACATTTAAAGGAATGAGAGTTTAATATTGGCAACCTTGTCCTTAAAGAAAATTAGCATGTCATAAATATGGAAAAAGACTAAATGGGGAAAGTTTGTTCCTAATTGGATTGGACCTTATGTTATTACTCATAAATATGGATCTGGGTCATATCATTTGCCCTTCCTTGATGGAAAACTAGAACGTGAGCCTCTTAATGCTTTGTATCTACATCCTTTTTAGTATTAACAATCCTATTACAAACTTTGGTTAGCATAAGTTATCCTAAATAATTTATCCTCTATCTTTAAATAGACCTCATAAAATATTAAGAATCATGTGGATTTCCATTAGTATACCAATTTTTTCCTTAAATATGAACACCCTGGATCTATTCTTAGCATGTTCTCATGGATTGGCTCTATTTAAAATGGAGCGGAGTTCTAAATCACCATCTCCTAACAATCCATCATCCTAAAAGCTTGTTCAAAATAAATGACACAGGGCCTTATTTACTAGTTTATAAAAATGCCTTACATCTAATCCATGACAAAAAAAGGTTTAGGATATCAAAATAAAAAAAGAGTGAAAGACAAATCGATCCCTCGAAGCACAGTTGTTATCAAAATCAAGAAAAAAGGTAGAATTATAGACTGGTCCCTCAAAAGATAGATGATAAGATACATATATCTAAATAAATAGACCAATCCCTTAAAGGATGGCTATGTGCCTATGATTTAGGAAACTTCTTGCATTGATCAGTTTCTTATTATAAGTAAATCATGTAAAAATCTATGAAATAAAAATTATATCCCACAAAATCTTTCGGCATTGATCAACTTTCTTAAATTTGTAGACTTCTTTCATTTATTAGTCTACATTTATCCATGGATTAGCTTAAGGTTTAAAAGCTTGGAAACATAAAAAACATGTGTATTTCTAGAGAATTAAGTGTTTCCCCTGTCCTTATAATTCCCTTTTATGAATTTGGTTGACAAGAGATTGTTAAGGATCTTCATTAACATTGGGTAAAGGGGTGTATATGCATTAATCAGCAAGGGGCATAGCATTGGTTAGGGTCCTAGACAATTATGAGTCATGCATCTTTGATCAATTAATAAACATTTAATTCATATAATCATTTACATTTCCATAATCAACCATGATATAAAATCCCATCCATATAATCTAATAAGTATAATCAAAAATAAAAATCCATATAAACATCATCCATGTAATATAACATCCATAGCACAGTATGTCATTAATGCATAAAACATCATAAAATTATTGCATGTAATTAAAAATCCATAATCCACTACCCATTCATTTTCAACACACACATGATAATCCATAATCAAGATAAAAGCTATATCACATAATTTAAATATTATAATCCATGACAATATTGCATAATCAATATAATACATGATGTAACTAAAATCAAATGCTATATAAATATAATCCACATAATCCAAATCCATAATCATGTAAACAAGCTAATAAGTATGAATATAATAATCTCATGAATATATATCCAAAAATAAAATATACATCATCAAATGTCATAATGTGTAATTTGTGCAAAGGGCCAATCCATATAGTTAGCCATATGTATGGGTAATTAGTAAAATAGATCAAGCTAAGGCAAACATCCATCCCACCTACCCTATTATCGCCTTCATCTCCTCCTCCATCCCTCCTATCCCTCCTCTATGGCACACTCCACACACTAGATGTATTTGTTTGTGTCACTTGTGGAGTCTAATCCTACCTGAATATGTGGCTAGCATGTCTAAGAAACTTTGGCAAATGGTTTATAACAATCTACTCATAATACCATAGCTCCACTACCACATCTTGATATCTATCTAGGCTCACACTCCCTGGAGGCCCCATCCACTTGCCTTGTGCCCCTCCTCCTGTAGTGGACCCTAATATTGCTCCCCCTATTGCACCTAATACTACTTAGAACCTCTCACATTTATCATGATATATGTTTCACACTCAACATGCCTCACCATAACTCTACTACAATACATCATAGTGCTTGTGTAACTCTATTAGTTGCACCTATAACTAGTCATGCTTAAAAAAAACTCTGGAGTACTAGGCCTGGGTTGCATCCCTCTCAGCCATAATCACCTATGTATTCCCATCACCCTCCCCATCTCCTCTTACATACTCTACATCCTCCATCTCCACATCCTCCATCTCAAGCCTCTGGTATACCACATTCTCCTCTCCCCTTCCATGTTGATCTACCCACCATAAGAAGTATGCCTCTATCACCTTGGCATCATCTATCACCTCTCCCTCTAGTTCTTCCTCTACTAGTTTCTCTATCCCTATAACATGTGGCTCGAGGAGCTCTACCTCTGAATCATTTCTCTTGTATACCTGAGGTACCTCAGGTAGATCATGTTATAACCCAAATTATCATTATATGTGCCAAAATTGAAAGAGCTCCACATGCTCTAGGCATCTCCCCTGTAACTACCTAGTTCACTATCCCATCATTAGCTCTGTCTTCATCCCTAACCATTCTAGGAATATGACATAAGGCCTCTATATAACCTTATCCCCCTCTAGATCCTCTTACACTTGTTTATAAAAAACTAAATCTCTAACTCTTCCATATCTATATAGATGGGCAAATTCATCCCTCCATCTCAAAAAACCAACACTGAAAGCAAACCAGTGCCAGTCCATCTATGGTATCCCTGGTGGCTATACTACTCAAATGTGATCATAGGCCTAGCATTTTAGCAATTAGGTAACATCCAGCCTGTATCACCATTACATCCTCCACCTCCACAACTCCTTGTATATCTATGCCAGTAAAGTCAAAGCCACTTTAGATATTATCTAGTGCTCCCATATATTCATAAGCACCTATGTCAGGCTCCATTTGAACCTCCCTCCATCTAAGTCTGGTAATGCATAGCAATATATGACCAACATCATCATGGTCATAACTCATCTCTCATCGTGGTCTCGATCATACAAAGCCTCAAAATTAAATCCTCCTAATATGAAACTAATGTATGTAGCATCATCGCTATACAACCATGTCAAAGTAGCTACCCATCCCCTCTCATCCATTAGGATGATATCTACACCCTATACAAGTATCTTGAGTATCCTATAAATATCCTCCAAGGTCACTATCATCTCCCCTATTAGTAAAAAAAAGGTCTGCATCTAGATCCCATCACTCTAGCAGTGCCACTAGTAGACTCTGATATTGGTGTACCTGATGATAGTGGCATAATCCTCCCAAGCCTAGCACCTCGAGATGATCCCAATCAGAAACACCCATGACCTCCTATAACTCCTCTAAAAAAGGTGGCACTCATTCTCACAACATCAAAACTACATGTGCCTATAATCCCATATTCCCCCTAGATTCATTTGATTTTCTAATAAATAATCATATCCTTTAAGTTGTGTTTAACCCTTAGGAATCAAAATCAACCCTTCTTATATGGATCACAATTAGTTTTTTATCATCATTGATCTATAGAGTGGCATTGGTCACTGACTAATCAATGGATGATCTTTAGGGACTCGATATCAATCCCGTAAGCAATCAAAAATTCATCATGTCCATAAATCAATCCTATATTGGATGGGATATAGCACACTTACACTTCCAATTAGGGATATACAATTTTTAAGTGGGAGAATGACCATTGTGAGGATCTGCTAGACCTGATTAGGGGATCACTTTTCACAACACATCATGTGATGTAGGGTTCCAAAGCTTGTAGTCTAACATAATCACACAACAACCCTAAAAGAGTCTTATGATTTAATATTTCACTAATATAATAACAAGAAAATTAAATCTAATCAAGTGTACACTAAAACTTGTAGCACAAAGTGGCTATTAGAAATAAAATAACTAAACTAAACATGTATAGAATACATATACTCACGTCAATGTATATGGAATCCTAATATATGGAAGAGAATAATACATATGCTCTATCTATATAATCTTACAAAGGAGGAATACAATTATGAATACTTACCTTTGAAGATAAACTTGTCAAGCCTTAATCTCCCCTTTGGATAAGGTGCTTTGCAAGAGATTATCATGGTATGTAAGGATAACTAAGATAAATTAGCTCTAGGCTACACAACCTATCCAAGCATCCAAAAGACTTATCTACAAGATGATATTAGAGCTCTAAATAAAGTATTGAACCTTAAATCTTTATTCCCCAAGTAGAATGGTCAATAAGCAGATGTTTGTTCACACTTATTTACTTAATTATTTGCTCTTATCAAATGGTGGTAAATGATGTTGTATATATAGTGGTATCTTAACCTAAAAAAATTTAAGAATGTCAATTATACTAGGTCAACCTGATCGACCTAGCATATTTTTGGAGCTAACTATCTAGGTCTATACTAGGTCAGCTAAGAGGCCAACAAACCAAAAAAGAGAAAAAGTCCCTAAACTATGTTAGGTTAACCTAGTCGACCTAGCACAATCGATAAGTCAAAAGGGTGATAAGGTAATAAATGAAGAATAAAACATATAAAATGATGGGAATAGGTAGAATTAAGAATAATAATCTTGGATTCAATGGTTTAAGGAGGCTATAGTGTGGATGGAAATTGGAAAAAGGAACGATAATCTTATGAAGCACTGATGGTCTACCCACCCCTTTCCTGTTACACCCCTGAAGGCATGCACTCAGAGAGATTGAGACTTGATAGGTTCTTGTAAGATACAAAGTATCATTAATCAATAAAGGTTTGAAAATATTAAGTGTATACATATGCTCCACTCAAATCTCATCATGTGTCACTTAAGTGCAACATGGGATGGTGCTTCGAGAATAGAACATGATAACACATAATGTTGATGTAAAGTAAATGTAGTAAGCAAAAAATAAGATAAATGAAAGGAATATATTAAAAAGCACATACCTTAAACTTAACTTAGTGTTGTAGATAGAAAAATAGACTGCAAGAAATGTGAAGGTGTCCAATGTAGAGTACACTAGGTGAACCTGTAGAAGTTAGTGCAAAAAGATAGACAAAAATCAAATTATGTGAAACATAAGCATATAATAGTTTATTAGAGACAAAGATTTTAGGAAAATTGGCAAATGAGGAATGCTATGGAAATTTTTAAAATATTGAAGGCAAATAAAGGACAAAAGGATGGAAAATGAATGACAAATGATAGTAAATGACAAATTATAGGAAAGTATGACAAATGATAGGAAATAAATGACAAATGATAAGAAAATAAATGACAAATAATATGAAAAAAATGACAAATGATATTGGAAAGAAAAGAACAAATGATAAGTAAAATATAAATGGTAAAAAGGAATGTATAACATTCTAAATTATGATGGGAAACATGTAAAACATGAATGAAAAATGAAATATCAATGCAAGAAAACTTGAACAAAGATATGTAAGAAGGTAAAAAGTAAGCTCATGTAAGATAGGCGTGAAAAAATCAAACATAAATAAAAATATGAAAGAATGTTGAATGAAATGTAAGTCAAGACGTAAGACAAACATGAAGAAGGCATGCATAAAGAGACACATCTAATAATGGAAAAAGGGTGTGAACTCACAGAAGGTTAGTACAATAATGACAAATGAAAGAAAAGAGTGATCCATAGTTACTCAAAACATGTTTTTTGTTGTCTAAAGATACATAAAATTGGAACAAAGTAGTGCTAGCATATTTTTAAGATGTGAAGAAGAAGGAATTAAAGAAGAGGGAAAACAAATTTGGAATTACAATTTTGCTTATCAAGGGGGTAAAATGAAATGGGTGGAGGGGAAAATGAAGGAAAAACCAAGGTAGAGACAACTCTTTATTGAAGTCAAGACACTCAAATTAATTTTATCAAAAAAGAGGACTTTTGATCTTAAAGACTATGAAGAACTTCTCTTAGCGACATAAGTTTTAGGTAAACAAATGGAGTATATAGATCATCCCATGAAGGTTATATGCATGAAAAGTAAAATAGACCTACCTCTTCATGACGTGTTCCCTATTCTTTAGGATCCCTTACATAGTCATCAGTCTATTGTGAAGATTGGGTACTTGCATGAGAAAGTAGGTAGAACCATAGAGTTTTTTGAAATCCCCTATTCCAATCTACTCGCCTACCACACCCCAAAGGACTTCAGCTCTATGTGAAGCTGATTATGGAGTTTAATCTTCAATTGGAGATAGGAGATGTGATTAAAATCACATCTTTTGGTATGAATTTGACTTTTGAGATTTGTATTTTTCCTTTTAAATATCATTGACTTTTGTTTCAAATGATTTGGATTTTAACTTTCTTTTGAAGGCTTTTTCTAGATTCCTCCTCCTTACGGATGTGGAAGACCAAACATGGTTGTTAAAGATGACTTTCATTTGAAAAATTGGGACAAGGTGGCTAAGAGAGAGAACTTCAAAGAGTATGGGGTCTAAGAGTCTTGTAAATCTATGTGAAATAAAAGTGATAACATGACTTTGACCTTGTTTTATCTAATGTGGAGGTGAAAGAAAGGGAGAAATCAAGAGGATTGACACATGGAACAAATTTGAATTACTTTAAATTATTAAAAAAAAATGTGATAAAGGGCAAAAAGATAGATACAATGATAGTAAAGTGGTGATTCCTTACCATAAGAATGAGGGAAATGGAGGAAAACATGTTAACATAGATTTTTATGCAAATTCCATCTAGTAAAAGAAGCAAAAGTTAAAGTCTAAAAACAAAGATCACAAAGAACATGAAAAGATGGTGATTTTATGAGGAGGGCTAGGTATCTATGGTCTTACAAAGCAACTCATAAAATAGAGACCCATGAGGGTGTTGATAAGTAAGAGAAATGAAAAGTGAGGAAGACTTCTTACAAAGCAATTCACAAAAGAAAAACCCAAAGGATCCCTAAACAACATTGTCAAGCAACAAAAGGTAGAAACATAAGTAAAAGATGGTAATTTTGTGAGGGGTGTTGGGTCTTATCCATAGTCTTATGAAGCAACTCTTAAAATAAAAACCCATGAGGATGCCAAAAATACAAATGTCAAAATATAAAGAAGATTATGGTACATCAAAATGCTAAAGAAAGGAACCAAAATGATCATAAAGCTACTAAGGCAAAGAATGGTAGAAAAAGATAAAGAATAAAAGAGAGATATAAGGACAAAAATGAAAATGAATGCCAAATGTGATGTGTAAGTAAGATAAAATAACGTAAAGGAAAATGATGATGCTATTTAAATGAAAGTAAAAGAAATAAAGTGCATAAAAAACAAAGAAACATGAGACAAAAATAACATGTAAGATCTATGCTAACATCTATATCAAAGATGAGCATGTGAAAGACAAGTCTATAAGTCTCAGAATGTTTCTTGAATCTAAATTTGTTTTTTATTATGTATTTTATAAAAAGAGTGGGCATCACAATATGTCCCAAAGGGTAATTGGATGTAGGGATGGGCATCACTATATGCCCCAAAGTCTAAATGGATATATGGATGGGCATTGGAATATGCCCCAACATGTGAGTTGGAGTGATGTAACATTGAATTGTTAAAATGATTTGCATTGGGTTGATAGGAGTATTTGGAAATAGGTAAATGTGTTGGTTTATTAGATTTGAAGGATGTTGAATGTGACTTATGATGTGTAGGAGAGGTATGAAGAGGTAAAGGAGGACCATGTATGATATGCTTTGGAGTAGGCATTTGAACTAGGTACTATGTTGGTTCAGGTGGCCTAAGAGGTTGAGGTTCAATGGATGCAACAATATTTTAAATTTATTCATGTGAGCTATCCTTTCCTTATTGGTGTAGGAAGAAGGATCAATTATGGTTTGGAAAAAATTGGTAGATGAGGTTTATTCATTAGGTAATTGATGTTGATGTGATTAGGGGTCTTGAGATTGATTGTGAGAAGCTTGAAGATAATCTTAATAACATTATTTTGTGAGAGTATCAAGATTGAAATGTGGACCAAGAAAGGAATAAATAAGAAAATCGTGAAGATCATGACAAGACTCATGAGAATGACCTATAGTAGCATGCCACCAATAAAATTTATCCAGATTGTACCATTTTGGAGGAGGTTTGGAAGGATCAAATTTCATGGTTTTAGAGGGTGCAAATTTATGTTTAATTTGTTTTAGACTCAAGGGTGGGTGGTTTGGGTTAAAATTGGGTGGGATGGGTTAAAATTGGTTGAATTGGATGCTCCATTTTGAGTTTGGGGAGGCTTGGATGAATAAATGTTATGAGAAGATGATTGGAAAGGTGCTTTAGTAGTTAGTTGAGATGGTTCAAATTGAGTCATAAGAAAGTCTTGACTTTTTGCTTGGTCTAAGCCTTTATCTAAAGTTTTTGGGGAAAATATTCAAACTTTGTATTGAAGGGGAGGTTTAAGAGTAGTGACAAATAGTTTTAAAAGAGTGTCATCATTCATGTTATGCTCCACTTTATGAGCAAGGGATTTCCATCATTTGATGAAAGTATAAGCAGATTCATTAGCAAGTTATCTGACATTGATAAAATAGCTAAGGTAATTTTCAAAAAGTTCATCATGTTGGACTTTATTCACTAGAGCATTGCCTAAATCATATAGTTGTGAGATGGAATGTCTAAGAATTTGGTTGTATCATTCAAGTGCATCATCAACAAAGGTTTTAGCTAAGAGCTTGGTGGTACAAAAGATGTTAGTTTGGACCCATTCCTTATAGAGATTACGAAAAGACTTAAGAAATATAGTAGGGTCCTTAGTCCCATTATATGTGATAGTTGGAGAAATGTTTCCAATATCTATGGATGTAATGAATGGGGGAAAAGGTTCATTTTGAAGATGTTGAAGCATTTTGTTATTAATTGGAGGTTGAGGAATGATATTCCCATTGGCATCTCTAATAGGAGGAGGGAAAAAAATCTATTTGGTTGAGACATGATGACTTGAGGTGGTTAACTAATCATGTTGCATAAATGTTGTTGCATGCTCATCATTTTATATTGATTGGAAGTTTGTGTGATGTTCATTTGTTGGATAACTTGTGCAAGAAGTTGAGTTGTATCAATAGGTGGTGTGGTGTTTGTATGAGGGGTATTAATGTTGATAGGAAGAAGATTGTTAGTGTTTATGGGAGGAAGATTCTTTGTAGGTTGAGGATTCACAACATTGGTATTATTTGTATTGAGTGTGGTAAAAGAAAAAGGAATATTGTAAAAGCTATCATTCTTATGAGGAGTGTAGATAGTATTTTCATCAAGATATTTGAATAATTGGGAACTATCTAGATTATCAATTTGAGTAGTATTATTTGGTGAAGGAAAAACAAAATTGGTATTAGAAGGAGGATTATGATGAAGGATCTCAACTACATTATATTGTGTAGTGATTGGTTTAGGCTTAGGAGAAGGGGAAGGAAGAAATTGGATAGTTTCATTGGACATAATGAAATAAGTGAGGTTACTATCTAAGTCCTTGATTATCAAATGTTTTAGACTGAGGGAAAGCTAAAAATATGTCATCATGATGAAAAAATACTAAATAAACACATAAGGAGAATAAAAAGTGATATAAAATAGTACTAAGTCGAACTGGTCAACCTAGTGGAAAAATAGGGACTGTAAAACTGTACAAGATCCATAGAGTTGACCCAGTATAGTGAATAGAGATTGGAATAAAGGGTAAAAGAAGCTAAAAAAAGTGTAACGTTGACCAAATTAACCTAGTATAGTGTACAGGGGTTGAAAAATATACTAGGTTGATAGGGTCAACCTAGTACAGCAGTGATCTGGGCAAAAATTTAGGCGATAATTTAGGTGACGGGTCTACCCCAATTGATGATAGAACTTCTAGGAGCCATAACTTTTACACCGTAGCTCCAATTGACTCGTTGTTTGAATAGTTGGAAAGTTAAGAATGAGGAGAATGTTGTGAGATTAAATTGAGCTTTGCTTGATGAATTTTGACCCCTAAAAACCCAATGGAAGTGCCCCAAATTTTAATTTTAGTAGTGCAGTCTAAAAATAGTAAGTTTCTAAAAATAGTAATTCCTCGAATTCTTTATTGTTGTAAATCATGGAAGTTGAACCAATTCATCTCCCTTGAGATTGGTGACCTTACACATTCTCCCCCCACCTTCAAAATATGTATAAATGAAGATGTAACTCGAAATGGAAATCAAACATCTCTTCTCAGAGATAAGCATATGTTTAGGTCTGCAAATTTTATCAATAAAACATCTCTTCTTAGACATAGCATTATTTGAATTGTCGTATTCTAGTTTTTTAAATTATCTTTCAACAAAATATTTTGAGTTTTGGATCAAGAAAATAGGGGCTAATTTCTTTTTTTGCCTATATCTTTAGTTCTATTCATCTATTTTGTAAACCATAAAATGCATTAGATTCATGATGATGTACGGAATATGAAAAAGTTGATAGCAAGTTATGAATTGAAACAAGATAATTTAAAATAATGTAATAAATTAGTAAGTATGAAAAGGGAAACAAATAGTTAATTAAATTGACATTGGCCAATCCAATTTATGCACATAAAGAAAAATCTTACACTAATGTTGGCTAATGCAAGCTTTCACACACACAATTAAACAAAGAGTGAGCAAAAAACTTGAAAGTAAATATAACTACTTGGTCAACCTATAATTTTGAGTAGATTATTAAGAATGATTTTTAATGTGAAAGGAAGTTGGCTATAAGCAACGTATTAGATAGAAAGGATAGTTTCAGGTAAGTTTAGGATGAAATGGAATATAGTGGAAATGATAAAGGCTTGGTATTTGGGCCTACCCCTTCACTTCACACACTGTTGTGATAAGGGTATTAGGTCCTTAACCAAAATATACCATTAACCATGTTTTATACTTGACCAGAACATCAATTCAGCTTCTCCCTTGGTGATGAAATCCAAGTAGGTTGGCATGGGTAGTCAAATGTTTAAATGTTTATTGATGTTTATTTGGTTTGGATATGTGTGCAAGAGAATAGAAATAGTGCAACTAAATGATTAATTGAAAACCACATAATTAGGCTATGTGAACTATTCTAAGCATGCAAACAAATAAAAAGAAAGATGTGATTAACATATATGGTTTATTCTAACTCTGAAACAAGGTATAGTTGAGAAACTATATGGATAATCATATAGAATAGGGTCAATAGGGTCAAACATGTATTGTGGAAGCAAAGTCTGAAAATGAACTAGGTCAACCAAGTTGACCTAGTTATTTCAGAACACATAGAACACAAAATTAGGTCCACAGGGTCAACCTAGTTGACTATGCAAAGGCAATTTTGAAGACTACAAACTGTGAAAGGAAAGTAAAAAAATAGAAAGATATAGAGAAGTAGAAACTCACCTAAATGGTTTGGAGATGACAAGTAAAATATTGTTGATCAAGAACCTTAGAGAAACTATCAAAAACCTATAAACTAGGTCGAGCAGTTGACCAAGGAATATAAAAACCTACTAAAAAAGTGTTGAAAATACACTAGATCGACCTAGTCAACCTATTTGATTGAACAAGAAGTCTAAAAACTAGAAAAAACTACATTGGGTCGAGTTGGTTGATTAGTTATCTAAATAGAGTTCTATAAGTTCTAAAACCTGTACTGGGTCAAGTTGGTCGAGCTAGTTACCTATTCCTGTAAACCTATGCATACAAATAAATAATTGGGTTGATAGGGTCGATCCATCATAGTAAAGATATAATAAAAATAATGATGAATATAAATTATATAAGTGAAATAAATCTTACAAGGGTTTGATTCATGTAAGGTTCACTAGAATATATGCAATCAAAAATGCATTATGTCCATAAATCAATTCTAGATTAGATGGGATAAAGCACACCGACACTTTTAATTTGGGGCATACAATTATTAAGCAGGATCATGACCAATGTGAGGATCTATGAGACCCGATTAGGGGATCACTTGTCATAACACACCATGTGAGGTAGGGTTCAAAAGCCTACAATCTAACAAAATCACACAACAACCCTAAAAGAGTCCTATGATATAATATTTCACTAATTTAATAATAAGAAAAGTAAATATAATCTAGTGCACACCAAATCTTGTGGCACAAAGTGGGGGTTAGAAAATAAATAAATAAACAACTAAACTAAACATGTATAGAAGACATATACTCATGTTAATGTCTATAGAATCCTAATACATGGAAGAGAAGAATACATATGCTCTATCTATCTACTCTTACAAATGAGGAATAAAGTTAGGAATACTTGCCTTTGAAGATGAACTTATTGAGCCTCAATATACTCCTTGGACAAGGTGCTTCACAAGAGATTGTCATGGTATGTAAGGATAACTAAGATAAATCAGATCTAAGATACACAACATATCCAAGCATCCAAAAGACTTATCCACAAGATGAGATTAGAGCTCTAAATAAAGTATTAAACCCTAAAGATTTATTCCCCAAGTAAAATGGTCAATAGGTAGATGTTGGTTTGCACTTATTCACTTAATTCTTCACTCTTATCAAATGGTGGTAAATGACCTTGTATATATAGTGGTATCTTTCCCTAAAGAAATTTTAGGAATGTTGATTATGCTAGGTCGACCCGGTCAACCTAGTAAAATTTTCATGGCTAACTCTCTAGGTCTATGCTAGGTCAGCCAAGAGTCGAATAAACCAAAACAAAGAAAAAGTCCCTAAACTGTGCTAGGTCAACCTAGCAAACTAATAGGTCAAAAGGGTGCTAATTCAATAAATGAAGGATAAAACATAGAAAATGATGGAAATAGGTAGAACTAGGAAGAATAATCTTGGGTTCAATGGTTTCAGGAGGCTAGAGTGTGGATGGAAAGTGGTAAAAGGAATGACAATCTTAAGAAGCACTAATGGTCTGCCCACCCCTGTCTCGGTGCACCCTTTAAGGCATACACTTAGAGAGATTGAGACTTGATAGGTTCTTATAAGATGTGAAGTGTCAGTAATTAATAAAGTTTGAAAATATTATGTGTATACAAATCCTCTTATGATCGATGTCAATCCCTATAAAACCCTCCTAGTCCTAAAACTCTATCCTATGCTAGCTCAAATGCAAAAAATTCACAAGAACACTAAAAATAAGTTACCCCTACCTCATCATGAGACCATCAATCATTTTCATCCACTCTCATTAGCCTCCATCATGTATATCTCACTCAATCCATTGACAGGTGTCAAATGTTTTAGTCCTGACTCCACTCATTCAATCTTATTTATAAAATGAACATCGAAGCCATTCTGTAGCCTATTTATAGCCCTTTTGGATTGATGTTGATTATGCTATGATCGACATCTATTCATTCCTAATTATTATATATCTATTAGATCGATGGTGATTTGGTCCATTTTAGGATTCTTTGTACTATATATGCATTTCTTGCATCCTTATAGCCTTATTCTATTATCTTATCCTTTGTTAAAATTATCTTATCCTTTATTACCCAACATTACTGGCTTGTGGACATAGGCCCCTTGATGGTCCCACAACCTTTGAGAGGTCTACATTTGTTTCAATGGTTATCCCCTATAGATCCTAAAAATGTACCTCATCTTGAGAGCACGATGTCCCTAGGTAATGCACATGTACCAAGCACATTGGATGATTTGGTTATCCCATCCTAGTCTTTACCCTCTTGACTACCTTTGATAGAGCCCAAATGTTAATAGTTTTGGCAATCCATTACTCGTTTGCCTTAAGACATTCCTGTCCAAGATATCCTATATCTTGTTAGTGCAACATTATACTTCATGCTTATCCTTGTGTCTTTCACGCTCATTTACTATCTACCCTATCCTTTACCAGCTTATTTTCAAACTCATATCTGCCTCATTATCCTTTATCAACTCTCAGTTTTAGGGGGAATACCTCTTCACATTAAAACTTGGGGCATTAGATCCATCCTATTTTTTGTCTCATGGTAGGTTATCATAAACTGCTCAACAAAAGGGGCAAATGTAAACAGTATAAATTTACACCATTTTATTATGAATAAATGTGTCTTACCCCTTTCCTACCTTTCTTTCATTGTTTAATATAAGTGTTACCTTTTACCATCTAACATTTTTTAACTAATATATTTAATTACCATTTTACCTTGGTAATTAGTTAACCAGCCCTAAATCTTAGTAAAATCTCCCTAAGCTTATTAAGGGTAAGTTGTTTTAACCTCCCAAATAGCCTCTCCATACCCAAGCCCCATTAAAAACCAATTTTGACTAAGTTTAGTTAGGATATCTTGAGTTTTTGAAACCAAAAATTTAAAATTATACCAAATTAGTAACATTTTCCCATGATCATCATCAATCCTATTAAGATCGATGTTGATTTATATCCAGTCCAACCTCAAGTTATGGATCTTGATTTTTGCACTCTAGAACACTAATGAAATTCCCATGGAATACTATGGAAGAACACCATCCTTAGTTCAATTTTCCCATGCTCTATCCAAATCCAACCACATTTATGGCAATGAGTTATTTCTATGTATAATAGGAAGCTTGTGCAGAGGTAAGTATGTTGTGTATTTGATTTATTTTAGATTACTACATTATTCATTTATGTTATGTTAATTGTCGTAAGTCTATTTAGATAAACTAGTGACCAGTTTAGAAGCCTTTTAGAATTTGTTAAAGCCCACTTAGGCCCCTTTATGAGTCTTTCAGCACCCACTATAAAGATTAACCATAATTCTTTCAAGATTGACATTAATTACATGATCAAAATTGATTCTAAGACAATCGGCATCGATCCCTATGTTTTAATTTCTTTCTACAACCCAAGACTAGATTAGTTATCTTAAGTGTTTCCAATTTACTATTTCTAAGTCTTGAAATCATGCATTATCATCTATAGATGACCTTGCCTAGTATTATACATGATGTGGTTTCAATTCATGACTTACCCATAGTTCCTTATCCCTTATTCACCGATTAAAATGACATCTCTTTCAAGTTAGGAATTTGAACGATTGTCTTTGCCCCAACTCTAGAATCCATCACCAAGCAACTAGAAGCAATCTAAGAACAAGAAGACTTATCCATAGCATATTGGAATGAACATTTTGATAATATCTATGTAGTAGATTGATTTATTTCATTTTAGTTTCATAATCTTATCACATACTTTATAGTAATTTATCTTATTATACTATTCACTTGATTGCATAAAAATGGATTGACATCCATCTAAGGAAGTGTACCACTTCCTAGAATTGATCTTGTATCAATGAATCCACCCATGTATTTTATTAATCAATCTTTTCCAAGTTGTCTTTGTTATGCAGGTAGTCCTTCCTAGCTACAAAGGAGCTCCCACCTCACTAGATCAACGGCCCCTATCATAGGTATTCCTCTTACAAATCTATATCATTTCTATTTTTAGTAAGTTATTTTTATTAAGAAAATGAATCAAAAAAATACTAAATAGTGCTTTATCCCAAATTTCTTCTAATTAAACGATGTCTAAGAGACTTGAGTTCACTTTATCATTATACTTCATGAATTACTACATAAACTTATAGGTGGGCAGCTTGAGTGTAGCTAGCAGAACTTACTATATTCCATAGACTAGTATAAATTTCAAGCTCTTGAGTGCTTGTTTGTGCTTGGTGTGGTTATTCTATAGAGTAAACTTTAGTAATGAATGCCGCTCCTGGGGTTTCTTCTCTACAAATTTCTTGATGGCATCGATCAAGTTTTTTTAAGTTGATTTTATCAATCTATTCCCTTTCAAGTCGTAATTAGATGAGCATCTTAAAGTGATCCCATTAGCATATGCCATTTTATTGAACTCTATGGATTGGAATGCAAGTCTATTATCACATACTAATGAGATAGAGGTCCCAAATCAAGTGGTAATATTATTCTCCATAAATTTGATGACTTTACTTAGATTACTTTTCTTTATTCCACTACCTCAATCCATCTTTTATAGTAAATTTCAATTGTAATAAAAAACTTATGGCCTAGTAATCATTTGGGGTTAATGATCCCCACGAAATCTAACCCCCATTGGGAAAATGGTATCATTTATATAACTAGCTATAAAGGCATTATAGCATGGGTTTCTATTTTGTTAAAGTTTTGACATTGATGGCATGTAATGACATGTGCACGGATGTATTTAAAGAGGGTTATCCAATAATAGCCTACCCTAAGTATTTTATGCACCATTACATTCACTATAGGATGACTAGTGCCTAGTTTCTTATGGAAGTTTTCCATTACTTCCCTACCTTCAGCCTCTAATAAGTATCTGAGATAGACACCCTCATGATTCCTTATAAAGAGAGATTATTTATTTAGCATAAACTATGTTTCCTTTAGTTTGAAAGATATTTTATGTGTTTGGTTACATCCAAGAGGTGTGTTCCCATAGAGCAGGTAATGTATAATTGGGGTGTACCAATCCTACTGCAGTATTAGCTCATAATCTAACTAGTGCATAGTGATTCTTGGATCAATCTAAGTCATCATTTGATTAACACCCTTACCCTTGACCAAAATGATGAGATTTATTTCAAAGTCATCCATCTATCTTTGTATTTGCCTAGTTCATTCTGACCCAACATTTACGTGATAGTCAAGTCTGGCATGATTGCATGTGCTTTATTCCTTAGAATATAGTGCCTAAACTTTTTTATAACCTTGAAAAAACTATATGTATGCTTGTCTAATGTGGATTATCTCACTTCTGCATCTTTAATATTGGGGATCATAAAAGCAATAGGGTCTTCTTTTCCATCCAATCTTTATGTCAGATAGGTAGTGAAGGTGTGCTTAGAGGCAAAAAGATATATGTAGAAATCTTTTGTGTAGTTTAGGTTGATCAACATGGGAACTTTCATGATGGTTTCTTTGATGTCTTGAAAGGATTTATTTGATCCATCATGCCACTCCATCTTGGCATCATGTTACAACATAACATTAAGGGGCTTTACAATCTCAACAAATTCAAAAATGAACTTGAAAAAAAAAATCCCAAAGAAAGATTTTAGTTTTTATTTGCTATTAAGTTGAGGTAATTTAGAAATTACATCAACTCTTTTAGGATAAATATTAATACCTTCCTTTGTGATTATATGATCGAGAATCTCACCTTTGATGACACCAAACATGCTCTTTTTAGGGTTCAAGGAGACACCATACCTTCTACATCTTTCAAAGACCTTCTACAAATAGCAGACATGATATGATCTACATTTCAAAACAATAGTTAAATCATCCATGTAGATTAGTATGAATTTACCAACTAGACCCTCAAATGCAAAATCCATCACTCTTTGAAAGGTCATTCCAGCATTGATCAATCTAAATGACATTTTTTAGTAGGTAAATATGCCCCACTTTGTGGTGAATGCAGTCTCAAATCAGTCATTAGAGTTCACTAAAACCTTATTATACCTTGAGAATCCATCCAAAAAGGATATTATCAAGGATCCATTAACCATTTAAATCACTTTGTCAAGGGAAAACAAAGGGTAATTGTCCTTATCTAAATATTTTTTTAGGTTTTAAAATTCTATACACAACCTAATTTCACCATTCTTCTTTTGGACCAAGACTAACTTATCCACCCAAGTGGAATGGTGAACTAGGAAGATTATTCCAACAGATAGTTGTTTTTTAACTTCTTTGTGTATCAAGGGTTCAATAATTAGGCTCATGGGTCTCTACTTCTATTAAAATGGTCTTTGATATAGTTTGAGGTGGATGGTGTGGGTGATCACTCTTGGTTTGAAGACTTTGAGGTCTCCATAGGCACAAGTAATTATATCTTTGTAACTTAGCAACAACTTTTGGAGCTATTGAATTTCCACATTCATCTAATTATGACCTATGTTGATAGTTTGGTGTCTTTCCAAGGAGCCTAGATTGATAGCTTGACATTTCTCATCTATGAATTTGGGGTAAAGGGGTGAATGTGTCAAATGCCTTTTCTAGAGTAATCATCCCCTTTAGGATTCAATTCCTTGGATATTGAGAATTATGTCTTTCTTAATTTTAGCTTTAGGACTATCCCTTTCTTCTTCGTCTAATATTTGGGCTTTAAATGCCCCAACATTATTGAGGAATTGGATGATCTGTTGGTCATATTCAAAGACATAGAAATTCATGATGTTATCAGGAATAGTGGGGAAAGGTACCAACTCAACAATAAATTATTCCATCTTAGTATCATCTAAGGGAGTTAAGCACATAGTTAAGGATGCTAGCGAGTTGACAACTAAATTTTCTTCCCTAGGGAAAGGGATGATGTTGAATGCATCAAAAATTTCTATTACATCCCATGCCCTATGTTTGTACTTCCTAAGGTATGAGACTTTACACTGAAACATGCTCTTCACTTGATTTACCACCAACTCATAGTCACTAAACACTTTTATCTCTCTATCCTTTTACTTTAATACAAATTATAGCCCAAGTATTAATGCCTCATATTCTACTAGGTTGTTCATGCAATAGAATTATAGCTTAAATGAAACTAGGTATCTCTTCCCTTGTGGGTTTATTAGTAGAACATCTACTCCACTACCTTGTTTGGAACATTCCCCATCAATGTATAGGGATCACAAGCCTAGTAATTTAGGTTCATTATCAGCTTTGTCTTTAGCAAATTTTGTGCTTAGTATATAAAACCTTAAGTTAGAGGATATTAGGCTCACCTTATTGTTGATTGTGTTGTATTATGTTATCATATGTTTCATGCAGGGTTCCCTATCCACTCTAATTTGATTGGTTATGCCTCTCCAAGGTAGCCACATATGGAATAAATTTGTAACCATATACATGTTCAAAAATTTTGACCAATCTTGGTTGAGGAGTATCCCATAGGCTTTAGGAATATCCACGACCTAAATGTCCATAAATTATTAGAACCTAGGTTCAAACTCCAACTACATATGCACATTGAGAAGCTCTCCAACTACCTTAACCTTAGACCTATCGAGTTGGACTATGACTTCATCTAATTTGATGAGAACTAAACCTAGTTTTTCATAGATGCTTATAGGCATCACATTGGTTGAAGCTCCTAAGTCCACCAGATAATTATGTAGATTTTTTTCAAATAGTCTAATAATTAAAAGAAATGGAGGGACCTTAGCCTTATTCTTGTGGATAATCATGTTAGTGTGAGCATTTTTTACTTTGGTTGGGTTGGATTAGTAGGCTTTTTAGTAAATAACTTTAGCAAAAGATCTTATTGATCAGTGATTTGAGAAAGCTCATGAAGGGTGATATTTGATTTAATCTTATTCATGTCATCTATTATATTTTACCCTACCTTGCTTTGGAATGGTTGGGGATACACTGAAACCTTTAGTTTTTGAGTTTTTTGAGGTGTTGGGTCATTCCTAGCATGATGATCTAGTGGGGTTGCACCATTATTAGGAGGAGTTGAGGTAGTGAGGGGTGGTTGTTGTTTCTTATTTCTAAGGGCATAGTTACTCCTTTGAAACTATTGAAATTCATATGCCTCAGTAACACTTTATTCTGATTCATTTTCTTCACATCTATGAAACTCCATGGTTTCTAATACCATGGTAGTACTAGGGGCCCTACCTATGTTGGATGATTTTGGTTAGTTCTGAACCACCTTGTATTCTTTCATTTCTTTCTGAAAGATGTTGAAGGCACTATAGAACTTTATGCATTCAAACTCACCATGTTTGGCCATGTTATACACATTACACCAATTTGAAAGGGTTGTCTCACAAATGTTGATTTTAGGTAACTTATTTGGGGAAGGATTTGGCTAACAATAAGGATGATAGTTTCTATTTTTCCTTTGGTACACTTTTAGCTTTAGAGCTTCCCATCTACTTTTGTAAGCTAAGCAAGTCATTACTTAACTTTTGTACCATCCATTGGATGGCATCCAATTCAATCTTTGTTGACTCCTAGGGTATGTCTTGTATTTTATTTATAGCTTCTAATGTATCTTGGTGTTGTATCTAGGTAACTATCTTATTGTTCATTTGGTTAATAAAACCCAAGTGTTGACTAACAATAGCATGTCTCAAATGGGGCTAGTTGGTTATAAGAAACATTTGAGGAAGAGGTAAGCTCTAATTTATGTTGGGAATAAGGTTCAATTTTGGTATGTTTGGAAAGGTATTAGTAATGGGATCCATCATTTAACCTTAAGGGTCTAGTTGTCTATCAACCTTTATGACCTCTGCATAATCACGGGGTAGGTCTATTATAAAGGGGTCTCATCTTAGGAATATGGTCATCAAAGGGTCCAAGGCATTTTTTTACATTTCAAGGGCTAGTTGGGTGTTTGGTTGATAGAGAACGGTGACCTAGTTATACATTTTTTAAAACCTAGCATTGAAATTTCTAATGGGTTTATTTGGTTCTCTTGATGCAAGAAAATTGCTAGTAAAGGATGCTAAGGTCGATGACCTACCTAAACTGAGTACTAAAGGTGTTTATAAACTATTCCCACCTTGTAATGGAATTCTCAAGGATATTAAGGAACTAATCATAGGTTGAATCCATCAAAGTGAATGGGAATAGCCTACAATATATATCATCATGTTCCACATTTAGAAGCCTCAGGGTGGTCTTGTACAAGGTCACATGTTCTTTGGTCATTAGCCTCACTCCAAAAGTGAAACAAGGTAACTTTTTGGATTTTGAGGAAGGTCATGGATGGCTCTAAGAATGTTTATAGCTGACTTGGATAACCAGGATACTATGAGAGTTGTTATAGATGGTATCTTTGGGGGAGATTGGGAGGACAAGCTAGTGGAATCAATGATAGGTTTGGGTCTATTTCCATAAAACTGGGCTCTCTAATGCACTTGTAGGGGTTAAATGATCAGTCTACCTCACCTAGACTTAGACTCTAGATTTTATTAGGGGTAAACCAGTGGGTTAAAGATTTATATTGAGGCTTGCCTTATTCTATAGCTTATATTATGTGTGTTTGAAGCACACAACAATGGAGAAAGCATAAAGGGAAGGAATCAATATGCACTCAATAAAATATAATTTCAAGGCCTAAATTCTTACTAATAATTATTCTTTAAGCCCTCCTAGTGATAGCTATTGTCAGCCCTAAAATCATTACGCCTAAATGCACTCATGAGATCAAGTGTTCCAAAGAGGAAATTGGGATATAATGCATGGGATAAAGATATCCTTTCATTGATTTTAGAACTTATGTTGGTTTAGTCCAAGGACCAAGTAGTTTAACCTTATTTTACATAGAGAGTAGTAGTTACTACCACTAGAGGCTCAACATGTATGTTGTTACACTTGGGATTCATTACCATCTAGAGAAACCCTTAATCATTATTGCTACTAAGCCAAGACTTATTGATTTATAAAATAGGGGAAGAGTTTTATTTCCAATATAAACATAAAAGGTAAGGTAGGGTATGGTAAAAAAGGGGATTTTTGATTCAAATAATGTTGATGCTTAAAGAAATGAAATGTGTCAAGTCATAGTTATAACATTGTGTGCCTAGTTTAGCATTTGCAAAAACTTTTAGCCACTCAGTGGGAAAGATTCAAAGGGGCACTGACATGAACATTTCACTTGTAGGTCTTTCACAGGATGAGAACACCAAAAATATTTTTAGTAATTAACACATAAATCTTATAAAACACTTTATAACTTAAAGTATAGAAAGCATAAATTATTCCCAACAAATTAAAAAGAACATGCAGGGGTAAGACTAGCATATGCATAATCTAAACACCATATTCATCTTTGCAACCTAAGCACAAAATCATTCATATTGCATAAACATTCACTTAAACTTAGAAAATCATGGACTACACTTCATGAGTAGATAACTAGATCAAAAGAAATGAAAAACTTTCTATTGATTTGAACAAAGTTCATTTGCATAAATTGTAGACCTTTACAAAGGATTTAAATTTACAATATATAGAAGATGGGGCTCATCTCCAAGTAGCAAGAGATCCCCATCCTTGGCTATGATGGCCTCTAAAAGTTGTTGCAAATGCACAAATTCAAAATAAACAAAAATGATTCTCAATTCTCTCAAAATATGCCCTAAGGGGGTAGTCAATTGATTTGTTGATGAGTTAGAGAATATTTGCCTCCCAATTGTTTGGGTTGTACTTCCTTGGCTACCAACATGGTTGCCACTAGGTCAAACTCTCAGTCTTGTTTGTCCAAATTCATTGATGGATCTCAAAATATTACCTTTAATTGGTCTAATATCATTTAATACACCTAGAGTGGGGCCTCTAGGGACACTTTTACTTTTGAGACATAGTTGATGCTTGTAGTGGACTAGGTTTAAAGTTCCAGTAATACCTTAGCTACAACTCTATTTACTTTTGTTACCTTCATCTTCATGGCTTGGTCAAAGTTACCAAGGTAAAATCCAAACTCGCCTTTGTCTAGTAGGGTACCATCTAGGTGGAACAACATAGTGATGTTGACCTCCCTAAATTAGGCTAACATCTTTCCCATACTTTCTTCAAGAAGTTCCATGACCATTTGCACTAAGGCCAACCACTCCTCCATTTAATTCCTCATTCTCCCAATGTACATATTATTAAGAATAAAAAACATAAATAAATATTAATGAAATAAAGATGGAATTAAAATATAGAAAACATAATACAAGATAGACATAGATTTAACGTGTTTCACCTAATATGGGCTATGTCCACATAGAAATATCCAATTCTTCTCTTTATTTAGTCCAATAAAATGAAGGGATAAAACCTAAAATACATCCACTACAATCTCCTCTTCATTCACATACAACGTGTCACCGTAATTACAAATCCCTCATATTGAAAGGAGGATTACATATAGGGAAAAAATGCACAAACATAATTTCTATCATTAAATATGCAACCTAATAGTGAATGATCTAGATTTACTATGAAATTATAATGTTTTAAAATGAATTTTTAACTAAATTTTACTTCAAGGGTGATGCCCCTAATCCCCCACCAAGGGGGATTCCAAGTAGGTCTCCACCCCCTAGACCCCCATAGAGACCATAGTGGGGGACGTTACCCCCCCCACACCCCCTATCAGGAATTAGATATTATAATAAGACCAGGATCCACCATCCACATGTCTAATAAAGGCTCAGGTCTAAGATGGGCATGAGTTTTAGTTATAAGAACTTGTCTTTATGTATGACCACAATGAGCCTTTTATAATTATTCTCCGTGAGATTAATTCTTTCTAGATATGGTTGTGCCCTATTATCGATCAGAGTTTCAACCACCTCACCTAGAGATAAGAAAAGATACATGAGGGCATCCTTGACTTGCCCAATCATCTCTATGGGGAAGGAGTTCTTCACATGTGATTCAAGTTCCTAGACCTACTCATGTATGTCCTCCATCAAATTCTCTGACATATCATGTGTGGCTCAGACAACAGAGATTGGATCCTTAGCCACTCTCTCTTCTCCTATGGATGTTCTCACTCTAATGAGGGAAAAGAGGTCTTGTTGAGTCTCCCAAACCACATGATTCCCTTCTTGGATGATTTTTTAACAAGGATCCTCCTCATATTAACTAAGGTTTGATCAAAATCCCACTGCACTTTTGAATCAACCTAAATAATCATTTTAGGTGCTTGTGACACTGTGTCTAGTCTTAAGATAGAAGGGGGTGTTATTTGGGTGGTAGAAATGGAGGTGATAGGTGGAGGAGAAATGAATGAGGTAGAGGTAGTGAAGGATTATAAAAATGGAGGAGGAGGCATGGGGATGAAAGGAGGTATGATTAAAGGGGAATCCCATGGGAACATCTAGGCTTGCCACTAACTTTGGGTCAAGTTGAATTGTGGGTAAATGACACCAAGGAGAGGGGCATTCAGTAGGAAGGAGGAAATTGGTTGGTTAAATCCAAATCCTTAGGAAACTAAGATAATGGAAAAGGGAGGCATGGGAGTGATATGAGTAACAATAAGGGGTTAGATAACAAGAGGTACCTTATGCTTCTTCTTGGGCCTCTTTCTCAAGTTAGCTTGTGCTATTGTGATAGAAGAATTTGGGGTGGCTAAGGTAGTAAGGATTGACTAAGGAGCTTATCAGGGGTGGGGTCAAGCCTGCTAAAGTGGGCATGCCTAGAGGTGGTTAGACCTATGAAGGAACTAGTGGAGGCATAGAAGGCTAGGCAACTAAAAAACTTAAAAGTCTAAGACAAGTTGTGGGTATCCCTAATAATGGAGGGAAATTGGTATTTAAGAATATTATGCATAGCCAAATCTAGAGTCACTTGGGTAAACTATGGGGGGGTGAAATGAGAAATAGGGGAGGTACCACCTAAGTGGGCTATTGAAGGAAATGGAATCCAAAGGGTGTTCTATTAGGTAATTGAGGGGTGGTTGGGGTAGGGAAAGGGACATCCATGGCCACTTATGGTTGATCATGCTTGGGTTCATCTTTGAGTTGTTATTGATGTCAAGTCTTAGCACCTATATAGCCTATAGTCAAGTTACCTAAGGTTGAGTTGCCTATCCCTATGTCACCTGAGCTATGAGAGGTGGTAGAACTAGAGTAGAGGGTCAAGGAGGAAAAGCTCATGGAAAAAAGGGTCAATGAGGAAGAGAGGTTAGGACTCTTTGTAATATCCTCCTTGAAATTTGGGAAGGAATCACTTGAACATCTCCACTAACCTAAACTAGCGTAAGGGAAGAAAGGCCATCTTGGGTTGATGGCTTAGATTGAACTTGCTTTCCTTTCTTGTTCTTCTTAGCATCAAGATTAGTAAGGACCTCCTTATCATCTATAAGATTAAGGTGGAACTCATCCTCATCACTAGGATAGTGGCCATATTTGATATTGATTTGGGCTTGGTATTTTACCACATGATCCTTGATGATGCCATGTGGGTCCCAATCTTTGTGCTCAGCACTACTTAGGGCATAAGAATCTTTGTCTACTACCATTTTTTACAACATGGGTGAACTCTAGTACACATGATGTTTTTTGGTGATAGGGAAGGCTATGCATTCCTTTTGTTGGTGGTTGTCATAGTGACCAAAGATTCCTTTAACTAGCTGGTAGGTAATCTTTTACTTTGCCTATCGATCTGGGACTTGATATGGTAGACAGAGTGGAGCTCTAAGCAGGCCAATAAACTAGACGATAGTCTCAACCCTATAGTATTAGTAGTTTCCAATGGGGGTAAGGGATTACATTATTTATTTAGAGAGTTGAGGCATGGTTGCCTCATTGATAGCCATATAAACCACTCTGTGTAGAAAGACTCACATATTTTCTAGATGTAGACCTAGTAATGGTGGCCATACAATTTATAGAAAACCACATGGACCACTATGCCCTTGAGAACCCATGATGGAAAGGTAGAGGGTTTAAACACAATTTTCATGCAAATAACATCCACCAGATAGCTTACCATATAAAATGTGCCTCAACTCTGAGAATCTGATACTGCCTTAACAAGGTAGAAATTGATCATGCTCCCAAGGTTTAGGCCTTGATTGCCTTTGAGTATTATGTGAAGCAGGGACATCCACAAGAGATTGACATGGATGTAGTCAGTTGCCTTGAATAATCATTCCAATAATATTATCCCTATGTAGACACCTTCCTTAAAGGTGCAGATGGTGTAAATATTTATGTCTATCTTGTTAACCCATTTAGCATTTGGGTTCTTTGTCCAATCCTTCAAGACATCAAAATTTTGATACAGTCTAGGTGTTCACTATGATTGTGTCATAGGTGATCATGTATTTTAGGAGGTTTTAATAAGATTTAAATGCACTCCCTAAAATATATATGATCCTATTTTGGGATCCAATAGAACACACCAAATCATGAATATCATCCTACACTCATTTAGTGGTGAGCAACAACTTGTTGAAGAGGTCATCACATGGGAAGATTTTTGACTTGACTATGCTTTGTGTAACCTGCACTTATCATATGCCCAAAGGGCATCCTAAAACTTGACCTCATCCTCATCATCATTAGAGTCAAGTTTGGGCACCATCTAAATTACTTTGAATACCTCATTATAGTATTTGAAATAGGTTAGGCCCTATGGGAAAGTGGTGTCTTTATATTTGAGCTAAGCTTTAGGGTTAGAGGATGAAGTAGTCATGGTGGAAGGGGATATATCTCATGATAGTGAATTTTGAGCAAGGAAGACATGGAGGGCTCAAAAGTGAACTAAAAGTGAGAAGAAAATGTGGGAATATGGGAGTAATAATTTTAAATGAGTTTACTCTCTGCCACTTATAGGGATCTTTAATAATTTCTTGCGTTGATGGTACTTGGTGGCTCACCCACTATGAATTCAAATTCAAGTTGGTGGCTTAATATTTCCATTTATTTCCCAATCTAGAGTTAGTTAAAGGATTCCAAATATGTGTAACCTACTAGATTTGGTGATTACAATGCAACATTTTAAATCACCCAATCAAGGCCCAATTTCCCATTTAGTTAATTATGGGAGTGTGGTAGGCACATGACTATGTTTGCCCTATGGCATTTTAAGTAATTTTTAACTTGTACCACATATCCGTTGCTAATTAGTTGGGATATATAATGGATACTACCTAGGTGAAGTTTGGTACCTCACCTTGACACTTTTGAGAGTAGGGGTTGCAAATTGGAGGAGTGAGGTGACACATGAAATATTTTTATTGGCCTTTTAAATTTGTTTATACCTCACTCTGACCACTTTGGGCTTCTCAAGCTTCATCTACCAATTTATACATAAGTTCCACATGGTATAGTTTGGTAAGTTAAGCTCTAACATATTTGATAGGTCAGAGAGACTAGCATGTTATGACAATGGGTCTACATGGCACTCCTTAATTTCATTGAGCTCTCCTAGGCTTTGACATCTCTAACAGGTTCAGGAGAATAACATGTTATGATGGTGGGTCCACGTGGTGTTCCATAATTTGATCAAGATTTCCTAGGCTCTAACATCTCTAAAAGGTCTAAGAGATTAACATGTTCTGATAGTAGGTCCACATGGCACTCCCTAATTTGATTGAGCTCTCTAGTGTTCTGACATCTTTGATAGGTCTGAGATAGTGACATGTTTTGATACTGGGTTCACATGACACTCCATAATTGGGTCATCCCTTTTACATCATAAAAAAGAGACTAAGTGAAAAAAATAATCCATGTAATTAATTGAGATGATCACCTATTTACCAATGAGTCATTACAAGGTGTCATGTAAGACTCTGGGATACTAAGACTAAAGAAAATTCAATACAAGTCCAAATATGTAGAAAAATAGTTACTACATAAAAAATTCTAAGTATGGAATCTCCTTGTTCTTATTAGGATGAAACAAGGGCTTGACTATGATTAAAACTCATATGATACAAGGGTCTTTAAAAATGACCAAATTTCCACACCAAACATAAAATACATGATAAACCAAGGCGAACTAGGGCAAGACAAAAATTCGAGTATTTTCATAGAAAGAAGTTCAAAGAGGGACTAAAAATATAGGCACTTTTAATTGATCATTTTTAAAAAGGGGTTCCCCATTTCTTTGAAGAAGGGGGTGTGTTTTCCATAATAGATTAAAATTAAAAGAGCAAGGTTTAGGAGAACACATGTGTGTCGATGTAATCACATTGTCTATTGGCAAGTTGATTAGAAAAACATATATCATTATAAGGCTCTGAAACTATTGAAAGTGGATATATCTAAAGAGAGAGGGAGAGTCAGACATAGGGAGGGAGAGAGAGAGGGGGGAACACATTCCCCTAACTTTGGAGCAAATGTGAGTTGCAACCTGGTAGTTGAGATTATCAAGTCCAACTAGTGGGTGGTGACAGTCCCTGAAAATGTTCTAAAATCTAAAACTCATTTGGATTTTGTAAAATTAGGAACATATTTCATAGCATATGCACTTTAGATATGTATCATATTGAAATTGAGCATAACAATGGTACCAATATATATAATTCTACACAACTATAAACTTAAATCATATAATTGTGTGCTTTTGACAATTTATAAAACTATGTAAGTGTGTATAAGATGCTTCTAAGGCATGTCACCACTATATATGGAGAAATATGAAAATTGATATAATTATCAATGTGGAGAACATGTTTCTAAAATATGCCTCCACTATAATCTAGAGATGTTGAATATTAAATAGGTGTAGAGAACATGCTTCCAAAGAATACGCCCATTGAATCTAAAAACTATGAATTGTAGAAGCCATGCCCATATAACATGCCCCCATTGAATCTAAAAATTGATATAAGTACCATATATTGAATGAATGTGGATAACATGTTTTTAAATCATGCCCCCATTAAATATGAAAATTTTGCCAAGTGTAGAGAACATGCCTCTATGGCATGCCCCCACTAATATGTAGCCCTTTGAGGTGAGTGAAATATAGGAACTGGTAGTTACCTCAACTCAAAAGGATAAGATAATTGTATAATCTGTGAATGTAACCATGTAGCATGTAGAAGGAACATGTCTAGGTAGATATAACATTGAACCACATTGAACCAATGTCATCACATGAAGGCCTAAGATGCATGATAAGAATCATTGCAATGTCTAGATATTAGTAGTACAATCTCAACAAGAAAACAAGCACACACATAAAAACACTCAAAATCAATTCAAAAGGAAATGGTCCAAGGAGACTACAAATAATGGGCATGTTCAAATGCCACACAATCGAGGTGACATGACTTAGTCAAATATACATAAAATCAAGGATAACATATTCAAATGTCCATACAACAAATAATGACATATACAAATGTCAATGAAAGCATACATAGGCATGGGATTCACCAAAAAAAGATCACATTCAAATTCCTGAATAAGTGATATAAAAGCAAGGCAAGACACTCAAGGAAGTGTATAAAGTAAAGCATAAGCAACCGACATAAACATGTCATAGTAGCCCATGGATCCAATGTGTTAGGAAAAAATGTCACATGTATAACATATAAAGTACCCTATGTAAGAAATAATCATGCATAGAGGCATGTGTAAGTACATATGTAAGCTCAAACGTGATAATGAAATGTGATCATCAAACCATATAACCTATGTGTATCAAGATCAAAGAAGTGGATGCCCCCAATGTCTGCATGACATGAGTAGAGGAAAGGCCCAACATCTGAAATAGGAATAGATTATGTATATGTATGCTTGTATCACACTCAATTATAATTAAGACACGTGTGTTTGTAAGAGTAACTGAATATGCCATCCATCAATATAGAACTAACACATAGATTCCAAGGAGCTAATAGAACATTTAGGTGCCAAAAATATTTTTGGATTTTTGAATGTTTTTGAATTTTTTTTTGTACTTTTGGAATATTTATTATGTAACATATTTACATAAGTGCATAATATTCATTAGGATTTTTAAAGGATTTCATTCAAGTGTATCAAGGCCGTATACACCTTTTCCCAACTTTTTTATAACTATAAATTATCCCAACCAATTTGGTCTGAACTTTTCCTTTTTGTCTTTTTTTGCATTGGTATTTTTTTGATTTTGTTTTAGTATGAGGTCACCCACATCAAAGTCGCGTGGCCAAACCTTTTTGTTATATGCTTGTTTTAAAGAATCCTAATAAACATGTAAATTCTCAACAACTTGTGTGTTTGGCACTAAAATGCTCTAACTGATGTAATCTAATTTCATGGTATTCATTATCTTTGATGTTGTCTTTAAGATAAATACACAAAGAAAGTATCTCAAGTTCAATTAGTAAGATGACCTCTATACAATAGACCAAAGAGTAAGGTGTGGCCTAAGTAGGTATACATAAACTAGTTCGGTATGCCCATAGGGCATATGTCATATGTTGGTTTCAATCAATGTTGTATCATTCAACTATTTTACCATGTATTTTGACATGTGTATTATTAGTTGCCTCAGCCTAGCCATTGCCTTATGGGTAATAAGGTGTAAAAAAGGTATGATTAATCTTATATTTACTAAAAAATAATTTCACCATCTTGTTTTTAAATGATATTCCATTATCAAAAATAATAGTTTAAGTATGCCAAAATGGGAAATAATATTGGTCATCAGAAACCTGTATATGTCATCCCCTATGGTAAACTCAAGTGGAATTGTTTCCACCCATTTTGTAAAATATTTTATAGATGTAATGATAAATTTGTGTCCACTAACGGATATTGAATTTACCTTTCCTATTAATTCAAAGCCCCATAAGGAAAAAATACATGGTGAAATGATCGTTATAACTCATGCAATGGTGCATGATTCAAATTATTATATTTTTGGCATTGTAAACATTGTTTTGTATGTTCAATATATTCTTCTTCCATTTTAGGCCAGTAATAACCTTGCCATAATAGTTTTTGAGACATGGCAAGTTTGCTGAAATGCCAACCACACTCCTTATCATGCATTTCCAAGAGTGCAGTGTGGGCCTCATCTTTGTTTAAGCATTCAAGCAATTGACCATCAAAACCTTGTTTGAACAAATCATTACTAATAATAACATAACAAAATTCTTTGCATTATAGTTTTAATTTATCATTTCATGTAAAATGGTTTGATATATAAGCTCGATAAAGAATTATAAATATCATTGTACCATTATGTGTTTATAGTACTACAAGTAACAGCAAGAATGGCCTAAGAATTTATTTTATCAAAAGAAATGGAAGAATTTTGTATATGTCATTATTGTAAATTTTATATCATCATCATCAAAAGTTATCAAGGATGTCGAGCCTACCATGGCATCTACATGGCAGTAATCTTTACGTGGAATACTATTGATAGAAAATGTGTCAAATATCTATGTGAGACTATCTACCATTTCTTTATATGGCAGAAGATGTTCTTCTTTGGTTTGGTAATAATTAGTAACTTGATTAACAACCAACTAGGAATCATCAAACACTTGGATATCTCTTATATCAAGCTTATGTGTTATGGATAATCCAATGACCAAAGCCTCATATTCGGCTATATTGTTGGTGCAAGAAAAAGCTAATTTCTAAGAGAAAGGCATGTATTCACCCTCAGGAGTATAAAATATAATAATAGCACGCACCCCTATTCTACATTTTGATCCATCAAAGAACATTATCCATGGATTGGAAGATATATTATATGCTTCAAACTCATCCTAGAAAGCTTTAGTGAGTGAAAAAAAATTTGGTAAAGGAGTCATCACTAATTGGCTGTCTATGATGTGTCCTTTTATTTACTTTTGGGCAACAAATTTTAGATCAAACTCTGTAATTTACATCACCCATTTTTCTATGCATCTGATTAGGTGTGTTTTATTCATAAGGAACCTTAATGGATCTTCTTTAATTATAACGTGAACCTCATTATTGAGCAAATAGTTTCATAGTTTTTGAGTAGCAAAAACCAAGGCTAGACATAGTTTTTCCACTATTGTATATTTATATTCAGAATTGACTAACTAGAAATTGATATAGTAGATTGCACGTTCTTTATGATTATCATCAAATTGTGCTAGTAGGGCCCTTAAGGCCTCATGGGTGGCTGATATATAAATAAGTAATGGTTTATCTAGGATAAGAGGCATAAGTAATGGTGGATTTGATAAATATGCTTTAATTTTATCAAATTGTTGTTGACATACATCATCCCATATGAATTTTGCATCATTTTTTTAACAAATAGTTCAAAGGGATTATTTCATTATCCCACTGGGCAATGAAATGCCAAATAACCTGAATTCAGCCTTACAAACATCACACCTAATTTAGATTGGTTGGTGATGGAATTTATGCGATAGATTTTACCTTTTTTGAATCAACCTCAATGCCCTTTTAAGAAATAATGTATCCTAAGATTTTTATTGAAGATAACCTAAAAACACACTTTTTGGATTTAATCAAACATTGAACTTGTGCAAGCACTCAAATATTTTTCATAACTCAGTAGCATGGTCTTGGTGATGTTTGGATTTTTTAAGTTAATCATCGACATAATCTTCAATAGTTTTGTGTATAAAATCATGAAATATATGAGTCATGGCCCTTTTACATGTGGCTCTTACATTTTTTAATCCAACAGACATGAATGTATAACAAAATGCACCCCAAGGAGTGGTAAATGTGGTATTCTCTTGATCTATGGGGTTAATTTTGATTTGGTTATATCCTATGAATCCATCCATAAATGAAAATGTCTTATATCTAGATATAAAATATATAATCATGTCAATGTTAGGTAATGTGAAATCATCTTTAAGACAAGCCTTGTTTAAATCACAATAATCGATGCAATATTGAATGTCACCATTAGGTTTTTTTTATAGGAAAAATATTGGATACCCAGTCATAATGTGCACTGTCTCTTATAAAGTCAGCATCTAAGAGCTTTTGAATTTTATCTTCTATAAATAATGCCATTTTAGGATGATTTTACATAAAAATTGGATTACTAGTTTTGCATCTAGGTATAACAATATCTAATGCATTGTTACTGATGGATCAATCCAAGGCATATCCAAATAAGCTAGGTTTGAAAAATCATGGAGGACCTATCGATAATATTTTCCTTTATCATCCTACATCATGGTAGTAATTAAAATTGGCCATGGGTCCTTATTTATCCCAAAGTTATACTTGATTATTTCTTTATTTAATAAAGTATACTTCTCTGTAATAAATGGTGTGGTAAGCATAGTTTTTGATGTATCGTATTGGACATTGGTATCATCCCTCTCACCAAAGTAAGCAAGAGCAGAGGTGGCATGATAAAACTTATTCTTATGATAGAAGGAAGGGAGATCCTCATATGCCCCCAAGTAATCTAGTAATGATTCATCATTATAAAAAATTAACTAGTGTCAAAAATTTTGGGGAAGTATCTCCATCGATTAGATGATGGTTAACTAATTTGAGCTCAATTATGGAGATATGCATACATTTTGTTGTGGCCTTTGTAAAATAATTATACTACGACATATATGTTTATGTTTTATAGTTTTTTTCTAAACCCAAACCTCACCAATTTGTATTATTCACAAGAGTAATAAGTTGAGTTATGCCTTGCTCAGTTTTACCCAACACTTGGTCTTTGTATCTATATTTTGGTAAATATTGAGAACCAAAATCAGGATTATAAGATTATAGTGTAGTATTATTGGGTTATTATACCATTGCATAATGTTTTAAGGGATTAATATCTGTTGGACATGTGTAAATGAATCCCTGATGACAAAATTTTAAGCATGCGTTTTAGAGAATTTTAGTTTATATTTCAAGAAAGGAAGAAGAAGAAACTAGATATGAGTATCAATGAAAAACCTGGTTGTTTGTGCATGCATTGAATTAGATTATTATAGAGAGCTCATCTTTTGTTTGGGAGGAATCAAATACAAATAAGAAAGCACTAAAGTAAATGATTTGTTAGATAAATAGCTGGGTGGATTACCTAGTGCTAGCTAGATCCTAGAAGCAAGAGCTTCCTCGGGGGCTATCAATCCACATATTTTAAATAATTAAGTTTATAAAGTAGAAGATAAAGTACTTGCATCAATAATAAAAAGGTAATGAAATTGAATACAAGAGATGCTTGATGAATAAATAGACTAAAATGACTAATAGAGCAATAAGCATGTCAATACTAATGTGAAACAAGTTAGGTGTGGTTCAAAAAATATGTTAGGGTTCTATGAATAGGCAGAGGAAAAGAAAGTTGGATTTCATTGAGGGTAGGTGGGTAAAAATAGTTTGCTATTATTTTTTTCCATAGCGACTGTTGGCGATTGGGGTGAGCGTCAATAGTTGAGGTGATAGTTAGTGGTTGGGGTGGCCATCAATGGTTGGAAAGACTATCGACAATCAAGCTAACCATCATTGGTTATTGTGTGTTGGTTTTGGGTGATAGGTCATATTGATGAGATCATAGAAGGTAATTTTAGGAGATTGGTTCATGTTGGGTTGATTGCAAAATGGAAACAAAGTAATTGACAGATTGAAAATAAATACTTAGCTTATCAGAGGTTGATCAGTTGAATGGTTGAGGTGGTTGGCTTGTTAATGGAGTTTAGCATAATTTTAGCAATGTAACAATACTTAGTTGTTAATTAAGGAGTGGTAACAAGTCAACTCTCTGATGTGATGGCTAGATTGCTAGATTATTGAAAGAAGTGACCTAAAAAGAAACTCTGGATGTAAAAGCTCTTGAAGTCATTCTTCCTTTCACCTCATGTTCCTCTCTTCTTATAGTAAGGAAGGACAGGTGCAATAAGATGTTAACAAGGGGTCCAACTTGTTGTCTAATGTAACTTCAAGATGCATGGGCTTGCATATGAATTAGATAATCTAATTATAGAAAAGAAAGTCAAAGTGATGGGTGAGTTAAGTTGGTTCTAATGGTGGAACTTGATTGTCGATGGTCAGGGTGACCACCGACGGTTAAGGTGACCATCAGTGGTCAAGGGTCAAGGTTAAGTTGGGGCTAAATTTGGGTTAAGTCATTAGGTCAAACTGACTAGTGTTAAGTAGGTTTGGGGTCAAATAGTATAGGCTAGGCCCAAGGGGGTACTTTGACACTCAAAACCATCATGTGTAGATTTTTGGTGTCTATATTTTACCCCTTTTTGTTATGTAGTTTGTATCAATGAGCTAAAAAACAAAAATGGATTATGAGTCAAAGGTTTGGTTGCCCTAAGCATGGGAGGAGGTGATCCCCCTCAAATTGAGAGTTGATGAGGTAAAATAGAATAAGGTGTAGGTTTGATAAGTGGTGAAGGTGATGATGATGGTGGATGTCATGAAGGTGGGTGATAGGTTAGGCACTAAAGCACAAACATGCACATAAAGTGTGATAAAAATGTGATAGTTATGATCGTGCATTGACAAGGTTACCATAGTTGGTAAAAATAAAGGTCAGTGCCAAAAGGATAAGTGACAAGTGGACCACATGACTGTATTTAAGCATGGCAACTGGGTTCACTTGTAAATGCAAGTTTCCTAAGCAAGGTCTATGTTTTCATGGGTATCCAAGGTAGGAAGTTCTCCTAGAAAAACATAAACTAGTCAGGTGTAGTCATGGGTATCCAAAGTAGGAAGCGATCTTGAGAAGACACCAATTAGTCAAGTAAGTGCAAGGTAGTGTGATTTAAAAAATTGGTCAACATGGAAATTATTGTCATTATAGTCAAAAGGACTAGTAAAAATTATCACAAAATGTGCATTGGTTTGGGCTAAAATGGACCAATGCTAAGGTGATGATGTGGTTGGTTGGGGTGGGTGGAGAAGGTAGTCTCCATGGGTGGGTGCTTCATGTGGGTTTCCAAAAAATTTGAAAAGTTGGCTAGGTGAAAAAAGTCTAGGACCCTGACTATTGATAGTTAGGGTCCTTAGGGTTGACCATCGGTGATCACCTTGAGCATTAGAAGTTATGTTTTTTCTTAAATGGAAAAAATAAAAGTGTAAAGTTGAGTCATTTGAACTCATTCTGCTCTCATTTGACTTTGGTTTCTTGTGTTTTTGGCATATTGGTTAAAGTTGATGATGATGACTACTAGTGGGTGAGTGGGTAAAGGTGATCATTTATTTGATCAAGTTGACTAATGAGGATGTAGGGTGGGTGAGGTAGGGCATGTGGTTAGGTAGTAGGTCCCCAAATTCCTCCTTGATGATGGTTGAGGAATGAGGTAGGGGTTGCATTAAATTGGTAGTTTAGTTGTGGTTTGAAAATGCATTTGAATTTAATTGTTGGTTATTGTTTGTCATTGATTTGGTGGGAGGGTTTTGGGTTGTGTCCTAAGTATTAGGGATTTTGGTTTTTAGGTGGAATTAGTTATTGATTTGGGTAATAGTCAAGGGTAGGTTAGGTAGGTGTGGGTTAGAGATAGGAATTTATAGAAATTGGTAAGTATTTGGGTGTGTTGGGTAGGTTTTAGGTGGGAAGGGTTAGGTGGTTTCTATCAATGGTTATGCATAATGACCATTGATAGTCATCCTAATCATCAATAGTCAATAACCATTGACAAAAGGGTTTCCTGACTATTAGTGGTCACTATTACCATTAACAGTTAATTAGGTTTGGTGATGTTTATGAAAAGTTAGCTTTAATGTTTTAAGGTTCAAAGGTAATTTAAGTGTGTGGAATGTTAGGTGAATGAAATGTTTAGTTAATGGGATGTCAAGGGTGTGATAGGAAATAGTGCAAGTTTTAGGTTTGATAGATGAGGTAAAGGGTAGTGTTAGAGGGTAATAGGTAATGGTCAAATGGGTAATATAGGGTAGGCTGAAAAGAGGGTGATATAGTTCATATAGGTAAAATGTGGTAGTGAACTACCGTAGTGAACTAAGTTTATTTGCTAAAAAACCTTGCAAGCAGGGAAGTAGATTTAGATATGAGATCAAGTACCTCATATTTTCCCAAAGATTCATCAAAATATGACTAGAGTATATTGGGCACACATGGAGGAGGTTGATCTCAGAATGAGTATTATCAGCATGTGTTGTGAGATGCAGTGATGATCATGGCCCTCATCAAGAGATGGGATCCAACCACAAACATCTTTCTTCTACCCATTAGTGAGATGATGATCTTGTTAGAGGACGTGCACAATATTACATGGCTAACTATTTGGGGTGAGCCAATTTATCACATCAAGTGAGAAGAGACAGATGAGTTCTTGGAGCTTCTATATGGAAATGACCATGATCTTGTTAAATGGCATGCTGTAATATTTAGCTAAACTCTACTCTATCATAGGATGAGGGATGATAAAAGACTACTCATGATGATTATGATCATGGTATCATGCTTTATTATTCTAAATTTAAGTAGTGGGAGGTTTAGATATCTATTGTTGGGGGTTTTAGTGGAGATGCTTCTAGGTTACACAGTGTTTAGTTGGGTACATGTGCTATTAGTCTAGATATATAGGTAATTGTGGGGTTTTAGAGCATATAGAATATATGGCATTAGTGTAAGATTTATGTTACACTACTAAGCATATGAGCACATCCAAGTTTTATAGCTGATGGGGCTACCATGGGAGGGGTATGCTCAGATGGAGTTCAGAGACAGCTTTATGAGCTAGAGAGATGATTTTGCCCTCATAAGAGTAAAAAGTGGGATACATGATACAGATTGGTTTATAGGTACACTAGAGGCCTTAGTCATTGGTGATGTGATTTGGATAACCTATGTCAGGTTTAAAAACTAGATTGGCTATAAGAGACATACACTATCCTTGTAGAGCTACAAGTGGATATTCAATAAGGGATGGTGAAATAGAGCTTATCCCATTTGACAGGGTGAGGTGATAGTTTGTCCTAATATAAGGGATTATAAGTCTATTCCCTTGGTATAGGTAGGATGATGTAGAGCTTCTTCTCCTAGAGCCATAGCCTATTCAAATTTTTCTTGATCATGAGGAGTTGTCAATGAGGGCCAAGATACATGATGCAAGGTTTGTAGATGGTTACCCTACATAGTACCAAGAACAATATGTGGTGGTAGATTTTGGTGGTAATGATGGTTTTAAGTATCCTATGGATGTTGACCTAGTTGGTAGAGGTCAGCAGATATAGGTACAAGGGGTTACCTTGGGTGCACAAGTAGGAGTGGTACTAGTCATAGCATAGGCTCAAGTGGTAACTTTATAGGTCATCTAGATATAGCACAGGGTCAGATAGCTATGATTATAGATGAGAGAGACCAAGTTGGAGCTACACTAGCCTTGGTTACCCAAGAGAGAGACTCCTTAAGACAGACCAAAGGATGAGCCACATCACCTTCAGGACCACTAGGCACTATCCCCATGGCTCACTATCTAGCCATAGTGGAAGAGCTATGTTATTATGATGCCATAGTCATGAGATATTATCATGATGATCCCTGATGGGGTGAGTATAAAGCTAGTTTGGTAGGTGGTTCTAATGTGCTGACACGAAGTCAGTGGGCTACTTTTGTAGGTGGGCAGGCAGGTATCATGATAGGATAAACACCAAGAGACAATGGTGCCCTAGGAGATAGTGTTTCCCCAAGGGCATAGTCATGATATAGTTATGGGATACTATATTTTACTGTATATCATTTTTGATATTGGCCTACAAGCTGATGTGGTGAGATGTATATATTGAGAGAGAGACATGTGTATTGTTGTATACATTATGATGTGACAGACTCACGATTTGTAGATATGCTCTTTGTATTTTTCTCATGGTTCATGATTTCCTTTGATGTTTATGATGTGATGTTTATATTAATCATTGATGATGTTATATTGATTATGGTTGCGCTATGGATATGGATGTTGATGTAGACTCACCTAGCTTGGCATGTGATGAGATGTTTTTTGTTTTATTTTCATATGATATTGGTGTGATAATTATGTTCATGCTAAAATTTAATGAGTATATGCTTCCTCATTCAGACTTAGATATGTGTTGAAAATGGTTTATTGCTTTATTGTTCATGGATGTTATGATGTTGATATGATATTTGATGGATATGCAAATGATGTTTGTTTTTGCTTATGATTTATGTTGAGATGATGTTATGATCATGGTTATTTTTGCTTAAGGTAAAGCACATAAAGTAAGTTGAAAATCAAAACTAGATCTGAGGAAGAGAATATAATCAAGAGACAAGACAACTAAATGAAAATATCAACTATTCATGAAAGGATAAGAAGAGGGTATGATGTTCCTTCATTGGTAAGGACTAATAGAAACTGAAGTTGTATTGGCTCAAGGAACATAAGCCCATTGAATGTTTCACATTAGCATTTATTATTTAGTTTTAAAAGTGTCTTAATCACATATTGTCAAGTGATCTCAAAATCCCTTGCTTATAGTGTAAAAAGGGGAGATGGATGGAACCTGCTTGCAAGACTAGCATGCCTCTTCTGAAGGTTACCAAAGAGATAGTATAAACAAGTCTATGTCATACAAAGTGTAGACTGATTGATGTAGGAATTATACTGATGAGATCCATTTGTGGCTTTCAAAATTATTACACTTATGAGAGCTGATTACAACTTTCAGAATTCTTTTGTTTTTGTTTTTGCTTGGTAATGGGTCTTTTGCTTATTTGTTATTTATTAGAGGGTTGGGGAAGTTGATCGATGTGGGAAGCTTCCAAGAAATTACTTGCTTTAAAAAAATGCTTTACTCAGTCATCCTTCAAGGGAGTGGTCTAAGTTTGTGTGCTTTGCTTAATGATTTTAATATCTATCCTTCAAGGGAGTAGTCTACTTTATTTTGAGCAATTTTGATAGGGTTTCAACAGTTGTCCTTCAAGAGAGCAATCTACAAATGATAAGAATGATCCATGGTTATTTTTGGTTATGACTTTGCTATTTTTGTTTGAATTTGTTAGACATAGGCTTATGGGTTCACCTTTATGAAGTCAAAACTAAAAGCACAAGAAGGTTATTTGGGTGTAAAGAGGGTTTAGGCGACAATGATCATGGGAATCCATCCTATAAAAAGGGGTGAAAAGTACCATGAGAATCATGTCATGGGTAGAGTTGTGGTACCCATTGTTCAATATTAGGCTATGATTGTGACAGATAATCACATGATTCAATTTTAATCAGTTGCCCCTAAAATAGGGAGATGAATGGTCTTGAAAGTAAGGGATGATCTTAAGTTAAATCAAAGGTGATTTTGATCCTCCTTAACAAAAGAAAGGATGCATATGTGAGATATTGAGGGGATCAGGTTTTGGGTTTCCTTTGAAAGAAGATAACTAGTAAGCTCTTGAATAATACTTGTGGGTTATGATATAAGGTCCAAGCTAATTGAAAGCAAACTTACCACACTTGTTTTTTTATATTTTGGTGACATGTTGGTTTTCTTTTAAAATGAGGTCTTCGATGTTGAAGTATTACACTTTAAGGTGTTTTTTATATGCATGTTTGATTCACTCTTAATAGACATGAAGATGGGTAAGGGTGGTTAAACAACACTCATCAAGTAGCTCAAGCTAGATTAAATAGTGTTGACAATAATCATCTTCAAAAATGAGATTTTGCAAAGATATGCAAAGAGATGGTATTTGGACTTTGAGAGGTGAGATAGCCTCTGCTCTAAACATAAGATAGAATGGGGTAACACCCATAAGGGTTTGGATGCTAGTACGATATGCCCATAAGGTAAAGGGGATGTGCAAATGCTAATCTTGACTAGATGCATTGATCATTTTTTTTTTTCAAAAGGGATAAAAATAATATTAATAAGTAAAGAAAAGCATTACAAGAAGAACGGAGGGCAAAAACCCCCAGAAGAAAGTAGCAAAAACTAAAAAACTAGGCACACGCCCAACTAGACAATATTATGAACCTCCCTATCAGCCTCCAAAATTCTTTCCAAATCAGAACGCAACGTTGGGGAGAGAGACCCTCAATCCTCAATGTTTCCACCATCCAAATGGTTTGACGCCCACTTAGCCAAAAAATCCACTGCCCTATTCCATTCACGTAGAATGTGAGCAAAAGTAACGCTATCCATAAGTAAGCAAATCCACAAAATCTGTTGCACAATCAGAGATAGTTACCAATTGACGTCTACCACTTTCCTCTTAATGGGAAAGTTAATCAAGACTTGAGAGTCTGATTCATAGATAATCCAATGCCAACCTAATGCCTGGGCCTTCTCAAGGGCATAAAGAATGGCCTGGACTTCCATCATGTTAATGGTTTGCAGCCCCTCAGGAAGTGCAAAAAGAAAAATCACCATACCTTCAAAATTCCTTCCTATCCCTCTAGTACTTGCAAGTCTCAGATTACCTCTGGAGGAACCATCCATATTGATCTTCAAAATCCCACTAAGGGGCATTGCCACTGACCAGTCTTGACAATCTACTCCTTGACCTGCTTGCTCCTCCTGACACATGTTGACTTACCAGTTAACTGCTGGAATATAAGTCGTGCCACCACTTGAGCATCTTGTTTGGTTAAAGGAAGGCAGATCATGCTCTTTGCTTGGATAGTTTCTTGGATCATCCCCACCACTTTCTACCATAATTTTTGCACCATGACCCTCACCCACTAAAAAATTTGCCTATTTCTCTCAAGCCAGATCACCCAGAATAGAAAAATGGGGCTGCCTAGCCATATGTCATGTAGGAAGGATGTCCTTGAGGGCGGTTCTCCCATTCCATTCCAAAAATTGACCACAAATTGAGCATGAAAACATGGGTGCTATCAAACATCCCACCAATAATGCCAGAGTTGCAAGGCAAAGGGGCATCACAAAAAAAGGTGTGTTGAATCCTCCTCAGCCTCTTCGCACATAACACATACTGAAGGGCCTTGAAAACCTCTTTTTTAGATATTGTCCCAGGTCAAGCACCTATTCCAAGCTAGCATCCAAGCTTAATAGTTGCATTTAGGCCATGTGAATTTATTCTAGACCTGTCTCCACCAATGCACTTCCACCCTGCCCAATCTCTGAAGAAGTAAAGCCTGATATCCAAATGAAACTGTGTAAGCTCCCTTGGGATTGGGAGACCAAGCTAGCTCATCCTCCTCCTAAAGAGGACTATAGGGATGCTTGAAAAGGATGCTCAATAGCTCCTCATTCTCCTCATGTGTCCCATTAATAGGCCAAGTTTTGAGAGCTTTCCAGCGAGCTACCTCCACCTATCCTTGTGTAATGTAAACTTTGAAGTCACTCACCTGAGACCAGCCAGCATTAAGGAATCTCTGATAAAGGTTCAACAAATTTGGAAACTAAGAAATGATGGGAGGATAACCATCCCAAGATTCAAACCAAAAGAGAGCCCTGGATCCCTGTTTACAAATCCAGAATAAGTTGTCCTTGATGAGAGCAACCCCTTTTTTGAGATTACCCCATATTGTCGAACCTTTCCCAATAAGTAGATAGTGAGTAATGTCCCTCTGAATGGTTTCGAAGTAGTACTTCTGTGAGAGAATTCTTTCCCAAGCCTTGTCTTGTTCAATGCACCATCACCAATAAAGTTTGGCTACCAAAGCAATACCATTTAAGTCCGTCTACCTCAGACTAAGCCTGCCATATTGTTTAGGGCTGCAGACAATCTCCCATCTAATAAGGCTCCATTTAGTGGAGTTTAGACTACCATCCCATAAAAATTATCTAGTAACTGAATCAAACTCCTTAACGATTCCCATTGGGGCAACCTGGAGTATACACTTGTAAATAGGTAAAGCCTGCACCACAGATTGGATAAGTTGAACCCAGCCCGCAAAGGATAACCACCTATGTGTCTAATGATTCACTTTCACCCAAAATTTCTCCAAAATAGTCTGCCAAGATTCTTTTGATATACGACCAGCCAAGATAGGGATACCCAAGTAAATCAAGGGGGGAGTCCCAATCTGAAAATGTAGAGTCCTCACTATCTACTGCTGAATAGGGCCTGGAGTGTTGAAGAAGAAGATGGATGACTTATCTTCATTAACCTTTTGTCCTGAGGCCATTAGATAAACATCTAACACCCTGCGTAAATTAGTAGCTTCAAACATTGTGGCCATGCCCATAAGGGTAGTGTCATCAGCAAATTGTAGGTGTGATTGTGCCAACAATTCCCCTCCCCATCACCATCTTTGGATATGTCATTCCTCTATGTTCCTGTTGATCAACCTCCCCAAACCTTTAGCAAGGAGAAGAAAAAGGTACAGAGACATAGGATCACCTTGTCGTAGCCCTCTTGTAGCACCAAAAAGCTCCATGTGTTCTCCATTGATAAGCACGAAGAAGGAAGCTGAGGAAATATAGCTCATGACCCATTGAGTCCATTCATCTGCAAAGCCAAAAGCACTAATAACCTTCTGTAGGAATGACCATCTAACCCTATCAAAGGCTTTGGCCATGTCCAATTTAATGAACATTGCCTTATCTTTTGAGTTGGCCATGGAGTGAATGGACTCAACAGCAATAACAATACCATCTAGGATTTGCCTGCCTTCCATAAAACCACTATGCTCTTCTGAGATCACAGCACTTAGCCCTATTTTTAACCTATCTACAATGATTTTAGATATAATTTTGTAAACAACATTGTAAAGGGATATAGGGCAGAATTAACTTAGCCTATCAGCACCTTCGCAGTTGGGTATGAGAGCAAGATAGGTCACATTTGTAGCCTTAAGCATTTGCTTATTCCACTGAGATTCTTGGACAACAGCTAAAAGGTCAAGTTTGATGATATCCCAAAATTCTTGGTAGAATTCAGTTGGGAAGCCGTCAGGTCCAGTCGCTTTCCCTTTTTCATCTGAAATATGGTTTCCTCAAGCTCTCCAAGTGTGATTAGTTTCATTAAATTTGCATTCATTTCACACATCACCAATGACAAAATGTAGAAGAGAACCTAAGCTTATTTCGATGATTCCCCGTTAGCATCTTCCCTGAAGATAGTAGAGAAGTACTGCACTACCTCCTCTGAAATTGCTGGAAAGGAGTTAAGCCGCTCACCTCTTTCATTAACCAGGGCCAAAATAGAATTTCCATGTCTCTTGGATTTGGACAAATTGAAGAAAAAGGATGTATTTCTATCCCCCTCCTAGAGCCATTTGACCTGAGCTTTCTGCTTCCAAAAAATTTCCTCCTATAGCTCACATTCCTCCAGGTCTTTCACAACCTATGTTTCTTCTTGCAGTAAGTCTTCAGTCAGTCCTTCTTCCCTTATTATTCTCGTGAAACCATCAAGCTTGGTTTGTGTAGTAGCCTTAGCATGGAAAATGTTCCCAAAACTTTGTTGATTCCACTGCTTGAGCTTGTACTTCACATATTGCAATGTTTTGGCAAAAATGTACATTGTTGTACCATGGGCAAGCCTACCCCAACGCCACCAATTGGCAAAACATTCATGTAGAGATTGATCTCGCAGCCACATGAGTTGAAATCTAAAGGAAGGAGAGCATGGGTGATACTGTGAGACACTATTAATCTTGATGGGCTAATGGTCTGATCCTTTCCAGTCTAAAATTTTAGACCTCATAGACCACATACCTCCAACCCAAAAAGCTGAGACCAGAAAATGGTCAATTCTCTTAACTATGCAATGTTTCCCACTCCTGCAGTTGTTCCAGGTATACTGTCCATTATTGGGCCTGACGTCAACTAAATTCAAAATTTCAATGTAGTTACGCATTAGCAAAACAGATGGGTCTAGCCTTGATGTGCCACCACTCTTTTTAGTCAAATCAAGAATAGCATTAAAATCACCTGCCATAATCCAAGGGTGGAAGGGGGCCAGGCTACGGACAAAACTTATGTGGCCCCATAAGGAGTTTTTACCCCGCCAATCATTGGGAGCATAGATATTGGAGAAGAGAATGACTTCCCCCATCTCAAAGCTAGAAGCAATCATAGTCATGGAGTACTTAAAGGTTAGCCAGCCTATGAGGCCAATCTTTCATGGGTTCCACAGACAAGTTAGTCCTCCTGAGTATTCGGTAGCGCTAATGCATTGACATTCTCCTTGCCTTCACAACTTGGGTGCTAGTCTAGACATGTCTTCAACTAAAAGCTTAGTCTCCTACAAGAAAAGGACATCCAGCCTATGACTTTTAATCAAGTTGTGAACATCATTTTGTCTGGGGCTATTATTCAAACCCCTTACATTCCAAGATATTATAATCATTTCAGAGGGTTCAAAAAGTGTGCATCCAAAGTCTTTAGTAACCTTGACTCCACCAAAGTCTCTCCCATTAGCTTGATCTTTTCCAAGTCCTTTTTTTTGCCAGGCTTGCCAAATTTCTCTCCCCCTGCTTTCTTAAGGTCTTTTTGCAGAAGTCTGAGATGAGGAGAAGATTTACTGCTTCTTGTTGCCCCTGAGTCCCTAATTTACTCGGTAAGGGGCATATTTTCGTCTTCTTTAAGGGGAGCAACTGAGGAAGTCATTCCTTCTAAAATTATCAGTTGTTGGTCCATATCCATATGACAATCTCTAGCATCTTATGTTTCAATTAAAGTCCCTAAAGCATTGGTCTCCTGAGCTGGTCCCTCAATTCCCTGGTCCAAAATCATCAACCTGAGATTCACCTCCTACTGATTAAGGTCGTCTAATATTTCAAATCTATTGAGTGAGTCATCTAATTGTCTTTCCTTCAAGAACCATTTTTGGCCTCTATTTCTATATTGGCCTTTAACCAGCATAAAACCATCAGTTTTAGGCACCTCACCTGGAGTCAGACCCCTTTCCTTGTCAGTACCAGAAGAAGTGCGAGTAGATTGAGCTAGCTAAGGTGTAGTGGATTTTGAGGTGGGACATCATCGCTGCAAATGCCCATAAGCATGACATAGATGACAGTGAAAAGGGAGGCCCATGAAAAAGGGCTTGCACTCATTTCAACAGCATCTAGTAATGGCTTACTAAGATCAATTTCAATAGAAATGCAGGCATAAGTCATTACCTTTTTCCCTAGGAGTGACATTGAGGAACTGACTGGCCTTCCCAGCAAGGATGTAGGCAATTGGAGAGTGTCTTCTGAGCAGCATTCCATCGAAAAGTGGGGAAGATGCACCCACACTGGGACACATTTTGGTAGTTCCTCTAAAGGTATGAAATCGGCATGCCATGGCTTGATAAACAGTCCCACTTGATTATGGAAATAAGGACCTCTAATAAAAACTCTTTAACAATCTATTATACAAGTAAAAGTGACCATGAAATAGCTATTGGCCAGCAATGTAATATCTATTTCTCCTTTTGGTGCCCACATCCTCTGAGCCCATTCTTCCAGGAATAACAGTGATATCCTAAGCCCTAGAAACTTGTAGTATAGGGACTGATTAGAATAGTATTCAATGTCTTTAGTAATCATTTCCATTGGTATAACCAACTTGGGCCTCTCCTTGCATGTTTACAGATAGTCGCTAACTTTGGGGATGCACATACTTGGTTGCTCAAGAGTAGCAAAAGAACCTAAACCTTGAAAAAGTGGAACCTTCCCACTACTGCATGCTCCTTGGGATGCCTGCTGCAATCCAAGTGCTTCCCTATAGCTGTGCCCTGCTTTTTGCCCTGTCATGCCCTACCCTGTCGTGCCCTCTTGCTCACCTTCATCCATCGCGCCTCCATCGGGATCAGCCATTAACCTATACTGCATTGATCATTTTAGTGAGTATGTTATTAATAGATTTGTTAGAGGCTTATGCCTATCCATTTGTTTGAGGGTGATAAGGTGATGAGAAAATTAACTTGATATCAAATGCATCATAAAGACCTTGGACTTGTTTGTTTTTAAAATATCTTCCATTGTTGGTGATGATTTATGAGGAACACTAAAATGGTAGATGATGTGATGATTAATGAAATCGATAATCTTTTCTACCTTGGTTGAGACTAAATGAATAGCCTCTGCCCATTTGGTAAAATACTCGATCGCAATGATGATAAAATGATGTCACTATGAAGAATGGGGATTTAATTCACCAATAAGGTCTAGGGCCCATTGTGAAAAGGGTCAGAAATCAGTGGATACATGGAGACTATGGCTAGGTGCATGATGTAAATTGGTGTGTTGTTAACATTTAACACACTTTTTCACATAATTATAATAGTCTTGGTTAAGGGTAGGCTAGTAATAGCCAAGGCAAAGGATGCACTTAACTATAGCAAGGCCAAAGTGTTCCCCACATATCCCATCATGTATTTCCTCGATAGCATGAGAGGCTTTGTGATTTCATAGGCAATGAGAGAAGAGACCATCAAAGTTGTGTTTATAAAGAATTCCCCCTATAATGGTATAATGTGAGGTACTTTGGATAAATGCTCTTTGAGCATTCCTAAAAATACCAGAAGGACTGATGGCAAGGTTAAGATATTTAAAGGTCTGCTACTACCAAAGATCAAGTTGGGTTCCCCCACATTAAAGATGGTGGGACTATCTAGTCTGACATAAGAGGGTTGGGTAAGTCTATGGATAATGACCAATAGATTAAAGTCAGAAGGTGTAGATAGGATCTGAGAGGTGAGGGAAGCCATGGTGTTAGCAAACTTATTGGTAGATCATGAGGTAGATTGGTTGTGGTAGTGTTCAAATGATGTGAAGAGTTCATCAACTAGTTACTTGTATAGTTGTAAAATATCATTCTTACACTAGTAAGAGTCATTGATCTGAGTGACCACTAGTTAAGAATCACTAAAGATGTTGATCATTTTGAATCCTAAGGCTAATGCAATTTGAAGGCCTATGACTAGGGCTTCGTACTCAACCATATTGTTGGTACATTTAAAATCTATCTTAAAGGATAAAGTAATGGGTTCACTATGAATGGGGATAAGGATAATGTCATCTCCCAAACCACATTGACACTTTGATCCATCAAATAGCATGGTTACTTGATAGGTGAAGTCAGCCTAAGAGAGGGTCATGATGGACTCATCGGGGAACTCAGGAGGAGGAGGTTTGTTGTCTACCAAGGGTGCTTCACCCAATTGGTTGGCAATCACTTACCCTTTAATTAACTTTTGCTAAAGAAACTCAAGGTTAAACTCAGCTATAATCATGAGCCACTTGTTCATACATTAGTTTTGGTAAGGCTTAGAGTGCATATACTTGAGTGGGTTGGTATTGGTTATGATATAGGTCTTGTGGTTAAGTAGGTAGTGGCAAAGTTTGGTGGCCACAAAGACCAGGGCTAGATAAAATTTCTTGGTATGGGTGTACTAGGTCTCATACTCTACAAGCATTCAGTTGATGTAGTAGATTGCTTGTTCTTTATAATGTTCATTCTGATGAGCAAGCATTGCCCCCAAGGAGTGGTTGGTGGTAGAGATATAAAAGTAGAAGGGTTGATCATCTTTGGGATGGGTGAGGATAGGTGGAGACAAAAGGTACTCTTTAAGTGAATCAAAGGCTTTTTAATATTCATCAATCCACTTAAAATAAACATCCTTCTTCAAGAGGTGACGTAAGGGTTGGTATCGATTCGAGAGCTAAGAGATAAAGTGATGAATGGATTGGAGTTTCCCTTGCAAACTGTAGAGTTTCTTGAGGTTGATTAGAGGAAACATATTGAGGATTACTTTGATTTTAGTACGATCAGCTTCAATTCCCTGAAGGGAGATAATAAAGCCAAGGACTTTTCCTAATAAGACCCTAAAAATTCAATTCTTGGGGTTAAGGCAGACATGGTAATGGATGAGTCACTCAAAGATAATTTTGAGAATGGCCAAATGATCTTTACGACATTTGGATTTGCCAATAAGGTCATTTACATAGTATTCGATGATTTTATGGATGAGGTCATGGAAGATGTATGTCATAGCATGTTAGTAGGTTACACCAGCATTCTTTAGTCCAAAAATCATGGCCCGATAGCAAAAAGTCTCCCATGGGGTGATAAATGTAGTTTTGTGTTGATCTTCAGGGGTAATTAGGATATGATTGTAACTTGAGAATCCAACCATGAAAGATAACATCTCATGGCTAGCTGTAAGATCAACTAGTTGGGCAATGTTTGGTAGAGGAAAGTCATCTTTTAGGAAAGCAAGGTTGAGGTCATGAAAGTTCATACAAATTCATAGTCCCCCTATGGCTTTGGTGATAGGGATGACATTCAAGACCCATTGAGGGTAATCAATAGGTTGAATGAAATTGATAGATAAGAGATGTTAAAGCTCTTTTTTGATGAGAAGGTAAATGCTAGGGTGCATTCATCAAATTTTATACTTAATAGGTTTGGCATCACAGTTAGTGACTATGTTATGCGTAGTGATGGAGGGGTAAATTCCTAGCATGTCACTATAAGACCAAGTAAATGTTATGTTACAGTCCTGTAAGAAGGAGGGGAAATGCCAAAGTTCCTTAGAATTCAATGATTGTCCAATTTTGACAATATGGAGGTCGTTAAAAGTGCCCAAGTTGATATCCAAGGTGGATTCATTCAACATGATTGAAGACTCACGAGGTAGAGATATGTGGATGGAAGAATCTAATGCGCCAAGGTAGGTGAGAATGGAATCATCATCCTGACATTGAATGGTATTAATGGTAGGAGAGTCATCTCTTATCATCTCAAGATGGGTCATAGGAATGGTTATAGTTTCAACTTCCTTTTGATAAGTCAAGGATCTAAGGCTAATCATTTTGATAAAAAAAAATTAGGTGGGATGATTTCATCTCCCCACACTCAGGTGGAGGTAAAGTTTGTGAGGAATGGATGTCTTCTTCAACAATGGTGGTGGTAGGTAATTTGGTTTTCTTTATGGATGGGATGAATCCATGGCCATATTTCTAATGAGGCTTTCCAATCTCAATTAAATCAACTTGTGTGGGCCATGCTCATATTGTCCAATACCATATCCTTTACAAGGACACCTATGGAGGTATGTCTTGGCAAAGTTCAGTTTATCCAGATAGGAGAAGCTAGAGGTGAATGGTCGAGGTAAAAAGGAGGTGGAATAAGCATCAAGTGGTTTGTCAAATCCCCCATAGATGAAATGGGTTTAACAGTTTGAAGGCCCAAAAGTGACAATGGTTTTGATATTGGGGTCATAATTGGGTTGGTAGTCGAGTTTTCCATACTCTTAGGGAGTAGGGAAAGCATCAAGGCTGAGGAAGCAATATTCCCCAAGTGAAAGACGTTGGAATGTGGATTCCAAGTGGTTTGTAGTAGGGATTTGGTCTAATGGGATTGATGAGCTAGTACATGCCTCATTGATCAATGGAGATATAGCTTCATCCTTCATGGTTAAGGGTTTGTTTTTGGTTGATGAGGGTGTGTTAGATGGAGGTAGGAGGATGTCATTAGGTTGATAAGTCATGTTACAAGATGAAAAGGGACTTGGATCAGCTTGTATATTGACAACTTGACCTTCATGTTCAAATTTAATGTAATGATGAAGGGTAGAGGGTACACAATCCATGGAATGAATCCAAGGTCATCCCAATAAAAAATTATAATAGAAATCACCTTCAATTACATAGAAGATCCCTAGGATCATGCAAGGTACTAAATAGATATGAAGGATAACAATTCCCAAAGTAGTGGTCATGGTCTTGTTAAAGGATTGAAGGATGGCCAAGGTTTTAGACATGACATTATTTGGTAGTTCAAGTTGATCATAGGCATGGGAGGAGATGATATTATTGCTATCTCCCCCATCAATCATGACCCATTTGATGCAGGTTTGTGATGTAGGAAGTGATGAAAAGAGGGGGATCTGGGTCATCAAGATGCATAGAAGGTATTTATGAATCCTTGAAGGTTACAAGGCTAGAAATTTAGAGAGCACCAACAAAGGATACCAAAGGTTGAAGGTCTTCAAGTTGGACCTATATTGATTACAAGGCCTCTATCATTACTTCTAGATGATGAGGTGAGGTAGAGATCAACTCTATAGGCTCATCTTTGTCAAGGTATGGTGACATTGTTTGAGAACTACTCTTTTGATTGATTCAAAGGGGTTGGATTGAGAGGTACCCAAGATAGACACCTTGGGTTTGGTTGAGGGTGAATGCAATTAAGTTTGAGTTGGTTGGGAGGTGGAAGATGGGTATGTCTATGGCATGGATACTTTGGCCTTATTTTTATCCTTTTACTGAGCATGTGATCGTGCGACCACATGGATAGTATGGATGAAGGGAAGAGTTGGGGTAGGAGATTGGTTTGGTTCCTTGTCACTTTGAGGTGAGAGTGGGGGAGTAGGTAAGTGTTGGATATTGGTTGTTGGTTATTGGATTGGTAATAGGATCATGGGAGTTTCATATATTAATAGATCATCCTCATCATAAAGTTGATGGATTATGGTTTGGAGATTTTTCTAGTTCTCCATGTCATGTCTGGGTGTCCTATGATAAGTGCATACTTGGTGGTCATTATAACAGATGGGTTTTGGACCTAGATGGTCAAATGGTCAGATAGGAGGTAAGGTCAAGCAAGAGTATCATAGTAACCTTTGGAAAATAATTGAGTAAGACTTGGTTAAAAGTGGTGAGGGTCAAGAGGATCTAGATTTGGTTGGTGAGATGGAAGTATTTTAGAAATAGGCTTGGTAGTGGAGGTATTGGGTAAGGTGATATTATTAATTGGTGATTTTAGTTTAGATAAGGGGGTTGATAAGTTGGAGGTAGGAGATTCCAAGGTAGCTAGGTTGGTTATTGATGGCTCAAGAAAGATGGGCATGTCAGAAAGAAAGAGTGATGCGGTAACCAAAAGAGGTGGTTGGGTTTTGGTTGAAATAGTTTAATTCCTATTAAAAGTAGAAGGATGAGGCCCCAATATAAAGGGAAAGGTTGAGGGGGGTATAAGTTTTGAATTCTAGCCTTTCAGTGATTTTACCTCCTTGTTTGATTTGGTTTGGTGCTTGGTTGGTGAGTCTAGTGAGGTTGGCTCCAGTTTTAAGGATGGGTGATTAAGGCTCTATGTAGGGAAGATTCCAAGTTTTTTGCTCAGTTTTGTTGAAGTGATAGAAGATGATTTGGTTATTTGGGATTTGTTTTCTTTGGATGGTTGATAAATGGTTGGGCTAGTAGAGGTTTTCATTATTTCGATTGGTGTGATGGCGGGTTGGATAATAGAAGTTGTGGGTTAGTTTACCAAAGGTGTGGTTGGAGGTTCTTATTTCATGATGTAAGGAAGCCCCAATTTTTGCCAAAATGTATCTCAATCTATGTCAGGTTTGGATAAAAACTCTAATCTCTAAACTAGTCTAGAGAATGGTTTATAGACTGCTCTTATTCCCTAGGCAATGGGCTTGAAAGATAAACCCATAGGTTGAGAAAGGGGAATGGTGACCTCATCCTTTTCCTCAATCAAAGGATGCAAGGTTTAGATGGGTGGTTTCTCTATGGGAGGTGCAGATATGGTGGTTTCCTCCTTAAGAATGATCTCTAAAGGGTAAGTTAATTGCTTGATGGTTGAAGGAGGAGGTATAGTAGTGATAATTGTTTGCTCTGGTATGTCAGTTGAAGGAGGGGTTGATGACTCCACTACCTCAATAAGTGAAGGAGAGGAAAAGGTTACTTCCTTGATTTGGGTCTCCAAAGAAAAAAAGCTAACTCCACTACCTTAATAAGTGGATAGGGTAAAGAATAGGTAGATTGGGTGGTAGGTCCTTCAGCAATGAGTGTGTCAAGAACTATGTGCACTATATGGGTGTCATGTAAAGACTCAACTTTGTTGCTCTCATTTTTGGTAGGTGCATGATTGGGAAAAGGTTGTCTAAAAATGTCAAGGGCTTGGTTTAGAGGTGCATTGGGGTTGTCCAACACAAGCTCCCCTTGTCAATGAGGGTTTGGACAACATTTTTCAAGGTATTACACCTGCTAACATCATGCCCCACTACTCGATGGAAAGCACATAGGTCATTCTTGTTGTACCAAATAGGTGCAGGATGAGAGGAGTCAAATTGTTGAGGGGGTTTGATGGGAAGAAGTTGTATGAGATTTAATTTTAGCAACTTCTCCAATATTGAAGTATAAGATTCCCTAATTGGGGTAAATTACTTCTGATTGTTTTGGTTTTGGCTTTTCATGTTTTGTTTTGAGCAGTTAAAAGAGTTTGGTTGATTGACAGATAATGAAGGAATGATCTTAAGGACAACTAAATTTTTATTTCCCTTGATTTTGGCATTGGTATTGGTTTGGTTGTTTAGTTTGGTTTGGAGGAAGAGGCCTCATTGGTTTTGTAGGTAGAGTTCTTATTTTTCAACTTTAACTTTCCTTCATCGATGGCTCTATTTTTTAGCTTGCACACTATGGTAAAAGCTTCATCAAAGGTTTTGAATCTCTAAACACACAATGTAGAAGAGATGTTCTTGGCATATGCCTAGGCAAATAGTTCTATCAGTTTGAGTTGGGGTAAAGAGAAGGAAATTTGATTGACTAGGCTCCTCCAATGAGCTACAAAATCAATAATAGATTCATCATCAAATTTATAGATAGAGTAAAGGTCCGTGATGAAAAATTTCTTAGATATGTTTATTGAAAAGTGATCCAAGAAATTTTGGGCTAGCTAGGTGAAAGAAAAGAGGGAATGTTTGGTTATGGCACTATACCAGTCTAATGTTGCTCTGGATAGGGACATGGGGAAGGTACAAAGAAGGAGGGCATCATTATAAGCAATCAAATAACATGCATACATAAATTCATTGACCTATTTTTGGGGATCCTCGTTACTATGGAACTTAGAAAACATGGGAAGTTCTCACTAAAGAGGATATACTCTAATAGGGACAGATGGGTCAATGGGCTCGTTGCAGATCTAGTCATATGATAAGATGTTGTGAACACCAGAGATGGATGAATTTAAGGTAGTCATTTTATCCATGAGCATTTTCATCATATCCATTTGGGATTGTGCACCTGAGAGGTTATAAGGTGCATATTATTGTTGTGGTTAGGTAATATATTGGTAATTAGTAAGAGGTTGAGGAACTGCCACATATTGATATGTGGACATAGGTGGTTAGGTGAATGTTATGTAGGGGTAGGATATAGGTGGTTTGATAATGGGTAGAGGTACATGCCCTTATGGGTTATGTATGTAACCCAAGTTGGGTGTGATAAACACCTGTTGAGAGGTCACAGTGGGTTGGGTAGGAGCTGTGGTAAGGCTTGTAACTAAAGGAAAGGTGGTGACCTTTGTATTCATTGGTGGTAAGGTAGAAGGTATAAACACCATAAGACTTTGAAGTGGAGTAGTGACTAATGGATTGGGGGTAGACAAAGGAAGTTTGGAAATACTAGTAGTAGGTGCTCCCATGGTGAGAAAAGTATAGGTGGTTAATGGTTGGGTTGCTCCTAGGGTAGAGGATTTGTTCATTGGGGTGGAAGGTATAAGGGTGTTGGTTTGTTGGGTAAGTTGATTTTCCATAGTAGTGTCAAAGGGATTATTGGTAGATGAAGATGATTGAGTATCCAATGGTTTGGTGGTGACTATGGAAATATAAGGGTTCTCTATAAGGTGGGAAGGCATGCCATAAGGTGGGTCTACAGGTGGAACTAAAGCAGGGGCATGGTGAGGTATGGTGTTGAGATAATGCTAAAGAACCATAGGATTGTTATCTAAGAAGGTGGAAAAGTTTGTATCTCCTTGGGGAACTACTCAAGGGAAATAAGGACTTCCCAAAGGGTGAAGAGAATCTTTTGGTTCAGATATGTACTCCATGGATGTAGAGGTAGAAGAGGTTGATTGGTTTGGTCATGGGTTCTATTATGCTTGATTCTTTCATTATTGGTGAGTTAGAACCATGTAAGATAAGGGAGAGAGAATATAAAAACAATCTTACCACTCAAAAAAAGAGAAGACAAGAAATGAGCAAGGAAATCAAACACACCCTAAAAGGTATGTTAAGTCCTAAAGTTCTTTTTAGTCTCTCTTTTGGCTTATGCATTAAGCTTTAAGAACTGTGTGATTGAAATTGGCTTGTAGAGCGGGTACTAGAAAAGAAGTCTATGGTTAGTTTTGGGTTGTGTTTAGGCTCTCAAAGAAAGTTTGTATTGGAAAATAATACATGTTTTGGTATTGGGGCCTACCCCCTCACTTCACACACTACAGTGATAAGGGTGTTAGGTGTTTAGGTAATATATATCAATTTCTAGAGTTTATACTCAACCAGAGAGTTGACTTGGTTCTCTCCTTAGTAATGACCTCCAAGTATGATTGTCCAGAAAGGGTAAGGTGACCGCTAGGTGATGAAATCCTAGTCAGGTCTTATGTCAAGTTGTTTTGATGTTTGATTGATATAGGTGGTTTGGTTTAGTGTGTGATACAAGTGATGTTATAATCTAATTTCTTTGCTTTAATTGAACTAAGTGAGCTAAACTTCCAAACAACCAATTTATGCAATTGATTTTAAGTCTAAAATGAAAATTTGATTTTGTTGTATGAGCAGAGAGATAAGAAGAAAGAAATCACCTAGATACAACTATGAACCCAAGAAAAGACTCAAGGGTCCCATTAGGCATGCTAGAATGTTTCAAATAATTTTAGCTTATATTTCGAGAAAGCAAGAAGAATAAATTAGATACAATTATGGTTGAAAAACTTGGTTGGTTGTGTGTGCATTGAATCAGATGATTATAGAGAACTCCTCTTTGGTTTGGGAGGAATGACCTACAAGTAATACATCACTAAATCAAATGGTTGGTTAGATAGATAGTTGGGTGGATTGCCTAGCACTAGATAGATCTCAGAAGCAAGAGCTTCCTCAGGGGATATTAATACACACATTTTAAACAATTAATTTTATAACTCAAAAGATAAATTACTTGCATCAATAATCAAAATGTACTAAAATAGAATACAAGAGATGCTTGATGAATAAATAGACTAAAATGATTAATATAGCAATAAGTGGGTCAATACTAATGCTAAATAGGTTTGGTGTGGTTTAGAAAATAGGTTGGGGATATGTGAATAGGTAGAGAAAAAGAAAGTTGGATTTGGTTGAGAGTAGGTGGGTGAAAATAGCTTGTGGTTATTTTTTTCCATATTTATATTCAATAGTTGGGGTGATCGTCGATAGTTGAGGTGACTATCAGTAGTTGGGGTGATCGTCGGTGGTTGGATAGACCATTGACAGTCAGGCTGAGCATTAATGGTTAATGTGTATTGGTTTTGGGTGATAGAAGGTCAGATTGATGAGATCACAGAAGGTAATTCTGGGAGATTGGTTTATGTTGGGTTGATTACAAAATGGAAACAAAGTAATTAATAGATTGAAAACAACTACTTAGCTTTTTAGAGGTTGATCGGATGAATGGTTGAGGTAGTTGGCTTGCTATTAGAGTTTGGCATGATTATAGAATTGTAATTGTACTTAGTTGTCAATCGAGGGGTGGTGGCAAGTTGGCTCTCTAACATGATGGCTAGATTATTGGATTGTTGGAAGAAGTTACCTATAAAGAAACTCTAGATGTAAAAGCTCTCGAATTCATTCTCCTTTTCACCTCCTACTCCTCTCTTCTTATAACAAGGAAGGAGAGGTGCAACAAGATATTAACAAGGGGTCCAATTTGTTGTCTAATTTTAACTTCAACATGCATGGGCTCATATATGAATTAGATAATCTTATTATACAAAATCAAGTTAGAGTGATGGGTGAGTTAAGTTAGTTTTGATAGTGGAACCTAATCATTGATGATCAGGGTGACCATCGATGATCGAGGGTTTAAATCAAGTTGGGTTAAAAGGTGGGGTAAGTCATTACGTCAAATTAACTAGAATTAGGTAGGTTTGGGGTTGAATGGTATAGGGTGAGCCCAAGGGGGTACTTTGATACTCATAACCATCGTGTGCAAATTTTTGGTGTCTATACATGCATGTAATGAAGATGGAACCGCATACATTTCATGTATCCAAGGCCATCCTAAGAGAATGTTATAGTTCAAATCATTTCCCATTATTTGGCATAAAGTGGGTAATGTATGGGGACCTATGGTGACATTCAATGTTATTTTCCCCGATACTTATCTCAAAATATTTTCAAATCCATTTATGATCATATTAGATGGTTTCAAGTCTAAAGTTCCAATGCCAATTAGGGAGAGAAATGATATGTTACAAATGTTGAGTTATAAACCATTATCCACATGAACTCATTTTATCATTTTATAGCAAATGTTCACCTAGATTTAGAGTGGTAAACAACTATTTATAAGATGTTGAGGTGGTAAATCATCATGTTTAAAGGATATATTGTGTTCGATCTATTTAATAAAATTTAAGACAGAGGCCACATATGATGGTTTAGCATTACAAGGGATTAGGGTCATGCGTAATGCATCCTAAGGATATCCTTGTAATGGATTGAAAGGTGCAACAAGTCAAAGAGTGAGGTTTTAGTCATACTATCTTTGGGTTTGGTGGTGACATGACCTAGGGAGGATGATTGTTTTGTTCACTCCCTTTAGTGCTTTGTAGTAACAAGTAAAATCTCATTATAAACATTAGAACAAGGAGTATGTAGGAATGTAGGTTTTGAATCTCTTATAATTATAATGGATTTAACCAAGCTTGAGATATAACATGTAATAACCATTATATGGTATTAGACCATGAAATAATTTACAAAAATGTCCATGACAAACATGATTACAAGATTATAGTAATCAAGGATCAATAAAAGAAAAATTAGAAAACCCTAATTGACCTAGGGTTTGATGTTCAAAGATTAGGTTCACCAAATTTTTAACCCTAAATTGGATTAAGGAATACTAAACTTGGTGTTAATAGGTTAAAAATATAGAAATAACAATGCATAAGGGTGATAATCAAAGCTACAACAGCTAATTAAATGTTATACTCAGATATAAACATACACTAAATTTATTATGTTGAGAATAGGTTAAATAGATAAAACAACTAGGTTATGCATGAAAATGATAAAGAAGTAATATACTTTTTTATGAGATCTTTTGACATGCCAAATTAGGCAAGGTTTGTTATTCCCTTCCTCTCTTGAAAGGAAACTTGTGTGAATAAATCTCCCCAAGGTCTTGGTACGCAAGGTAACCCAATCAACTCATTGTGACCATACCATATCAAGGGTCTTTGGTGTGTATTTCATCCAAATCAATATGTATTAAAAATAAGAGATTAAGACTATAGAACCAGTAAAATAATATAGCTATGAATAAATAGTTGATTTAAAGAGGCACGTCTATTATAAGGATTCAATAATGCATAAACAATAATAGACAAAAGAGCATGCAATCAAGGTAAGTGTTAGATTTAGATTACAACTCAAAAACTAAACTAATCTAATCTAATCTAACAGATTGATACAATGGAAAGGAAAGAAGATAAAAGCTTGTGATAATAAAAGCAAACTTGAAGCCACTGATTGAATGCAACACCCAAAAATCAATCCCTTATGTGACTAGCTGACCCACAATCACCACGGGAATGATACAAGTGTCTAAGGAGAGTGAGAAAATGGGAGGAATAAGAATGACCACCATTCACATGCATAAATCACCAATAAACCCCCATAATCTTCTATAAATCAAGATTTTTTTCATAATAATGTTTGAGTTCATTATAATCAATTACCTCCAAATCCTGCCAACATAACACTTGGGTTACAAGATGAGAGAGATATTAAGCTACAAAAACAATAAAATACATGAAAAATAAGTGTTATTATCTTTATGGTTTCTTTGGGAGAAGAAAATCCAACCCTTAATAAGGACAAAATGATCTAATATATAGATTTCCAGCAAACAACAACTCCTTTTAATACACCAGCTACCTCCTAACAATGGCCAACCACCATCGTCAATGCTCAAAGCAATCATCCAATGGTGGTAATGTGGTCACCTGATGGTTCTTAATGCAAAGTTTTCTCCCCCACCATCACATCTTCAATTTTCACCACCTATACTATTCACAAGGCAAAGAAAACAATTTACTTTCTAAAAAGTGCTAGAAGAATGGAGACAAAATAAGACATATAGTTCATAGAATGTTAAGTTTGACCAACAGAAATGGGGTCATTCGATACCATAGTAGTCATTCATCAACCTAAAAGTTAATTGATATTTATAATAAGGTTGATCAATAATTTTAATGAGGTTGATCGATGGCATGCTAGTCACCTGATGATAATACAATCACTCCAAGGCATGTTAGTCCCCTGATGATAACATAGTCACCTAATGACATAGCGAGAACTTCCTTGGGAACAGGATAAGAGAGTTAGGAGAGCCATGACAGTTGAGATTTAAAATCAAATTGAGAGGCCCTAATTCCATTTTTACACTAAGTTTAAAATACCAATTTAACTCACATGAATTTTGCCTTTCTAATAGTGGTGGTTTCAAGTCCCCATTTGACATGTAAATTGAGACATATCACAAGACAAGTTATAATGCTGAGACTAATAAACCATGAGCATGTGCAAGAGTAGGGAAAAAGGTCAAAAAAAGGAGGTTCCTTGATTCTTGGAAAAATTAGGGCATGTTGTGCAAGCAACAACAAATGATGACTCCTATTGAGAAATACACCTGAGTATTTTGAAAATCTAGAATCTCTGATTTCACAAGAGTAAAAAATATTAGCTGAGAATAATCACCTAGAAAAAACTAGAATTCAAAGGCACTAAAGTTAATAAGAACAAGTGACATACTAAACCAAAATCTTGTTGAACCCATCTACATATGTGATTGAGTGATTTATTCATTTTATTTACATTCACACACAGTGATTTAAAATTTGCTTAAGGCCAAAAGTATTGAAGAAAAAAGATTTTATAATTTATCTTGGGGGAGAAGTGGTTTGAGCATTTCTTTGTTGTCAGCTAGGAATTTATAGACCCAATAGAGATACCTTTGGTCCCTTATAAAGGCCTTGCTCCATTGCCAACCAGGCTAAAAATCTTTTCATGGAGGTTGTCGAGATCACCCTTTCGAGGATAATTTTAGATTTGACATTTTAACTCAATTCTTTTGAAATAAGATTTTTCATTTACATCCTTAGAGGTTTGGGAACCAAGCCATGGGTAAAATGCAATCAACAAGCCAATGACAACTCAATACAAATCAAAATTGAATCAATGTTAAATTTTCTTTGGATATTTGACTAGTGTGTTAGATGGCTTTAAACAAGATAATAACTTTTATAAATCTACATGTTCTATTACAAATCATTGACCTTTAGAATTTAGGAAATGAACCATGTGGTCACAATAGTTTCACATAGAATTTTCAACCAAAATTGTAATTAGGCTCTTTGAGTTCCACCTATGTTACTCTTGCAACAACCCTTCATTTCATTTCTTAAATTAAAAAGGGGGCCATAGGGAAAAAATAGCAGGCCAAGCCAAAAGGAGACACACAATGAGGCCATATCAACACTGAGAAAGTAGGAAAAATAAGAAATCAAACTTAATCTAACAACAAGGGATATGAAGGAAATAAAAAGAACACAAGACAGGGAAGGGAAAAGAAAAATTATTCAAATGAAATGTTTAAGCAAATGCATGCCTAGACTAGTCAAACACCTGATTCTTCAAGATTTTGAGAATGGAAAAGGAAACATGTGTTTGTGTTTATGTTGTCCTTTATGTTGGAAAACACTATCCCATAAAGATATATCCATGTTCAGTTCATGCAATTTAAATAAACTAAGATTGTATAATTATGCATCATGTTTGCATCTAGATTATAAAAAGCATGAGGGATAGGGTTTAGGAAAACCTCAGCCCATACATTATATTGTAGTGAGGCATTGGGCTAGTTACTCATACATACTAGACTGATTGGAAGATCTAACCTGATAATGGCATGTTATTAGTGGTAGCCATTAGATGAGTCACTTATAGGATGTTCCTTGATTGTCATGGATGTTATGGTAGCATCTTGATGTTCATTTGTATTTACAAGGAAGCATGGGAATGGTTCTTCCCATGTTAATTATCTCCTAACCTTATCATCTATAGTTGAGGTAAGCAAAGGATTGCACTAAAGATGTACACTTTCAACTTTAATTTGTGTTGGCATAGCTCCTCCCTCCATGACTGCATACTTTAATCTCATGCCAATTAGTTCAAATGCAAGGTTGTCCAAAAGAGGGAGATCTTCCATTTTGAGTCCCTCTAATCCACTCATTACATGTGGAAAACCTACTTCATCTTCAACTTCTTCAAGCTCGTTCATCTCCAATGATGGACTAGGAGAGCTACTACTACCATTGAACTATTTACAATCTTGAATTAGTTTTCCAAATAGAGAAGGAGCAAGATAGGATAAGAATGCTTCAAATGCATAGCCTGCATATTCCTTATCTAGTAGCTCCAACTCATTGAGTTCATCTTTAGGCTGATTGCAAGAGACTTATGATTCACCCTCATAGGTAGGTAGCTCATCTCTGATTTGACCAAGTGTTACCAGGTTGCTCAATAGAGTGGATGTTTCATCATCATCATACTCATTAACACTACTCTTAGAGATTAGTCCATGAATTTTATGTTGGAAACTCCCTAAAATTAATGGCACATAATTAGTATAAGCATTAAAAGACACCTAACTACTAAAATTAGTAAAAACATCTTATTGATTACATACTAAACTAACAGAGTTATATGCATTAATAGAGCAAGCAAGGTCTTTGTTCAATATATAGGAGTTCACTTGATAGTATATCTGAGGTAATACTTTGGGTAATGTCTTGTTATAAGGCACAACTTGGCCAATGGGATGACTTGGAGGTAAGCATATTAAATAATTTTGTGGATGAACATTCATTTGTCTTAATGGGTAGGAAAAATCAATATTCTGATCATGAGACATGACTTGTTCTTCAATGGTGTAAGCTACTTGATAAATCAATGCTAAGGATGTGAGATCTAAAGGAGTCTTCCAAAAAAACATAGCATTGAGGGGAAACAATGTTCTAACGTAAATTTCTATGGATACTAACTCAGTCTATATCAAAGGTTCTTTCAACCCCATATATAATTAATGAAAGCATTGGTTAAAATCACTCATAGATTCATTGGGTTCCCTACAGGATGTAACAAACTCATGGTATAGGGTAGTAGGATCAATGGGCCCTCTAAAATAGATTAAGAATGAACTTTCAAAAATAGCACATGTGGTTATATACCCATTTGGTAGTCCAATGTACCAGTCATATACATCTTTATCCAAAGAATAAGGAAATAAGTGACAAGCCACATCTCTGTACTAGATGCAAGTTCCAACAATGGCATATTTGAATGCCTAAATGCATTGTTCTACTTTTAGAATCCCATCATGCATATACTTTGGGTAAAATGAATTGGGATTCTTAGGAAGATGATGGATGGGTCCTAGGATGTTTATTGGGTAACTACACCCACCTAGCCATGCTAAGGCCATTGTAAGACTCAGATAAAAAAAATTCAGTCTGAGAGCCTGGAAAATGACTAGGCAACTCTTCAACAACACAAAATAAGTCTAAAATACATTAGTTTAAGCCCTCCTTCTAGCACCAATATATTATGAGGTCTTTTGACACACCAACTTAGGTAGGCATTATTATTCCCTTCCTTTCATGAAAGGAGACCTATGTGAACAAATCTCCCCAAGGTCTTGGTTCCCTATGTATACACATAATAGTTTCAACCTTTTATCAAATATTGACACTTAACATTTTACAGGAACCCATCGAGACTCAATCTCTCTGAGTGCATACCTTAAAGGGTGCACCAAGAAAGGGGTGGGTAGAATTTTGGTGTTTCACAAGATTAGTGTCCCTTATTACCACATTATTACCAATTCAACCAACTCATAAAACCTTTCCATAAGCTATTGTTCCTCCCTTGCACACTCATCTAGTCTTTTCCCTCTTTCCATCCCTCTTTTCCTCACCTTCATCCCCTTTCACTAGTTGACTGTACCAAGTCAATTGGGTCAACCCTGTATAGTTTTTAGCCTCTAATTACTATACAGGGTCGACTGGGTTGACCCTATACTATTTTTGGTTATTTTCACTTCAATTTTTCTCAGCGCTTCAGTTAACCTAGGTCAGGACCTATTGATTTATCTCTCGAAAACATACAGGGTTGACTGGGTCAACCTCATACAACTAACATATTTGGAAGGATTTAGGATGAGATATGCCTATAAATACAAGATCATTTTGTCATTATTTTAGTATATAATAATGAGTTATTATTCACTCGTGCTTCTTTACAATTCGCTCTTCCACCATTATACTTGAGGAGTCTTAGCTTAGGGTTTCTACTTGGAGAACTAATCTTGTGGATAAGTCTTAGATGTGTTGGCCTTTCTTAGTTATCCTTATAAACCACAACAACCTCTTACAAATCCCATTTTTCCAAGGGAGAGATTGAGTCTTAACGGGTTCACATTCAGGTAAGTATATTCTAACTTTGTTTTCCTCTTTTTAGTAGATAGAAGTAGCATAAGTATTGACTCGAATAATATTACTCTTCATATTCCATATATTAGGGTCTTACTCATACTTATCTTAATTAAGATTATGTTATACTTGTTTTGATTGCTTTACTAACCCCTTTAATGTGCCACAAGCTTTGGTGTGCACTAGATTTGATTTACTTTCTTGTTTATTAGATGTAGAGTGAACATTAAACCTATGACTCTTTTAAGGTTGTTGCATGATTATGTTAGACTATAGGCTTTATAACCCTTCCTAGCATGGTGTATTATGACAAGTGATCCCCTAATTGGGTCTAGCGGATCCCCATATTGGTCATATTCCCGCTTAACAAATGTATTCCCAATCAGAAGTGTAGGTATGCTCTATCTTCTCTGAGTCAAGATTGATTTATAGACATGATGCATTTTTGATTTCATACATTCAAGTGAACCCAACGTGAATTAACCTTTACAAAATTTATTCACCTCATTTCATTCTTTCATCATTATTTTTACCATATATTTGCCATATTGTATCAACTCTATCAACCCAGTATTTAACTAATATACACAAGATTTCAGGAACAAGGTACTAGATCGACCCTGTCAACCTAGTACAAGCTTTAGACTTTTAGACATCTATTCCAGACTACTAGGTCAACCCAATTGACCCTGTACCTTTTTAGACACTTAGTAGTAGGTTTCTATAAAGCTTGTTTGACCCAATCAACCCAGTCAGTAAAATTTGCAAGCATATATCAAGTTTCTTGAATAGCAATCTCCATTCTCTACATCTCTAATCCAACAAGGTTCCTTTCTATCTCTCTATCTCTTTTTTTATAGTCTTTCCTTTCACAATTTGCAGTCTTTAAAACTGCCCCTACACAGTTAACTGGATCAATCCTGCCAACCCAGTTATGTGTTTTACGTGTTGTCTAGATAACTGGGTCGACTCTGTTGACCCTGTTCATTTTCATACATTGATTCCATAGTACATGTTCAACCTTGTTGACTATGTTCTATATTATTTGCTTACACTAGTAACTATATCAACATTGCACATTATTTCAAAGTTGGAATTAATCTTATATGTTAGTAATTAGTTCACGCTTTCTTTTCTTATTACTTGCATGCTTAGATAGATCACATAGCTTAATTAGGTAGTTTTCAATTAATTAGTTTCACTATTTTATGCACAACCAAATCATAAAATCTAAACAAACATTTTAATATTTTGTCTACCTAAGGATAACCTACTTGGATTTCATCACCAAGGGGGAATTCAAATTGATGTTCTAGTCAAATATAAAGCATGATTAGTGGTATATTCTGGCTAAGCACCCAACACCCTTATCACTATGATGTGTGAAGTGAGGGGTTAGGGCCCAATACCAATCTTGTATCATTACCACTATAGATCCCTTTCAGCCCAAACTACCTGAAACCATCTTTAGATTGTCATTATAGTTCCTTGCTTATAGCCAACTTCCCATCACATTTAAAAACATATCTTAATAATCTAATAACAATTCAAGTTGACCAATTAGTTATCTATTTACTTTCCAAGTTGATTGCTTGCTCTTTTCTCAATTGTATTTTTTATTGCAAAAACTTGCATTAGCCAGTGTTAGTGTCAGGTTTTGTGTTTTATCCTCAATTGGATTGGCCAATGTTAATCCAATTGACTATTTGTTTACCTTTAGTTATTTATTTTATAGATTAATTGCAAAATTTATCTTGTTTCATTTCATAACCTATTATAGGCTTCTTAACTTTACCTATCTACTATATTGGGTTGACCTTGTATCTTTTTCCAGCCTTTGTTCACTGTACTAGATCAACCTTGTACTATTTATAAACCCTAATTTTTCTTTTCTATCCTCTATTCACTATACTGGATCAACCTCATCAAACCTATACTATTTGTAGACCCTATTTTTTGTGTTAGGTCGACTTAGTCGATCTTATATTGCTTTATGCCTTTCCTATTTATCAATCTAGTTCTCTATTTATACTTCTTTGCATTCTATTCATCTCTCTTTATTCATCATGAATTCTCCTATTATAATCTTCTTGGAGAGCTTGAATCCATTTAAATACTTTAATTTCTCCCTCTCTTTTCCTCCCAAGAGCACAATCACTCTTAGGGCACCTCTTCCCCTCCATCCATGAACTGCAATATGGTGCAAATAACACCTCAAGATGAAGTTGATAGATCTAATAATTTCCTTACTTACCAAGAAACTTATCATATTCAAAATCTTCAAACTAATGTGGGAGTGATTGATACAAGTTTACTTAACAATCCCACTAATAATCATTCTTATAGTAATCCTCCCCCTAACACCAATTCGAGGAGTGCTCCTACCAACACCAACCCACCTCCTGATACAACTCAACATTTAGCCCAAGTTATCCAACAAATGAACATAATGCAAAATTTTAACACCAACCAAATGATGCAACTTCAACAACATTTAATCAATGTGGCTAATCAACCTCTAACTATGCATCCTCAAGAAAATCCCCATTTTATTCTTCCACCTCTTTGGGATGCCTCAAGTAATGTTATTCCTCAACCCATAATGAATAACAAGATGCTTCAAACCATTTAAAGTGAACCTTTATCCCCTTTCATTGTATCCATTGATATTAGTAACATATCTCCAACTATCAAGTATGATGGGACTAAAGACCCTGTCTAATTTTTCAAAGCCTTTGAAAACCTTTACAAAGAGTGGATCTAAACTAATACCTTTGCCACAACTAAACTCTTAGTGAAAAATTTCATTGGTGATGTATTAGAATGGTATAATCAACTTCCCCAACATTCTATTTGGCAACCTAAAGATTTGGTCAATCCCTTAGTTAAAGAGTTTCAACATGTTCTTCTCTAAAATTGTCTTAGCCATTTCATCAATGCTAATAAATCTCCCACTGAATCAACTCATGACTTTATCAAAATATAGAAATATTTATCTCAAAAAGTTGATCATAACATGACTAATGATAGCTTATTCAAACTCTTTATCACATCTTTAACTCCCACTCTTCAATATAAGTTTTGAAACTTTGTTCCCCAAATGCTTAATGAAGCTCTTGATCAAGCTAAATGTCAAGACTTTATTATAAAGCAATTTGAACCTAATCCTAAACTTATTAAAGGATCTTTTCAAACATCTAATGCTATCATTAGTAATACTCCACAAACCAAACTTGGAGTTGCCAAAACCGATATTCTTTCACCTTCTCATACACCTCTTTCGATTTAGTAAATGAAAAAAAAATTGCCCCCTCAAAACTTTTCATCTATCCCAATGCTCCTCCTAAGTGGTATGACCTCAATCTATTTTGTTGGCTCCATGCCAAGATTGGGCATTCTCATGAATCTAGTAGAGGGATCACTAATTTTTTTGTCTCCTATATGCTTGGTGATTCTTTCAATCATGAAGTTATGATCAATCTTCATCATCAAGAATACACCAGTGCTTTTCAAAAATGACAAACTTCTAAAGCTTCTACTTTAAATAACCAAAAATCTTATTTCAATAATCAATCAAATACCAAGGATGTTTGTGTCATTGATGCCAATTATGACCAGTATTTTAACAATTCTCAATATGTCAATTATCATCATAAACTAGCTCACAAGGATCTCGTTACCAAGCCTAACAAGCCATCTTTGGAAGAACACCTTATTAAAGATACCACCACTATTAATTTTACTTCGAAAGCCCAAGAGGAACCATCTACTCCTTCCAATCTTCCAAATTCAACTATTCCTCCAAAGTCTAATTTACCTCCTAAAGCTTGTGCTAGTTCTTTTAAGTCACATTGGAACTTTCTTGAAGAACTCAACTATATGCCTTGTAAGATTCCACTTATGGAGTTGGTTCGTACTTCTCCCTATCATCATAAGTTACTTATGCAACAACTCCAAGAAATTGAATAACCATCTTCCATAGATGAAGAACCACCTTCCATTGAATCTCAACCTACCAACGTAAATACCATTGAAATTATGTGTCCTTCTAAGCCCTCTATTGAATTCCTTTTAGATGACATGATCAATGTTGAAATTATTTTTCATGTTGATGATCCACCACTTTTCATCAAAGTAGCCATTAATACCAATCTTATCCGAAAATTTCTAGTTGATGAAGGTTCTGGTATTCATGTGAAATCTTTATGGTTCATCCAACAACTTGGTTATAACAATGATCATCTCAAGCAAACCTATCTTACTTGTCATAGTTTTGATGAGACTAATCAAAATCCACTTGGTTTCATTTGGCTTCCATTAACCATTGTACCTAAGACTGTTCAAACCAAGACTTACCCCTATCTTACAACATACTCCTTGGTCATCCATGGACTCATTAAATGAGGGTCTTTGCTTCTTTCGATAGTCAATGTATTAAATTATTACATAATGGAAAATGGTATAAGCATGAAGCTGATCCCAACCCATGGAGCATTCAACTTCCTAATCCTAAATCACAATATTGTATTATTACCATTCATAAGATTAATAATGTTCTTTTACCCAAGTTCATCAACATGAATCTTGATTTACAAGTTACTCTTGCAGATTTTGATGATGATGAGCCCAATGATTTGCAACATACTTGTAATACTACTGAGTTACCTCCCTACATTTCTCAATGGCTTCCTCCTTAATTACCCAAGGATCGTACTAATCCTCTTATTAATGAGACTACAGATTTTCCCCCTCCACGTAATACTCAGGAACCTTATTTACCTGAAGATGCCTTCACTTACAATGATTTTGGAGTGGCCAAATTATCTTAAGATCCTCTCATCATGTCTCCTTGTACATTCAATAATATCAAGATTTCACCCTTTGAAACTCCCCTTGATTCTCAAGCATGTACAATTTCTCCAACATATGATGATAACTATATAATGACCCAAGCTCAATCTAGAGACTTAGATATCCAGCATTATCAGAAAACCTTAGCCCAAATCCATGCTTTTAATCAAGATGTTCATACCATTTTTGTGGGTCATACCTTAGATCTTGAGGATCATGTGCCTCCTATCAATCCTCCACTTATCGATACTCCTTAGATGGTAGAGCAAATTATACCTTCTGAACCTCCAAAAATTTCTACATCTCCTTTACCACCTATCAATTTAATCATTGCATCTGATCCTTCTCTCATCATTAAACCCATAGATATTCCAAATCCTTCTTATCCATCTACTTTTTCTACTCCTAAAATTACACTGGATGCCAAGGCAACCAATGTTCATCAAATACATTCTAAGTATGATCACCATGGTAATCAAATTATAGATCTTAAAGTAGATGTCAAGTATTATGATCCTCTTCCTAAATTGCCTAGTGACGAAGCTATCCTTGAGTTACTTTATGCTCGAGAACCTCAACTTCCTCAACAGCATCATAAACTTGGAAATTTTAAGACAAACTCCTTGATTCAACATTTCCATTACTAGCATTGATCCTAAAATAAATCCAATTTCTACCTTAACCAATGCACCATACCACTTTCAAGATGGTAATGCCATGCTTATTAAAGAAACCACTTGTATCGAATATGGTGCTTCATCTTCTCCTTGACCAATTACTATCTCTCATGAACTTTCACCTATAGAACATGATAATTTTAGCTTATTCTTTGATAAATATCATGAGGCTTTCACTTGGTCCTAAGAAGACATGCTTGACATTGACCCTAGCATTGTGGTGCATAGTATCATTACTTACCCTGATGTTAAGCTTGTGCATTGAAAATATAGATAATTTCCACTTGAAGTTTCCACTTTATGTTATAAGGAAATCATCAAATTACTTGATGCTAAATTTATCAAACCATTGGATTGTTGTGAATGGGTTTCCAACATTGTTCCCATTCAAAAGAAGGTCTCTATGGTCATTTGCATTTGTATTGATTTCCACAATCTTAATATTGCTTGTCCCAAGGATAACTTCATTTTACCTTCAATAGATGCCATTATTGATTCCACAGTTGGTTACAAAATGTTATCTCTTATGGATGGCTTTTTGGGATACAATCAAATTCACATTGCTCCTAAGGACCAATATAAGACTACTTTTACCATGGAATGGGGCACCTATTGCTATGTCAAAATGCTCTTCAGCCTCAAAAATGCTGGAGCCACTTACCAACGAGCAATGACTCACATCTTTCACGATCTCATTCACAAAATTATTGAAACCTATGTGAATGATCTCATTACTAAATCCAAAAAACATAAGAATCATCTTTTTGATCTTGCTATCATCTTTGACAGTCTTCTTAAATATAAAGTTAGGCTCAATCCTTACAAATTTGTCTTTAGAATCATCTAGAAAATTATTAGGATTCTTAGTCTCTCTCCATGGCATCAATGTTGACCCTGCCAAAATTAATGCTACCATAAACATACCCATTCCTCATTCTAAACCTGATATTCATACTTATTTAGGCAAACTTAGGGTGATTAGATGATTTATCCCTGAAATGGCATATCAAATTCACTCCATTAATTCCCTTCTCAAGAAAGGTACTAATTTAGAATGGATGGATCTATGTCAAAAATATTTTGATAATATGAAAGACTCATTGCTTCATCCACCTACACTTTGTCCTCCTTCCAATGATAAACCTTTGATTCTATATACTTCTTCTACACCTATTTCAGTTGGGGTAATGCTTTCCCAATAAGATGATATAAGAAGAGATCATGTTATCTACTACATTAGCCAAGGCCTCATTGATTATGAAACATGTTATACCAAAATTGAGTGTGATTGCCTCGCCATCTATTTTGTGTCTAAAAAGCTTCACCATTATATGCTTTATCAAACTACATATGTCATTGTTCATTTTGACCCCCTTCATCATTTCTTCTCCAAAGCATTTCTTCCCAGAGATAGAATTGGTAAATGGATGGTCCTCATGAAATTTGATTTTTGCATCATCATTCAAAAAGTTGTCAAAGGAAAAATCATAGTTGATTAACTTGTCACAGCTCCCATACTAGTTACTTCTTCTCTTCAAGATAATCTTCCAGATGACAATATCCTTTACATCTAAGGCCTTAATCAATCTATTTCTCTCCAAGATTATTTTTATAGCTTTATCACCGATCTTGAAGCCAATAATCTTGATGTAGTCACATAAAATACAAAAATTGGTAACTTGAGCATGGTTAATGACACCCAACCCTTAGGTCCCTCTTGCTTGCTCTCATAACCCTCATAGGCATCTTTTCACTTATTCTCAGTCATTCGTAGCCTTCTAAATTTGATCCCATCTAAGCTAAACTCCTCTTTTCATGATAGATCTATCCCCCCAAGTCTCATCTGCTTAGGATAATAGCGCCACACTAGGACTATAGCACTAGTGCCACTCCTATCCATTTTTTATGCTCTTATCTAAGTCCATTATGGCCCCAATAGTCAATTTTCTTTGGTTCCCCATCCATCCCTTTGTCGATCTAATGTGAGTACATTCAACTCATTACTAATAGATCCCTATAAAAGCCCATTTAAGTTTCATTTAGAAAGGGTTGGTAATTATCACTAAGCAAGCAAGACTACTCAAACAATCTTTCACTATTCTCTACATACAACCAGCCAATACATTTAAAAGCTTATTCAAATCCTTACACCAGTCCCTAGCCACCTCAAGCACATCTAGTTTAGCATTATGCATCTTCATACACAAAATTGCATAAAGCACATCAAGTAAAAGAACTACATATGGCTTGATCCCTCTTCAGAGTATTGGTATGTAGGCAACATGCCCATACAAGGGGTGTGGATCCATGTCTAATAAATCTTACACACACTAACACCCCCTCTTTTTTGAAATTTATTAGAGCATAATGAAACATAGGGTTTGAAGAGAGAATATACTCTACAAGGAGCTCTACAAACTTACAGCTATCAAAACTTCATAGACAAGTTCACATAGACCTCGTGAATAAAACCCAAAAAGCTTAGATCCTCAAGACAATAGTGGTAGAGGTGGACTAAAACATTGGTACTACTCTTATCCACTTTCAGTGCTCCTATCCAATCACAAAATGAAGGTCAGATCTTAGTGTGCGATAGTGTCCCAGTCCTACACAATGAATTATAACCTCTGTCTCAGTCTAATCAGCTAGTTTCTAAGTCTTATTTTTCTCCCTCTTATCACTATTTTTAAAAGGGTTAAAATTACAATCTAATTTACACAAATCAGTAGCTTATTTATTGTATATATATTTATTGATTTTATTACTCAAACCCTTTAACTAAATTAGGAACAATACACCAATATTCTCAAAATTGTTAAATTATTTGGTGAACCCGACTTACTTCGTTTATGCCTAAAAACCCTCGGATAAATTTCCTACTAATTTTTTCTCTATTTTCTGATTTTTTACTTGCATAATAAAATAAAAAATTATTATTTAATTTTAAAATTGTGTAGTAATTTTAAAATAAATTTATTTCAAACCCTAGTTGTCCATACTAAGTCCCAATATTTTTCTAGTAATTTTCCAATCATTTTTTGGTTTTTTACTAGCATATTTAAATCAGAAAATCCATTCAAATTTCAAAATTCAATAGTAATTTTTAAAAACATTTATTTTTTAAAACCCTAGTGGCATCTACTAGGTCTATTTAAATCACAAATTTCCAATAAATTTAAGATTTTTTACTTGCATATATAACTCATAAATTCACTTTCAATTTCAAATTTTCATAGTAAATTATTCAAATAATTATCTTTCAAATTCTAGTTGCATATACTAGTTCCTATTTGATTATTGAGGTATCACCTTACATGTTTGTGAGTTTTGTATCCTTTTTCTACAATTTTTAGTTAACTATTAATAGGACTTTACATTACCTATATTCAATACTTTCATTTCTTATCACTTTGTCAATTACAAATTATTGTAAAAAAACAATCAAATCTCAAATTGTTTTCCTACTTTAATAATGGCCTAGTATACCAATTTTGATGAAACCAATAAAAGAGAACTTTAAGAACTCTTAACTAAACACCATGGCATGCAAGATGACATGCTTAAAACACTACAAGAATAACAACAAAGAGTAAACAATGGTCAATCTTATCAAACCATAGAGCAACTAGTTACAAATGACACTACGGGGGCAACTATGTCTCAACAACCCCCTATAGGAACCTAATTTGCCTCTATGCCACTAGCTACAACTAGTACACCTTTGTCTCTTGATGTGGTAGCCCTTGTACAAGAGATAAAATCTCTTCAATCTAAGGTACTACATCTTGAGCAAGGTGCCTCTAGACCTATGCAAGCTTTGGATTCTTTTGCTCTATTGCATATACCATTAGCATGTCACATTGCTTCTACACCCTTACCACAAGGTTTTGTTCAACCCAAACTTACTCTATATGATTACAAGGGTGATCCAAAGACACATTTGAGAGTCTTTCACATAGAATTCTTGGACTATATACCCAATGACTAGCTACTTACCAAGATATTTCCATGAAGCCTAAAAGATTATGCTTTACAATGGATCTCCAGTCTACCGAATCAGTCGGTCAATGCATTTAATTCTTTAGTCAACATGTTCCTAGCTCATTTTAGCATTAACATTGTTGACAAGGTTCTCACATGCCTAAGTTGCACAACATAAACAAAGGTCAAATGAGCATCTCACAGATTATGTTCCCTTATATAAGACTATTTTGGCTAAGATGACTAGCCCCATGGTTGATCAAAAGCTACAAGATCTCTTCAAACAAAGTCTTCTACCAAATTTGCATGAATCAATCATGTTCAGAAGATTATCTTCTTTCACTAAATTGTGTCACACACTAAAGGAATGAAAATTCAAACTAATTTCAATGGGCAAACTCAAGTACATAAGTATCTCAGAAATAACAAATAAGAGTAACAACAAATTCCCATACAAAGTCAAGGTTAATGATAACAAGAGTCAAAATCAATTGACAGTTAATGCGGCTTTCGAGCCCACTCAACAAGTGGTTTTATCAATACCTCCTCCGTGAACCTTCACCAATCTTCCAATTTTTCCAGCCAGAGTTCTATAGCAGCTATTAAAATGTAACATCATATCTCTCCCTCCTATTCAAGAAATTAACCCAACAAAGCCTCTTCCATGTGGATATGATCAGCATGCATTTTGTGAGTTTCATAGGGCACCAGACCATACAATAAATAGATGCATTAGTTTAAGACACAAGATACAAGATTTAATAGATGGCAATCATAATGATCTTGGCACTTTAGTTGAGATAAGGGGCAAAGCAAACATAGGATAAAGCTTTGAAAATCTTCTCAGATCCCTTTCTATAGCATTATAAACAAGAGACAAGGGACACACTAGGGGTTCACCATGCATATCATGCACATCTAACACCAGATACATACAGGGCACCTTTAGTTGAGACACATCTTTTAAGTAACATGATTGGTGTATACAATTCCATAGTTCCAACTAGACCTTCCATCTCCTTCTTAGAGCAGGAGATCATCAAGAATGATTCAGATTACCATGCACTCTTTATTAGAGCTTACATCCATAATCATCCTATTCATAGTGCTTTCATAGATAATGGATCTAGCATGAACATGTGCACTATGACATTATTATAGCATTTGGGATATTTAAATTAGGATATTACCCTGATGGACACAGTTATCAATGGCTTCAGTGGGCATATATAGAGTTCATTGGATGAGATTGTACTTCCTCTATAGGTTGGTCCAACACATGTGGCCACACCATTCACTATAGTTCCCAGTGCAGGAGTTTTTGATATACTACTTGGTCGACCTTGGATTCAAAAACTTTGAGTAGTATCTTCTATAGTTCATAGATGCATAAAATGCATTGACACTAATCAAGTTATTATAGTTGGTGGAGTTTCATATGAGTTACCACTCCCCACTTCAAAGCCATCTTCTACTTTGCAGTCACCATTTTTAGTTTGGCCTCTAGTTCTAGTTTCTCCACTAGTTATAGTTCTTCCTCTAGTTTTGATTTAGACACAGATGAGAAATCCATCACCAACACAGAGAGTTCCTGCACTTCTATAGCTTTAAGATTCTAGACAGCTTCCAACTATAATGTTTACACCTAGGGCAATATCATTGAGATCTCATGCATCTACTCATAGAGCACGTGTTCATAGAGCTTCTCCTACTACTAGATGGGTCTCTAAGAGCCCTAAAGTTGCATCCACTTCTTAGAGTTACAGGGACCCCACACTAATCTTTCACTTCAAAGATTTTAGAGCATTTATAGCATATATAGCTTTCAGAGCCACAGTCTCAATATTTTTATTGTGCTTCACGATCACACATGATTCCTCTCCTTGATACAGGACACCATGATAGGGAATCTCCCATGAGACTCATTAGTTAGTATCATCCCTTCTCAGCTTAATTTTACATAATCCTTTTCAATTTCTTATACATAGACTTCATATGATTGATTGTACATAGCTCATAACATTTCAAAATACAAAAATAATACAGCATATCAAAAATCCAAAAACATTCAAATATTCAAAAACATTTCGATAGTATGCATTATCCATGCTTTACATTTCTACTACTATGCTAGACTTACATTTTTTGTTTTATGTTATTGTTTGTCAATTTATCTACATTACCATGCTTCACTTGATCTTCTTTAAGTGTGTGCAGTGACATCTAGTTCTCTGATTACTTCACTCTATCCATTAAGGGGGCATCCTACTTCTACATCAAGACACACGTTGATATATATACCCACTGGGGGCATCTTCTACATGACTACACTATCCAGGTTATGTCATTGTTACACCACACACTCTAGTTATCATGTTGATGTATATAATTTATAAGCTTACACATATTACTATATCGACATCTCACTAGTATATAGCATTTGTGTATTTCTTAGCATATACCTAGTCTTGTACTAACATGTCTTGCATACTTTCCCTCTTGATTTGATTAGTTAGATGCTATTGTATTTCTATTTATTACATGCTTTATTTTCTTGCTTTGCATAACTAGATATGATTGGATTTCTCTAGTTCTTATTTATCTGTTGTATGCACCTTAAGACATTTGTCAATGTCCTTTGCTTCCATTCATGTGTGTATCTTAAGACATTTTCCAATGTCCTTTGCTTGTACTCTTATATATGATTGTGGCTTTCACACCAACCTTGCTTGTTTTAATTATATGTGTATATGGCATTTGAACATGCCTTGTATGCTTGCTTTCTATTTTGAGTGGCATGTGCCCATGTCCCTTGTTTACTTAGCCCCTTGGCCACCCTTGTATGCTTCTTGCCTTGTGTGCTTGTTGTTTATTTGTTTCTCATTATTTGAAATGTCATGATCCACATCATGCATTATTCTTGCTTTTTTGGATGCCATGATAGACATCATGCTCCATTCCTCCAACTAAAAGCTAATAACTACCCAGACATCCAATTTTAGTTTAGTATATTACACATGTTATTACATTGTTATATCCATCTAGGCATACCTTTGTTGATCTAACAATCTCTCAATACAAACCATGCTATATCTTGAGATATCTTTTTGATTATCATTATTATATCATGTATCTTTATAACATAACACAATTGCAGGGCTCTTTCTTTTGAGGGCAGTCATTATAGGGTCTTGATTTCTACTCTCAGAAGAGGGGGCAATAAACAAGGGTTTTATCATAGAGATTAGAACTCTTAATGGTCAAATTAGTAACATTCAAAATACCTAGAACAATAACCAGACATCAATAGTCAGAATAGACTAAGTAAATAGTGAAAATGCTAGAATAATTAATAGATTTAGCCCAAGATAATAGTGCCCATCTTGGACTACAACATCGATGCCACTAGTGTCCACTTTTGGCTCTCTTGTTCAAATAATAAAAAACCAAATTTTCTAGAAGCAGGTAGAAAAGTAGGTTCAGCTACAATTTTGCACTTTTAGACCAATTTAGAATCAATAGTTTTTAGTACACTATTTATTCAAAGAATCTAGATATAGGGGGCATCATGCATGACATGATGGCTCTCACTTCTAGTTTCAGATACAGTAGTTAGTATAACTTCTAGATCATAATCCATGTTTCAGACACTAGTGATTAGGGGCAATGTGCATTGTACATTTGTTTTCTTTTCCTTTTTGAGTTTAGTATTACCCAAGCATTCTCAATATTTGTGTGCCTTATTCCATCTATAGGTGGTTGGAATAATTTTGAAGTGGCTTTCATACAAGCCTAGTGCACCAATTTGTAGTGGCTTTTATATAAGCCTAATCTCTATCTTTTAGAGTGGCTAAGAGTGGCCTAGTTTCTAGCATAAATTTGGCTATCCATGCCAACATTATCAAATTATAGAGCATTCATGGGATTCAATATCCATCTCATACAACACACATTTCATACCGATGTCAGTTCATAGCTTCACTTCATGAGGCAATAATGGAGCCAAAGGGCCAACTTTTGTATTCTTGAGCCACTTATTTAAATGGATTTGACACAGTCTAAATAACATGCATGATCACCTAGCTTCACTTAGTGGGTGATGATGGAACCAAAGGGTTAGCCTTTGCATTCTTGAGACACTTCTAGGGAATTGATTACTCAGCTCCATTCATGATATTACTCTTGGTACAATACCATCCAGCATTACTCAACATCACTCAGCATCACAATGGGTTTTGTATTGGTTTGCATACTCGGTGAGGTGTATTCATTCCTTTCTCCTCTCTCTCTTACCCAACTTTGTATATTCTTATTTTAGATATAGTGTATCTAGTTAAAAATGATCCACTCTTTGTTTTTCTTACAGATTCACACTTCACAGTGTGTTATCTCTATGCACACCCAGCATCACACAAGCTTCATGAGCTTCACCCTTGCAGGTAAGTTCAAGTACACTTTCTATTTTTTATTTATCCTAGTATTTCACTTTGTTGCATCACTAGAATAAAGGGGGGGTAAATGTAGTCATTTAAAATGTAAAAATTGGTAACTTGAGCATGGCTAATGACACCCAACCCTTAGGTCCCTCTTGCTTTCTCTCATGACCCTCATAGGCATCTTTTCACTGATTCTTAGTCATCCATAGCCTTCCAGACTTGATCCCAATTGAGCCAGACTCTTCTTTCCATGATATATCCATCCCCCCAAGTCTCATCTACTCAAGACAATAACAACACACTAGGACTATAGCATCAATGCCACTCCTGTCTATTTTTGGCACTCTTATCCAAATCCATTTCTATCCCCAGCAGTTAATTTCTTCTAGTTTTCTATCCTTCTCCTTGTCAGCCTAACATGAGTACATTCAACCTATGACCAATACATCCCTATAAAATTCCATTCAAAGTTTATTTAGAAAGGGTTGGTAATTATCACTAAGCAAGCAAGACTACTCAAGCAATCTTTCTCTATTCTTTGCATACAACCAGTCAATACATTTACAAGCTTGTTCAGATCTTTACATCAGTCCCTAGCCACTTCAAACATATATATTTAGCATTTTACATTTTCATACACATAATTACTCAAAACACAAGAAGTGGGAGAACTACTTATGGCTTGATCCCTCTTCAGAGTATTGGTATGTAGGTAGCATGCGCATAAAAGGGGTGTGGATCCACATCTAATGAATCTTACACTCACTAACCCCCCCCCCCTTTTTCTTGAAGTTGATCAAAGCATAATGGAACATAGGGTTTGAATAGAGAATCTTCTCTATAGGGAGCTCTATAGACTTCCAACTGTCAAAACTTCATAGATAGGGTCACACAGACCTGGGGACCAAAACTCAAAAAGCTCATATCCTAAAGACAATAGTGGTAGAGGTGGAATACAATGTTAGTGCCACTCCTATCCACTTTTGATGCTCCTATCCAATCACAAAATGAAGGTCAAATCTCAGTTTGTGATAGTGTCTAAGTCCTGCACAGTGAATTCTAACATCTATCTCAGTCAAAGCAGCTAGTTTTTAGCTAAGTTTTATTTGTCTCCCTCTTAACACTATTTTTAGAAAGGTTAAAATTGCAATCTAATTTACACAAATTAGTAACATAATTATTACATATTTAATTATTGATTTTACTTCTCAAACCCTTTAACTAAATTAGGAATAATACACCAATATTCCCAAATTTGTTAAATCACTTGATGAATCCACTACTCCCTCTAGTACTATTAAACCAAAATTAGCTATCAAGGAACTTGCTAAAATTAATGTTGACTTATATGAGGATACTTAGACCCTTCACTTTGATGGTGTTAAATGCTTTCAAGGAGCCATGGCAGGTTGTATTCTCACAAGTCCTCTTGGCAAGATCATTCCTCTAGCTTTTTGCTTCAACTTTGATGTCACCAATTATATGGCCACATATGAATCTCTCATTTTAGGCATGAGAACTACTCTTGATTTAGACATTTAATACCTTCATATCTTAGGTGATTCTCATCTTATTTGCCACCAAGTCAGTGGTGATTATCAATGTAAAAGTGAGAACCTCATCACATATCAAATTTCAACCACTCTTGCTAAGGATTTCATCTCTTTCACTATTGAGACTATTCTTAGAGATCAAAATTCTATTGTTGATTCTCTTGCCTCTTTAACCTCTCTCTTCATCTGCACCAAGTCCTTTCTAATCCTAATTTTATTATACAAATAAGAAAATCTTCATCTTCTACTCAACCACTGGATTCACTTATATGTCATATCAAGGTTGTTACTATTTGACAAAGCCTGTGGTACCAAGATATCATTCAATTTATAGAACATCAAACTTATCCTCCTAATTTAGACTCTCATGAAAAGACACGCATTCGTAAACAAGATTTCAAGTATGTATTTCAACACAACATCATTTATTGTCACAATGTTAAAGGTACCTTACTCTATTGTGTTATGCAAGATGAGGTCCCTCCTCTTCTTGAATAAGCACATGGGGGAATTTGTAGTGGCCACTATAGTGGACATGTTACAACCTGTAAAAGCCTATGTATAGGTTATTTTTGGCCTACTCTTGAAAAAGATGCAATCAAATATGCTAAAAAGTGTAATCCTTGTCAGCTTCACGATGATCTAATCCATTCACCTCTAGCTAAACTTCAAACTATCGAATCTCCTTGGCCATTTTCCACATGGAGATTTGATCTCATTGGCAAACTACCTCTCTCCAAAGATGGGCATGTCTTTATCATCATTGCTACCAAATATTTTACCTAGTGGGTAACAGTCATGCCCCTTGTTAACGTTATTGGTCCTACCATTTCCAAATTTATTCTTAATCAAATCATTTGCCACTTTGATTTTCCCCATACCATCATTTTAGACAATGGTGGTAACTTCAAAAATAAACAACTTTGCAACAAACTCAAGATTAATCACAAATTTTTTACAACTTATCATCCATAATGTAATGGTCAAGTTGAGGCCACTAATAAAATTCTCAACAAAATTATCCAAAAGATAATTCATGAAACCCACATGGATTGGCATCTTCATCTCTACCTTGCACTTTGGGCCTATCAGACTAGCATATGTACTACCATTGGAACAACTCCATTCTCACTACTCTATGGTTCCAATTCAGTTCTTCATTTAAAATTTGAACTTTGATATCTTCATATATCTATTCATAGTATTATTCTCGATGAATAATTATGTGAAGCTCATCTTCATGCCCTTGATCTACTTGATGAACATCACCTTTTTACCTTACAACATAACTACCAATATAAGGCTCGCATTACCAAACAACATAATAAACATGTTAAAATCCACACATTTAATATTGGTGATCTTGTCCTTGAATTAGACTACACTCATGATAAAGAAGGTAAATATGCCCAAAAATGGTGGGGCCCATATTTAGTCAAAAATATTCTTGGTCCATGTACTTACCATTTTTAAACCAATGAAGGCCATGTTTTCAAAGAGCCCACCAATGCACAATTTTTCAAAAATTACTTTGCGTAAACATTTCTTTCTTTTCATACTTTCTATCTACATCTATCTAACACTTTTTGTAGGTTACTTACATGGGTCTTTTCCTCTACAGCAAGTTCCTTCCTTTCACAATCCTTTAGTCTTCCCTTTTGATATTTTGGTTTTTTGATGTACCATAGTCTTCTTTATCTTCTTACATTTTCTCTTTTTAACACCCTTTGGGTTTTTTATTTTGTGAGTTGCTTTGTAAGACTATCGATATGACTCAAAATTCCTCACAAAATTACCATCTTTTACTTATTTTTCTTCCTAATGTTTTTCAGTTCTCTTTTTGACACCCCTTGGGTTTTTATTTTGTGAGCTGCTTCGTAAGACCACGGATAGGACCTGACATTCCTCACAAAACTACCATCTTTTTACTTACCTCACTTTATCTTCAACTTACCTATCGGTACCCCTTGGGTATCTCTTTTATGAATTTGCAATGTAAGACCATGGATAGGACCCCACCCTCATAAAATTACCATCATTTCATCTTTGTACTCAAACTTTAGCTTTTGCTTCTTTTGTTAGATGGAATTTGCATAAAAATCTATGTTAGCATGTTTTCCTCCATTCCCCTCATTCTCATGATAAGGAATCACACTTTAATGTCATTGTATCCATTTTTACCCTTTGTCACATTTTTGTGATTTGAAGTAATTCAGATTATTCCATGTGTCACTCCTATTGATTTCTTTTTTATTTCACTTTGCATTAGAAAAAACAAGGTTGAAGTCAAGATAACACTTTTATTTTACCTAGATTTATGAGACTCTTAAACCCCGTGCTCTTTAAAGTTTCTCTCTCTTAGCAACCTAGTCCCAAGTATTCAAATGAAAGTCATCTTTAGCACCCATGTTTGGTTTTCCAAATCCGTATGGAGGAAAAATAGAAAAAGCCATCAATAAATTTAAAATCCAAATCATTTGAATAAAAAGGCAATGATATCTAAAATTCAACATACAAATCTCAAAAATCAACATCACATCAAAAAGATGTGATTACAAGCACATCTCCTATCTCTAATCGAAGCTCAAACTCCAAAGTTGGCCTCACATAGAGCCAAGGTCCTTTGGGGTGTGGTAGGCTAGTAGATTGGAATAGGGGAATTTAACAAACTCTATGGTGCTACCTACTTTCTCACGCAAGTACCCAATCTTCACAGTAGACCGATGGCTCTGTAAGGGGTCTTAAGAATGGAGAACACATTGTGGGGAGGTAAGTCCATTTTAATTTTTATGCATATAGACTTCATGGGATGATCTATATACTTCATTTTTTGACCCAAGACTTTTTTATCTCAAAGATTTTTTTGAGTCTTTAAGGTTGAAAGTCCTCTTGTTTTGACAAACCTAAATTGAGTGTCTTGAATTCGATAAAGAGTTCCTCTACCTTGGTTTTTCCTTCATTCTCCCCTCCACCCATTTCATTTCCCCACTTGACAAATAAATTGTGACTCCAAATTTGTTTTCCATTCTTCTTTAACTCCTTCTTCATCTCTTAAAAACATGCTAGCACTACTTTGTTTCAATTTTATCTATCCTTAGAGTGAAACAACATGTTTGAGTAACTATGGATTATGTTCTTTACACCATGATTTACATTCCTAGACTTGTTTGCTTTTACCATTTATCATTTATTGTACTATCCCATTGTTATGGATACCTGAGTTCATACCCTTTTTCCATTGTTGAGTGAGATTGGCTTGTTACTTCTCACTCAATAATGTTGTTGTCCCTTTTATGCACCTTTTTTCATTATTGAGTGAGATAAGGATTGTTACCGCTCACTCATCAATGTTGTTTTACCATTTTTTTTCTTTTTTTACCATTTTGTTTCTTCTTTTTACCATTGATTTGTTTTATTACCATCATGTTTGACATGTATCTTTGGTTTGACTTACTGAGTTTGCCTTTCTTACTTGAGGATAGCTTGTTTCAGTTTTTCAATCTTTAGTAGCCTTGGCTTTTCAGTTACTCAATTTACTCTTATTGTTTGACTTGGTCATTTGGTCTAACATAGTACCTATCACCCTAGCTTGCCAAATTTCCCAAGTCCCATCCTCATATCACCAATTATCTTGGCTTTTCTTGTGTTTGTTTGTTTTTGCTCTTTAATTTTGTATTCTTGGGTTTATCAAAAGAAGTGTATGTGCCCTACATAATCAAAACTAACAACACAATAGATAACCATCCAAAAATAAAGGTAAGTCAAGGTACGCATCACATTTACTTTTTAGTTATTTCCCTTTATGTCATTTAATTAAAAAGGGGTGGGCAAACCTTTGGTGCATTATAGAATTATTGTCCCTTATTACCACATTATTACCTATCCAACCAGCTCCTAAAACCATTCCCTGAGCTATTACTCCTCCTTTTCACACTCCTCCAATCTTTTTCCTCTTTCCATCCCTCTTTTCCTCACCTTGATCCCCTTTTACCAGTTGACTATACTAGGTCGACTGGGTCAACCCTATATAGTTTTCAGCATTTGATTATTATATAAGGTCAATTGGGTCGACTTTTTAGCCTTTGATTACTATATAGGGTCGACTAGGTCAACCTTGTACTATTTTTGAGTATTTTCACTTGAAGTTTTCTTAGCCCTTTGGTCGATCTAGCTCGAGGCCTAGTGATTTATCCCATGAAAACATACAGGGTCGACTGGGTTGACCCCATACAGTTGACATATTTAGAAGGATTTAGAGTGATATCCACCTATAAATACAAGATCATTTCATCATTATTTTAATATGCAATAAAAATTTATTATTCACTCATGCTTCTTTACAATCTGCTCTTCCACCATTCTACTTGAGGAGTTTTAGTTTAGGGTTTCTACTTGAAGAATCTAGTCTTGTGGATATGTCTTTGATGCTTCAGCCTTTCTTAGTTATCCTTACAAACCACAACTTGTGAAGCCCCTTTGGCTAGAAAGAGATTGAGTCTCGATGGGTTCACATTCAAGTAAGTATATTCTAACTTTGTTTGCCTCTCTTTAGTAGATAGAAGTAGCATAAGTATTGGCTCAAATAATATTACTCTTAATAGTCCATGTATTATGGTTTTACTCATACTTAGCTTAATTGAGATTCCCTTATACATGTTTTGATTGCTTTACTAACCCCTTTATTGTGTCACAAGATTTGGTGTAAACTAGATTAAATTTACTTTCTTGTTTATTAGATATAGAGTGAACATTAAACCTAGGACTCTTTTAAGCTTGTTAGATGATTGTGTTAGACTCTAAGCTTTGGAACCCTTCCTAGCATAGTGTATTGTGACAAGTGATCCCCTAATCAGGTCTAGTAGATCCCCATATTAGTCATGCTCCCACTTAACAAATGTATTCCCAATCAAAAGTGTAGGAATGCTCTATCTTCTCTGAGCTAAGATTGAGTTATAGACATGATGCATTTCTAATTGCATACAACCAGGTTTTGGTGTGTAGGGTAACCTAGTTGACTCGTTGTGACCATACCATATCAAGGGTCTTTATTATGTATTTTAGCTAGATAAATATGCATTAAAAATAAAGAGCTTATGCCTATAGAACCAATAAAATGAACTAATTGTGAATAAACAATTGATTTAAAGATACACATCTATTACAAGGATTTAATAGTGCATAAACAACAATAGATAAAAGAGTATGCAATCAAGGTAAGTGTTAGATTTAGATTATAACTCAAAAAATAAATTAATCTAATCTAACAGATTGATAAAAATAATAAAAGATAAGGGAAAAGAAAGAAGATAAAATACTATGATAAGCAAAGTAAATTTGAAACCATTGATTAAATGCAACACCCAAAAATCAATCCCTCGTGTGACCAACTAACTCACAATCACCACAAGAATGATGCAAGAATTTAAGGAGAGTGATTAAATGGGAGGAAGAAAAATGACCATCGTTCACATACAAAAATCACCAATAAACCCCCATAATCTTCTATAAATCAAGATTTTTGTGTTGGTAACAATGTTTGAGTTGATTACAATCTATTACATACAAAACCTATTAGCGTAACACTATGGCTATAAGATGAGGGAGAGATTAAGCTACTAAAATAATAAATTACATTAAAAATAAGTGTGATTGGCTCTATGGTCTCTCTGGGATAAGAAAAGCCATCCATTAACAAGGACATAATTATCATATATATATATATATATATATATATATATATATATATATATATAACCACCAAAATCTACCTTTAATACACCAACTACCTCCTGATAATGGCCAAAACACCCTCATTAATGCTCAAATTAGTCACCCAATGATGATAATATGGTCGTATGAAAACTCTTAATGCAAATATTGCTCCCCCACCATCACATTTTCACTATTCACCACCTACACAAGGCAAAGAAAAAAAGTTACTTTATGAAAAGTGCTAGAAGAATGGAGATAAAATACGACATATAATGCTTAGAAAATGTAGGGTAACTAATGAAAATACAGTCATATAATGGCACAGTAGTCACCCATTAAATTGGCAGTCGATCAACGATCATAATGCAGTTGCTTGATAGCCATAATGTAGTTGACTGATGATATGCGAGTCACCTGATGGCAATGTAGTCACCTGATGGTAATGTGGTCACCCAATGGTAATGTGATTGCCCAATGATGTGTCAATCACATGATAACAATGCAATTAGCTAATGACATAACAAGAACTCCCATGGGAATAGGCTGAGAGAGTTAGGAGAGCCATGAGATCCAAGATTTAAAGGTAAATTGGGAGACACTATCTTCATTTTTACATTAAGTGTAAAATACCAAGTTAACTCACATGGACTTGGCCTTTCCAATAGTGATGGTTTAGAATCTTAATTTGACACACAAATTGAGATGCAGCACTAAGGCAAGTTACAATGTTGAGACCAATGAACCATGATCATATTCAAGAGTAGATAAAAAGATCAAAAAAAGGGAGGCTCCCTGATTCTTGGAAGAATTAGGGTTTGTTGTGCAAACAACAACATACTTAGCTAGTTCTGATGCTAACACAGTGTTGGATGTGGAACAAATAGAAAGTATTCTAAAAGGATATTTTGGAACAGTCATAAGATTTTGGATCTAATGCTTATAGAGCTTTGATCACTAATGTTATCCTAGGATGATTGCATCAATGCTACTGTATGGGTTCGACATATGTGTTCTATATGGAATACCTATTGGAAAATATGTGACCACCTAAATGATTTTGAGTTTGACTCCACCTTCACTCTGGTGTATTCAGATCTAGGTCATGGATTATCACTTCTCATGAATTTGTAAAACCATAGTTCTTCATCTTCAAGGTGACCTTGGGGGAAAATGGGTTAGTGGGCACACAATGTTAAGTTAACCCAAAAGACCCCTCTATCAATGATCACTACCTACATAACCAACACTCTGAAGAGGGCCTCATACTGATGTAGTTCTCCCATATATGTTGGCTTGTGTATGAATCATACAATGTGTGCAAAGTAAGCACAATAGGTTTAGAACTTGTAGAGATGGAAGATAAGTACATTGTAAGCATTCTAGAAAAGATAGAAGGCCTAGGTGATCAATATAAGACTAGTCGGACTAAAATATATAGGCCAAGGGGCACATGATAGAGCATATGCGAGACTTGCATAAGTAGGAAAGGTATAGAACTAAGAGGAATAACCAAGGTCTGAGTTTGCCAAGTGTACAAGATTGAGGTGATATATAATCCATAAATATCATCTACAGAATGCCAAATAGTTTTGTATTTTTATTTTATTTGAATGTTTTTGTATTTTCTAGAATATTTGAATTTGTTAAATTTTTTGAATATTTGGAAAGTAAAAAGTTCCAGCCTATTATCCCATCTAAGGGATGTGCATAGGTAGCTCCAAACTCAAAATATGGTAGATCAAACTGAGGATTCTACCAAAGAGCATGTATAGGTGTCATATTTGAAACTATATAATCTATATTAATTTGCATGTCACATAGGACTCTATGGTCATGAAGACATAATATAAGGAGTAGGGGTTCATGGAACCCATTATTTAGTTCTTTGTGGTTTCATGGGTGAAACTATAATTTGAACATGTTTATTTTCTCTTAGAAAATGGGTGGACTATGTAGGTGTAGATGAGGATTCCATGGAATCTATTGTGTATCTCTAGTGCAATAATATCTCGAGTATGGGATGCCTAGGAAAGGGGATTTCTTGTTGCTTACCCTTTCATAAATGATTAACCTTAATAGGTTTCATAATTAGTTGTTTGGCAATAAACTTCTCTTGTTCAAGTAGATGTTTATATGGAATTCACATCAGTTTCACTAAATGTTAAACCCTTTTTTAATATGGATGTGAAGGGTTAAGGGGGTATAATAGCCTATACACAAGAATGAATAAAATTATTCTATAGTAAGCCAAGTAATTAAAAACTCAGATAAATGAATATTATGAATTAAAATGTTGAGTTATGTTAAATAGAGAAAGTACTCAAAGAATAATAGTTTGGTTACATAAACATGAAGAACAGATAATACTTAGCTTATCTAAAAATGTATAGGTAGATCTAAGAACTACATAAGTGGAAACAGGCATGGACAAGATCATGATCCAATCGTCAGATTCTAAAAATATTATTTTTTGAAGGACTGGACACTTGTGTTGATGCTTCTATCCAAATCTTAATGTAATTATTTTGTATAGAATATTCATTATATTATGAAGCAACCACATAAAGCCTTCTGGATTTTCTATCACCTTTATGTTGATGACTTGTATTTTCACACATAGGTTATCTATGATTGTATGTGGATCAAACCCTAGCTCTTCACCTTAAGTCTTTGTACCTTTCTAAAAATGGTTTAGTGGGCTCATGGTGTCAATCTGACCTCAAAGACCCCTCTATCAATAAGCATTTCTTAAATAGCCAATATTCCAAGGAGGGCCTCAGACTTACGTAGTTCTCCCCTAGGTGTTGGCTTATGTGTGTATAAAGGTGAAATTTACCATATGTAAGGGCATACAATGATATAACTTGTAACTTGACAATAAATTCTCATGGATTGTTATTTGAGTGTTTTAAACTTGCAATATGACTGCTCCTATAATTGATATGAAAATAGGGAAGAATGGGGTGGTAGAACTTAATTGTGCAATTGATTGAGTGAGCTTAAATAGGTTCTTGGTATTTTTTAGATGAATAATGAGTAGGATTAACTAAATGAAAATCCATAATTCACATCAGGGTCACCGAATATTTAACATTGGTGTTGGCTTATGCATGCATAAGGGTGCAATATTATATATTCAAAGGCATGCAATGATCTAGCTTATAACTTGACAAATATTGCTCATAAGTTGCTCTTTGAGTGCTTCAGATCTATAATATGACTACTTTTATGACTAACATGGAAACAAGGAAGAATGGGGTAGTAGAAATTAGTTGTGCAATTGATTTATTGAGATTGAATAAGGGTTTTCTTGGTATTTACTAGATGAATAATGAGTAGGCTTAGAATTATATTTATACCACACCTTTTGAAATATCGCACAGAAGGGTTAAATAAAAAAATGGACTGATCCATAGGATTCAAAAGATTTGAAAATTAGATGACTTTTGAGGACTGGACACTTGATAAGAAATTGGGCACTTATGTCAGTGCAAGTGTCCATATGTGGCATGAAAATGTCCAGTAGGCTAAGAAGTTGTTGAGGATGTGAAAATGATAGTGAAGGATATATATCAGATTTTAAGATTTTTATACAATGTAAGAGATCTAGGTCATTAGAATTGATAGGTCAAAACATAAGATAAATAGTTAGACATAGTGAGATGGAGAATGTGAGCCTTTCAACAACATGGAAGTATAAAACTAAAGGGTAGAGCCTTGTTAGGTATTTGTCAAGTATACATGATTGAGATGATATATAAATCAGATTTTAGTATCTACAAAAGGATATCATGTAAGTGGAGAGTCTTCTATTTAGTAAACACATATTGAATGTGTTATCTTTTAAGTGGCATTTTGATATTAGGATATCTTCTAGATTTAATCCTTCCTTTAGGAGTATTGTATGGTGTTTCCCTACATCAAAGGTGTTTATCATATTCTTAAACATATTTCATATTAGGGCATATTGGCCCATAAGTATCTCTTGTGTTGTGTGATCTACATTATACTCTGCATATTTATATTATTATATTTGTGGATATTACCAGGGGCTAAAACCAAGAACATGTAGCATAACAATGATGAAGGGCCACTCAATTCTATCATAGACCTTCTCAAATAAATTTTGACAAATAGGTTTTCTATTGAGAGGAATGAGCCATTCCATACCTACCTAGACTGTAATGACATTGTATAAGTATATATATTGTGCATGAAATTAGTTTGCTTATGTTGAATAAAAAGAGGAATTAAGTAACTCAAACCTAGAAAAATGGATTTGGATATAGTTGTATATGATGCATATAAGAGAGTGATCAGACACTAGTTGGTAATGGATCCTGAATCCCCAGCCTTTAAGATGACATTAATGTTGCCTTGGTTGATTATTGTTTCTAGAGAGATAATATTAGCATTTTCAAAGTAACCTTGATGTAAGTCAATAGCCATGATATCTCAAAGTGTTTGGTAAAACTCATAGGGAAGCCATCAATTCCTAAAGCCTTATCAATGGCCATTTATGTGACCACTTCATGGAGGTTCTCAATGGAAAGATGGTGATCATAACAACCTTTTGAGCATCAGACACTTTATAAGTCACAACTTGAAGGTATTTCCTAAGAACACCCTCTCAAGTTGAGGATGTTAGTGGATAAAAAAAGACTCCATGATAGTGAGTCACAAAGGCTTGTAGAATGTTAGGAAGTCCATTGAGATGGTGATAGGCCTCATGAATGGCCACAACCTTGTTAATCACATGTCAATGACTAATTAGAGTGAAGATCTCTTTAGAAACTCAAATTTTAACCTTTAACCAATGCATATGAGCCCAGAGTCAAACACCATGGTTTTTGTATGCCTCTTCAACCTTAAGCTTGTGCCTCCACTTGGCCAATTATTTTTTAAGGACCTCGTTAAAGGGGGAAAGCTCTAGTCCCTATGAATTTCTAAGGTATTCATAGTGTGATTCCTTGTGATCCCTTTGACAAAAGACTCCTATTTGTTTGGCATAATCACAAAAGAAAGTGGCGGCATATGAGATAACATCTACGCACCATGTAATCCAACCAAGCTCCCTATAAGAACATGGATATAAGTTCCAAATATGCTTGATACAATTCAACATCCATTCATAGATCAATTGTATATCATTAAGGTAAATTTGGGACCTGGTCCTTTTTACCCAAGACATATACCACCAAATACAAAAGTGGATGGGGAGATGATTAGAAATAATTGCCTCTGCAATCTCACTAACAAAAAATTCAATATTATTAGCAAAATATAAGAGGTCTTAGTAAACTAACAACACTTTGTTTAGTATTTTTAACACTCAGTAATTCCCTTGTTTGTAGTTGGACCAAGTAAAGCAAGCCAAGTTGGAGGAGTGGCATTGGCTATGATTAGGATCAAACAACCATTATGGCACATGTAGAACCATGACTCACATTTACCCACACACCATCATATAAGGATAAACACCTCTTTGCTCTCCATATACTTAATCATGTTGAAGTTGCCACACAGGATCTAATTGGAGCCAGGTTATGATTCAAAAATCCATCACCAAAATTCCACCCACTCAAAGACATCATTAGAAGCATAAAGGTTGGTTGAGAGGCTCTTGCAATAAATTAATGAAATACATGAAATAACAGATTAATTTATTAAAAATGTATTAAATAATAGATTTCTATGATTCACAAAAACATTGAAGGAATTATATTGATCACAAGCCATTTTGAAGGGGCAACCTCCTTTGATCAAGCTCAATACAAATAATTTGTGGATGCCTCTATTGGACTCAACACTTACTTATATGTTAAGTCTAATCTAAGCAACTACTACTTCCCATGAATGTGGGATAAAACAAAATGCCCACAAGATAACTTACAAAGCATATACATCCATAGCAACTAATATACTAACAAAGTAAAGAGAAGGGGTTGCATAGGTTCCTAACATCCCCTCCCTCTTTGAAAAGGCTTTATCCTCAAAGCTTCAGATGTGGGAATTGGTGTTGAATCTAAAAGAGTGGTTCCCATGTTGTATCCTATAGTTGCATTATGTGCCATTGAATTAATTACTCTATGATAAAGCATGAGCAAAGTTGGCATGTGCACCTATCCAAGATGGCCTTCGATTCAAGAAGGATAGATCCTTCATTATCAATTTCTAGTAAAATAGTCTATACTCTAATGTTTGTGTTAAGAACTTTCTTCAAACAAGAGACATGAAATATTGGATGAACTCAGGAAGAAGGTGGGAGCTTCAACTTCTAAGCAACTAACCCAATATTCTGGATAACCTTATATGACCCATAGAACTTGGGATCTAGCTTATGATTCCCTTTGAGTTTTAGAGAGGATTGCCTGTATGGCTACAGGCGAAGAAAAACCATATCACCTAGTTGAAAAGTACACTTAGAATAGTGATGATCAGCCTATTATTTCATTATATTTTGTGTCATATGAAGATTGTCTCATAGGGTGTTGAGGACTTGATCTTGGGTTTGGAGAAGCATGTCAACCACTTGAACTAGTGAACTAATGGGGGTGTATAGAAGGATCATTGGTGGTGCTTGACCATAGACTGCTTCATAGGGAGTCATTTTAGTTGAAGTGTGGTAGGAGGTATTGTACCACCATTCAACAAGAGGAAGCCATTTTACCCACTGGTGTTGTTATTATGAGGTGAAGTAATGAAGGGAAGTTTTTAGGCATTTGTTGACAATTTTAGTCTGGCCATCCATTTGTGGACGATACCCAAAACTCATCTTCAGTTGGGTGTCATTACATCGAAATAGTTCTATCCAAAAATAGCTTGTGAAGGTTGCATCATGATTTGAGACAATGGAAGAAGGAATGCCATGAAGACAAAAAATCTGGTCCAAGAAAATTTATGCAACTGTGGAGGTGGTATAGGGATGGCTAAGGACACAAAAATGACTATATTTGGATAGGTGATCAACCACAACCAAATTACTATTTTCCCTCTAGATTTAGGTAGCCCCTCAATAAAATCCATAGAAATATCTATCCAAATATTGGTAGAGATGGGTAAGGTTTTGAGCAACCTAAGAATGAGTGTGGTTTTACCCTTGTGTTGATAGGTGTCACATTCAGCCACCATCTATTGAATTGACTTTTTCATTCCCTTCCAAAAGAAGTTACAACATGCCCACTCATAAGTTTTGAGAAACCCTGAGTGCTCTATGGATGGATAAGCATAGAGTTCATATAATACAGTGTGTTGAAGATCTATGCTCTGGGGAAGTACAAAACAACCCTTATATCATAAAGAAACACCATCCCAAGAATAATGTGGTATTGTAAAGGGGTTAGTAGCCAACTAGGGAGATAATGAGAAGTCATTGGCATACCCTTGTTGTACAGTGTCCAACCAATTCATAATATGCATAGAAATATCTGAAAGGGAAGGTTGGTGCACAAATGTACAAAATAGAGCATCAGCCACAATATTTTCCTTACCCTTCTTGTAAGTGATCTCATAGTCATACCTTGTGAGTTTGATTACCCATTTCTATTGTGATGGGGTAGAGACCCATTCTAGGAAATATTTCAGACTCTGGTAATCAATTTCGATGCAAAACTAATTCCCTAGTAGGTATGGTCACCACTTCTATATTCCCTGCAAAATGGCCATCATTTCCTTCTCATAAGTAGAGATTACTAAATTCTTGCAAGAAAGGGATTTTATAATGAACATAATGGGGCATCCTTCTTAGAGAAGAACAACACCAAGTCCATTGCCACAAGCATCACTCTCGATAGTGAAGGTCTTAGCAAAATCTAGCATGGCTAGAACAGGGGTAGTACACATAGCTTATTTTAATTCCTCAAATGCACACTCAACATCTTATGTCCATGTAAAAGCATCCTTTTTCAACATAGCTATCAGTAGAGTTGTAATATTCTTGTAATCCTTGACAAAATTATGATAGTATCCAGTTAGCCCTAAAAAACCATGAAGGCTCTTGAGTGTCTGAGGATGAGGCCAATTTGTAATGGTAGCTATTTTTTGGGGATCCACCTAAACCCCTTAGGCTAAAACAATATGCCCAAGATACTCCATGTCATCTTGGCCAAAATCCCATTTGGACTATTTTGCATAGAGATGATGATCAAAGAGAAGTTATAATGCGACCTCCAGATGTTGGAGATACTTAGACCATGTTTTACTATAGATGAGGATATCATCGAAGAAGACCATAATGAATTTCCATTAGTAGGGCTAAAATATTTTATTCATCTGTGTCTGGAATGTTGAAGAAGCAATAGTGAGGTCAAAGGGCATGACTAGAAACTCATAACGGCCATCATGCACGTGAAAAACTATCTTAGGAATATCATCCTCATGAAGCCAGATCTGGTGATATCTAAAGCAGAGATCCAACTTAGAGAAAAAATGGGTGCCATGAAGCTCATCAAAAATCTCATCAATAACAAGAATTGGGAACTTATCCTTGATTGTGATGTGATTAAGTGCATGAAAGTCAATGCAGATGCACCATGACCCATATTTTTTCCAAACAAGGAGAACTAGGGAAGAATATGGGATGGTATTGGGGTAAATAATGCCTTGATTCAATAAGTCTTGAATGAGTATATCAATCTCGATCTTTTGCTGAAATAGGTAGTGATAAGGCCTGATATTGGGAGGAATGCTTTTATGAAGGAGCTGAATATGGTGGTCCTCTAGCCATGAAGGTGGTAATTCCACTGGTTTGACAAAGACACCTGCATACCCCTGTAGAATGGTTTGTAGATCAGGAGTAGTGGAGACCGTTGATGGTTGCATTTGAATGGAATGGAACTAGGCAATGACATCATGTGAATTCTTCTTAAAAAGTTTTTTCATGTGATGTGAACATATGATGCTAAGAGAATTTAGTTGTAAGCCTTTCAATGTGTGTTTTTGCTCATTATCTGAAAACTACATCCAAAGTTCAATAAAAATCCCATAAGATGGGTCCAAGTGTGTGTAACCATTGAGCTCTTAAAACATCACAACCACCTAAGGGCCAGGCAAACATGTCAGACTGCAAGTTATAATATCCAATAGAGATACACACATTGTGACACCTCCCTTTGCAAGGTAATGTGCCCCTATTGGTAATCATGACTTCAAAGTTGGAGCAAAGATGGATAAAACAATCAACTTGTTAGCGATCCAAGGGTCAATGAAGGTATGGGCACTACCTAAATTAATGAGTATTGTGAGAGGAAGCTTCTTGAAATAACCCCTAACCCACATGGTTTATGGGGTGGTGACTCCTACTAAGGCATGGAGAGAGATCTTTGCTTGGTCTTCCTAAGAAGTAGGTTCCACAATCAGTGGAGCTTCTTTCATATTATCTATTATATCCTGAGCATATTCAAAATATTTAGTTTCAGGTGAAGAATCCACATCCAATAGGTAGAGCTTTTGTTCTACACATCGATGTCCCTAAGTGAATTTGTCATCACAATTATAACATAGTCCTTTTTCTCTACGGGCTTGCATATCTGCTTTAGTCAAATGCTTGATAGGAGTGATTCTAGGGGCTAGGATTGTTTGAGATCATTATGGAGTTGTATTTTTTAATGGAGCAAAATTGGATTTGAATCGCTACTGAGCTATGATCTTGTCCTCTACCAACTTAACCAACTTGAGGGCTTCCATTATTATGTTAGGCCAAAACATTTTTTGACCTCTGAGCGAATCACATCTTTTAGTCTATTGACAAAGCAACACCTAAAGAATTCATTAGAAAATCCCTCTGTATGATTGACCAATTTTCAAATTCTATTTGATATTTTCTCATGGTTCTTATTTGGCGAAGTTTAGTGAGTGCTCCAGTGAAGTCATCAAAAGTACTAGGGCCAAATCGTTGTAAAATGAGGGTGCAAAAATTGGTCCATATGGGCTCAAAATGAGCTTTGGTATACCAACGATACCATTTAAGGGCCTCATGTTCCAAGTGAAAGGATGCAAATAGGGCCTTGTTGGCATCAAAAGTATTATGTAGACTAAAATATTATTCTACCTGATAGATCCATTCAAGCAGATCTACATCATTGAATCGAGGAAAATTAAGCTTCAACCCATGAAAATTGTTGGAAGAAGAAAATATAGTGTTTGAAGAGGGCTCTTGATGCCGTTTATTGTTCATGGTGGTATGTTGAAGACTAAGGTCGATAATTTTTTCATCAAGATCTTTGATGTGGGTCTTGAGGGCGACAATTTCATCCTTCATATTTTTTTGTTGTTGTTCAGGTTATTACCATGACCAGAATAGGAGTTTTTTTTTGTTTGGAATGGGTAAAAAAACTAGAGTTAAGACATGTTTAATAAGGGAATTTTTTAATTTGGGCAAAAATGGAATGGGTAAAGGTACTTTTACTATTTTTTTGCAATGATAATATGATTGATTAAGGTGAGGATAATTTTAGGAGTGAAAATGGAAAAATTGGAAAATTTATCAAAGAGGGTCAAAGGAGTAGAACAGGGAGATGAACACTGTGGAAACTTTTCAAGGCAAACAAATAAAAATAGAAGTTACGGCAAAACCCAAAAAATTAGTACATTGAGATTTGTGGGAATTATGAGTGGAATTGAGATATGGGACCTCAAGGAAGAAAATGTGGGGAATGGAATTTCAGGGGTTCAAATAAAATTTGAGGATCAACGGAGCTACAAATGGAGAGATATGATAAAAAACAAAAAACAATCTTTTTTGGTTACTATGTTCTATATAACAAGTTGACTGGAAATATGTTAAAACTGATATGACAAGTCTATAGATCTAATATGATAGGTTTTTGATACTCTAATGGTAATGTGATAAAAATGGTAAGTCTGTTGATACTTTGCTAAAAATATGATAGGATAAATTTTTGATACTTTGCTGGTAATATGCTAAAATTGGTATGGCACGTCTAAAGAGCTAATATGGCAAGTTTTCTGATACCCATGGTAATATTCTAGAATTGATAGAAATGGGCCCCAAGTTTTAATGGTTGCCTAAGGGTTTAAAGATATCACTTTGGCCACCAAGGTTGTCTAAGTGAGTACCACTCTCCAAAAAAAAATTGGCCACAAATTTATCTCTCAGTGACAGCTCTTGGTTTTCCTCACAGATGGGAACTACTCAATCGAGAAGGGGCCATTGCCCATTTCACTGGCAAGTCCTCTCAATGGGCTAGCTACTTTGGGGTTCTCATGGTACTCCACAATGAGTTTTGGGGCTTTCACCTAAGCACTTCCCACAGTTATATAGTCAAATTTTTACCTTGATCCAAAATAGATTATTGTGATACAGATAATTACTAAAATTAATTATGCAACAGAACAGAGTTAAGACTTCCTAAAAAATTACTCAAATGGATTATGTAGCAGAACAAAATTAAGACTTTTTGAAAGAAAAAAATTAACCCTTTAATGTGCTCTGACACTATATGATAGGATCCTCCTGCAACAAATTAATGAAAATACATGAAATAGTAGATTAATTTACTGAAAATGTATTAAATAACATATTTCTATGATTAGCAAAAACACCGAAGGAATTATATTGATCGCATGCCACTTCAAGGGGGAAACCTCCTTTGAGAAAGCTTAATACAAATAATTTGTGGATGCCTCTATTAGCCTCAATACTTACTTACATACTAAGTATAATCTGAGTAACTACTACTTCCCATGAACATGGGATAAAACAAAATACTCACAGGATGACTTATAAAGCATATACATCCATAACAACTAATATACTAATAAAATAAAGAGAAGGGGTCGCACAAGTTCCTAACATTGGCAATAATAAGGGAGTGGTCATTGAAATAAAAATGGTCCACACCGCTCATTAAGTGAGTTATAACCCTAATTAAAAATATGCAGTGCTCAATCAAGGGAAGACAATGTGACCACTTTTCCACACATCATTTTGTAATCACTTAAAAGTGGCATTTGGATGCTAAGAGTGTTGTTTGGGTTATCTTATTCCTAACTTAGCTCTAGACCTATCCTAGAGCCCTTACCGCACTTTTTTAGTCCATGTATAGACCACAAATAGTTACAGTTAGCCAAAACATAGTTCCAAAACAACTTTCTCAGATCCCAACCTAGTTTGCCCAACAATCTACTAGGTGGACATTAGTGCCACATTTGGGACACTACAGCCACATGGAACTAATGTCCCTAATTGGGTGCTATTGTATTTATCCCTAACTCTCCCGAATGGATACTTTTTAAAATGTGTGCCCATCCTAAGGTTGACCTAAGCACATTTTCTTAATCACACAAGCTACAAATATCTATAAATATAAGTTTATTTGACCTTTATTCACTAGATGGAAAATAGATGCAAAAGCTTATTCAAACAAAAGACAAGTTGAGAAAAATTAAGGTATTTGATCCTTTTTCTACTCTATTTCTGCATACTACCATTTATAGCATCCCTAAAGCTAGATTCCAAGGATTTTAAAGCTTAAGCACATTCAAGGCATCCAAGTCCACTCTCATTCTAGCATTCACATCAATCACTAGGTGGGAAAACTACATCAGGCTTGATCCCTCTTTGGAGTATATGTATGTAGGCAACTCTCTTTATAATGGGGTGTTGAGGATGTCTAGCCTAACGTACTAACAAACACATAATTATTGCTCATGTTATACTTGTAAGTAGGATTAAGGTTTGCACACTAAATCAATTTTTCTAGGCACAACATAGAGTTCTAGATTTCATGCATGTAGGAATAGGACCTAAAAACACAGGCACAGGTGATCCTAAAAAATAGGAATAATCATGTAAAGAGGACACTAGCACCACTTTAAAGACACTAAAACAACATGACACTACTATCTAGGTGGGGTGCTACTATCTAATGAGCAAATAGATCCCAAAATCCTATTGATGACACTCAACACTATTTAGAACTCAATTTTCAGAACCTAGATCATCTGTGATAGTCAATTTCTAGATAAGTCTCTATTTAAGCATATTTAATACTATTTTTAGAAAGTCAAAGGAGGCCAAAAGTCACAACAAATCAATACTTAATTATTGCATATTATTTGACTGATTTAGATATCTCAACCCTTTAACTAAACATAAGAATTACTTGTGTAAAACCCTAAAAGGTTAAATCATTTGGTAAACTCGACTTACTTTGAATATTGCTTCAAACCCTAATTTGTATTTTCCAAAATTTTGGGCAATAAAATTAGGGTTGTATACTTATGATTTTTTTAGATAAACCATCTACTTAAATCAATATCATATTAAGGTTTCATTTATTTAAATGTAATTTAACTCTTTACAAAACAACCCTAGTTCAACAAAACCCTAACCCTAGACACCCTTAGGGTTTGCATCTTTTTCTATTTGTAAAATTTTTATTTCCAAAACCTAGATTTTAGATCCATATATCTTCTAATTTATATTTCATATAATCATGATCATAATGATAAAAGACATTAATCACTTTTTATTGCAAAGTTTAATACTTTCATTTGCATGTTTGTTCCCTTTAATTCGAAATGAACTTAGAAAAGACATAAACACATGTATAAATGATGCTTTATATCAATTGAAATATATGTCATATCTCATAGCATGTTATCTTTCTCCTATGTGGAATTCCATTAACAAACAAACCCATACACACATAGAGCCTTTAGCACATAAGCTAACAACTATGTTTCAAGTTTCAATGTCATATCTTATGCACATGGAAGAGTCTCCTTCTCCTCTTCATCTCCATGAGGGTGATAGCTACCTTCCCTCTAACTAGTTCCATATTATCATTACTCCATGAGATGAATCAACCTATACCACTATCACTATTCCCCATACTCAACCTATTCACACCTCTTCCCTACAAGGTGTGTACCTACATGTTTAATTAGAAATAGCTAGGGTTTGCACTTACAAGACTCTTTGTGATCAATTTCTCAGTATGAGCAAGATAATTAAAAGTTTACAAAATTATAATCAACTATTACATGAAAATATTACAACATTAGAAATCAATTTACAAGACAAAGGCCTCCAGGGGACAATAGTGTAAATCATGTATATGCATCTTCACCTAGTTAGTTTATGGCAAACAATGCTACGTGTCAAAACATGAAATCACAATAAAGTACATCTATAACTAGTGATTCAAAAAAAATTTAAAGGTCAAATAAGAGTTCAAGTGAGATACTAAGGAAAATGATAAAAGCTAAGTTGATCAACCTGCTTCCCCTACACCCAATGAGGAGATCCAAATATTTTTGTGCATATAATATAATTCACAAGCACCACACCGATTCATGTTTAGCATTGAAAAGGAAAATACAACAGATAATTGATACAAATGACTCACATAATAACACTTCATCCAAACAACATACAATGGCACATAGACCAATTCAGAAAGGGTCAAATTCTGAAATAGTAAAAAAATGGCTACCAAAGCGTAACTCAAAACAACAAAAGGTTCTAAAAGCACAATCACAACAAGAAATAGTACAATAAACATAGATACATCAAGCAAAGCTACCTCTCAAAAAGGAGGCTCAACATTCAACATTGTATAATTTTGGTCACAAATATCTACAGCATTTTGATTATCATGGTCAAGGTTTGGGCATATAGGGCCAAGGCATCACTACTCATATCCTAATAATTGATAACATTGGTCAATAAGGTTTGGGATTTATTAAACATCTTAAGGCACATCAGTCACATACATAGTTTATCGAGGCCAAAATTTAGATACACAAGACATGGTACAAAAAGAGCAAGATCTTGAGTTGCAAAGTCAAAATCATGTTACACAAACAAGCATTCTCGAAAAAGGTTTTTTAACAAAAAAGCCTCCACAACACTGTATGTCTACAATAAGAATATTTTCAAAGGGCAAAATCACAATCAATATGCCAAAGCACAACTTAGAAAGGTCAACTCCATAATATAGGCAATTCCCTCTAATACTCCAGGTTATTATGATTTTGATGATGAATAATACTCAGATTCCTACTATAATAACATAACAATTACACTACACAAGAGATTATCATTCTTATTTTTGACACAAGTCATAGTGTTAGTGAGTTTCTCATGAGACTCATTGATTAGTATGGATCCTACCCTTGTACACACTTTCTTCTCTCTCTCTCGCTCCTTGTACATAGTTTATTTTCATTTACTTGTACATAGCTTATATCCACAAAACACAAAAACAATATAACATGTAAAAATACAAAAATATTCAAATATTTCAAAAACATAAAATTTATAGATTATATGCATTGCTATGTTTACATTTCTACTACTTGCCAGATATTGCATATTGTCAGCTATCTTAGTATAGTCAGTTTTATCATACATAAATGATTCACTTGTTCTTGTCAATTGCTTTTAGATTACATATAAGACTCCAATCCACTACACTGATTTAGGATTGCCATCATCTATCCACTGGTGGCATATACACCAGTCTAAGTTTATTCATTTGATACATCTACCCACTCAGGGGCATCTCCTACATAGTTGCTACTACCAAGTTATATCCTTACATACTATACATTCCAATTTATGCATTGATACATCTTGATATTGATCATACTATTCATTGCTAAATTTTTTTGCTGACTATCACTAGTTAGACTCAACGTATGTATATCTTAACATTTACATAGATTTGTATTATATAGTTATACATGCTTTCATTTATAGTTTTCCTAAATTAGACTCGATTGTGTTTCCCATGCTTCTTCCATCTTCAAGGGTATTTGAATATGCCATTATTCTTTGGCTCTATGCCACTTATCTATTTGTATGCCTTGGACATGTGCCCATGTCCCTTGTGTGTGTTTTCCTACTTCTATATGCAGACATTTAAACATGTCCTTTTATGTGGCTCTAAGCCAAAATTACTTGTTGCTTGTGTATATGGATGTTTGAACATGTCATTGTATGTCTTCATTCTTAGATTTAGTGACGTGTCAATGTCCCTTGTATTGTGGCACCTTGGCCTACTTTTACGTGCCTCATGTGTTTATATGTATGCATTTTTGTATGCTTCTTCACCATGACACTTGTATTTGCTTGTTACATACACCAAATTTTGATGCCATGAGGGACCTCATGCATCTACACTTCTTACTTGGGTCTCATGATGGACATCATACCCCATCCCCCTAGGTAGCTACTCAAATTTATTGTTATAAATTGATTACATCTATCTTGAAACCCTTGTGCAATGTTAGATTACAACATACATCTTACATTACCTACTTATGCTCAGATACTTCTACATTCTAATGTTATGCTTGTACATTGTATTAGAATATCATGCACATGCTCTGGCTAATATATTTTATAGAGCTACTTCTTTTGAGGATAATTCCTACACAGGTTTCACAACTACCCTTAGAAGAGGGGGCATTCATAGGGGTTTATCACAAATATTAGGCTCCTACTTTGCTATTCATATATAAATTTTAGCACACAAGCTTAGTTTTAGAAATCAGACACATGGTAGACACAAAAGATAATATAAACTCATAAATCAATTCGGATCACCTAGATTTTAGGCTAGGCAAACATTAGCACCCAGATTAGGACACTAATACCACATGGTGCTACTATCCACTACATAGCTCCAACTTTAGGACAATCTAGATTTTTCAAAATAGTACACTAGGTACAATACATATTTCCATAGATACATTTACAAATTTGACAATTAATGTTTAGATTTTGCTCAAATACACTCATTTCAACTCAGATTCATATCGATTGCTCAAATTTAGAGGCATCATGTGTGGCATGATAACTCCTATGTTTAGTTTAGTTACATAGATTTAGTTATTACATACTCAGTTCAGATTCAATATACTCAAATACTAGGTTAGGGGCATGTGCAAGGTGCATAATTTCCATATACTCAGCTACACATAGGTTGATTAGATGGAATGACACACTCCATGTCATTATCTAATCTATATACACTTTCTATCACATTCCAGGTTGTTACCAAATTCATGCCTTACTCTATTTGTAGTGGTTGGCATTCTTGAGTGGCATAACGCTGCCTAATATACCTGAGTGGCCATGGAGCTTATATACACAGTTAAGATTTACTTAGTTAGATATTTTCATCACTTTACATAGTTTGATTATAGATGCAGGTACTTCACATGGGTGGGCAAAGATGGAGTCATGGCTTACTTGAGTTCTTGAGCCACCCACATCGAAGGGTTAAACACACTTACAATCTTATCCAAGTTATTCACAAATTAGGATCCATTAAGTAGGGGTGGGAAATGATGGATTCAAAACTAGATTGAGTTATTGAGCCACCCCATATGAGAATTGAGCAAGCTATTAGCTAAATCCAAGATATTCAACAATTTGATCACTATATACACTCACACACATAGGTTGTCACTAGGTTCATGCATTGGTTCACGTACCCAATGAGGTGTATTCATTCCTTTCTTCTTTCCTATCTCTTTACTCAACTTTACTTGGTTACTTTTTTTAGCATAGTATTTTGCTCTTGATCATCTCTTAAGTAAGGACTAATTTTTTACATGTTTCATTGCAAGTCATTTCTTTAGTGTCAAGATCCCCAGTTCTTAAAGAGCACAGTTGATTACCTTTGTATAAGCAACTAAACATGGACTTAACCAGAAGTAACAAGTAACTTAGAAATTCAGAAATAACACATAATATGAGAGACAATACCCAATTGTATTAAAACTCTTCCAAAACGAAATACAAAGAAAGAAGATGCCACAATCTTCTTCACACTCCTCTAGGGGTCACACACCTCTAGGGCAAAAATAGTAAATCTATTCAAGAGTTCTCTCTCTCAATCACGATCACAACAGACAACTCAAACACAGATTTGTTGTTCACCTCCAACCAGTCAGTAACACTACTGTTAGTACCAATTGAGTACTCGAAGTACTCCAGGTCTGAGTACACCACGTACTCCAAGTAGATCTCCTTGATCTTGTAACAACCTGCAAATCTCGAATCTTACTTACACATGTAGATCTCCCATGAACTTGCAATAACCTGCAAATCAAACCTGGCCTTGCACACCTGCCGATCAAGATCATACACACCTAGAAGAAACCTTCTCCCTTGGATAGAACTCTGATTCTACAAAACTAATTCTCCATGAATCCTTGAGAGCCTACACCTTTACAATACAGCCCATGAGTCTATTATATAGATCCCATGCAAACAATAATTAGACATCTAATTACAATAATTAGAACCGCAGCTCCAAGACTAAAATTAGCCTTTAACATGCAAACAACCAGTTTGTTAACAAACTGTTCATGAAACTGATAGTTTCAGAACTGCACAAGCGACCAACGTCAGTTGCTATTTGTCTAGAGATGACCGACATTGGCCAACTCCTGACCGATGTCGATTGCCTTCTGTCGACCCCTGATCGACGTTGGTTGGCCTACTGACATCGGTGACTGTGACACTCAACAACCTACATGTTTGCATCTGGGTGAAGCTTTTAGCTCCACAACTTAACAATCACCCACTTGGAGGTAAATAGCTACACCTGTACCTATACCTGTACATCATCTAATATGTTTCCTTGCTTGTATCCCTCTTCAAGATCAATCCTGAAGACCAACCACCACACATCCTATGGTGCACCGCATGTCATCCAAGTAACCTGCCACATCTGAATCTACATACTCATGTAGAGAAGTCCCTGACCTTGCATAGCATGAATCCCTGCTGCTGGTCCCTCTCAAATACTTGAGAACCCACTGAACTGCCCTCCAGTGCTTCTTTCCTAAATTGGCTATGAACTTGCTGACAACACCCACTACTGGGGCAACAACAGGTCTAGTACACATGTACTTAACCTCATCATGTGAATTAGGACCCTGTTCTGTGAACTATCCATCCATAGGTGTGATAACCGGCTCTGCATCCTGCATCTTGAACCACACCACTACCTTATTCACACAATCATCCAGAGACAAAATCAACCCGTGACCTTCCATGTCTCTAGACACACTCATGCTAAAGAATTTTGCTGCTCCCAAATTCTTCATGACATACCACTGAACTAACTTTACCTTTAGCTCAACAACTCCCTATATGTATGCACCTGCAACAAGCACATCATCCACATACAGTAATAGGATAATGTAGCGACCATTATCGAACCTGGTAAAGAAACCACAATGGTTACAATGACATTGACTAAAGTTGTGCTTTGTCATCCACCTGTCAAACCTGTACCACTGTCCTGTAGCTTCCTCAAGACCATATACCTTGGCCTTCCATCTCACGTGTCCATCCTCTCTCTTCTTTAACCAAGGAATCCATTCATCTTTCAGTGCTTTTATCTGACTGGCAACTCTACCAAATCTCCCATTTGGTTCTTCATCCAAGGAATCAAATTCCTCATTCATGCCATGCTCCCACTATTTCCTAGATCCTTCCTGCTCTGTAATGAGAAACTAGTATAAAGAAGGGGAATAATGAATTTGAGGCTTACTTACCCTTTCATTCCTCCATATGGGCATTTGAGACTCCTTGACAGCTTGTTGTCTACCCAAAATTCGTTCTAGTGACCGATGTCGGTCACCACCTAGTCTGCATCTGACCGACATCGATTCCATGTGACTAACCTGACTGTCAACATTGGTTCCCTGACTGACGTCGGTGTCCATCTGGTCACTGACGTCAGTTCCCTGATCGACGCTGGTAGCCCCCTGCCCGACACCACTGACTTCTTCAGTCTGCACATGATCGATGTCGGTGCCTGCCTGTTCGACGTCAGTTCCACTTGACTGACGTCAGTAACTGTGTTTTCCTGTGAGTGATGACTTTTTACCTACGAGATCACCTTGGATCAAAACCTTGTCTAAACTGCCCTACTCAAAATTATTCAGTCCCTTCCACTGATCTCTGTCCATCATCTCCTCTATAAACACCAAGGCTTTCCAGTTCTTAAGTTTGTCAAAGACATCTGACTTCCTCTTAAGAACATGCATCTCCTTCTTGCTCATGTGACCAAGCCTACAAAGCCACATCTTTGCAATAGAAGAAGAATCAGTAATATAAGTAGATAGATAAAGAGTACCTACTTTCTTACCACCTGCTAATTCAAGTGCATGCCCTGTGAGAGTTACTGTGCATCTCTCATCACCCAACTTTCCTGAAGCAATTAGCCTTATCTTCAGAACTGGGACCTGCATGACATCCTTCAACACCCATGTGTTGGCCGTCTGCAATTTCAGTCGCATTTCCCCTTTGCCAAAACTTTGACAAGGCACACCAGCCCCTAAATAAATCTTTCCAAAGTCTCCATGGACCTTAACATGGAAATATACTCTATTTGGGGCTGCATGGAAAGAGGCAACAAAATCTATAAACCAAGATTCTACTTTATCCAAGGAACATAAAAGAACAACCAGTGCAATAATCTCTGCAACACATGCTACTTTATTTCCTTCATGCTGATCTTCAACCAACCAACAATCTTTCTTTACCTGCTCTTTCTTTCCATAACACTGTAATTGACCATTCTTGCTTTTGAATTCCTCCATACTTTCTTTTGCCATTGCTATACTCCCACTCAATCAGAAACCCCTGAGAGTGACCTATAATCAACACACTTAACAAGCTTTACCACCTGTTAGTGAACCTAACCTCGCTCTGATACCACTTTGTCAGTGGTATCACTGCATGAAACCAACAACCTGAGCTCTGATACCACTTTGTCAGGATCCCTAGCTCTTAAAGAGCACAGTTGATTACCTTTATATAAGCAACTAAACACGGAATTTAACCAGAAGTAACAAGTAACTTAGAAATTTAGAAATAACACAGAATATGAGAGACAATACCCAATTGTATTAAAATTCCTCTAGAAGGAAATACAAAGAAAGAAGATGCCACAATCTTCTTCACGTTCCTCTAGGGCTCACACACCTCTAGGGCAAAAATAGTAAATCTCTTCAAGAGTTCTCTCTCTCAATCACGGTCACAACAGACAACTCAAACACAAAGTTGTTGTTCACCTCTAACCAGTTAGTAACACTACTGCCAGTACCAACCGAGTACTCGAAGTACTCCAGGTCTGAGTACACCACGTACTCCAAGTAGATCTCCTTGATCTTACAACAACCTACAAATCTCAGATCTTACTTACACATGTAGATCTCCCATGAACTTGCAATAATCTGCAAATCAAACCTGGCCTTGCACACCTGCCGATCAAGATCATACACACTCGGAAGAAACCTTCTCCCTTGGATAGAACTCTGATTCTATAGAATCGATTCTCCATGAATCCTTGAGAGCCTACACCTTTACAATACAACCCATGAGTATATTATATAGATCCCATGCAAACAATAATTAGACATCTAATTACAATAATTAGAACCACAGCTCCAAGACTAAAATTAGCCTTTAACATGTAAACAACCGGTTCGTTAACAAACTGTTCATGAAACTGACAGTTCTGGAACCACACAGGTGACCGATGTCGATTGCTATCTGTCTGGAGATGACCGATGTCGGCCGACTCCTGACCGATGTCGATTGCCTTCTGTCGACCCTTGACCGACGTCGGTTGGCCTGCTGATGTGGGTGACTGTGACACTCAACAACCTCCATGTTTGCATCCGAGTTAAGCTTTTAGCTCCACAACCTAACATTTAGATCATTTTCACATACACAAACCCATATTTACATACTCAGACTCAGCTACACGAGCTTCACTTCCAAGGTAGGTCCAAATATGCTTCTTTTTCTTTTATACTATTCATTTCACTTTACTGCATTTCTAGCAAAAATGAGAGGGGAACGTAATCACCTACAGCGGTATTTGGATGCTAAGAATGTTGCTTGAGTTAGCTTATTCTTAGCTTAGCCCTAAACCTATCCTAGGCCTTTGCCACACTTTTTCAATCATTGTGTAGACCGCAGATAATTACAATCAGCTAAAACATTGTCTTAGGACAACTTTCTTAGATCCCAACCCAGTTTGCCCAACAGTCTGCTAGGTGGACATTAGCACCACATTTGGGACACTATAGCCACATAACACTAGTGTCTTTAACTGGCTGTTATTATCTTTAGCCCTAACTCTTCCTAACAAATACTTTTTCAAATGTGTGCCCATCCTAAGTTCAGCCTAAGCACATTTTATTATTCACACAAGCTACAAATCTCTATAAATACAAGTCTATTTGACCTTTATTCACTAGATGGAAAATAGTTGCAAAAGCCTATTCAAACAAAAGGCAAGTTGAAAAAATTTAAGGTATTTGATCCCTATTTTGTCTTACTTTTTCATACTACCATCTACAACAGCCTTAAACCCATCTTTCAAAGATTTCAAAGCTCGAGAACATTCAAGGCATCCAAGTCCACTCTCATTCTAGCATTCACTTGCACTTGCATCAAGCACTAGGTGGGTGAACTACATCGAGCTTGATCCCTCTTCAGAGTATTGGTATGTAACTCTCTTCACAACGAGGTGTTGAGGATGTCCAACCTATCCTACTAATTAACACACAATTATTGTTCATGCCATTCTTATAAGGAGGATTAGGGTTTGGACACTGAATCAAGTTTTCCAAGCACAAAACAAAGTTCCAAATTTTGTGCACGTAGGAACAAGACCTAAAAACACAAGCACAGGTGCTCCCAAAAAATAGGAACAGTCCTACAAAGAGGAAACTAACCCCACTTTAAGGACACTACAACAACATGGCACTACTGTCTAGGTGGGGCACTACTGTCTAGTGACTAAATAGATCCTAAAATATTATTGATGACATTCATCACTATCCAAAACTCAATTTTTAGAACCCAAATCATCCATGATAGTCACTTTCTAAATAAGTCTCTATTTAAGCATATTTAATAATATTTTTAGAAAATGAAAGGAGGTCAAAAGCTATAACAAATGAATACTAAATCATTGCATATTATATGACTGGTTTAGACATCTCAACCCTTTAACCAAACATAGAAATTACTTGTGTAAAACCCTAAAAGGTTAAATCAGGTTTCATGGTTGGATGCATTGCACAATGCTTATGACCAAATAGTTTTGGTAGCAAAATTTATAAAAAACTCAAAATATTAATTTTTTGTAAACACACCAACTTCATGATAACAAAAAACTGACAATTATCCTTTACCTTATATTTATAGGATGGATTAGTGAGGCCATAAACATTCTAAGAATAAACCATCATGGAGAAAAATCAAGGTTCATGTTTGTCTCATTATCCAAGCCATTTAGGGTGGTGAAGTTGTTGGTTAAGTATGATTGTTAGTTGCTTCACATAATTTCACATAGTTTAAAAAATCATCATTTCCCTTACATATACTCATCATTCTGAGCAGGTGGTAATGGACTACATGAGTGACACATAACCTAACTTTAAGGGCTTGGGAATAATTTTATAACTCATGGACTGTGGTTGAGCAACAATGATGACTGTTTGTTTATTAGTCATAATTGAAACTCTTGTGCATTTTTACCAATGTTGGTTAACTTGACCACTCCTAGAGATAAATGTTTAGCATTCTTATTGGTGATGATGGTCCACCCATAAGATGTCAAAGCATAATTTTATTCACCTCCTATAAGGTTTTAGGTTGTGTAGTTGGTTGAGAGTTGGCCACGATAGGGCACTCACAAATCTTATGATATGTGGCTTGACACCTGAAGCATGTGTTGGGAAAGTTGATATATAAAATATGTTGTGAAATGCATTGGTCACTATACACAGGGAAAATAACATTTAGTTCCCATGAATGTGACTTCCTGAGGTTAAGTCGAGATAGTTAGAAGGGGAGAAAAGAAGGATGAGAATAGTTGAGGTCAATTGGGTCTTTGGAGGATTTTGGGTTAGACCTATATGAATTGAATAGGCAAATGTTGACCAAAGATGGGCCTAAGGGGAGTAGGTAAGTGGACTTGACCAAGTTGATCCAAATCGCCTTCAACCACTTTAAGATGATAGCTCAGGGCATCCAGTTAGGGAATGGTTTGAAAACGTAAATGGGTGGTAATAAAGACAAGGTGTTTGAGCTCTTGGTCAATGGAAAACTAGATGGAAATATTAAGATTGGGCACAACTACTCGAGGAAAAACACCTACTCATTGGGGCTAGACTTACCCCAAGATTGTCATAAAAAGGAAAACAAGAAAACAAGCAAGGAAGGCTAAGAGTTATAAACTATCAATATAAAGTACTTGCAATGAAATATCTCAAATGAGGCTGCTTGTATACAAAACAAAAATAACACTACTAAACTAAGGGATGTTTGTATGAATTACTCTTCCGAAAACCAATGTGATATATTTTAATTAAATAAATGAACAATGCTTTTATGCCATGTTTTTGATGTTTTCCAAGTAATAGAGATACATTGAGATGTAAGTATTTTAAATATATGAATGCAAGTACAAAATAAATACAAAACTAAATTGAAACTCAGGTTGGACAGGTACAAATAGTGAACAAACAATGTTACAACACATGAAAATAATGATACATAGGAGCCGTATTAAGTACTAGTTGAAAACACACTTTAAAAGTTTGTAGGAAAATGATTTAATGGATGCAGATAACTTAAAAAATTAAAGAAAAATAAGGTACAATTTTATGAATACGACGAGGAATTGACAAAGAACAACAATAGTATCTACACCACTAATAATTTCACAAAACAGACTGAGAACAACAAAGAGATGAGCTGAAACAAGGCAAATAACAATATATAGTAGCAAGGGTGTGTGACAAAGGAATGCTCACATGAAGTATACATAACTTTCACACTTTTGCATTCATAACACGTGAGAAAACATGACATGAAGTAAATAGAACTTTCACTTTTGGGTACACAAAATAAGATAATATAATATTTTAGACAAGTATGAGGTGGAAGTAATAAGAATGCCTTGCCCGAACCTTGGATAGTTTTGTCTCTAGGGGAATAATAGTATACCTAATGCAATGGGGTATACAAACAACACTTGGAATAACAAATGAAACAAAATACACTATTCTACTCTAAGCTATCAACATATCAAAACATAAAACTTACTTGATCCTTACTCTAACAACAATGAAAAGGAGCATCTGACCTCTCACAAGATGTATGACAGACCAAAAGGTGAGAGGTGATGTTAGACATCTCATAGTGTAAATCTCGAAACTATTTAAGCGATTCATCTCATGGGAAATCGAAGTCAAGGCTGAATACTACTCAACCAAAATAATAAACTAAACTATGGTGGAATGATATGTGAACAAATGTTGTGCATCAATTATGTAAAGATTGGGTTGCACAAATATATTTTGTTGACTAAAACGAGGAAGCACATGTAGGCCAAAAGAAGCTGAGTGAAGGGTTTGAAGACAAATGAAGAGGTTGGCTAAAGGAAACATATAGAAATTGCATATGGAATGTTTTCTCTATCAAGTTCGATCCTTGAAGTGATAATACAGTCTTTTGTAGTGAAACCACAGTTCATGTAGACCGATAGTCTCAAAACTACCAGTTTATGTAGACTGACGATTTCATCACATACCTATGCATAGGTTAAGGATCATATTGAACAAAAAAACACCCACTTACCAGGGAACAAAGGCTAAGAGCATATGGATGGGTTCAGGAAATGGAAAGAAATTTCAGAACAAGGAAATAATGTTAGATCCTAAGCTCTAGAGATGTTATCATCAACGAACATGAATGTTGCACCATGTCAAATTTAGGCGCTTACAATCACCTATATGGATGTCAATAGTTTCCTTGAGACCCTTTGAGAGGTCTATTTCAACACAAATGTGCTTTTATAGCATAAGATCATAGAACTTACTCTGCTCATGGCACATAAATTGACCTAAGCGTTTGATAAGTAGGTCAATGAAACCCTACAAGGGGAGGGGAAGACTAGGGAACTCATTCCAGAAAATAATTTTAAGTTTGACTTGTTCCAACACTACAAATCCTTAGTCTAGTGAGAAAACACTATAAGGGTATTATGGATAACCCACAAACCATGTTTAACTATTGCAGTGTAATTCTCAGTATTGGAAATTTTAAAAAGAAAAAAACATTTGGTTAAGTTTTGCACACCCTTGACCTTAACACCATGGCGCTGTTAGTTATAGTGTCCCTGATTCTTAAGCATGCTTTATGAGGGGATACAACAAACAAAATAATCTATCAAGGTAAATTTTTCAAACCAACGAGATGCATTGTCAAATTTAAGGTAATCAAAGACAACATCTGATATAAAATGAACTGGGATATATTTATCGCCTCATAAAACACTTTTAAGATAAACTTCTTTACTTATTCCGATACCATGATCATTCATAACTCCGTTGAAAACACCTACATTAAATAATGTTAGTGTTAACGACAATAATATAAATATAAATAAAATCATTTTCCAACGAATAATAGACATAAAATTACCATCCAATAAATAAAATAAAAACATACTCAACACAATAGATATGTAATAGAATAAACATTCTACTTAAATCACCACCTGTCTACAATAATTACAAAACACGAAAAAACCCACAACCCAAAATCCAAAAACCCAACACAGTGTGTGACAATCAACAATTCTGCAAAAACCGGTTTCCACACCCCTGAACTTTTTCCCTTCCTTAAAACCTTAAGACTAGATATAATGCCTGACGTCACCTTATTCCCAGAAGTATTACCAATGTGGAGTGCAACCGAGTCAGAAGATGCCTCCCACTGACCAAATATTTGGGGAAAGCTTGTGTGCAATCGGGAACAATCAAAATACAAACAGAAATCGAATTTGAAAATGCGAAACATGGATGATAAATTGGGTAGGCGCATTGGGAGCATTTCACAGCATCTGAAGCCCGGAATATTGCCTAATGCTGTATAAATTCCTCACTCCAATTTGACATTTTACATGCTATGTTTTGTTTTAAAGTTTTCCACTAAAATTCCACTGCATATTATTATGGTTGCAGTGTTTAGCAAATAATGAAGACTTACAATCAAGTAAGGGTTCTCCTGTGATAATAGGAGGCATGGTTTTGGATATACATGCCAAGCCTGCACAACGTATACGTGCTGGTACGACCACTCCTGGTCAGGTAACACCACAACTTAACATAACAGTTTCCTGTACACACACCCATTTTTGAATTTGGATCTATTTTTCTAGTTTCATTTATTTATTTATTTATTTTTATTTTTATTTTTTGAATTAAATGAGGGTTGGTAGACCCTCACCCATGGGACATGGTGTGCCACTGCATGTGTTTTGGATGTCAGATTTAATGAGAAGTTACATTGCGTGACTTGAAACCTGTGACCCAGCAGTTGCAGTATTCTTTTTCATTGCCAATTTACTGTTAAACCATAGCCCTCAGACTATTTTTTCTAGTTTCTGGTACTCGTAACAGGATATCTTCATTCCTAATGTTGGTTGTGCTTTTTTCCTAGGTAAATCTTGGGTGAGGTTATACGCTGCCTTAATTCTGTGTAATCTTTCATGACATTCTTAAAATATGTAAACTTGGGTTTGCGGTGGAATGTACCTGATAACAATTATTCTGCTATCTTGCTGGATTTTATGGCCCCCGTAAGCCTGTAAGTATTGCTGTAAGGGGAATTTGAACTCGAATCACATTCTAGCAAGTGCCCTCCATTATTATTACAACACAACCCCTAGATATTCATGTTTGCTGGATTACACACCTTTTTAATTGAGTTTTGAGGAAGTCAACCTTTTGTCTTCTGACCTGCAAACCCCTCTTCCTCTAGCTCGACTAGTTGGTCTCTACCCGTAGCACTGCTGGTCCATGTTTCCACACCACGCTCACCAGGCAATTCAAGTGCATGCTGCTTGATTTCCTTTTCGTTTCCAGTCCATTTCTCCCCTTCACCACCGTCAACCCTCTCCTCACCAATGGGTTCCTTTATAGCTTGCTCTCCTTTGACATTCCTCCCATTGTTGGTTTCTCATTCGTCAGTCCTCCCATTGTCAGGCTGGTGGTTTTCGTCCTTGAGGATCCTCTCATCATCTTTCTCATTCTCTCAAACAGTCCTCCCGCTATTGTCTTCATTCTCCTTGATAGTCCTTGCACTGTCGATCTCATATTTGACTCTATCCTCTACAATGTCGGGTCTTTTGAACTCTTCAATGTCTTTATCCATTTTCTCTATATTAGGGGTTAACTTTACTTCTCTGCCTATTTCATACACCATCAGGGTCACCAATTCCTTTGTTCTCCCCGTCTTTGGCAATATATTTTGTTGCTACTCTGCTATTCACATGGATGTTCTCTATTCGCCTCTATCTGCCTCTTGGTGACCCTCTTTGTGGCTCCTTAGTTCAAGTTAGCAGCGGGCATTGAAGGTTGGAAGTATGGCAATCATATGCTTGACATTTTCATTTTGGGTTAGGTTATCCACATCATCCATGAGGGGAGTCTGTGTGTTCTCAGACTCCCTGTGGCAAAGTTTGTTGGAGTCGTATCCCATACAGCGCTTTAATATTTTGCTAACTCCTCTTCCTCCTTTCTCTAGGCTTCACTCACATTTGCTTCCATCCCATCAAGTTTGGATGAATATGCAATGGAGGAGAAGTCACTTGTAATGTCCCCTTCTCGAGTTTCAATTGGTTTGGAGACCCTTAGCCGACTCTTTTGGTTTCCCATTGGCTAAGGGAAGGAGAAAAAAAGGGAAACATGGTTCTTTTGTTCAAGTTGCCAAAAAGTAACTAAGTTAGCAACTTATTCTAATTTGATTTTAATAAAGAAGGGGGACTTTATAATTTGACGTAAGTCGGCCCTTAGTTTGAAATTATAATGAAATTGCTTTTGAATATTTGTTTTTCCCTCCCTCTTGGAGCGTCCCACTTGGGAGGAGGATTGAAGGGAAAAAGGAGGTATAAAGGAAGGTAGAGAGATCCAATTTTGGATCATGATCAGCTATTTATTATTTTTCTCTAATGTTAGGCATGCTTGCTTGCATTCTCAGCCCTTGAGGATGGAAACCCTCATTGGCTTTAGTATTTGAGGACAAAAACCCTCAATACTCGGCTGGTGGCTTCATCTAGGAGTCACACTGTGCATCAATTCATTTTTTTCGGAATAAAGGTCACCTTGGAGGGTGGAGAATCAGTTGGGGCAGTTGTGAAGGGGATCAAATCAGTTTGGGCAGCCTTGGGAGTGGGGCGAACCAGTTTGGCAGTCCTGGGAGGCTGGATGCAGCAGTGGGTCAGCTTCTTGTGGGTCAGCACAACACCTTTCAGGCCTTTGGAGGGGTGGCGACTTGCTTGGGAAGCTTGATTTCCAGTTTCAGCATTGTTTGGTGGGTGAAAACTTCAGTTTCTCCCTTCATTTGTTCGGCAATATTTTATGTTAATTTTCAGGACTGAATCTGTCTAAAAATCAGACCCTTTTGATGTCAAATAAATATATTGAATTTCTGCAATTTACATGAGGGTTTTTAGAAGATCTGAAAATTATCTTCATGCATAATCTGCACTTTCAGAATTCTGTAATTTTCTGAGTTAGGGTTTTAATTAAAAAAATCAGAATTTGTGTTTCTTTTTTGAGATTGCTGCAAATTCCAGAATTGTATTATTTTGCCCTAAGAGGGACATTACGTCACTCATCCGTGTCTATATTCTCCTTGCATAGTGTTCAAAGTAGCCAGCCTTGCGTTTGTTTCCCGCCCATGCTTAATAAAGTTCTTGCTCAAACATACATAGCCAATTTATTAAAGTTTAAAAGCCCGCTAAAAAAGTCAAAGTAGACATTCTTGGTCAACATACATGTTTGCACTGTAGCTGAAAATTCATCCATACAAACACACCTTTAAACCCCGCCAACAAGCAAATGCCTCCCAAAAGTCAGCCCTTTGTATTTTGACAGAAAAAGGGACCTTTCAAGCAAATTTGCAAATTTTGCAAAATCGTTTTTGCACTTCAAAAGTCCGCCCCTTGCATTTTGACGGAAAAGTGGACCTTCCAAGCAAATCTGCAAGTTTTACAAAATTGCTTTTGCGCTTCAAAAATCTGCCCTTTGCATTTTGGTGGAAATGTGGAAATGCAGAACTCCAAAGCAATTTTGCAAATTTGCAGTTAGACTTTGAAACCCACCTTTACTGACCACTTGCTCAAATTTAATAAATGCCAAACTGCTTGCACACCTCCAATTCTGGCTTTTTGCTCTGAGATGCCAATTAAACCTTTAAATTCCATTCATGCAAATTTTGACGTGGAAGCCAAGGCAACCTTGCTAAATTCTCAAAATTTTATAAAACATTCAGAATCTTCTATAGATGACAGCTGGAGATAGTCATGTTTCTGGTCATAACTTTAATGTCTGGCCTTCGTTTTGGATCTCTTTTAAAGACCTGGAAAGCTCTTTCAGTGAGTTATTCAGTGATCATAATACCCCATCTTCAGTGAGCAATTTTGGAAAGAAAAGACATTCCCAAGCATGCATTTGAGCAGGTAAGCATGCAAAATTTTCAAAGCGGTGTGATTTGGTCTAGCAATGTGTGTTCATTTCGCATATGATTGGGATAGGCATATTGGTTGTTAGTTGGCCGGATCAGAGCATATGAACAACTGAAGCACCATTCACAGGTAGATAAGTCGCCCAAATAGATAAGGCGCTGGTCTACGAAGTAACAAATTCCAGGATTCTCCTACATTCAACTAGGGAATGTGGTCCCATAGTCAGAGCCATTGTTATCCCCCGATTTTGAAACTTCGGGATAACACACCCAATTGCATTTCTTTAGGCAATTGGAACTCAATTGCAGTCAAAACTTTTACAATTTGTGAATTGCAACACTAGAACACATGGCTGTCCCTCCTCTTATTGGTGAATTGCTCTAGACAGAGCCATCATTCAATCATCAGTCTGGTCAACAATGCTAGATGCGATATCTGGTTTCAGGTGCAAAACTGTGTGCTGCATGAAATAAGGACAAACATAGAGGGGGAAACCATGGGACTGTAAAGGTGAAATTGCTGACTCCTTCGCCTAATGGAAAAAGCTTGATGGGCCTACTTGGCTTGCAATGAGTTGTCTTGGAGATGTCATTGTGTCACAAAATGGTTCGCTGCTCTAATGCAATTGTCAAAGAAAAATTGGTACTCGCAAGTGTCACTGATAAAGCTTGTCATTCTGTTATGCAATGGTTTGTATGTGTGATGTGCGGCAAGGATCAATGCTTGGCAAAGGATGATCAATGATTGTGATGTGGGTTTACTTGACTCTTTTACCCAATGGACAAGGCTTAGAGAGTCCGCACAACATAGCACATATTGTTTTGAAGGTGATATGTGTCATGAGAAGGCTCACTATTAAAATATAATTGTAAAAGATTAAGTTGTTTGATACGGGTGCAGGTACGACTTGGGTACGCTATTTTTCTAGAACCTTGATTTGGATACGTCGTGGATACGTCCGTATATAAACAATGCATATTACTCATTTTTTTAGTAAAACACTTGAAAATACAATTGAATTCGAATAATAAATTATTTTTTTATTTTTTTATTTTTTTAATATTAATACAAGAGCGTGTCAAAAATACTTAAATTTTAATGAGTTCAAAATATTTAAAAACAATACCCAAAAAAATATAAAATTACAAAAGTAAAAATATAAAAATGTAGATTAAAATAAATATAAAATTAAAAAAAAAGAAAAAAAAATAAAAATAAACATAAAATAAAAGATATATATTAAAATAGATAGAAATAAAAGATATATATTAAAATAGATAGAATAAGATTTCAAAATTTCAATAAAACATAAATAAAAAAAATTAAATAAGACTTTAAAAAATATAAAATATAAACAAAACAATATGAAGCAAATCTTATAAATAAATTTTAAAAGATATTTAAAAAATAATGAAATCTAAAATCTAAATAAAAGTCGATAACAAATAAAAAAAATAAATAAAAAACATTTATTAAACCCCAAATGTAAATGAAATTATATTAGCGAATGAAGCCTCCGGTCCACACGCGACTACCCACCCTGCGGTTCCACGATTCCACCAACGCCAACACAGTAAACTCCCTCCACCAGTGCCATCATGGTAAACTCCACGCTTTTTATTACTGCGTAAGTCGAAATAGTAGAACGGAGATACAGGGATACAAGACAAGTTATCACTGAACGAAGATGCAAGACGCCATAGAAGCAAAATCCCCCACCGGAAAAGCTCGAAACGCTTGACACATGTTCCCTGCCCTCGTCAGAAAATGCTCGGGCATGCCAGATGTTTGCCGTTTTCTTTGTTGGCTTTTGCGTGCCAAGGGGTCTTTAATTCAAACATGGGAAGCCTATATAAACAATAACCTTTGAGCATTTTAATATTGATCCATACAAGACTCCATAAAACAAGAGACTCCATCATAAGAAGATTCTAAAGGGTTTTATTGCTAGCCTTTCATTTTCAAGTCTACGTACACTCTACATTGATTTATCACTACTCAAGGACTTTCATCACATCTTGTACCAAAATTGGCCTAGGTGAATGTGCATGTAGTTGCATCTCACATAGAGGGAAAGAAGGCGGAGCTACTTCTCTTACTCCATTCACATGGCACAAAAACTATGCGGGGTCTGATTCTAGCATGCGGCATATGTAGTTGCAACTCTTTATGGTTGCCCAACCCAACTACTTCCCTTATTTTGTATTATAGTTTGTTGTGGCAAACTAGGCCAAGAACATTGAAGAGAAAACTCAGATATATCTGTCCATCAATTCTACAAAGCGCAAATATAGACAAGCATGACATCCAACTACGAAGCTACACAGGGAAACCTAGATTTGAAAGTGAGCACATGACACAAATGGCACAAAAGGACATAAACAACAGCCAAAACAGGTCAGCGTTGATCCCGCCCTAGGCACGGATCTATGGAATTAGGACTTCAATTTTGGCACACAATCAGCTACAGGTTTGCACAGTCCAAATCCGGATTCAGAAATCAGGAATTCATATCAGATCTGATTATTCCTTTACATTTAGTTCTCTTTCAAGTTCAATTGTCAATTCAGCGTTTTCTTGTTGCATGTTTACTGTTTTTAGCACAATAAGTCTAGATCTGAATTCTGTTTTGACATATTCATTCATAGACTTAGCCTATAGTCACTTGTTTTACCTAAAACCAAAAATCAGGTGAAACAACTTTGTATATGAATAATAATAGTTCATTCAAAAAGAATTAATTAAATGCACTTTACAAAGTCACTTGGTGCTTGACTCGGACACACACACCTTTTACGTGTCTAATACACATAGTGACATTACATTTCGGAACACTCCTAGACATTTATGTATCATTGACCAACATTACATGACAAAGTGATGAGGTCCATTACTCAACACTTTCAAATAATGGACCGTCTGTAACTGTGTTGTAGGAAACGCCCCCCTCCCCTGACGTCTCCTATTTGGAGATGCCTCCGGCATGGGGGCGTCTCGGGCACGACCGAAGGCGTCCGTAATAGTGCCGGAAGTTCTTGTGCATTGTGAATGGAGTGAGAGAAGCAGCTCTGCCTTCTTTCCCTATATGTGAGATGCAACTACACGCACATTCACCTAGGCCAATTTTGGATGTGATGAAAGTCCTTGAGTAGTGATAAATCAATGTAGAGTGCACCTAGACTTCAAAATGAAAGGCGAACAATAAAACCCTTTGGAAACTTCTTATGATGGAGTCTCTTGTTTTATGGAGTCTTGTATGGTGTCCTCAATATTTAAATGCTCAAAGGTTATTGTTTATATAGGCTTCCCATGTTTGAATTAAAGACCCCTTGGCACGCAAAAGCCAACAAAGAAAAAGGCAAACATCTGGCAATGGATCCAAACATCGAAAGGATGCCACCGGGGGTAGAAGGGCCCACAAAAAGAAAGAGGATCGTTGTTCTCACCCATGGAAGAATTGGCGGACCGCCATTCCCATCCTGGAAGAAACAAACATAAACAGAGAGAGGAGAGAGAAAATAGGCCCATAAGCACAAAATGAACAAGACAGAAGAAAATAGGACCATGTGATTGCACAAAGAATGAGAGAGATGTAAACACACAAACAAGTGCCAATAAGCCCCTAATTCATGGTGATGAGCTATATACACAAAATAGTACTAAAAACATTGTAATAACAAGGCTTGTACCAAAATTAGATGTCTACCAAAGTCATATACTATGTGAGTAATAAAAGCAATTTAATATTGCTACCATGCAAATTCTTTTGTAAAAGCCCCAAATATGGAAAAAGAAGAAAGTGGGCAAACTCAAGTTGAGTCAATAGTAAGGTCTTTGGTAAAGTTAGGGTCAAGGTAGTTGCCCAACTACTTTGGGAGTGCTAGTGAGTACAAAAGACATAAAACTTATTATAAAGGGGTTCTTCTTTTCTCTAAACCCTAGGAGAGGGCTGGCTGTAATTTTGTGTACAACATGTTCTTTTCAAGAAAATGGAAAATGAGTAAACTAAGAGACAAATTTATTGCTTTGTGGGTGTTTTATGCTCTTTGTTTGTGACATTTGCTTTGCTGTTCATAAATGGACAAATTATCAAATTCTTGTATTTTCTTAATTGTATGTAAACCTTGGATTCTACAAGCTTTGTATTGTAAATTCATGTGAATGAACTTTGTGCCAAATACATACAACCAAAATCAAAAGAAGACTTTGAGTTCCTAGGCAATCTTTTTGTTCTCATTACTTGCTGTCCATACTTCCATTTTCATGCTAGAGGAAGCATTCCAACCCTTTTTGTTCAAACCCTGAGTGATCCAGATGGTTCTTTGAGTTTATCCCATTGTGGGTTTCTCAGCCTTCTCTCCTTTCTTCCATTTTCCCTCAACTTTCTCCATTTTCTTTTCCCATTTTCTTTTCCTCTTGTACTTTCTGGTTAAAAGTACCAAAAACCCCAAAAATCCCTATCATACAAGCGAGCTGCCCCTTTCAAATGCAGAGGGAAATCACCTATCCCATGGTGATATTCCCATAGCTTTAGCACTTTATACTGCTGTCCATTGAGTGAGTCAATGAAATAATCGAAGAAACTGCAATGACATAAATTTGTGCTAAAACAACTGAAGAAAGAAGGAAAAACACTGCTCCACCAAGCCATTCCCAAGGGAAGAAGAAGAAAAGATCCAGGAAGGATAATAAAGTCTTTTAATCACCAAGTCATGCTTCCCCAAAACAGATTGACACAAAAAAATAATAAAGGGAAAGAAAATTTGGACAAATGTATCGAAATCCATGTTGAGGACGAGGATAGTCGATTGATCAAGGAGGAATTAATTAATGACAAGATGATGTGACTAATCAAGATTCCAATATGGGTGATTTAGTAACCTGTGCTTCAGACGCCACTCTTGAATGGTGATTTTGTCACAAGGGCATTGGAGAGGGAAAAAGAGAAGATCACCCATCCTCCAGCAGACATTGAAGCTTTACTGTCTGCCAAACTAGCAAAGAGATCAAATCCCAATACTCACTTCGCTTTTGATCAACAAAGTTTTACCAATCCCAGGTCTACCCTGAGATAGATAAACTTAGAGTTGGAAATTGGAATCACCAAATAATATTACGAAATAGACGAGCAGAATATCTCTTTTGATGAATTGGTCTACAGATCATAGGATAGAGAAAGCTTTTAAAAAGATTGATGAGAAAAAGATTGAAACTATTATCTTCATGGATTTCATCAGAGAAATTTCTTATGTCCCAGGTCTCTAACCCTGCTCCATTGGCAGTTTTTCCCAATGATACAATATGAAGATTCTCAGGCTAAGATCCAAGCAACGAGGTATGCAGCCTTTGCCAAGGCTTTGAAAGGCTATGCTTGGAAAATCGAAGATGAAGTCTTCTGATTGTTCAAAAGGGCTTGCGAGTATTTAAAAGAATAGTTAATTGCTCTCCGTGATGACTACAAAAGAGCAACTAATTGAAAATTTTGGAAAAATTCTATGGTTTAGGCTTGCTGATGATATAGACATGTCAGGTATCAATGATGTCAGGGAACAAATTGGGCTGTAGTTTAGTTCAATGACAAAGAGAGATACGTTGTAAGAATCTCTGGCAGCCTTGGATTCTAAAACGCTTTACAAAAGCCATAAAAACCATTGATAATTATCTAGTTGCTTTGTTGGATGGAAATGACATTTCTAGGGTGGAAGAGGATATTTTTAAGGAACTGGAGAAGGAACTGAAGCAATCGATATTAATTTCAATGCAGATAATATTAAATTCCAACAAAATCCAGCAGACCCTGGTTTATTTAGATAATCACAACATGCCTATACTCACCTACGTGGAAAGTTTGGTGCCTAAAATTAGTTAGTATGACAACATCAATATTGACTATATGAGAGGCAACTGACAAAATAAAAGATTATCGAAAGCTTGAGCATGAAAACAATGAAAGTCCAGATGGAAAGGGTGATGAGAAAGATGCCGTGGATGGGGAGCTTAACAACAAGGGTGCAAGCCACTCTTAACATGATGAAGCCAAAAAAACCTGACAAGTGTCTTTCAGTTTAGTTAGTTTTGTAACTATGAGTTCCAACTAATGGAACTGATTTTGAATCTGTATATGTTCGGTTGATACGAAGAAGTGCAGGCTGGTTTTCAGAATGTACTATGCTATGACTCAGTTGTTTCTTAGTTCTTTTGATATTGAGTTTATAAACTTTGTGTCAAAGACTGATCTTGTAATTATTTTTAGAATTCTGATAAAGACAATATGGAGGAAGCATTCTGTCATTCTGTCGTTTCTTGCACAGTAAGTTATGTTTAGTTATCTGGGAATAAGTCTTGATGATTCCTCTCTATAATAAGTAATCGTCATTTTATCAGGCTATGACTAAGTTGTTTGTCTGTTCTTTTGATATTGAGTTTATAAACTGGGTCAAAGACTGTGATCTTGTAACTATTTTTAGAATTATGATAAATAAAATATGGAGAAAGTATTATGTCATTTTGTCTTTTCTAGCACAATAAGTTATGTTTTGTCTTCTGGGAATAAGTCTTGACGATTGCTGTCTGTTTTTAAGTAATTAATCATCATTTTCTAATATTCCTGGTAATCCCACTTTTTCTTGTTTAAGTACCATGAAAGCATTCAGAAATACAAAACCTAAAATATCTATTATGTGAATAATGTATATGTTGTACATTTCAGCTATTATGTTCAAAAGTGATTTTCCTATATCAGTATAGCAAAATTTACTTTTCTACGTCTTTAAGCAAATAACCCTGGACGTACATACATAATAAAATTGAAGGGAAGCCTCTCATGAAAATAGAGGAGGGATGTTATCGTCCACAATGCCCTTGCTACTTTTGTATCTGGACAAAATTCAGGCATACCAAGGTCCATGGGTGATCCAGCCTTTAGCTGGGAGAGATGTTTGTATCTAGTCCTTTGTTCTTTAGAGTGGTTTTCTTCCTTGAGCCTCACTAGGCAATGCCAATTAGAGATTATTCTGCTTCCCCAGTTTATCAACATCGACATTGATGGAATCCCTCCCTTCAGATTATCTTTACATGTCCCTTCTTGTCTCCTCCTTGAAAAGGGGTGATTAATAAAGCAGCCACAAAAGACATATTGACAAGATATTGAGGTAACTTGGATCCCCCCCATGTTCTCTCAGCCCGTAGGTGTCCTTTGCCATGCATTTCTTGCAGATTGTTAATGGTACTATGATTCATCTTGACTATCTTCATAATCATTGGACTCATGGGTGCGAGACTCCTCTTGGTCAAATTTAGAGTATGCTTCCACCAATTGCAGATCGAGACTGACCACCATATTCCCTGAGGTGATAGGATTTCTTGCTTTTGTTTTCTCTAGGAGGTGGAGATAAGGAACAATTAATTTTCAGGCATCCTATCTACTATGATATCCAAGGGAGATTATTTGTTGTACAATGGTTTAGGGGAACCACTCATTAGCTTTTTCTGCTTTCCTGGCCAGAGGTGCTTGGCTCTTTACATTTGGGAAGTGATTTGTGTCACTTTTAGATATCAGGGTTTGCATGGATGTTTGAGAACTACTAGGTTAATCACCTCCTTTTTTCAACCTATTCCAGCTGTTTCAGCGTTGAGTTATTGTCCTTCATATGCTATAATTGCTCACACAAATGGTGACAGATTAGTGAAATTGCACCCCCCTCCGTGAGCAACTACCGAGGTATATCCATCCTCTTTTTCTCACTTTAGATGATGTAGGTCTATTGTTATTTGGAGTAGAGAGTTATCTACCCCTCTTCGTCCATGGTTTAGGTAGTATGGCTGGATGCATGTTAACAAAACTTCCTTCTACTTCTGGAGGTTCATAAACCATGGATGTTAGGAGAGTTTTGAGGATACATTCTTTCCACCCTCCCAAGATTGCCCAACCAAGCCAACTTAGTCCAGGCCATTCTGCTATGGATATAACTTGCATTGACTCATTTGTGGTTGTTGATGAGGATGCTGGTCCTTTTGCTTTGAACTTTGATGTAGAACAGGGCCAGCTGTTTCCTCCAGCCATGGTCTCTAACAGCTTCAACTTTGGCAATGAAACTTCTTGTTACATGGTTATTAACTTATTTGCAATATTTATAATATACGTCTTCTTGTGATTTTAGCTTTTAGCTTGTAGCCTCGTCTCGTTTATGTTGAAACTCATTTTTTATTTACTCTTGCTAGTATAACTGGCTTCAGTTTCAAACCTCGTTGACCTACTTTGGTCATTTGTAGACATTAATATAATTTATTTCTTCCAGAAGAATTCTGAATCACTGATAGCCACAGGCATATATTGTAGATCAGATATGTGCGAGGGGGAGTGGCAAGAAACGTTGCTGAGTGCATGTCAAAGCTTGGAGTTAAGCCCTTCATCATCAGTGTTGTTGGGAAAGACATGGCAGGCATGTTTCTATATTCATAACTTTATAATAATCTACGACTCTAGTTGAAATTTCTTACTGAGTATCACTGTATTGGCTTATTCAGGAAATTCATTGCTTGAACATTGGGAATCACTTGGTTTGTCTGTAGATGGTAAGTGTGAGGCTAAAGTTTTAGACCCTTCTTCCTTGGTAGCAAGATATTGTTTATGGTTCAGTTGTGTACATCCGTAATTACTGTGAATCATGAAAATTAAACACATGTTCTGGTTTGGTTTTTGCCATAAAGTTTCTTGGTTGCATCATGGATAGATTTTTAACAACAGTACATCTCAGGTGTTAAAGTATCAAACTTAAATAGTCTATGTTTTTGATATTCTGCTTTGTACCTTCAGGAATTTGCAGGTGTGATGACATGGCAACGCCTATTGTATCAAACATATTTGATAGCGAAGGAGAACTATCAGCTGCTGTTGCAGATGTTGAGGCAGTTGTAAGTTGGTATTTAGTAATTTACTATGTAATTTTAATCAAATAGGTTTCATTGTAATATGTAAACATTTTCTCTTAAGTGTTTTAAGAATATGGAAAAAAGACACTACTGCTGCAAAGTTCAGAATTAATGTCTTTGTGATCCTTCTGCAATGACAGGAGAAGGCCTTAACAGCAAAATGGATAAATCAGTTTAGCAGCTATATTGGATCCGCTCCCCTATTGATGGTTGATGCTAATTTACACCCTCTGACTCTTGAAGCAGCTTGCAGTTGTAAGTTTCCAAAATCTGAGGCTGTCATGTCTACATTCATATGGAAAACAAAGATCTAATGCATCAATCTTTCTTAATTTGCAGTGGCCAAGGAATCAAATACCCCAATCTGGTTTGAGCCTGTATCAGTTGCAAAATCTGTTAGAGCTAGAAGTATTTTAAAATATGTGAGTAGTCAAAAAATTATCATTATTTTTTCACTTGCAAGAAGCATCAAGTTATGTTAGACTCTACTTGTGAGATATGAATAATTTTGCTTTCAGTTGTGAACTGTGATCTTTTAATTTTGTGCAGATATTACTGTTTGTTTTGGTGCCTGCTGCACCTGTAAATCTTGGAGAAATTCTTTCCTATGCTGTACTTAATTTGTAAATTAATATTTATTGAATATCTGTGCAGATCACTTTTGTTTCACCTAATGAGGCTGAACTTATTGCTATGGTAGAGGGGATGTCTTCAGTAGATTTATTTCATTATCTTAAAACACTGGAGGATGATGGAAAGAGAATGGATATTGAAGCTGTGTATGAACTATTCAAACCAACTATCAGCGTGTTGCTAGAAGAGGGTGTCAAGTTTATTGCTTTGACACTGGGATCTTATGGTGTGCTTCTATGTTTCAAAGAAAGATCTAGTTTTCAGCGGATCCCTATCAGTTCTGAATGCAACCAGTTTACTGATTTTGAGATAATGGGTCTAAGAGATAGGAATGAACTGCTTCTGTCAAGCATTCAAAAGCCAATCCTCTCAAACAAGTTCTCTGCCAAATGTGAGGAGCCTGGGCATAAAGACATCCACCTTAATTGCTTATATTTTCCAGCATTGCCTGTATCGATTTCGAGCCTAACAGGTGCAGGAGATTGCTTTGTAGGAGGAGCTCTTGCAGCTCTTTGTGGTGGAACAGACATTGTAAGAAGTATGGCTTTTGGTGTAGCTGTTGCAAAGTGTGCTGTCAAATCTGAATTGAATGTACCTTCACATTTCTCTCCAAAGTCAGTTTTAGGTAACTATTTCTACAGAGTAATTACTCTCTTATATGGTGCTTAGATTATATACATGTTTTTAAGTATACAAATATGCATAGCTTGTTTGTTGATCCTTGAAAGTTTAAAACATTAGTTGGATGTTCCACAGTGTGTGTTTGTTCATGTATCATATCCTTGCAGCTGTTTAGAAAACATATTCTCCTTTAGCAAATTTAAGAAAGGGATTGTAAAACTGCACAAATTGAATGCACTGAATAACCTTTCTGTTTTGGAATTATCTGCATGCCAAGTGGTAATTCTGATAAACCTCACCGCAAAGTTCCATGTTTGTGATAACAGAATAAATTGTTACTAAGATGAATTTCTGAGTAACAACTGTGTGAGAAGAGTTTTGAACATCAACTTTTCATGGCACTCAAGTGGCCCATCGTTAGGATGAATAGATATGGTAGGAAGCGGACTAGAACTCCTTATATAGATAACTCTAGCTAGGTACATGATGCCATAAGGGCATAATCAAATACTAGTCGTTACAACCTGTGAAAATTAAATAGCTGTAAATTGCCAACAAGGTTTAAATTCCTATGTTGAGAGGGGTAGACCTAATCTAGTGAATAAAATTGGAAAAAATTAAAAATAATAGCCGTTACAACTCCTAAACAATATAATGAATAGCTTTAACACCCTAATTGCCATCAAGGTTCAATTTGCTATGTTGAGAGGTAGACCTAATCTTGCGACCAATCGGTCCCCACGCTTGATTTAAATCTAAACCATCATCTTTATTGAGGTTTCTGTCACATTTGTTCATCTCAACTGCTGCGTGTAATTTCTGCTTGAAGAAATGATCCTCTCCTACAATAACTTGAGTGCCCTCAATTTTTATGTGGTGCTTAGAGGAACAATAGTGTTCAGCCAAAGCCGATAGGTTAATCCTCTCATATTTTATGCCCTCCTTATGCTCTTGATCCTTGTGTTGATTGATCTCCCTGTCTCTTCAATATATAGAATATGTAATGCTCCCATTTTCACATCATGAATAAACATGTCTTGAAGACCTTTAATCTATTTCTCCATAGACTAAATGAGCCATTTTTTGAGAAATGTTATTTTATTAGTTATTTATTAATTGTCGAAATAGTGATTTTTATCATAAGACAATTATTAATTAATTAATAGAATATTTAAAAAATGGTTTTTACCACTAAAGTGCTTAAATGAATTAAATATTAATTTATTTACCTTAAAGTAATTTTAATTACTATTTTAATTAAGGCCAATAATTAATATATTATTCAAAAAGAAGATGTCATGGGAGCTAAAGTAAAGATAAGGAAATGTGTTTTATCTTCCCAAAGTGGTTCAGCGTCTTTGGAAAGTTATAAATACATGTCGAAGGCTACAATGGATGATATGCCGAATTTTGATAAATTGTTCTTCATACTTGAAATTGGGATACATGCCTAATAGAGGTTTGCTACCTTTGATGTCGATCAATCTAAAAAGGTGTCTTTTGACACCACTTTTTGTTAAGGAGATCTTGTTCTTGCCTAGAAGTGGGGCAATTTGCTTTGGCGAGTTCGTGTGGTTTTTTGTAAAAGTTTCGTGGTTATTTTTTTACATATTAACCTTGCTAAATATTTATACTATTTTTGCAAGTGGAGCGAACCACCTTGGAAGCTTGGATCTAGGGTTTGGAGGCTTCTTTTGGTCTATTTATTGCAAATTAATTATTCTAATTTTATTTGCTAATTTTCTACGTGTTGGTGTGAGAAATTGGAGGTGTTCGTGAAAGGTTTGAAGTAGAAAATTAAATAATAATTTTCAGAATTATTATTTAATTATTTTGACAAGAAATTAGGGTTTTTAGAATTTCGGAGCAACTTTTGGTGACCTTCTCATGGAAGGAAAATTTTGAAATTATTTTTAATTGATAGTCATTATTTTTATGATCAGTTTGAGCTCTTGTTTGCATCATAATTCCAAATATTGAGGGAGTTATGAATTTTTGAAGTTTTCAGCGGTTCATAGGAAATATATATTTGTCGAGGGCAGATTTTTGGCAAAGGTTTGAAGCGGAAAAAATATTCAGAACAACTATATTTTTGGAATTAAATCAGATTTTTCAGTCATCAAAAAGTGCAATCTGAGCTTCAAAAATTGTGCAAAAAGGTACTTGTTTTGTACAATTTAATTTCTGATTATTTTCTACCAATTTTTAGGTATTTTGAAATAAGTTATTGTCTGGAATTCATCCATAAAACCCTACCATTTTTGTGTCTAGGGTTTTTAGGGTTTAACAAGGGTTTTAAATGCTTATTTTGCAAAGTAGGGTTTGTTGATTACATTTTCAGAATTTTGGGATTTAGGGGAAAACCTTTTTGCATGAAATAGTCTCATTTGGAGACATTACAGTGATATCAGAGCACCGATCTTGTCTAGCTTGTGAGGGTTTCTGTTTGCAGATTTGGATGCATAGTTTATGAATCATGGAGTTAATAAGTGAAGAATTCGGAACAAAGCTTCACAGATTGAAAAAAAATTTAAGCATCCACATCATTTAAAAAATGTTTGCTCAATATTTTGGAGGAAGCAACAAACTGTTTGTCCATGATAGGACAATCAAATTTTAAGTCTATATTTTGGGCAATGAATCCTTTGGTGGTTTATTTGGCTAGACCCAGGGTTTTGAGACATTCAGATTCGGATGTACGACTTGTAGCTATCATTTTTATTAGTGAAATTACAAGGATAATAGCTCCGAAATAGCCATACAGTGACAACATCATGAAAAAAATATTTCAGTTGATGGTGGAAAGTTTTGAAGGTTTTAGTGACATCACAAGTTCTTTTAATAAGATCACTATTTTGGAAAATATGGCAAAGGTCAGATCTTGTGTGATAATGTTAGATAATGAGTGTGAACTTATTGTTAAGATGTTTCAACATTTTTTTGCAATTGCTTATAAGAATCCTACCAAAACTGTTGTAGCTTCTATGTAGAAAATCTTGACCGTGACATTCAATGAGAGTGCTGATCTTTCCAATCCATTATTATATATCTCGTTGACAGGCTTGGGGCTAGAAAATGAATTTTTTTCAATTGCACACATGATGTTTGAAAATGTTGCAATTGATTGTGAGGAAAAATTGAGGCTTTATTTGATAGTGGAGCATGTAGAGGAAGAAAAGATTGAATTACATAGAGAGTTGGAAGGAAAGAATGAAGGGACAACCCTTCATGAGGGTTCCTATGAGGGAGCCAAAGAAACAAAAAAAAATCAGATTTGAAGGAGGAAGATGAGCTACAAAAATATGACACTTTGGGGCAGCCTAGAGTGGAAGATTGTGAGAATCAACAATATGAGTTTTTGGAGCAGCAAAGAGGGCTGTAAATGATGGATGAAAATGAGGAGATGTTAAGTGTTTTGGAGCAGCCAAGTACTTGGTATTCAAAAATATGATTTTGAAGAAGTCAAAGAAACCGAGATATTCATAGAAATGTATGAGTTGAATAATGATTTTTGTTTGGAATCTAATAATTGTTCAAATTTGTTGCATGGCTCTAGATTTGATGAAAGAATTTGGAAGTAACAATTCCTAATCACAAATAAGAAGGGAGTGCAAGCCTTGACAAGGTTGGGTGGCACAATGGGGCTTTTTGATAGATCAATGCACAATGAGATGAGGGAATGCTTAAAGGAAAAAAACACTATGATGGACTTGCATACGATCAAAATGGATATTGGAAAATATCAAGATTCCAACTTATTGTGGAATGTAAAAGGCAATCCATTGTGGGAAATGGATAGGAAGGAATGATCAAGACACAAAAAAGGATTCTAAAATTTGACAAGTGTATCAAAGAGGTGTTATTTAACTCCAATGATTTCCCTAAATTGCTTGTTTCATGTGTAGGTTTTTTTGGAAGATCTCTGGCAATGAGCAGTGCAAGGAGTAGGTTGGTTCCCATACATGGGCGACCAATTGGAGGAGTTGAAGATGAAAACATGGATGAAGACTATACTAGAGTGGGCAAAGGCCCAAATCATGAGCAACCTTGGACAAAATGAATTGGTGAAGGAAAATTTGTTTCCTATTTTCCCAAAAAAATCAAAAGTTGTTGAAATGTATGAAAATTTTATTCCCAAAAATTCTAAGTTGAACAACTTATGGCAGCCACCTATCATGCATAATAAATTTGATTTTGGGAGCATTCTAACATTGGTGACAAGGAAAATGTTGTTAGGTGTAATTATTTTTTGGTACAATAAAAAAACTCAGTTTCTACGTCACTATTATAGCCCTTTCACACAGGTAATAGGTCTGATTTTGTTATGTACTTTCAGCTGTCCATAAATTTTGGAAATATTGGTAACTGGGGTCACGATTTGCATAGAAAAAAGGAGAAGTGCAAGGACACGGAACAACAGTACATATGGATTTAGCTTAAGCATCCCTTTGATGTCTATTTGGTCACACATGGCAGCCATGATGAAAGGAAAAAATCTGATCCTTGTGGCACTTTCCAACACTTGGTAAGAAGAATAAAGGTATGTACAACTTCTGAAATTTATCACTTAGAAAAATCAATTTTGCAAAAGCAAATTCAACCTTTAGAGGAGAAAATTTTGAGTTTTATGATGCATTCCGGCTCTTGGGATATGAGAGATATATGTACAATCAATTCTACATTTGCCCACATGGAAAATCAGAGGTTTATTTGCATATACAACCATGTCAACATGAAGGAAAAAATGTTTTATTTCGTACAAAACAATTTGCACAAGATTCGAGAAATGTAATATTGTTGGCATCATGTGAAGGTGACATAAGAAACCTTTTCACTAGGAAGGTATAGCCTTCTTGTGGGAATGTTGAAGAGCTTTTGGGAAGTATGAAGAGAATCATATACATGTTCAAGGTAAGGAACATGGGGTAGCCTCTTGTTGGGTGCAAATTTCACGCTTGGGATGTCCATACATGGTGGCGAATGTGTCTTGAAGGACTTTTCTCATAGACAATACAGTTTTGATTTTTCTTTGCATATTTTGTGGGACATGGATCAACACATGAGAAAGTTTTGCATACATGGCAACAAGGTGGTTTGGTTCACTTGTGATTTGCATAACCACTTTAGGTCATATTTTAGCCATTTGGGAGGTATAAGGAGTTCGTTTACCTTTCACTCAATATTGAGAGGGGTGGAAAATGGGTAGCCTTTTGAGCCTTGGGAAGGCCATGAGGATCCTATTGATGATTGGGGGGAGCCCCCAAGGTACAGGAACAACAGTATGAAGAAGCTATTTGAGGATTTCCTCTATTGGAAAACATGTAAATGGGGACATTGTTTGATAAGGTGTGTTGGGACACCTACTTGGATTTTGCAATTGTTTGAGGACAAACAATTTTGGGTGGAGAGGACTGTAATGTCCTCATTTTCACATCATGAATAAACAGGTCTTGAAGACATTTAGTTTATTTTTTCATAGATTAAAGGAGCCCTTTGAAAAATGTTATTTTATTACTTATTTATTAATTGTCGAAATAATGATTTTTATCATAAGGTAATTATTAATTAATTAATAGAATATTTAAACAGTGGTTTTTACTACTAAAGTGATTAAATGAATTAAATATTAATTTATTTACCTTAAAGTAATTTTAATTAAGGCCAATAATTAATATATTAATAAAAAAGATGTCGGCATGGGAGTTAAAATAAAGATAATGAAATGTGTTTATCTTCCCAAAGTGGTTCACCCTCTTTGGAAAGTTATAAATACATGACGAAGGCGACAATGGAGGATATGCCGAATTTTGATAAATTGTTTTTCATGCTTGAAGAAAACTATTGGGATGCATGTCCAATAGAGTTTCGCTACCTTTGATGTCGATCAATCTAAAAAGGTGTTTTTTGACACCACCTTTTTCTAAAGAGATTTTGTTTTTACTTAGAAGTAGGGTGATTTGTTTTGGCGAGTTCGTGTGAATTTTTGTGAAGGTTTCGTGGTTCTTGTCTTGCATATTAATCTTGCTAAATATTTATACTATTTTTGCAAGTGGAGCAAACCACCTTGGAAGCTTGGATCTAGGGTTTGGATGTTTTTTTTGGTCTATTTATTGCAAATTAAATATTTTAATTTTATTTGTTAATTTTTTGCGTGTTGGTGTGAAGAATTGGAGGTGTTCGTGAAGGTTTTGAAGTAGAAAATTAAATAATAATTTTCAAAATTATTATTTAATTATTTTGACAGAAAATTAGGGTTTTCAGAATTTTAAAATTATTATTTAATTATTTTGACAGAAAATTAGGGTTTTCAGAATTTTAGAGCAACTTTTGGTGCCTTTCTCATAGAAAGAAAATTTTGAAATTATTTTTAATTGATAGCCATTATTTTTATAATCAGTTTGAGCTCTTGTTTGCATCATAATTCCAAATATTGAGGGAGTTATGAATTTTTGAAGTTTTCAGTTGTTTGTAGAAAATAAATATTTGTTGAGGGTAGATTTTTGGCAAGAGTCTGAAGCAGAAAAAATATTTAGAACAACTATATTTTTGGAATTAAATCAGAGTTTTTAGCCATCAAAAAGTGGCGTTTGAGCTTCAGAAATTGGGCAAAAAAGTACTTGTTTTGTACAATTTAATTTTTGATTATTTTCTACCAATTTTCAGTTATTTTAGAATAAGTTATTGGCTGAAATTCATCTATAAAACCCTACCATTTTGGTGTCTAGGGTTTATAGGGCCTAACAAGAGTTTTAAAAGCTTATTTTGTAAATTAAGGTTTGCTGATTGCATTTTCAGAATGTTGGGATTTAGGGGAAAACCGTTTTTGCATGAAATCGTCTCATTTGGGGACATTACAGAATGCCACAAGAACATTTGATGCACTATATCCCACTTTTAACCTCAGTTTCAACTTGTTTCTGGCCGACCTCATCATTTTCCTTATTTTGTTGAGGGGTATGAAGATCGATTTAATATTATTTTTCTCTAGAATCCTAGATATCTTGTTGGAGATTCCTTCATTATATGGAAGGAAAGCATGTGCACCCCTGGATGTTTTTGTTTCCCTTAAACATTGTTCCTGGTTTCCCTTTGCTAGTCTGAAAGCCTTGGAGATTTGCTTGCCCCTTAAAGCCCTTTTTCTTGAAAACTACTCTGAAATACTCAAGTTCTTGTTCCAAGTGCTCCTCATTAGATATCCTAAAGGCTCTAGTGGCTAGGGATCTTAGAACCCTTGCTTTTTGAGCTTGGTGGTGGTGAGAGTTGCATATAAATAGAGGTCTCTATGAATGCTTTTTTTGTACATCTATCATACCAAAGAGCTCACTTTAACTTGAAAGAACATCTAAAAATGGCATTTTGCCATCACATTCCACCTCCTTAGTGAACTTGATGCTCTCAAAAAGTCCATTAATATGCACATGGAACCATAGAAGCAAAACTCATCAAAAAATCGTGGTTAATCGCAATTAATCTCCACTCGTTGCCAAAAGTGATTTTTTGCTTTCAAAATTTGCGGATTATTAGCAGTCAACCTAGTGTTAGCAGAAAATTGTTGAAAATCATTGAAAACCTTGAAAAAAATGGCCAAAAAAACCTCGATTTAAACCCATACAAATCGCGATTTAAACTGTCATTCCCTTTTTCTGGTTATATATACCAAACACAATTTTTTTGGTTCATTTTTACTTCACAAATTTTCACTATCGAAGAGAAGATTTTCGAAAAATAGATTGAAGAATAAGAACTTCGAAATTTTCAATGAGGGGTCTGAGATTTTTAGCAAAAAATCTAAGATTTTCACTTCCCATTGGAGAAAACCAGGTAAGAGCTTTTTTTAATATATTGAATTTGTTCAAATATAATAAAAATATACCTATTCCTTGACCCTAACCCAAATCCTAACAATTAGGGTTAGGGTTATGATTAGGTTTTTTAATAAAAATATTAAAATTAAACTTAATCGTAAGTGGTTTAGGGTTAGGGTTTTTTAAATATTTAATATGTTCAAATTTAATAATTTTTTTTAAAAACATACTTGTTCCCTGACCCTAATCTTAGGTAGGTTAGGGTTTTTTAAATATTAAAAAATAAATCTAACCCTTAAGAGTTTTTTTAAATATTAAAAATTAAACCTAACCTTAACCCTAACGCTAACCTAACTTAGGGTTAGGGTTATGAATTTTTTTAATATTTAATATGTTCAAATTTAATAAAAACTTTTAAAAATATAACCTCTTACCTAATTCTAACTCTATTTCAGTTAGGGTTAGAAGTATATTTTTTTTAATATTAAATGTCATTTAATATAAATTTTAAAAAATGTAGACAATTTTTTGCAATGAATTTTAAATTTTTTAATGCAAAATAATAAATATTTCTATATTATTTTATTGTGTATATATTAAGTACTAACAGTTGCAAAAATGCAAAACACTATCTAAAAAAACAAAAAATAAACAAAGCATCTTTAAAACACTTTCTATTCTTCTCTTTTTTTCTTTTGGGATCTATCATTCAGATGTAAATTTGGCACAGGGTGGGCCACAATGTTAGACAGACGTTGTGCTTGCGAGCTTTGAACTGTCTTTGTGAGTAGGGATTCCATTAGATAGATCCGAGACCTTTCATGCGTCATTTCTCAGTGCCACTTTACTCTCACGTACATCTCTCTTCCACGTACTATCATTCTTCCACGTTCCTTCAGGGATATAAGAAGGTGAGGTATATAGGAAAGTTTGGTATATCGAAAGAATTGTTTTTCTATACCATTACTCTTCCATGTATCTAAGGGTATATAGGAAGGTGCATAGTATATTGAACAATTGGGCTATAGGAGATTAAGGTATATTGAAAGGTGGGAGTGATAAGAATTTTTTCTAGAAGTGAAGCGAAAACTAAACACTTTCAAAATATTTTAGCACCTAAACATAATTTATTATGCATATTACAGGTTTGATCATCGTGCCACATAAAAAAGATTTTGCATGGAACTATGGCACGTCAGTTGATAGGAACACAAACAAGGTCAAATGCAACTTTTGTTGACATATATGCAATAGAGACACCGACCTCTTCAAGTGGCATTTGATGAGACGAGGGCATGAAGTTACACCTTGCACTAATGCATGCCCTATAGATGTCACCAATCATGCTATAGTAGCATTCTAGATATATTCAGAGTTGAAGGCCAAGAGGACAAGAACAATTACAAAAGTGGGATCTTATTGTTTAGATACAGCGAGTGATTAATTTGATGACACACTAGGGCCATCAACAAAACATGAAAAGAAAAATGAGAGGTCTCAAATGACCTTTGGATCAGTATCTTGTGGGCCAAACACAGGCGGGGGAACATTCATGCCTTCTTTAGTCCTCACACTACTCTTGGAGTGGTTAAACTACACTATCGAGTATAGGTTGAAAAACAATTGTACTCGAGCAAACAAAGAAGACCATCTCTAATTTTTGGTACTCTTCTAGCTTGCCGTTTAATGTGGCTAGATCTCCATATTGACAAAATATGGTTGATGCAATTGCAATTGCAGGTCTTGGGTTCATAGCTCTATCATAGGAGGCTTTGCGGACAAATTTGTTGAAGGATGCTGTACAAGATGTGAGCGATGTTCTTGTAAAACATCGCAAGGAATGGGCACAATCGGGATGCACTATGATGTTGATGGATGGACAGATAGAAAGAATTTCACACTATCAACTTATGTCATGTGACATTGACAGAGTGTTTTTTAAGAGTGTTGATGCATCGGATTTGATAAAATTGAGTGAGATACTATTTCATTTATTTGATGAGGTTGTGATTGCGATGGGGCTACAAAATGTAGTCCAATTTATTACTGATAATGTTGCTGCTTGCATGACCGTTGAGAGGCTTCTTATGGATAAATATGCAACTATGTTTTGGACTCCATGTGTGACACATTGTCTTGATTTGATCTTAGATAATATAGACAAAATTTCATGGATGAAAGAGGTTTTGCAAAAGGCCCGCGCAATCACGGAGTTTATAAACAATCACACAAGGGTTTTTAATATGATGTGCACATTCACAAATGGCAAGGAACTTTTTCGGCTAAAGGTGACAAGGTTTTCAACCCACTTTCTTGTCTTGCAGACTCTTTCCCAACAACAAATGAATTTGAGATGAATGTTTGTTTCAATTGAGTCGATAGAATCTTGTTTTGTGAAACAGATGAATGGAAGAATGGTGAATGACTATGTTTTTTTATCGTCTTTTTGGGAGGAGATAGAGTGAATTGTGTTATTCTTTTGAACCTTTTGTTTGAGTTTTGAGACTTGTTGATGGGGATAAATCCTCCATGGGTTATCTGTATGAGGCAATGGTAAGGGCCAAAGAAGCTATTAGAGGTAGATTGGAGAATAACGAGGTCAAGTACATATCATTATGAGAAATAGTTGATAACAGATGGAATTGACAAATGCATTTTTTTCTTCATGTAGTTCGATACTTCTTGAATTCAACATTGTTCTATAACACCTCATTTCGAGATGATGCAGAGGTCTCAAAGGGCCTATCTAAGTGCATTGAGAGAATGTTCTTATTCAGCAGGACTTTGAAGAAGCTATGGGAGAGTAACCAATGTACAAACATGTAAGGGTTTTTTCCTCTCGTAAGGCAACCATCATAAGAAGGAAGGCCTTCCAACCAGGGAGACAATTTTTCTACATATGTACGTTAAAATGTAAAATTAAAACTCAACTGTGCATGTTACAATGTTGACAAAATCTATTTTTATAGCACAATGGTGGAATTTTTTTGGCAAAGAAACCAAACATCTTCGAAGGATAGCAATGTGCGTTTTGAACCAACCATGCAGTTGATTCGTCTGCGAGCGTAATTGGAGTGTGTTTGAGTATATATATTAAAAAAAGACAATCGACTCACTCAAGAACGGATGAACAATTTGACATTTGTTCACAACAATTTTTTCCTGAAGATGAAGAAAACTCAAAGTTGATAATGTTGCATTTATAATTTTCAATTCATATGAAACGTTGATTTATATTCTTATAAAGTATTATTCGCTAAAGTTACTAACATATGTTTTCTCTTTGATAATGTTAGGTACTATCGAGGAAGATCATCCGATTGACCTTGATGAGATCAATCTGGATTCTGAATGACTCAAAAATAATGAAGAGACTCTTTTTAAGGATTTTGACTTTGACGTCATGGAGGATGTTGGGTTCGATGTCGAGGTTGTCTCTTAAAAAGGAGAGGCTTGAACCTTGGAGAGATGTTGAAGTCTAGACTTGTTGATCCATAGTTTACCTATTGCCATCGACTTCTTCCCCTTTGTTTCTTTGTAAATGACAATAGTATGCATTTTGAAATGCAAATGTAATGAAATTTGAATAATATGAAAAGTAATGAAGGAAAACAATTGATTGATTTTGATGGTGTACAATTTCATTTATCTTCTTCTCATTATCTGTATCTATTCTTTATGCAATTGAAATGCCTAATATGTTTCTCTATGCAATGTAAATGCATTTAAATTTAAAAAAAAAAAACAAAAATTTCTTTTTTTTTTCCACATTTTTTCAAGGGTTCAATTTTTTTTTTTTTTTTGTGATTAATCTCGATTTTTTGAAAAACACTTACATACGTTTTTTTTCCCCCAAATGATTTATGCTACTATGCATGGAACTCCTCTAATTTGTCCAAGCCATGTTGCCAAATAACATTCGTGTCATCTACGTATCTTTTCCACCATCGTGGAGAGGAAAGGAAAGGAGCCATTTCTTCAAATTTTCCATGAATAGGTTAGTTGCTATCATTCCAAAACTTTAAACTCTTCACATATAGATTGTGACATATAGTAGCATTGAAAACTGTATGTCGTGGTTGTTGACCCTATTTCTTCATCATCAAGCCATCTTGTCAATTGTTTGTTGGGCCTTGCCATGTCTCCCTTTTTGAACTCATTTTTGATGGAGCATCACGAAGAAATCGAAGTATTGGTGGGAAGGGCTGGGGGTTATTAACACGTTGAAAAGAAAAGGCTCTTCTTTGTTAGTTCTGCAGTTAATTTTGATGATTGAATAAAATGTATCCAAGGCCAATGTTAGTGATTTTTGGTATTAAATTCACCTTGAGAATTGCTATAATGGCTTTTGGTAGAGGGTGATTCTAGAGTAGTTGTTAGCTTATTGACAAATAATTTCGCCTTATTTAGCAATTGCTAGCATTAGAGGTAAAGCGCCTTTGTTCTAATTTTTTGGTGGCCAAATGTTTAACATAACAAGGAAGAGAGTAACATGGTGGGCTTCTCAACATCAAATACACAACAAATCTTTTCAATTCAAGCAATCCTTTTGCCCGAACTTATAGGAAAAGGAGCTCCAATTAATTCCTACAATCTCGGAGCTATTATGTTTGGTTATTAAGACAAGATCAACTTATTTGTGAACCCCTGTTTTTGGTTGATGCAAGATTGTTCGTGGACAGATGCTTCTGCATCAGAGATCAAGATGTTTGTGTTGCCAGGTTATCTTCGCTAGATGACGCTTTCTATCCACCTATCAAATCACTACTAATACCTATGTGCGATTACGATATCATTGTATTTGTGCATGTCTACCAATCTAGTATTGAAATCATGTAATTAAGGAATAATTTAGTTTGTAAATAATCCTTGATAATTGAGTTTTAACTGGCAGCATAGTGAGGGTGCTATAGCTTCATAAGCATACGTATGAAGGCATCAAATATAGACATGTGTGAGCACACTGTGATTGGGTGTTTTCTGAAATAAAGAAGTCATCATTTTATAACCTTTCTAGTGAATGCCATTGGCCATCATTATTTATAACAAATTCATCATTGCCTACTTCAAAGTTCCCCTCCATCAAACCAACACCCTTATTAAGTCGTCTGCTACTTATTGGTTGTCCTACAAACATCTAAACCTGTCAGAATTCAAGAGAGTGCAAACTACACGATTCCTTCAATAGCAGTGTTGGGTCTACAGTAAGTAGCTGCCTAAGTAGTTTTATCAGTAACTAGATGTATCAATACGTTGGAATCTCCAACAATAAGCAGCAACTTGAATTTTTTATTGCTAACCTAATGCTATGGAACATGCTATCTGCTTCAGTAAGATTGTTAGTTGGCAGAAAACTAGAGAAAAGTCCTACAATCCTTGAAGAGTTCCCCAGAACCATTGTTTCCTTGGGTTTCCTATTGAAGTCTTATCATAGTTAAATTTGATATAAAGTCCCCATAGAGGAACCCATCTATCTTGGACTTATTGAATTTGCAGGTCCCTAGTCCTTCAAAGTGACCTTTCATTACTAGCGAGAAGTTCTTCCTGTACATTTTTTTGTAAGGGTAAATGATCTCGTTAATTATTGCAGAGCAACCCTGCCTCTCACAATACAATATTCCTTATAAGGAACTTTATTGTCTTTATTTAAGGTTGTTATGGAAAGATATGCTTAATGTACCAGAAGAGTCTCGAAGGCGAGGATATTAATCTAAGATTCTAAACATAACAACTGACATCAGGAAGTTTTGATACACTGACAATCGAGACACATGGTACCTCCAATTATCTATGCATTGTAACTATTTGATGTCATCTCTATATCTGTGGTTTGAGTTATAAATTTGAATTTGTACGGTGCTTTCCTTCGTTTTTTAATATTCTGATAAAATGTTCTCTATGTGCTTAATTGTGTTTGCATATTGAATATAATATATTTTGTATAGTCAATGTTTTGAGAGTCCTTTTTGCGTTTCTTCCAAGTATTCTTAGTCAGGCTTAGTTCACAAGATCTTTGCTAAAAAATGGGGAACAAGGAGAGAAATTTGGAGTTTCAATGTCAATATTTTTTTGTCATTTATGAGTTAAGACAGCTCATCTTGGATGCAGATGATGCAAAGACAGCAGTCTCCCTAGCAAGAGTAATTGATTCTCTTGTGAAATGAGAGGTACAATTCACTGATTTAGTCTTGGAGTTATCTATGATCCTATAATGTTTGATACATGCCGATTTAAATGAATTACAGCTACAGATAAATAACAGATTGTGTAAGGTCTCCGATTGGTTTGATTAAGTCATAGTGTGAAAATGCGAAATTTCAAATTCAAGTGTGTTTTTTGTCTGTCTGATGAGGTTGATTGGCGTGGTTCTGAGGATCAATTGTTATTTATCTTCTCAGGGACGTCTATGAGAGATAAAATATCTGGACAGTTTACAAGGAGAATGCCTCAATGATAAATTGGTCCTATTAATTTTTAATGAGAAACATAAATGGACATACATGATGACTCGCAAGTGGACATGGTAAGGGGAAGTTTGTAATGACCGAGGACTAGATGTGGTGATCCGTAAAAGGCACTGGAATAAAATTTAAAAATGGTCATTTTTGCAGATTAGGAAGCTTGTGAAAGGATATCAGATGGAATTAACAAGTAATTCTATATTGTAATTTGTACCATGTCTGTTTTCCTGTATAGAAGGAATACATTTCTTAACAGGAACGTTTTGCCCTTATACAAATATTTCTCATTTCATTAAATTATAAATCTTGCAACGAGAGTTTTAAATTAGATTGTGAGAACCCTGTGGAAGCATGGGCCATTTTACTTCCATCTTGTATGGAATTTTCTCTCCACTTCTCCATTTGGCTAGGCTTAATTCTATGATCTAGCATATCATGTAGATTTTTCAGGCCACTGGATGTGCCTTTGTATTTATTGCAAATGTTTTGATACTTATAGTTTGAGATTTTGTATATAATGACAACTTTTCTTATCGGCTTAATATGTCATGACTTCATCTTCATCTTTAAAGACATGTTTTACTGAAATTCATGGTAACAATAACAGTCAAAACAACATAATAATTACATTTTTCAATTTTTGTTAATTGCCCTTCCTAAATACCTCGATAGAATAAAACCAATTACGAGCAGGCCTTGAGAACAAATCAAATAACTACTATACCAGACCATAAAATTAAGAGGCCAGCAAGCAGGTCTTAAGAGCAAAGCAAATAACTAGTAAAACAGACCATAAAATTCAGAGAACAGTGTAGCAAGCGCTCAGACCTAGACTAGCAGAGCAAAGATATATCAGCTTATCGTTCTGACAATGCTCGATTATTGAACAGTGTTGCTCTCTTACTTGTTTTTTCCTTGTCTGTATTCTTGCTGGCAGTACAACATTTAAATCTGGTTTTCTTGTGGCTTCTTCCCACCTTGACCAAGTTTAAAGCATTCATTTCCTATATGATTCTTGATACGACAAGGAATGAGGCCCGACCTCAAAATTGACTGGCACCATAAGGTCATGCATTTGGGATCAGTGCTAGTTAAAAGCCTGATTGAAGTATGATGCTGACCTATCATCTATTATTTCTCTCTATTCTTTTGAGTGTGAATGAAGTTCTATGTCTCATTTTTCTGATTGAGGGTGTTTGGTTCGTTGGCAAGACAAGAAAGCTTTAAATGGTTCATTTTAGTTTAAACAAAGAGAGAATGGCAAGACAAGTTACAAGCATAACGATAAGGTTGGGCATTGATCTAAAACACTGCCTTTATCTTACAGGACCTTGAGCTTAGATCGATTGGCATGGCTTGATTTACTACAAGCTTTGTTAAAGGGTCAAAACTTAAAAGAGGGACGAAATCTAACAGTATGCAGGGTTAAGTTTAAAGTTCCCCTGTGCCCCTTAGGGGTTCTCTTATGCCCATGATTTGTGTTAACTAGGTGGTGATCTAAAATATTGCCTTACCTTACCTACTACTAACCTTGTTTTCGGTTGACCCTTTTTATCAACCTTGAAAAATCAATTCACACGAGATAAATCTTTTAGTAAAATAAGTGATTATTCTAACAAAATCAATCTAAATATCCTTGTACTTCAAGCAACTACATTTTTTTTTAATGGCATCAATAGATTGATGAATTGGCTCGTTGCACATAACCACATCCATTATTAAACTGAATTTGCATTGTTACCAACACTCTTTCTATTTTCAAAAAATGTTTATTTCCCTAACAAGGTTGCAAAGTATGGAAAGTTTTGACAATGTCTACGAGCATACATGATCTCATTAGGCTAACTGCAATTTGTTTTTGTTGTTGTCAACGTAAATTTTGAATGAAGTTCATTAGCACGAGCAGCAGTAAGACAGGTTTGCAGGAAGAACATTTTATCAAGGAAAAGGGTCATGTTATGGTTTGAACTAAAACAAACAAACGAAACAAAAAACAAAAAGACTAAGGATGTTATGGTTTGATGTCGCTCCCCAAAATGAAGGATGAGAATAACTACCATTTCATGAGCAGTCTTGGCAATTATTGTTACGACGGGAAGTGGGGGTTGAAGTGGCAATCAACATCCATATAGTGCAATAAGCAATAGTATGAAGATCCCGATCCATATACCTATGTATGAGGTACAAGAGGTATTGATCAACACATCAATAGATATGCTTATATACCTATGTATGAGGTACAAGAGGTATTGATCAACAGATCAATAGATATGCTTATTAATACAAATAAAAATGTGTTCTTGGATTTGAGTTTCAATCCTTGACCCTTGAATGCATCAATGTGCTCATGTACTCATAGACTTATTGAATTCAAATTAAGATCTTATTGGGGTACATGTTGACAATCAAAAGGCAACAAGTTGACAAACAAGACAAAAAATCAAACAAAACATGAACATAGGTCAAGGAACCCATAAACATAGACAAGCAGGATCAAACTAGTTTGATCTTGGTCAAGGAGACCAAGGAACCCTAAAATGGTGTTTTCGAACTTTCGAGAACATTAGGGGTTGTATTGGGGCAAACAAATAATTGATTAGTAGGTTTTCAAGCATTTCAAAGTGAAGGGTTGTACTATCATTAACCCAAAGTGAACAAAAAGTAAAGTTATAAGGACAACACATGGCAAGGGAGGGTAATACGAGGCCTAACACAAGGAAAGTACACCAATAAGAGCCCAATTTGAACCAATGATCCATATGTATGCAAACACAATAACTCTGTTAGGAAAAATATCCCAAAACAATGCAAGAAAATAATTGTGGAATAAACAAGCCATTAAAACAATGAACAAGAATAACCAGATAACATAAGAGTTTACGTGGAAACCTCTGCAAATGCAACAAGGGAAAAACCATGGGGCAATGACAACTTTCATACTTCAATTACTTCAAAAAAGAACTCTACAAACAACTTCCTCCAACAACTCCTTTCCAGTGCTTACAAACAAGGCACTCAGGTGAGCCAAGCTTACAAAGCATCTAGGCTCCAACCTCCAAGCTGCAACAAACAACTCCATCCCAATGCTTACAACCAAAGCATTTAATGTTTACAACCAAAGCATCCAATGGAGTGAAGCTTACAAAGCCTCCAGAGTCGAACCTCCATACTTACAAGGATAACCATACTTACTACAAAGCATACAATGCATTTAGGTGAGCCAAGATTACATAGCCTCCAGGCTCTAGCCTCTAAGCATGCATACAATGCTTACATACAAAACATCTAGGTGAGCCAAACAACATAGCCCTCCAGGATCTACCTTCCAAGCATGCAAGCCCAACCTTGCAAGGATCCAAGAGTGATCCAAGTAAGGATGAACAAATACCAAGGACGATTCATGCATTTATAGCATTATAATAGAGAGAGAAAGAGGGAGAGAGAATCAATAAGGTGGCCCAACAAATTCACCACACTCCATGGATGAACAATGATAAATAATGAAATGTTTGTCTTCATACACAAAGAGTCAACAAAGTAGGTCCACTACATTATACAAGATCATAGCCACCCCGTGTGACTCCAAATATTGTGCTCCACTTAACATGTGAGGCCAATCAACAACAATGGTTAACTTGTCTTCTTCTTCCCATGTACACACACAAGCCAAAAGGTGTTGTAATCATCTTTTGACTTTAACCAGACATGAGAAATCACGGAGACACCAAGAAATGCATCCCATTACCAACCTTTGTTATTCATGCCACAAGACAAACCTCATGTGACTACCAAAGACAAAATCCATGTGCTTTGGTGGAGTGCTACACCCCACTCCCATCACATCAACCTGATCACACTTGAATGACCCTCTATAGACTATTCCACATCACCAACCGGCCATATCATTAGCATGCCACATCACCTGCTACATCACCTGCATACCACATCACCTACATCCCCTACATACCACATGCAACATGATCTGCATGTCACATCACCTGCATGTCACATCACCTACATGTCACAACACCTGCATGCCACATCCACCAAGATGCCATCTTAGCATGCCACATCGCCTACATGCCACATAACCTGTATGCCACACACCATGAATAGTGATCATGGATGGTGACTATAAATAGTGTCCATGAATATTGACTGTGAATATTGTCCATGAATAGTGAATTCACACCCAACATTGTCCCACTTGAAGTCAATATTTAGGATATACAACACTTGAGTATTCTTCTATCCAACTACCATCCATGCCCACTGTTGTCCTACCACAACAAGCCCAATAGAATTTTTGTTGCACTATTCAAACTTCTTTACCCTAACCGGCTTGTAAATATATGCTATTCCATAACAGATTATAGCATCTGAAGTGCCTCTCAAACACTTCATCAAAAACCAATCCTTTTATCAGGATTACACTATGAATAGGTTCACAACTCCAACTACTTGAGAATACCCAGTGTAGTGCACATCATGGCATACATGAGGCTTTTTACTCTTGATGAATACAATAAATATGACAAACATGTCTTCTCTTTTCTAGGACACTCCTCGGAAGACAAGTCAAAATGTAAGAAGTGGGGTACTGACTGGTTTCACATTCCGCACGTTGAACTGCTACAAAATCCATGTTCTCTGAGACAACCAGATCTTCTTTGCTTTCTCGTCCTTGTGCGTCTCCATCCTTGGTTTGGTCCTACCACCTCCATCTCAAATGTTCTCGCCAACTGAAAACAGTGATCATGTTGAGCCCTGCATCCAACATGTCATCAACACATAGCAGCAACATCTGCTAAAATCTTGGCTCTCCATGAAGGTATTAAAATACCTGTATTACATGTGCAACGGTTGCACCAACCCATACAGTGATTTCTTCAATCTGTAAACCAACTCTTTGCCTCATCCTTATAGCTCTCATGCTAGAACATCTCTTCACAAGAGATTGCCATGCAGGAATCAAGTTGCTTCAATTCTTGAACAACATGTGCAAGTAACACTCTTGATAGTAGTTATGAGAGATCTCATAGAAGTCAATACCAAACTTCTCCACATAGCCCTTTGGCTATCAACCATGCTCAACATGAACACAAGTTCACCAGACCTATCAATAGTTCTTGGGAAGTCCTCATGCTACTCAGTGCATCACTGTACCTACCGAGTTTTCAACCCTGCATTCAAAATGTATCTTGAGCTACACTAGAACCAACTCATATGCCTTCAGAGCTACTCCATGCATCGGTCTAATTGGCTATTCACTTCAGCTACATTGCAACCCATCGGATGCACACCACTCAAGCATCTCTGAGTTATATGGTTCAACACCAACCTTCTCCTTCTATGGAATGCCAAGTCACACTTGTTCTTCTTCATCTTCCTCATCCTGAACTATTTCAACATGTACAATTTTAGGTTTCTTAGTACTTGTTTCTTTTGCATAGATTTTTTCAACATCTCGGCGAACAATTATGTGGTCAATAGATACTACAACTTATACCCCTTCACTATTTTATCATAGCCGAGAAACACAACAAGGTGAATGCCCTGTCATTATCCTCCATCTTTAAATAGATGGAGACTAGCTTGCTCCTCAAGTTGTACAGTGGCTTTTTCAGGGACATTGTGTTTAGTGCTGGCTATCTGGTAAAGTTTGTCAAGCTTTTCCCACAACTCTCCTGTGACCTTCTCTTCAACAACATTGAAGAGAACATAATCTTTACCAAGAGATCCTCCATTTTGCTCCATAGAGAGATATTCTTACCATAAAAACCTTTTTTTGTTTCTTTATCTCTATCTTGAACTTGGTCACTTCTCCTATCATTGTAGCAGCTCCAACTTGCACAAAGCTCCCTTACAACAGAAAACACTTAGAAACAAAGTTTTCAAAGAGCCTAGCTCTGATACCACATGTTAGGAAAAATATCTTAAAACAATGCAAGAAAATAATTGTGGAATAAACAAGCCACTAAAATAATGAACAAGAATAACCAGATAACATGAGATTACGTGGAAACCCCTGCAAATGTAACAAGGCAATGATAGCTTCCAAACTTCAATTACTTCAACAAAAAACTCCTTTAGAAAGAACTTTTTCAGCAACTCTTTTTCAATGCTTACAAACAAAGCACTCAGGTGAACCAAGCTTACAAAGCCTCTAGCTCTAGCCTCCAACCTACAGCGAGCAACTCCAACCCAATGCTTACATAAAAACATTCAATACTTACAACCAAAGCATATAGGGGAGTGAAGCTTACAAAGCCTCCAAGCTTTAACCTCCATACTTACAAAGATAACCATGCTTGCTACAAAGCATACAATGCATCTAGGTGAGCCAAACTTACATAGGCTCCAGGTTCTAACCTCTAAGCATGCATACAATGCTTACACACACAACATCTAGGTGAGCCAAGCAACATAACCTCCGGGGTCTACCTTTCAAGTATGCAAGCCCAAGCTTGCAAGGATCCAAGAGTGACCCAACTAAGGATGAACAAATACAAAGGAGAACCCATGTATTTATTCGCTACACTCCATAGGTGAACAGTGGTCAACAATGAAATGTTTGTCTTCATACACAAAGGGTCAACAAAGTAGCTCCACTACTTTAGACAAAATCATAGTCATTCCATGCAACTCTAAATATTGTGCCCCATTTCACATGTGGGGCCAATCAACAACAATAGTTAACTTTTCTTTTTTCCATGTGCACTCACAAGTCAAAAGGTGTTGCAATCACCTTTTGACTTTAACTAGACACGAAAAATCATGGAGACACCAAGAAATGCATCCTATTGCCAACCCTTGTCATTTATGTTACAAGACAAACCTCATGTGACTACCAAGGATAAAACCCATGTGTCTTGGTGGAGTGCTACACCCCACTCCCATCACATCAATGTAATCACACTTAAATGACCCTCCATGAGCCATGCCACATCATTCCAACCACATCACTAGCATGTCACATCACCTGCATGCCACATCACATGTCGCATCCCTTCATGTCATATCACCCGCATGCCACATCACATGTTGCATCCCTTCATGTCATGTCATCTGCGTGTCACCTTACCAACATGCCACATCACCTACATCACCTCCATACCACATGCCACATCACTCACATGCCACATCACCTGTATGTCACATCATTAAGATGCCATTTCACCATGCCACATCATTTGCATGTCGCATCACTATTAATAGTGACAATGAATAGCATTTTTGAATAATGATTATGAATAGTGACTTCACACACAACAAACTTTATAACAAAAAAACTAGTCTTGTTTCAAAATTAGATATCTAAAATAAGTATTTAATATATTTTAATTTTATTTGATAAATAAAAATGAAAAATATAACAATTCAATTATTTAATAAAAGGTTAAAAATATTTGAATTTAAAATATTTAATATATTTGTAATTTATTTAATCATTTTGTTTGGGATCAATAAAATGAAGGTTGAAGGGTCTATCATCGCTATATTAATTCTTACATAAATAGCATGCGTACTAAACATATATCAATAGAAGACCGCTAACTATTAATGTAAAAGATAATTTGTTATAGAGCTTTTTACCGCTCTCTCTCTATATTTTTTATTAAACATTTTATGATGCTATGATGCATAAGATAACTTAATTGTAAGGTCTTCAATTGCATCAGGGCTTTATCTTTCTCTATCTGCAACTTGACTAAACAACCCTAACCTTTAACTCCAATCTAAGTAACATCATACTTTATACAAAATAATTCAACAAGAACTAGGCTCTGATACCATTTCCATCAAAGTGCACAACATGACAAATTCTTATATTGAAGACAAAAATTCTTATTGCACAACTTTTAAAATTACGTAACTTTAGACAACAAAAGTTCCTGGTTAATAGAGTGCCTGCGCGATAAGTTAAGAGCATGCACTTCTATCATCATAAGTCAGAGGTGCATACAAATGAACCCACACCTCTTATCTTACCCTCAGATTGTGTTGTAGTCCATATAATTCTATTTTTGGAATGTTGTACTAATTTGGAAAATCCTTTAAAGCATGTTCAATCCTTTTACTGTTTTTGGACGAGTTTTCTCAAAATGTTGCTTCATATGGGATTCGAGTTTGCATCCATGATTAACAACATGATTTTCAAAATACATCCTTCGAAACTCAATTCTATTTACATAACCCATTTTGCATAATCTCTTCAATCTCCTTTTCTCTTCATCAACATGTTCAATGCTTTTGAAATCACAAATTATGACATTAATTTTGATTGGAGTTTATGGGTCATACCAAATAGGGGAATAATCGAAACCTAATTTTTTAGTGAGATAATACTGCGAACCTCCTCTCATTGCATAATGAGCATCTTTCATGATATTTTCTTGGTCATCATACCATCTATTTGCAAACCAATTTGTAATCATGATATGCTTGATTTCTTTTGGCAAATCTTTCCATTTGTCTTCGCGTGGTTTTGCAAAATCTTCATCAGGAGAGTCTGAATCATAAAAATTGTTTTTGATACATGTGCCATCATTTGGATATGGATTATTGCTATTGTTTCCTTCTCTTACAATGTAAATTGGTTCTCGAACTATTTCTGCAGCAATTACTTAACGAACAAACTCTAGTCAAAGAGTCAAATCAGAAAATATCCCTGACGTGTATCGACATATACGTGAACTAAAACTACTACCCAAGTCTCTCTTGAGGTATATGTATGGAACACCAATGGGTAACCATGCTTTGGTAGTTATATTTGAGTTAATGTGGAACATTTTTCTTTTATTTTCTGTACTATTATGTTGGAATCAGAATTCCAAACTCGACCGTCTTTCATAAATGTTTTTGTAGCCGTAGTCTCCATCTAGTAAGATCTTCAAAAATCGGTGAAACATAATTTAAGCAACGCGAAAAATTTGCAATTCTCGAGATTATTCATTCCATTTGGAAATGCTGGGATCTCTTCCAGAATGACGCTGGAGAGCTACTTTACCTTTGTCTAGGTGTAGACCTAGAAACTTGATACCTGTCTGGACTCTGACCACTTACCATTTTACTAGATGACAGACGAATTCTATATTAAGGAGAGAATATTTACAGAGTCCATGAAGATATTGAAACAAAATTTTGGTAAAACCAAATAAATAAAAAATAAAATAAATAAAAATTCATACGATTTTATCAGAAATTTGCTTCAATAAATTCCATTTTCTGCATCAAATGATTAACATATGTTTCAACGCTGTTAGAGAAAATTAAGATATTATCGATATACACAACACATAATTCATGCAAACATTTCAAAGCATTATCCATCTTTCTTTGAAAATATACTAGTGCTGTGCTGAGGCCGAAAGGCATGACATTCCATTCGTACAATCCTCGTGGTACCTTGAAAGTTGTCTTATCTCTTATCTTCTGGTTTTATCTTCACCTGCAAGAACCCAGATTTACAATCAAATTTGAAATATATCTTGCTTTGTGAGGATATTTTCATTAAATCAACAAATAATGGGAGAGGATAATTAAATGGTTCAATAATATCATTCAAAGCTTTATAATTGATGCAGAACCTTTTCTTTCCTCTGACCTTCCTTCAACGTTTATTCACAAAGAAACCGACACAAGAAAATGAACTTTTACTGGGTGAAATGAATCCATCTAACAACTCTTTCAATTGTTCATCCAAATCTTTTCTTTATGAAGGACTAAATTAATAAGCCTTTGCTTTAGGAATCTTATGTGAGAATTCTATCTTAATTCTCACATTCTTCTAATTCTAGCTTCCAATATTCAAGATGATTTAAATTGCAACAATTATTTTCAAATAACATCCTTGCCTCTTGTAGTCTTTGGTCTTCAATAACTCTGTTAGACAAAATTCCTTTTTGAAATGCATTTCTTCTTTCAAGCTTTTCACCATTAAGCTGCTGGTAATGTTTTTTTAGAATTTCTTGCTAGGTATCTTCTTGCTGCTAAACTTGTTCAATGACCTTAACAAACATGCTCTCAGCCTGGGTTAGAATTGAAATAACCACTCGAATATACTTATAATGTAAAACGACTTCTCTTTTGGTTTGGATAAAAGGTTCATATTTTAGCAAGAAAATATTACCAAGCAATATATCAATCCCTTGATTATTGTATTCAATCAAGTCAACCAATAATTGCATCCCTAGGATGTATGTAGGTGTACGAGGTGCATACCTACCGAATTCCATTTGTTCCTTTGGATATACATAGGTGTACGAGGTGTTAACCTACGAAATTCCATTTGTTCCCTTGAATATATATAGGTGTACGAGGTGTGTAGCTACCAAATTCCATTTGGTCCCCTGTAATGGATGTCCCTGTTATCTGCAAAGGATTTTCTTGTCAATATATGCTAGGAATGGCGACGGTCTTGGAAAAACTTCTAGGAGATCCAATATCCAATAAAGCATGCAAACTACATGGAGCAAAATTATCAAACTGAAACTATAGAAGAATATGAACAACATTATTTACATATAAAACACTAGCAACTTGTTCTATTTCTGACTGTTGATACTGTTGCTTTGTGGCTTGATACAATGAGGAATTTCCTGTCTTCAATATAAGAATTCGTTATGCTATGCACTTTGATGGAAATGGTATTAGAGCCTAGTTCACTGTTGAATTACTTCTCATAAATTATTCATTATTCAATCAAGTTGTAGATGGAGAAAGATAGAGACATAGCGCAATTGAATTCAGCTTTAGGAACATGAGCCACTTTAGGGTGCTAGTAAGCCGCACCAGACATCGAGATGTCTTATACCGCAGGCAAGAATTATGATCATATTTCTAACACTTTTCCACGTAAGTGTTAATAATGGCTCATGCTAATTGTTCTACATCTGGACGGTCTATGATATCTACCACCCATATTTATATTCAAGAACAAGACGCTGTAAATGAAGATGGAAATTTTATATTCCCAAAGAACAATTATATCTTGAAAAAATATTTAAAGTTAAAATGCTTAGGTCAGTTAAAAGTTATGAGGTGAATTTGCAAGTTAAAGGGCGAGGATATATACCTTTATTTTTGCCATTTGTAGAAGATATTAAAATATGGATTAATAAAGGTTATTTACACATCCATTTTGAACAAATAAATTTCATAGTGCACCTGCGCTTTAACTATGACATAGGTGCATAATAAATTGCTACCTTGATTGATGCCTGCAATTACAACTGGGGCAATGCAGTTGTGACCCAGTTCACTGGAATCCTAACCAGTGATGGTAAATGCTCAGTCTAGCCAAACTTCACAATGGGATTGATGGATGAAAACATCCCTCTTGCTTTTTCTTGTTGAGTTTATAAATTTAGGGTGTTGACTTGATTCCCAGTTCAATTTATTGTACAATCACTTCAAGACGTGTGTTTAGATCGCTTAATACTATTGCTTGTGATGATCTCCCACTAGGTGTTAGATACCCTGTAGGTTACAAAAACCTTACAGATTTTTGATGCCATATAGATCCAAATAATTCTCAAATTGGATACCCTCTTATTGAATATTTGTTTGATGCTATCCATGTATGCAAAGAACTTTATGTTCCTAATTCGTATCTTCCAAAGGGTTATTTTTCTAGACAACTTTATTTAGCAAGAATAATATTAGCCACAATTGATCTCATGATGTATCCCAACAGTGAAATCATTGGTGACTTAACAAATAATAACATATATGACACATCTTGTTTTGCCTCTACTTCTTCTAGTCTTCACAAAACATCTTTGTAAACCTGTACTCAGATACAATACTAAAGATATAGTCAATATGTTGAACAAATCCAATAGTTGAAGATTTCAGTCTTCTATACCAGTTAATCCATATCTTGCCAAAACCAGTATTGCTTCACCCAATCTGTTAACACAAGAGCTTCTAAGCCATATTGCTTATCGCCCAAAACTGCTTGATCACATCACAAATCAGGGGAGCCAAAAACTCATCCTAGCTCCTAAAGAAGATGAGTACCAAGAGCAGGAACCCCAACAATAATCTCCTCCATCACCTACCATCAAATTCATAAAAAAAAATATATGATAGAAAGAAATAAACTTCCTAGAGAGGAAGAAGAATAAATTACAGAATATGAGTTACAAATTGGTGATAAAAACAAACAATAAAAATATATAAGTCAGGTAGATGGAGGACAACAACATCATACTCTGCATATGATGTTGATGTTGAGAAATGGGGAAAATAGGAAGCTCGTCTCAATCAAGACATTGGGATAAAACACAAAACTTCTGAAAATAAGAGAAATTGGTTAGCCCAATGGGATCTTTCTACACAACAAAATATTGATGACATTGCATTTGATGTTTTGATAACCAAGGAGTGTATGACAGATTTGGATCATAGATCCAACAATATTTTGAAAGGAGTTCAAAACCTCCAAATAGGATAGTCAGATGTTCATGTTACCACAAATAAAGCCCTGTCAACCACGGTCAACCACGGTCAATCACTCCTTTGTCCTTAGTTCAGTAAATTCCCAAGCTGCCCAGTCTCACATTGAGTTATAGTCAGTTATAAAATGAGAAACTGATGCCAAGTTGACTTTTGAAAATATTATTTATACTGTAAATATGTGTACTCCTATTCTATGTTCAGTTCATAGCTTAGTTTCTCATAGTTGTAGTGATATTTAGTATTTAACTACTACCGTGTCAAAAATGATAAGAGTCTTTGCTCATTAATAATGTTACCCATGACTAATGTGCCTTAAGAATTTTTTTTATGAAATTTCCCACAAATATAGATTTTCAACTCCTCAACTAGATGAAATTGGTGCTAAAATAGAAAAGGTCAGAGCTTATCGAAAAAAGAATAGAATACAACAATGCAACTATGATAGTTATGATGAGGAAAGTATGAGACATGGCATTGACCAAGAACTTCCTCTACTAGTTGTGATGATTGAAATGGAAACATGGTATTCAACATGAATCCAAAAAGGCTAAAGCGAAGAATAAACAAAAGGATAAATAAGTCGTAAGGATTCAAGTTGTTGAAAAAAAACTAATCATTGATTGGTTAAAAGAAGCAAAAAGAAAACATCAAGAAATGTTTCCTGAATCTATTGAAACCACAAATAAAGTTACTAAACCCAAACCTTTAGAACTTAGTTTTGAATCTGATGATTCTATTTTGTTTATGATCGACAAAAATTTGAAGTCTCAGAAGACTCGAGAGAATTATTCTTCAGAATCACAATCTGATTCAATAGTTTATGAAGATGAAAAATATACTAAGATAGAAATAGGTGAAGCATCTAGAGTACCTAATCTGAATAGTTAGCCAATTTTATAAGTAATCCCAAGGACAGCTCAAATGAGGCCAGCTGCAATAAATGCTTTCATTTTAAACATTGACAAATTAAGAGACCCATATGATACTATTGCTTTGTGGCTTGATACATTAAGGAATTTCCGGTTCAACCATCCCTCTTGGACACATGCTCAAATTATCCAATATGCTACTCGATTATTTTTTTGGTAAGCTTAGAGATTGGTTGGAAGCCATTCCTAAAGACTAGTCAAGAGAAATAAATCAGTTAGTTCTTCCTAAACACAGGGCAAAATGATATTGCACGGTTAGGCGTCTGACAATTAGAGTAGGCTAAAAAACCATTACCTACCTTCTTTGACTTGCAAATTAGGTGGATGGTATGAAGAAATATTTAAGAATGATCATAAAGTGGAAGATTACACTCTTAGTGAATTAATAAATTATATTAAACACAAGCTTGAGAAACAATGTACACAGAAAATGATACATTCTAATTGAAATGACTATTATATTTCTTGTAATTTGCAGAAGTATTGCAAGAATACAACTAGACATGAAGATTGGGGATGTAAACATGATAAATGTGGATTTCCAAAGCATTCCTTTCCACTGAAGTCATCTCCTCCAAGGAAAATAAAAAAGAAACATCACCTTAGTATCTATTTTAAATATTCTATAGTTAAGTTATCTTATGTATTATAGCATCTTAAAAGGTGTTATACCCTGATTTTCTCATTAAACTGATTTACCTAGTGGATTAATAAGGTTGATTAAATTGATGGTTAATTTTTAACTACATTATAAGTCATATGCTCTTATGGGACAAATATATGTTACTTAGATTTCATGAGCTCATTATTTTGAGATGATAAATTATGGATTCAGTACATAATGATTATGTCACATTTGTTGTTATAACATTGTTTTATATGCAGGGGAATCTATCCCTCAGAGCATGACAAAGGGAGAGCATCATCAGATAGGGTGGCGCAGATGGAGACAGTGAGGACAACAGAGAAATTGCTAAAACATCTACATACACCACATTAGATTTAAAATGTTATATGCATTGTGTGTTTGGATTATTAGATATCAGAGTTTGCGTATTTTAAATGTTAGTACAAATCTTGTATGAGATTGCATTTTGTACATAGATTCGTACTTGACGTTGCAGTTAGATTACAAAAGATTACTTTGTTTATGTTTGTCTATGATTTTTTAGCATAAATCAAATAATAGACATCAAATTGCTATTATATATATAGACCAGTATAATGCCATTTAAAATGTTGTTGAACGTTTAACTTACTATAATTGATATTCGAGAATATCAATATAAGATAAGCTATTAAATTAAAATAAGACATGTATATAGCCTATATATACACACTAGTAATTGATTAAGCAGTTATCTTGTTATAGGAATCAATTATAAATTACTCTATCTTTTGATTAAGAGATAATTACCTTTGTTTTATTTTATATTCAAAGAGATTAAACTATCCTAAAAATACTAACATAGAGTTAAGTCCAATCTAAATCTAGTCTTTGATTACAATGCATGAGACTACGTTAAAATTAGAAGTATGGATATACTCGGGGACTTATAGCGAAGTATTCTTGCAAAAATTGTTAAACAAATCAAATGTTTTATATTATTGGAGAAAGTTTAAAGAGAGAAATTAGGGCCTCTGGTCAATTAATGCGGAAGATAACTGTGGATTAATGGAGTTTACAAGAAAATAGGGATATTACTCATGGACTGAAAAATAGCATGAACAATATCATACAAAGTTAGATTGGAAGGAGGTTGGCGAGGAAAAAGAATAAGTGGGAGTTGTAGAAAAGAAAGGGATACGCGACATAGAAGATATAAGGGGAAAGGCTCAGAACAATGAAGCAAAGGGAGATTCGAGTTTTTGGAGTTTAAAATAGGAGTATTTAAAAAAGTTGGTTTTGTTTTTACATTCAAATGAAAAAAGAAATTCTGTGTGTGATTTATTATACTTAGGGTATGGGAAATAGATTAAAGTTTCAAATGGATACAGGGTTAGCCTTGTGGATGGCTTGACCATCCACAGAGCTAACCCATTGTACCCAAATCTTAAGAATTTTGTTTGAGAATGGAAAGAATGTTAAAACTGTAGGGTGAATTAAAGTTTTAAAGATAAATGGCATATTGCCCTAGTTCAAGAAAATAAAACTCCAAAGAAATAGTTACATTCAAACAAAGACAATGCTTTGATAAAACATATCTGCATACTCAGTTATAATATGAGAGTAGCGAGTTATCCCTGTTTTAGGAAGATGTTGATTGAGTCATTAAAATGATAGATGGGTTTTTATTTGGGTAATAGGGTACTGTTGTTTTATTTCAAAGATTTTTTTAGTGACAATCAAACAATAGGCAAAATAATGTTTTGTTTGTGTGGGTTAAAATTTTAGGAACCTTTGGAATGCCTTGGAAACTTGTTTCAGATGAGTCCATAGCATGTTGTGAAAGTCTGTAGCTCAGTTGTCAAAATTTGTAGCTCGACTATTGAAATCTGTAGCTCAACTATCAAAATTCATAGCTTGACTATCAAAATCCATAGCTTGATTGTCGAAATCCATAGCTCGACTATAAAAATCCATAGCTATCTGTCGAGGTCTATAAAACACATGGCAGGGTCTGGAGCTTCACTTTGAGTGATAGGTTTAAGACTAAGGCCCTTGTCTTCATGGAATCATATCAAGACCTTTTTATAGATACTTTAATACCTGTACATATAAAAAAACAAAAAATAATAGAGGACTAAACATGCAATAGTTAGAATATTATGTAAAAAATGCTAACTTAGACTCACATAAGCTTAAAGAGACAAAACCATTCATCTTCCACCTTAGACTAGTTATAAGCCCTAAGATTGCATGCACGGACTCACAGAAGCTTAAAGAGATAAAAACATTCATCTTCTACTTTAGACTAGTTATAATCCCTAAGACTACATGCAATGCTCAACTTAAATGGGATATTAATGGTTGTGAAGGATGATATATTATGTTTATAATGAGTCATAGTGTGGACTTATCAAACTGTGTATTTTTGATATAAATCAGTCTTAATTTGTGAATCAACTTGTAACAGGTGAACATAGGGAGTCAAACATGTTATGGTTGGAAATATAACAATGAACGTTATATTTAAGTGAAAAACATATTCACTGTGTGAAGAAAATTATTGATTATTTCTCCACAGTATTTGATAAATTAGATTATTAAATTGAGAGTTAACAGAAATATGAAATTAAGAATAAAATAGAGCATTGTTGGATTCATTATTTTCGATATTAAATTATTTGAGAACAGAGGTTTTGGAATTATGTTTGTTCTTAGCCTTTTTTTGAAAAGTTTATATCTTTTAGGCTTTAAAAAGAATAATGAAAAAGTTTTGTTAATAATCAAAATGTTAAATTATTTATATAATGGGATATATATAATATAAAACATGTAAATATAAAGAATACTTATATAAGAGAACCTATATTTATAGAATAGATAGCATGCCTATAGTTATAGTTGTGACTAATAAGCTAAGTCATGAAATCTTGAAGGATAAGGAACTATAACTACACGAACATAACCTAAGTTCCATAATGAATGAATATGTGAATGTTGATAATTTTTTATGAAAATTGTGAATGTTGGTTATATTTAGTAGTATGAACCTTATGTTATGAAAATGTTAATTCTTGTGCTTAACATTTTCTAAAGGAAAATAGACTCTTGGAATGACTTGTATTATACCTGTATGGTAAATAATCTTGCTTGTCATAGGTATTGTTTATGAGATAAATAATATAAATGAAGTGTATTCATATGTTTGACGGACTAAATATATGTAAAGTAATTATTTCTGTAATTAACATGTGTTTGTACTTGTTAGTAAAAATAATTGCAAGAATCTGTTGGTTACAAATATATGTTAAACCAAATCTAACATTGATGATTCTAACCAAATAGTGAGACAGACTTCATCGGATAGTTAGCATCATCAATGTCTAATGAAGGTAATCTGATCAAGTGGTATGTATGAATTTTACTGATCTTAGAGATCATATGTTATTTGAAAACCTTGGCCAAAGTAATGTTTATATATACATTGTCATTTCATATGTATGATTTATATATTTGTATGATATTATGTTAGAATGTATTTATCTATGGTACACATCATGTAGTAGAAATATTATAGCACACATGGTATTAAAACGTCTCTCTGGATTCTTGCACCGTCATTATCTACCCATCCATGAAGGGAGGGCCATTCCCTATTTAGGGGATTGTGTAGAGGATCGATGGTTCATGGTTGGTGTAAAAAAGTTTTGAATGATGCTTTCTCTCTCCACTGCAATACTTACTTGGGAGACAACACTTGAGATTATCAGAGATACAGGGGTAAGTGTGACTCGAGCTCCGTGAAACATTTTATCTATTATTGTACCTATATATTGAAGAGTCATGTTTGAAGAAAATATAATTGATTATAATTATACATTGATAGCAAAGGTATTATTATACCAACCATGGTTGGATTTTATTATGATTACTTTCTTTATACATTTATAATTGTCTATATAAGTTGCTAGTGATTGGTAAATAGATTTGTTGATGTTTACTTAAGTTTGATATGCTTTTTTAAGTATGTTGAAAATCACTAATTAGATTCTTGTGATGTAATCTAATGAAAGAATAAGTGTTGAGTTAAAAAAATAAAAATATATTACTACATTATTCTAGTAAATCTCTATGGAGATATTACATTGTGGTATTAGTGTTATGGTTCAAACTCTATAACTTAATGAGTCTGCTAACGTTTTTATATTATTCTATTAACAAAAATAAGAATGGTGCAAGTAATATCATCGAGTGAAGGTCCTTTAAAATGTTAATGACAATAACTCTCCATTTAATCCTAACAAATTTGCTACTGAATAAGTAACAAAGTTAGATCATATTCTTGTGACCATGAATTAGGCTAGAGACAAAGTTATAACTTTAGAATAAGAAATTCATGGACAAGAGGAAGAATCCCAATAGGATGTTCTTTAAGAGCATCTTGCTGAGCAGAAAATCCCTCAAGAGCTGAGACATGAGGAAGTGCCTCAAGATGCCAGAGCATGTGTAGTTGCATAGTTGGCAAGGGATATGAAAAAGGTGAATCCACCTAATTTTGATGGAACTGTTATGGGAGATGGAGCTAAAGCATGGTTGACTAAAATATAGAAGTATTTCAAGTTTTGAAACTACTCTGAGATCACTAAAGTCATTTGGAGAAATTATTAGTTGGTTGGAGAAGCAACTATGTGGTGGGCCAACAAGAAGTTGGGAATGAATCTAAACTCAACCACGACTACTTGGGAGCAATTTATCACACTATTCAGATCACATTGGCTTTCACAGTGGTATTTTAACCAAAAGCTAACATATTTTTAAAATCTAAAATAAGAAAAATTATTGGTAAATGAGTACTAGAAATAGTTCACCAAACTTTTGAAATATATACCTCAGTATCAGGGTAATGAGAGGTTCAAGATTAAGAAATTTATCATGGGATTAAAACCCCAAATTGGTGGAGAGGTGGATGTTCATGGACCAAGTCTTTGAGAAAGCAATCGAGTAGGAGCAATAATTGAAATCTATTGCTCAGGTCAAAGACAAGTTTAAGAAAAAATTTGAAAATTCAAAGCCAACTTTAAAAAAAAACTGAAAGCAGAGGAGTGGAGACTCCAAGAGTCAATTCAGAAATGAGAATACTAGATTCAATAATGGTTTAGGTAGCAAGAAAATGAGTAATGGTTCCAAGGGTGGTTTCAAGGGAAACTAACAATTTAATAGGAAGGGACCACTAGGAGATTGCTTCATCTATAGAAGTGACCATTTTGTGCGTGAATGTACCCATGATAAGTTAATGAACAAAGGTTCTACCCCTCAACAAGGAACTTCTCAGCAATGTATCCATGCAACAATTGATAATTGATACGCTGAATTCCAAGCTTCACCTATAGAACTATCAAGTATTTTGTTTGAACATCCAGTTTCTATTTTGATAGATATATGGGATACAAAATGCTTTATATTTCTTAGAATTCTAAATAAATTATTTAGAAAAGTTGGTGTAATGAAAAATGCATGGTTGGTATAATATGGGAATGACTCTAAAGTCTGTGCTGATAAATGTTTAGTAGAAGCAAAAATTAGGTTGCCAAAATTCAAAATGGTTATGGATCTTTATGTAGCAACACTAGGGTCATACTATGTGTTCTTAGGAGTCAATTGGATTATGAAGCAAAAATTCAGTGTTGACTGTTATCTGAAAAGAGTTGAGTGTCTTGTTGATTCTGTAAGTGAGATTTTAATTTAGAGTGAGAAAAGGGAGTTAAGGCTTAGGCAGATTTATGTAATACAACTCAAGAAGAAGGCTCAAGGTAAGGGATGTCAAGCATTTATCTTCAAGATAAATGAAATGGAGGAAACTAAGGAACCATCAATTAAAGATTATCCTTTTCTTAAGGATTTTCATGATGCGTTTCCAGTATAAATTTTCAAGATTGCCTCGTAAACGAGAATTTGAATTCTCTATTGATATCAAATTAAGATTAAAACCTTAGTTTGAGGCTCCATATCAAATGACAACCATTGAATTAGTAGAATTGAAGGCACAACTTTAGGAATTATTGTCTAAATGATTGATCAGACCAAGTATGTTACCATGAGGCGCACTAATTATTTTTGTTAAGAAGGATGGCACTTTTTGAATTTGAATTGATTACAGAATGCTGAATAAAGTAACCATCAAGAATAAGTATCCAAAGTAGAAACAATCTTTTCTAAGATTGATCTTAGAGATGGATATCATAAGTTAAAGATAAAAGATGAAGATATTCTAAAGATGACATTTAAAACTCATTATGGGCATTACGAGTTCACTGTACTACTAATTGGGTTGATGAATGCACCTACAAAATTCATGAATCTCATAAATAGTGTGTTCAAAGATTATCTAGATCATTTTATTTTGATCTTTTTAGATGATATTCTGATATACTCTAAGAATGAAGAACATCTTCAATATTTGGAACTAGTTTTACAATGTCTGTGAAAGCACAACTGTATGGAAAATTGTCTAAGTGTGCATTTTTATAAAATAAAGTACAATATCTAGGATATATTATCTTAGTGGATGGAATTTTTGTTGATCCAACAAAGATAAGAGCCATTATGGAGTGGCCAACACCAAGGATAATTCATGAGGTTAGGAGTTTCATGGGATTAACAGGCTATTACAGGAAATTTATCTTGAATTTTTTCAAGATAGCTAATCCAATTGCCTCTTTGCAACATAAGAATTAGATTTTTATTTGGTCAGAGAAATGTGAAGTAGATTTTTAAGAATTGAAAAAAAGACTTCGGCACCAGTATTAAGAGTTCTTAATCTCAATGGTCAATTTTTAGTGATCATAGATGTGTTTAGCGATGGACTAGGAGGAGTCCTTATGTAGAATGGTGCATTAGTAGCTTATAAATCAAGGACGCTGAAGTCTTATGAGGTTAATTATGCCCCTCATGATCTTGAACTTTCAACAATTATCCATGCTTTGTAAATTTGGATACATTATTTATTGAAAAAATTGTTTAAGCTCAAGACTGATAACTTGGGGCTCAAATACATTTTCAGCCAACCAAATTTGAATGATCATCAGAGGTGCTGGTTAGAGTTTTTATCTGACTATGAATTTGAGATTAATTAAATCAAAGATAAAGATAACATAGTAGATAACGCCTTGAGTCGTATAAGGTACATAACAGTCATGGCTACTATCAAGAGTACTTTCATGGATCATGTGATTGAGTTATCATCAAGAGATGAATTATATGATCAAGTTAGGAAATATTTGTTTGATAATGCTTAGAATCTTAGGTATAAAAGATACAATCTAGAGAGTGATGGTCTTCTACATTATAACAGAAGGATGTATGTGCTAGATCAATTTTTTTTGATAAGCACAATGCTAAAGTATCTACATAATGCCTCATATTCAGGACATCCAGGAGTAACCAAGCTTATGGCAGAGCTTAGACTATTTTATTTTTGGAAGGGAATAAAAAAAGATGTAACAAAGTTCATGTCACATTGTTTGGAATGTCAGTGAGTGAAATTTGAACATGTGCATCTGACTAGATTATTATACCCACATGATATACCAGAGTGAAAATGGTAAGTAATTAGTATGGATTTTGTCCAAGGATTACCATTATCATAAAATAGACACGACATGATATTGGTTATTGTTGATAAATTAACCAAGCTAACATATTTTATCCTAGACAATTTTACAGATACACCAAATCTTGCAAAGAGATTCATAAAAGTGTATCGATTGCATGGATTTTCAGAGAAGATCATATCAGATCATGATTTGAGAATGAGTTTTAGATTTTGGTTAACTCTAAATTTAGCTTTGGGTACACAACTAAATTTTAGCACTACATATCACCCACATATTGATGATCAAACTGAGTGAGTTTTTCAAGTGTTATAGGATCTTCTTCATATGTATTATTAGGATCAATAATACAAATGGAAAGAATACCTTTATTTGTTTGAGTTTGTATATAACTCATACCAATCTAATTTAAAGATGACACCATTTGAAATAATTTATGGGAGAAAGTGTAAGACACCAATCAGTTAGGACAAGTTGGAAGATAGGATAGTATTTGGACCTAAAATGCTTTCAAAAATAGAGGAATATGTTAAAAAATTTAAGTAGAGATTAGCTGAGGCCAATGATCAGCAAAAGAGCTATGCTGCTATGAAGAGAACAACTAGGCAATTTGTAGTAGGTGATAAAGTATTTTTGCATGTTAAGTCATAAAAAAGCTCGATTAAATTCGAGAAGTCATCAAAACGTTCACTATGATATGTGGGACCTTTAGAAGTTTTATAAGTGGTCAATCCTATAGAGTATAGGCTTGCATTTCCACCAACTCTAGATCTATTGTATAATGTCTTCCATTTATCTTATCTTAATAAGTATATAGCCAATCCTTTGCATGTGTTGGATTGGAATGCTTTGCAAGTTTTGTATCTTAAGGTGGTCACAATAGAACGAATCAAAATAATTGACACTCATAAACTTTATTTGTGTAATATAGAAGTGTCATAGTGCAAAGTTTTATGGGACTGATACTCTGAAGATAGTGCTGCTTGCGAGGGATATGATGAATTCCATAAGATATTTTCACATTTATTTTCTTGATTTGATGTTAGATACTATGTTTTTATTCTGTTAAACTTTATGTTTTATTCATAACTACTATTTGAATAAGTGTCATCAGAACGATGATCAATTTTAAGGGAAAAAGATGTTACATACCGATTCTCTCACTAAACTGATTTACCTAATTATCTATAGATTAATAAAGTTGATTAGATTGATTGTTACTTTTTAACTAAATTATAAGTCATATTCCATTATGGGACAGATATATGTTACTTATATTTTATGAGTTTATTATTTTTAGATGATAAATTATGAATTCTGTACATAACGATTATGTTACATTTGTTGTTGTATCATTGCTTTATATATATCATGATATACTTGACTAACTACCTTCTTATTGTGAGATGGATGCAGGAGAATCTATTTCTTAGAGCATGATGGAGAGAGAGCATCATCAAAGAGGGTGACATAGATGGAGATATTGAAGGATGACAAAGGAATTGCTAAGACCCCTATACACACCACATTAGATTAAAAATATTATGTGCATTGTGTGTTTGGATTATTAGATATTAGAGTTTGTGTGTTTTAAATGTTAGTACAAATCTTGTATGCAATTGCATTTTGTACATATATTCAATACTTGATGTTGCACTTAGATTATAGGAGGTTACTTTGCTTATGTTTGTCTTTGATTTTCAAGAGTAAATCAAATTATATATATATATATATATATATATATATATATATATATATATATATATATATATATATAAATAATTTGATTTACTCTTGAAAATCAAAGACAAACATAAGCAAAGTAACCTCCTATAATCTAAGTGCAACATCAAGTATTGAATATATGTACAAAATGCAATTGCATACAAGATTTGTACTAACATTTAAAACACACAAACTCTAATATCTAATAATCCAAACACACAATGCACATAATATTTTTAATCTAATGTGGTGTGTATAGGGGTCTTAGCAATTCCTTTGTCATCCTTCAATATATATATATATGCCATTTAAAATGTTGTTGAACATTTAGCTTACTATTATTGATATTAAATAATATCAATATAAGATAAGCTACTGAATTAAAATAAGACATGTATATACCCTATACATATCCACTGGTAATTGATTAAGCAATTATCTTGTTATAGGAATCGATTATAGACCATTCTATCTTTTGATTAAGAGATAATTACCTTTGTTTTATTTTATATTCAAAGAGATTAAACTATTCTAAAAATACTAACCTAGATTTAAGTCCAATCTAAACCTAGTCTTTGATTACCGTGCATGAGACTATGTTAAAAATATAAGTATTAATATCATTATATTAATGAGTAACATAGACTTGAGTAGTGAATATACTCGGAGACTTATAACGAAGTAATCATGTAAAAATTGTTAAACAAATTAAATGTTTTCTATTATTGCAGAAAGTTCAAAGAGAAATTAGGGCCTCTAGTCAGTTAATAGCGAAAATAACTACAAATTAGTGGAGTTTAGAAGAAAATAGGGATATTATGCATGGACTACAAAATAACATGAGCAACAACATGCAAAGTTATATTAGGAGTTTGGCGAGGAAAAAGAATAAGTAGTTGTAGAAGAGAATGGGATACACGATATAGAAGAGAAAAGGGGAAAGGCTCAGAGCAATGAAGCAAAGGGAGATTCAAGTTTTTGGATTTTCAAATAGGAGCATTTAAAATGTTGGTTTTGTTTTTACATTCAAATGAAAAAATAAATTTTGTGTGTGATTTATTATACTTAGGGTCTAGAAAATAGATTAAAGTTTTAAATGGATACAAGCTTAGGCCTATGGATGGCTTGACCATCCATAGAGCTAACCCATTATCCCCAAATCCTAAGAGCTATTTTTGAGAATGGAAATAATGTTAAAAATATAGGGTAATATAAGTTTTAAATATAACTGACATATTTCCTTAGTTCAGGAAAATAAAAACATGAGGAAATAGTTACATTTAAATAAAGACAATGTTTTGATAAAATATATTTGCATACTTAGTTATAATATAAGAGTAGTGAGTTGTCCCTATTTTAGGTAGATGTTGACTGAGTCATTAAAATTATAGATGGGTTTCTATTTGGGTAATAGGGTAATTTTATTTTTTTTCAAAGATAATTTTAGCGACAATCAAAACATAGGCAAAACAAAGTTCTGTTTGCGTGGGTTAAAGTTTTAGGAACCTTTAGAATGCCTTAGAAAAGTGTTTTAGATGAGTCTGTACCATGTTTTGGAAGTCTGTATCTCATCTATCAAAATTTTTAGTTTGATTTTTAAAATCTGTAACTCGACTGTCAAAATACATAACTCAATTGTGAAAGTCCGTAGCTATCTGCCAAGGTCTATAGAATGCCTAGCAAGGACTAGAGATTCACTTCGAATGATAGGTTTGTGAGTAAGGACCATCCTTGTCTTCATGGGATCATATCAAGACTTTTCTATAAATGCTTTAATACCTATACATATCAAAAAAAAAAGACTAAACATGTAAATAGCTAAAATATTATGTAAAGGATGCTAACTTAGACTCATATAAGCTTAAAGAGACAAAAACATTTATCTTCTACCTTAGAATAGTTATAAGCCCTAAGAATGAATGCAATGATCAACTTAAATGGAATATTAATGGATGTGAAGGATGATATATTATGGTTATAATGAGTCAGTGTGGACTTATCAAACTATGTGTTTTTGATATAAACCAATATTAATTTATGAATCAACTTGTAACATGTGAATACAGGGAGTTGAATACATTATGGTTAGAAATAGAACAATGAACATTATTATTTTAGCATTAGTTTTCACCCATGGAGGGGGTTCTTTAGGATCCATCCAATTAAGCCATAAAATGAGAACAATCTCAGGATGTGGGTTTCCTATGATGAGGTTGAACCTCCAAAGAAGGTCGACTTCCTCTTGATGGATACCTACACTAATGCTTATGGTTGGAAAAGAGTTAGAAAGGGGGGATAAAGTTTTTAAAACATATAAAAAGGTGATGCAAAAAATTTAAATGAGACTCACATATTTTTGAAAATAACACTAGATTAACATAAGACAATATTTGTTCACACAATCTCACAAACTAGCTATATACATAAGTATTTAATGAACTAGGCTCACCAAACTATAAAGGAAGTAAAGATAAATTCTGAGACTCACACCTGGCATACATTAATGGTATAAATATCACTAATTTATATTTATAACTAAATTTTAAACCACCTAAAATAGGCAAAGAAGAAGGACAATGGACATGGAAGACTCTTCTTCATAATGCCATCATACACAATATTTTCTAAACATAATTCAAAGGCAAGAGATAGGTAAATAAAGTCTTTTATTACTTCAAAAGGTATTTCTTAAAATTTTTGATAGGATATAGTCTTATCAAATGAGAGTCTCTTATTAGAGGTACAATCACGAAGGGGGGGGTGAATTAGCGATCCTAAATATTACGATTTCAATTCCAATTCTTGCAAACTATTAAACAATCAACATATATCAACTTTGATTAAGTAACATTAACAAGAGAGATCATTCATTCAATGCATACACAAGATCAAACACACAACACATAGTTCCTGTGGAAAACCCTTATGGGGAATAGTTCCTATGAAAAACCCTTATGGGGAATAAAACCTACTCTCAACCCTGTAACACATGGATTACTTGTCCTATAAGAGATTGAAAAAAAGAAACTAGTCAAATCCTTTAGATTAAAAACCTTGATCAAATCCTCCTGACTAAAGGCCTTTAGTGAAACCCCTGTTTCATAAAGAGCAACTACTCCTAAGGAAGATCAAGTCCTTTAGACCATCCTTTGAACACATCCACCTTAGAACTAATGTCTTCAAAACCTAATGATGGATATTTGATTATCTAACCCCTACACAAACTCACTCTCTATCTCATATATGTCTCTCACATAGGTATGCCGCAATCTGTCTCCTTCTTTACTTAAAATATCCTCATATGCATACTCAGATCTCTTCACATATCCTCAAACTCTAAGAGCATTATGTTGACATCAAAAATATGACCTACAGGTCATACACATAGTCATCAATCTTCTCTGACTATCAACCATCCACTAGACATTTATACTCTTCTATATCATTTGCTTCAATGAACACACTTCTCACACCAGCCTCTAGGGCTTACTTGCTCATTCTGCCTCCACCAAGCTCATTAGGTCCATTTAATTATATGTTCAACTTCATCACCTTGTTCAGACAAGAATTTCTAATTCTTTTCACTTTAACCTATCCTCATTGACCTGTACCTTCTCTTTCAAAGATTCTCACCTTCACTTGGTTCCACATTCGCAACTAGAACAAATAGGCTAAATAGGCTTTGTACTCATACCATGCTATTGGTATAAACCATCTTGGTCAGCCAAGATGTTTACCACACTTGTTACACCTTTGAAATAGGCCCTCATACATGTTACATGTAATAACCACATACTCCATAGGTCGGCCAATGCCTCATTACCCCTAAACCACCATTAGGTCTTGGTAAGACCTAAAACCATTAGGCCTTCATACTCACACTTTACATGCGAGACTACTTAGACCACTTTCACCCTTTACCAATGCTTAAAACATATCAAACATATCTCCAATATCCTTTTGATCACTCATACATGGGTCCATGCCATCTAGAACATCAAATCCATACTTGGACCTACCAATTAGGTCTCCTAGCTCTTTAGGTTTTCATACACATGAAACATAGTCTCAAACTTCTGAACCAAATACTCAAATATTTCATATATCCATATGATTAGAACACATGGGTGAATTATTAAGGACCTCATATATACCTCCATGTTCTTTAGACACATCAACACATGTTCTAATCACTCAAAACAACATACAAAAATGATCACTTAGACTGGTCATATACAATCAAAATACAATCAAGCTATTTTGACTCTCCATATCTGATCAAAGGCATATAAAGACAACCAATTCCTTATCATAATATTTATAGATTTATAGAACATATCCATGCTCATTTTATTCTTCAACTCTTCTCAGAACACCTTCAACTTACCTCTGCAAGATGGACACTCAAACTACTAGTGCATTCAACAAACATAATCAACTTCTACGTATTTTTTCATATTTCATATGATTGGTCAAACATTAATAATGCAAAAATATGATCCTTATATATTATAAAACATACTCCAATAGATATATCACCTTTAAATATTGAGATAACATCAACACAAGCTTGAACATCCTTCTTGGGTCATTTACAGAACACAGTCAAACACACAATCAACTTTGGACATTCATAACTTTGATTGTACACAATTCTAGATCTTAAAATTTATATTCATAAATGAGACTTGGAGTGCTATACACATTTTATTTTTACACCATGAGTAAATTTTTTTTGGATCAAAAGATATGGCCCAAAAACTAGACACTGGTCTTTCCTTTGTTAATTTTGAATATTTAAAACCAAATGGTCATAGTTAAACCTTAGTCACTTTGCTCACATCTCCTGTCCTTGAATATTAATATTAAATTCACACCATTTATAATAGTTTAAATTTAATGCAAAGTGTGATAATTCACAAATGCTAAACCTTGAAAAATTGACTTCATCTCGTGCAATTTGGCAACTTTGACCTCATACGCTCTGTCAATCTCTTTGAGATTGTACTCGCGTTAGCCATGCTAGACAACTGTCAATTTGACCTCTTGAATTTAATACACACCATTAATATAAATTAATATGAACATGTTCTCACTATAGATCCTTATAAGAATCTCAATCTTTATCTTTTCTCAATGTTAAGCATCAAACACTTAGCACAATCTTGCAACATCCTGACATCTTGGAATAAACATGCTCCATTAATTCTTTTTTAAGGAGCTCGATCTTTAACTTCATTAACCAACGAACCCTTTGAATAATTTGAATTAATACACACCATAGATCTAGATTTATGAATTCCTATGAATCATTGGATCTCCATCTGGTCTAGATCTTTAACATAATGAAAAATAAACTATGGGGACATTTACAATCTATTTGTAAGGTCAACTTTGCACCTTCATATCTTTTGCTTTGCTCAAGTGCAAGTTCTAAAAATTGGACCATATGATCTCCTCAAATAGGAAAATACAACCATATAAAAATATAATCTTGGAACCCTCACATGTGTGAGATATAATGACATTAAAATGCCTCCTCAGATTTATCTATTCACAGAGCCAACTATGTCAAGAACTATCTAGAAAGACCAACTTTGCACATGCATAGCTTTTGTTGTGCATCAGTGCTTGACTTAAAAGTTAGCATAAATCAACTAGGCACAAAAATAAATAAACCTAGATAATCACCTTCTCCTGAGATGTTCACACATGTGAGATATGCCACCATCAAAATACCTACTCAGTTTTTCTTGCCACATTCTAAATTTGGCTAGGTATGGGAAATACTATCAAAATGCCTAAGAGCCCAATTTTGCACTTGCATATATTTTATCATGCTTCATCTCTAGAATTTGGACTTTGCACATAAAAACTAGGGACTAATGTGATCACAACCATATGACCAACTCCCCATTACTCATCCATACCTGGTAATTATGATGTCGTCAAATTGCCTACTCAAATTTTATACCATTGGACCCAAAATGTCTATATGAGAACAATGATGAATCAATTGAATTCCACTTATACACACAAGATCTTCAAAGCATATAAAAAATCTTATAGGACCCCTTGCATATGTTCAAATCACCATAATCATCCTTGAACATCTCTAATCATACCAAAACTAAAGATCAACCAAGCCTCCTTCAAGCATACTAAGATAAACACATTGCATAATTTGTCATTGTCACTTAGACTATCAAGGCACTTCATCCACTCACTTGGACACTTCCATGACATTATTAACAACTCTCCAACATCTCTTGCTCTTATTTTTTTAAAATTCAAAGAAGCTATCTAAAATTCAAGAGCCCCTTACAATAGAGAAAGGGCGAAGAGAGAGGAGGAACATACCATCAAAAATCCATTAATGAGATACCACCACCCTTCAATGAAATATAAACCACATTTTTATCAAACCAAGACTATTATTTCATCGATAAATCAACCTTCATTTGTCCCAATAGCCTCCAAACCCTCTCATTAGTTGAGAAAAACACCAGAAGACAAGAATCTATTTTGAGGATGATGAGTCATGATCCTTCTAAGGAGGAAAATATTTAAATCCCTCTAAAAATGTATTGAATACTTCAACTACAATATTGAACTGCCAAATTTGTCCTTTGAAACTCTATGCCACTTTCCACTTGACTTGCTTATAAGGATAAAATCCTTGAATCCATGAACCTGACAGAGCTATGATTATGTTTGTTTTGAGTGGTTGTAGGTACTTGCTTTATTGAGGATATGACCATGTCAAAATATGAGACACTTATTTCATAATCACAAACCTTCCCATATTACAAACTTGAACATAGGTTTACTATAGGTGAAAACCAATCCCATTTATTGGTTTTCCTATAGTCATCATATCAATGAAAATCCCATTAGGCTGCTTGACTCCGTTTTTAATATTTATTAGGTCTCAATAGACCTAATCTATTTTAAAAAAAAAAAGTCCTATGGGTTCTACATTTTTGAACCAGAGGTCCAAACTAAGCTTTAATGGTGACCCTCAAACTTTAAATATTTGTTCTAGTTCCACTTAGATTGCATCTAGATCTTGGCTCTATGCATTTGCTTGCCTAGGTTCATAAAACCTTTGATCTGACATGTTTGCCTATGTGGTATCCTTGAAACACTATTTATCATATTTAAAACTATGACCACCATAAATTTAGGCACGTGTCACCATCTTGTGCCTCTTAGATCTTGATTGAATTTACTGTTAGGTTGTGGAGCTAAAAGCTTCAACCTTTGCAAACTGAGGAACAGATGGTTGCTGAGTTCTACAGGAACCGGCGTCGGCAGCAGGACCGACGTCGGCAGGGACCAGTGCAGAAGGCCACCGGCGACGGCAGGGAGTCGGCCGATGTCGGCAGAACCAGACAAGCAGGGACCGACGTCGGTCGCCTCTGTGTTCCAGAACTGCTCGTTTCACGGACAGTTAGTTAAGTGAATGAAGAGTTTGCATGTTGAGACCAGTTAGAGTCTTGTGCTGCGAGGACTATTGTCTAAATTAAGAGTCTAAGTTATTGTTTGAGTTAGGGATCTATTTATAGACCCATTGGCATGTATTGTATAAGGCATGAGATAGAAAGGAAGAGTTCCTTCTAGTTGTAAGATCTGTGAGTTGCAGGTTGTTGCAAGCTCATTGGGGATCTACATGTAAGTTTGGTCTTTGAATTGCAAGTTGCAGGTTCATGAGAGATCAGCTTGAAGTGCTATAGAGTGCTTGATGTACCGGCAGGGTTATTACTGACTGGTTGGTGAGGTGAACACCAATTCTGTGTGTGAGTTGGTTGTTGGGACCGTTTTTTTTGTGTAGGAGAGTGTGTGTGAGAAGAATTACTGAACACTTGAGGTGTGGCGAATCTCTGTAAGGTGAAAGAGTGTGGCGGCTCTTTGTTGTATTCTTTTCTGTTAGTGTTAATACAAGATAGTGTATTGTCTCTCATATTCTGTGCTATTGGTGAATTCTAGTTACTTGTGTTTCTGGTTATTTCCGCATATTCAATTGCTTATACTTGGTAATCATACTGTGCTTTTTCTGAGAGGCAAGATCCCAACTAGTGGCATCAGAGCATGTTTGTTGTTCTAGATTCCTGACAACTGGTATCAGAGCCTTGGTTGTAAGTTCTTAAGCTTGATACCATCAATCGGTATCAGAGCTTTTGGTTGGGATACTAACAGATTGGTGTAGATCTGGGTAGTGTGTTTTGATTACAGGTTACTCACAGGTTTCTTTTTGAGTGGGAGTTGAGCAATGACAGAAAGTAGTCAACTACGAATGGAGAAGTTCAATGGCAAGAACTACCAATTATGGAGGATGCAGATTGAGGACTATCTGTATCAAAAAGATTTGTACTTACCGTTGGGTGGGGTTGCTAGCAAACCCTTGGATATGAAAGATGAAGAATGGGAGGTTCTTGATCGGAAGGCTCTGGGATCTGTTAGATTGAGTCTTGCATCATCTGTGATTTCCAGCTTATCACAGTGTAAGACAACGGTGGAGTTGATGGAATCTTTGGCAAATTTATATGAAAAACCCTCAGCTTCGAATAAGGTATTTCTTATGAAGCGTTTATTTAATTTGCAAATGTTGGAAGGTGGATCTGTTCATAGCCATCTTAGTGATTTCCATGGTTTAGTAAACCAGTTAAGTTCAGTCAATATTGTATTTGATGATGAAATAAGAGCTCTCTTAATCTTGTGTTCATTACCTGAAAGTTGGGAAGGTATGGTAATGGCAGTTTCTAATACTGTGTCTCCTTTAAAAGTCTTAAAAGTGGATGATATTGTGAGTGTAATCTTGAACGAAGAGATACGCAGGAAAAGCACAGGTGAATCATCTGGAGATGCTTTGAGTGTTGAAGGAAGAGGAAGGCCAAGAGAGAAGATAGAGCGTGGGAGATCAAGGTCGAAGACGGGCAAGAGATCCAAGTCCAGGTATGGCAGAATAACCTGCTGGAAATGTGGAAAGCAAGGGCACTTAAAGAGAGATTGCAGATCGGGTACAGATCAGCATGAAGAACATGAAGAAGAAGCAGATGCTGCAGGTTACATTGCACAGGATGCTCTGGTATGTTCTTTGGATAAAGTAGAATCTTGGGTATTAGATTCTGGTGCCTCTTTTCATGCATCCCCACATAGGGAATTTTTTCATGAGTATGTCCAGGGAGATTTTGGAGAAATTTGTGTAGGGGATGGTAAGTCTTGTCAGATTGTTGGCAAAGGCAAAGTGAAGCTGAAACTGCAGACAGGTAACACATGGGTGTTAAAGGAGGTCATGCACGTCCCAGTTCTGAAGCGGAATCTGATTTCTGTTAGAAGTTTGGGTGAAGAGGGTTGCACAGTAACTCTCACAGCGGACTCTTGGAAGGTTACCAAGGGTACACTTGTTATAGCTAGAGGTAAGAAAGTAGGTACGCTTTATCTATCTACTTGTTTTACTGATTCTTCTTCTGGGTTATCTACTTCAGTTGTAGATTCGGAGATGTGGCTTGATAGGCTTGGTCACATAGATATGAAGGAGATGCTGGTTCTTGAGTCAAAGGATATGCTTTCGGATTTGGAAGGCATGGATCGTGGTTTCTGTATGCAGAAGAAAAAGGTGAGATTTCTTGAGGAATCCGATGTTAGTGACAAGAACAGGAAAGCCTTGGTTTTCAAGGAGAAAGTGACGGACAGAGTTCAGCACAAGGTGCAGGGGAATTCTAAGCAGAGCAAGGGTGTTTTGGACAAGGGTTTGATCCAAAAGGAGCTCGCGGGAAAAAGTCAGGTCTCACAAGAAAAACACAGAGACCGACGTCGGCAGGAAAACTGGCGTCGGTGTCTAGACAGGGACCGATGTCGGCTATGTGCAGCCCGACGTCGGTGAATCGGGGCAGATAGAGACCGGCGTCGGCCAGGGGAAAACGACGTCGGCGGAGAGGCAGTCGCAGGGAACCGACATCGGTCGGCTGTAGACTGAGATGTGACCGGCATCGGTCACTGAGACGAATTTTGGGTGGACAGCAAGCTGTCATGGAGTCTCAAGTGCCCATATGGAAGACTGAAGGTGTAAGTAAGTTCTTAAATTCGTCATTTCCCTTCTTTACACTACTTGTTGCTCACTTATGGCATAGGACCAGGGAGTTATTAAAGAAGCAGAACAGGTAGATCCAGGAAACAGTGGGAGCTAGGCATGAATGAGGATGTGATTCCTTGGAGGAGAACCAAACAGGGGTTTTGGGTAGTGTGGCCAGCTGGAAGTAAGCACTGAGAGACGAATGGATGTTAAGGATGAAGAAGAGCGGAAATAGATACGTGAGATGGAAGATCAGGGTATTTGATCTTGTATTAGCTGCAGGGCAATAGAGGTTTGTTCATTGTGTTTCTCTTTACCAGGTTGGATAGTACTAGCTACACTATCCTATTTTCTGTATGATGTGCTTGTTGCAGGGTTACATATACAGGTATTGCTGAACTAAAGGTAAAGCTAGTTCAGGGGTTTGTCATGGAGAATCTGGGAGCAGCAAGATTCTTTGGCAAGAGTGTGTTCTAGAGACATGGAAGGTCATGTGTTGACTTTGTTTCAGGATGATTGTGTGAAACTGGTTGGCACGCCGATGGTTGGACAGTTCTATGAACAGGGGTCTTGATTCACATAATGAGGTTGAGTGCATGGTATGTACTAAACCTGAGTTTTCCCAAGCAGTGGGAGTTGTCACAAGTTAGGAGCCAATCCGGGAGAGAACCATTGGAGGTCAGTTCAGTGGATTCTTACAGGGACTAGTAGCAGGTGCACATGCTATGCAAGTTCAGGTTTATTTCTACATGGTTGTAGATGTGGATGTGGTAGGTAATTTGGATGACAGGTTTTGCACCACGGATTTTGTGGTGGTTGGTCTTCAAGGATGATTTTGAAGATGGATACATAGCCAAGGTAACAAACTAGACGGTGTACAGGTACATGTACAGGTTGCAGCTGTTTATCTCCAAGTGGGAGATTGTTAGGTTATGGAGCTAAAAGCTTCAACCTTTGCAAACTGAGGAACAGATGGTTGCTGAGTTCTACAGGAACCGGCGTCGACAGCAGGACCGACGTCGGCAGGGACCAGTGCAGAAGGCCACCGGCGACGGCAGGGAGTCGGCCGATGTCGGCAGAACCAGACAAGCAGGGACCGACGTCGGTCGCCTGTGTGTTCCAGAACTGCTCGTTTCACGGACAGTTAGTTAAGTGAACGAAGAGTTTGCATGTTGAGACCAGTTAGATTCTTGTGCTGCGAGGACTATTGTCTAAATTAAGAGTCTAAGTTATTGTTTGAGTTAGGGATCTATTTATAGACCCATTGGCATGTATTGTATAAGGCATGAGATAGAAAGGAAGAGTTCCTTCTAGTTGTAAGATCTGTGAGTTGCAGGTTGTTGCAAGCTCATTGGGGATCTACATGTAAGTTTGGTCTTTGAATTGCAAGTTGCAGGTTCATGAGAGATCAGCTTGAAGTGCTATAGAGTGCTTGATGTACCGGCAGGGTTATTACTGACTGGTTGGTGAGGTGAACACCAATTCTGTGTGTGAGTTGGTTGTTGGGACCGTTTTTTTTGTGTAGGAGAGTGTGTGTGAGAAGAATTACTGAACACTTGAGGTGTGGCGAATCTCTGTAAGGTGAAAGAGTGTGGCGGCTCTTTGTTGTATTCTTTTCTGTTAGTGTTAATACAAGATAGTGTATTGTCTCTCATATTCTATGCTATTGGTGAATTCTAGTTACTTGTGTTTCTGGTTATTTCCGCATATTCAATTGCTTATACTTGGTAATCATACTGTGCTTTTTCTGAGAGGCAAGATCCCAACTAGTGGCATCAGAGCATGTTTGTTGTTCTAGATTCCTGACATTTACTCCATCGATCTTTGATTCGGGCTTCCCAAATCATGACACTTGGTAACCCTGAATTTAATCTATGGATATGATCTCCATCTGGTTAATGCTCTTTTACCATGTGGTATCCTTATGTTCAATCTAGATCATTGACTTTTTGAACCTACACACACCATCGATTTCTTTAACATGATTGAATGAGTGCCATCAATATTGATTTAATTGATCAAATGTGCGCTGTTAATCTTCTACTTCATCATAATTGTGCCACTTGTCAACCCCACATTTAGTCTATGGATTCTCTGACTTATTGACCTTGATCTCTCTATTGATCTTTGATTTCATGATTGAACACACATTGTTGATCTTCATGGTCCCATTGTATCAAGTTATTATCTACATGCCATTGATCTATAATCTGATCAAGTGAGATTTTGACACTTATTGGCTCTATTTTGAACCTCAGGATCTTTTGAAATATTTGAATTCAGATGAATACTTTTCATGGTTTTAACTTGACGTCCCCGTGCACATCCCACTCTACTAGTTCAAATTTGAAGGCTTATATCTTGAAATAGATAAATAATCAAGATACCAAATTTGCATGGGATATTATTGGCATGAAAAACATCATCTCCATATGATATTTTGGCTTTGAGAGGCCTCCCGAGTGTACTTATTAAATACACAATCAAACTGACCTTTTCATTTTTTCATGATGTGCCATGACGGTTTGGCTCCTTCTAATCATCAAATTCACACTTTAATCTTCTTAAAGTGTTTCAAAATCTTGTAGTGATAAGTGACCTTCATGAAATCTATTTGCTCCTTTTACTGTTGGATCATTCTTCAACCAAGACCTTGCTCAGCTTCTCCCTACAAATCTAGGCAAAGTTATGTATGCTGGCCAAATTTAGCCAATAAATTTGGCAACTCAATAGGGAAGCATGCCTTATATGCTTGATAACATAGATTAGTCATCTTGTCTGATCTATTGGGCATATGGGGTCACAAGTCTTTCTTCCCCACAAATGTGAAATTGATAGAACACTGCCCATTTTTGAAAACCTCCTCTTGAAGAAATAAGGACAAAAAGAAACAAAACAACAAAGACATGTGCACACAGACACTTAGAGGAAAGAAAATATAACTAACTACTAGACAATGTATACATAGGCACTTAGAGGAAAAAACTACTTACCCTAAAATAATGAATCAAAATGGTATTTACACAAAGACATTTACTGGTTCTATAAAATAGAAATCCTTTATTACTAATCTAATATGCTTTACATGCTTGAGGGCATCCAACCAAAGATGGAGAAGGAGCAGACATTTAAAATATTGGTGATACACTTATTCAAGAATAAGAAAAATATAAAACTTATCTACCTAATCTGATTGATTGAACATATAACTATCTTGGAGTGGATATGCAAGATGATCTGACTCTTTTTAGGCTCATTTTTTTGATGTGAATTAAGTACAACATGAGATGTCTCATCCTTGTTATCTTCCAACTAAGCTAGGTACCTAATAGGACATCCTCTTGTCAATACAAACATTAAGCAATCAAATTTTACCTCACTCCTACATTTTATTGCTCCCTCATTATGCTTCTCAGGCACAATTAGATCATAGTCTCCTTGGAGAGGAACATAGCTTGCTCCCAAGATCTCAAACAAGTCCTCCAACTTCCTTTCACTTGCTAGTATATGCAAGATAATATTAAGTTGATTAAGATCTTCTTATTTTGTAAAAAAGGGAGGCTCATCATTGGAAGCAAGGTCTAACTCATCATGATATTGATGCTCTTCATTGGTATGCTTCTCAAACTACATCACTTGAGCACTTAACATGTCTCCTTCATCAACCTCACTCAATATTTCATTTTGTTCTTCAATCCTAGATGAGGGTTGATTTGACTAACCAAGGTAGACACATTCATCTTGCTCAAGGTCTGATTTACCTTTCTTTAGATCCAATCTATCAGGGATACCTCCATTTGACACCTCATCTTGAAGTGGGATAAACTATAGTATCTGGTTTTGATCCTCTTTCTCATTTATGTAGAATAGAAGTTAGTGGTCCATTCAAGGTCACTTCCATGTTTAGACTAAGGATTTTCCTCTTCTTCCTCTAATGCATTAATGTTAAAACCATGCCAAGCAGATTGATTAAAAATTAATCTTTTCTCCTCTGAATGAATCACACTACCTATCATGATATTTTCATCATAGACACTTAAATTATCCTCTTTAGGATTACCTATGATTTAAATCTCCTCCTCTATCCTTTGTAAAATAGGTTCTTTCTCCAAGAGGGAGATGGTGGGAGGGTGAAAAAGTTCACCTTACTTGTAGCTTAAGAGAGTGTCTTTCCAACTAGGGACTTTGAAGACTCTTTTTGGTGGTTCTTAAGGGAGGGAGAAAGAGTCAAGGAAATCTTATAGGGTAAGCTCATTGAGCTGAGCTAGAGTTTCCTGATTCACTTTTTGTACAACTAATTCCTTCTCCTCCAAGACTACTTATTGGGCTACCTCAACTAAGACCTCCTCTTTCTTCATTATACCCTCCTTGACTGATTTTCATGAGGGAAATGTGTAAGATGCAACCACCTTCTCCTCTTCTTGATTCATGAGTATAAGAGAGGGTGGTTTCACAATAGAGGGTGGTTTCACAAGAGAGGGCATGACACAATCAAGGTCATTGGCATAGGATAAGATCCATGATGGGATGGCTTCACGTTCTCCAAATGAATGGCCTTTAATGATTTGATTGAATATTGATAAAGATGAGATTTGATAAGGTGTACTAAGGGGATAGGTTTGAGTATAAATAGGAGTAGGAGAGGGCAGTTGGGGTTTAGGGTTGGCTGCTTTCATTTTTTAAGAACAATTGATAGTCATTTTCTTTCCTAGCTTGGTCTTGCCTAACCAAGCACTCCTCTTGAAACCTCAACTCTTGGTCTTGAAAAAAATCTTGGTATTCAAGATTTCCTTGATACCTATAACACTCTTCCAACCTCTCAATCTCTCTCAATTATTTTTCAAGATCAAGTTTTATCTCCCTAAGACTCTTTTCTAGTTGACTAGAGATAGACAAACTCTAACAAGGATGATACACTGAATCTTGAGAGCCACTTAGGGTGAAGCCATAAACATTTATAATCTGATAAGAAGGATAAGGAATGAAAGATCATGCATTTTGATCACATGGGTGATGATACATACCAAATAATGATGACTAGGCACTTAGGCTACTTAAACCAACTAATGAATACTTGGAGTCGCCATTGATGTTTGCACACATGCCTCTAAAGGAGGATTAGATGAAGAGAACACCAAAACTCTTCACTTAGTGAATAATTCTATCCTACTAGGCATACTATAAACTATTATAGAATTAGTTTGCACTCATTGAGAGGTTTTTTTAGGATCCTTCCAACTAAGCCACAAAATGGAAACAACCTCAAGATGTGGGTTTCCTATGGTAAGATTGAACATCCAGATAAGGTCAACTTCCTCTTGATGGATCACTTAGACTAATGCTTATGATTGGAAAAGGGTTAGAAATGGGGGATAGGGTTACTAAAAAATCAAAAAAGGTGATGCACCAAATTTAAATGAGACTCACATATGCTTGAAACTAATACTAGATCAGCATAAGATAATATTTGCTCACACAATCTCATAAACTAGCTATTTGCATAAGTATTTCATGAACTAGGCTCACTAAGCAATCAAAAGAGCAAAGAGGAATTATAAGACTCACATATATCATAAATTAATGGAATAAAGAGCACGAGTGTATAGCTGAAACTAACTTATAAACCCCCTAAAATAGGCAAGGAATAAGGACAATAGACATGGAAGATTTTACTTCACAATGCCATCATACACGAGCTTTTCTAAACATAATTCAAAGGCAAGAGATAGGTAAAAAAGTATTTTATTTCTTCAAGAGGTAGTTCTTACAAATTTTGACAGGGGTTAGCCTTATCAAATGAGAGTCTCTTGCTCTTCTTTTTTAAAATCAAAGAAGCTATCTAAAATCTGAGAGACCCTTATAATGAGGGAAAAAATAGGAGATACAGAGAAAGGATGAAGAGAGAGGAGGAACATGCCATAAAAAATTCATTAATGAGATTCCACCACCCTTCAATGAATTCTAAACCATATTTTTATCAAATTAGGACTATTATTTCATCGACAAATTAAACTTCATTTGTCCTAATAGCCTTCAAACCCTCCCATTGGTTGAGAAAAACACTAGCAGACAAGAATCTATTTTGAGGATGATGAGTCATGATCCTTATAAGGAATAAAATCTTTAAATCCCTCTAAAAATGTATTGAATGTTCTAATTAGAATCTTCAACCACTAAATCTATCCCTTGGAACTATACACCACTTTCTATTTGAATTGCTTATAAGGATAAAACACTCGGATCTATGAACCTGACAGAGCCATGACTATGTTTCTTTTGAGCGACTATAGGTAGCTATTTTATCGAGGATATGACCATGTCAAAATATGAGACACTTATTTCATAATCACAAACCTGCCCCTATTCCAAAGCTAAACATAGGTTTACTATAGGTGAAAACCAATCACATTTATTGGTTTTCCTATAGTCATCATATCAATGAAAATCCCATTAGGCTGATTGACACCATTATTAATATTTATTAGGTCTCAATAGACCTAATCTGTTCCTTAGAAAACAAGTCTAGTGGATTCTACTTTTTTAAACCAGAGGTCCAAATTGAGCTTTAATAGTGGCCTTGAGACTTGATATATTTCTTCTGGTTCCACTTGGATTGTATTTGGATCTTATCTCTATGTATTTTCCTGCTTGGGTCCACAAAACGTTTAATCCAGCATGTCTATCTATGTGGCATCCTCACCACACTATTTATCATATTTAAAGCTATGACTGTCATAAATTTGGGCACGTATCACCATCTTGTGCCTTCTGAATCTTAATTGAATTTACTTTGTTGATCTTTGATTTGGGTTTCCCAAATCATGACACTTGGAAACCCTGTATTCAATCTGTGGATTCTCTATCAAATCTCCATATGATTAATACTCTTTCACCATATGGCAACCTTGCATTCAATCTAGGTCATTGACTTTTTAACCCTACATGAACCATCAATTTCTTCAGCATGATTAGACAAGTGCCATTGATATTAATTTTCTTGATCAAACATGCACCGTTGATCATTTATTTCATCATGATCATGCCACTTGTCAACCCTATTTTCAATTTGTGGATCCTCTGACTCATTGACCTTGGGCTCACCATTGATCTTTGATTGCACAAGTGAACATACATCATTGATATTGATAGTCCCACTATATCAAGCTATTATACACATGTCATTGATCTATGATCTGATCAAGTGAGAGTTTAACACTTTTTGGCTTCGTGTTCAACCTCAGGATCATTTGAAATATTTTAATTTAAATACCTACTTCCCATAGTTTTAACTTGACGTCTCTGTGATGAGTCCGTAAAATGATTAATTATTACTATAATTTATGGCTTTAAATATGTCAAATGGTTGAGCATTATATTTAATATTGATGTTTAGAACTTGCATAAAGTAGAAAATAGATGCTTTTGCCTATATAAACTCATGTAAAGTCTAAGTCTATCTTCTTTTCATTTTGTTCATATATTTGCATATTTTAGACTTAACATTTTGACTTACATAAATAAATAGTAGTATAAATATGAGTTTTGACAAGATTGTGAAGACAAGGAGTATCCAAGTCAAAGAATAAACCATCTAATATTGAGCTAAGAATTCTAAAGTTACTACAAATCTTGACAGTTAGATATGGATTTTGACAGTCAAGCTACGAATTTTGATAGCAAGCTACAAATTATTCTAGTTTTCCTATGGATTGACCCAAATTGTCCTAGAATTGATCCTATTACATTTCAAAGGTTCAGATAGCTTCTCCAACCTCTTCATGTCAATATAAATAACTCTTTTAAAAATTTACATTCATGTACATGTATATAAATAGATGTCTATTTCTATTTAGTCTTTAATTTTGGGAGTTGCTACTCTAGGATGCAACGATGAAGATAGAAGATAAGAAGTATAAATATATGTAAATATTTGATTGATATAGTTAGGCATGGCAAATGTTATCTATGGATTCTATGACTTCTTAAAGATCTCATTGTAATGACTTTCTATTCTAACTATATTACTCAATCTGTTTAGAATATCTTTTGTTTTCAAATTAGTCAAGTTGTTTCCTAGAATATTGGGATAAACAGATTTTTGGTATAGAATAAATAGATAGATCCATGCGTAGATCTATAAATTTTATGACTACATATAGAGATATTATAATTTTGGTGATTTTTTGAAATATAAGTAATACACTAATTTCCTTTCTCAATTTGCATTGAAGAAATATCTTGAGCTGAGTTAATTTGGACCTGGATCTAAGGGAGCAAGGGCCCACTCTTGAGGAAACAAGAAATCTATATGTTATTTATAAGTTGATTTTATATTTCTTTCAATTAAAGATTGCTATAGATATATGTTTATATAATTCAAATTGAAAACCTACAAGGAAGACTGAATAGTTAATTTGTTATTTTTAGCATAAGAATTTATTTCATTCCTTTGGATTCTTCAAATATATATGTATGATTGATTTTAATCAGTAAGTGAAGATTTGATATTCTGCAAGATTGATTAAGTAGGTTTATTTTACAGTTAAGTGAAGCATTTCTAGATTCTATAAATTAGATCAGATTGAGTGGTTTATGTTTTTTACAAAGAGTATTTTCTTTTCAAAATATATCTTAGAGATTAAAAGTAGATATAGATTAGCATGACATACAAAAACCTCAAAAAATAAGTACTATTAAACTGAAATCAATGAACACTTCACTATAAATATCTTTATGAACTACTTTGATAAGAATATACACAAACATACATTGGTTAGTAAGGGGTAATAATGACACTCATCATTTTTGGTATCATTATTGAGGACCTTTCAAGTGTCAGTAAGATAAAATTCATGCTAACAGTCCATAAAACATAAAAATATAAAAATAGAATAAAACCACTATCTTATTAAAATCAAGTATATGAGTAGGCCATGGGATTCATAGGAAAGATTTGTTCTAAAATATTCTGATCCTTTATAAGAAAGAATCAACATAGTCATAGACAAAATAGATAGCTTGCAAAAAGAGATAAGAGAATATTTTATAAATATTTGTAAAGGACCAAAGGCCTCTTCTACAATAGTTAAAATTGTAGACATTGGATGACCAAAATTCCCTTCTCTCAATAAAATTTTATTTGACATGGGAGAAAACGTAGTCCAGGTGGATAACCCTCGCAAGAATGCTCCTGAGAGGACCTTCTCTTATCCTATTGTTTTTGAAGATGATGAATGAATAATGAAAAATATTTCTCTAGGTAACCTGCCTACCTTTAGAGGATTGTCCACTAAAGACCTAGATGATTTTAATTTTGATTTTAAGGTTCTCTATCAGAGTTATGATTACACCTCAGATAGCCAAAAGTTGAAAATTTTTCCTTCTACTTTGAAGGAAGGAGCTATGAGGTGCTTTATGGGCCTAGGAGGGAACTCTATTCATAATTGGAGAGAAATGAAAATAGTTTTGGATAAATATCAAGACTATTATAGGGTTAAGGATAGGAAAGAAGATTTTTTCAAAATCAAACAAAATGAATATGAGAACCTTGAGGATTACCTAGATAGGTTTGCCTTCACTTTAAATAGATGTGGATATGAGTTACCTATAGAAGTGATCAAAACTATTTTTCTTAAGGGCTTGGATGACACTTCCAGGGATTCTCTGAATCTTATTGGAAAAGGAGATATTACTAAATTGGATTTCCAAGAAATAACACGGTTATGCACAAACTACTTTAGATCAAAATCGATTAGTAGAAGATGGAAAACTGGAAAATCTAGAGATGTAAGCCAACTCATGGGAGAGTTAGAAAACTTTAAAATAGACATATTGGTGTAAAGGAATTCAACATTGGATGGATTGCATGCCAAGTCAAATCCAATAATGAGTCATTAGAAATCTATTGCCCAAAATATAGATTGAAACATGCACTTAGAAACTATCATTTGGATAACACTTAAATTTGTGGAATATGTGATGTTAAGGATCATGACACAAAGAATTGTAGTCACCTTCTTAGTCTCAAGAATTAGTTCAAACAAAATGCATAAGCCATAGAAGAAATCAATTATGTTCAAAGACAAGGAAATACCTTCTAATAAAATAAACAGTTTGGCTCAATACTTCCTTTACAATAGTGGCATGCACCTCTACAAATGGGGATTGTACCACCATGGGGCACACAAGAATGGATGCCATAGCAATGGATGATGCGTTATCCTTTTAAACAAACATGGATGCCATAAGGCCATCAACAACCATGGATAAATCAACACTAAAATAGTAGTCCAAACTATAATCAATAATACCAAAAAAGATATCCACAACAATAAAAACAAACATTAATGGATTCTTAAGAAAATCAAGCCACCCCTACAAAACAAGTAAACCAACCTCAGTTATCTACTGAACAAGTAACAAATACAAAAAATAGATAGGTTTTTGTAAATGAATAGAGTGAAATAATGGGGGTAGAAGCCATTGAATGCACAAAAAATTATCTTAGATCAAGAAGAATAGTGCAAGAACCTTAGATCATCATCATAAAAGTACCATGAGAAAAAACAAGTCCACAAATTCAACCAACAAAAGAAAAAGAATCTAAAGAGGAAACTTGAAAAATAGAGGAAGTTATCATAACACCTCCATCTATGCCTTTTACAGAAAGATTAAAGGAAGTAGAAAATAAATAGTAATCTGAATTGATCCAAGAACTTTGAAAACTAAACATAGAGATTCCATTGTTACAAGCCATCATAGACATTTCAAAAGTTAATAGGGTGATAAAAAATCTATGTATCAAGACATCTGGTAAAAAAAATAGTATCCTAAGACCATACAGGTTGATGATAATATTGCTAGTTTATTAGCAAGAAAGTTGCTATTGGTTAAATATGGAGACCCAAGAAGTCCTATAATTTCTATAAAAATTGGACAGTAGGAGATACCAAATGTATTGATAGGTCTAGGAGGTGCTATTAATGTAATGACTATAGAGACCATGTAAAACCTCTCCTTGAAGGTCATGAAACCAACCACCACAATCCTATAAATGGAAGATCATTCAACTACCAAACCAAAAGGTGTCATTGAACACATAATGTTAACTATAGAATCATGGGAGTATCTTGCTAAATTTATTGTCCTACAACTTAAAAACAAATAGATTGGATACCCAATGATTCTGAGAAAACTTTGGTTAGTAACTATAAAAGCATTGATTGATTGTAGATCAGGGGATATGACTATCTCAAATGGTCTTAAATCAAAATGAATTTATTTATATCCCCCTATTCAACCATCAATCAATACTATTAAACAGTTGTGGGTTGACCAACCAAATGAAAAACATGATAGCACCTCTTCTCTAGATATGGTTACAATCACTGAACATGTTGAGGAAGTAGATGATGAGTTATTAAAAAGTATTGAAATTGGTACAGATCTTGACAGTCTAGCTATAGATCTTAATAATCCAGCTATAGATTTTGACAATCTAACTACGGATTGCAATAGACTAGCTACGAGTTGCAACAGACTAGCTACAGATTGTAACGGACTCACTATGGATTTGAATAAAATACCTTTTCAAAATAATACTTCCTATTCTTATAATCATTCATCCTCTTACACCTCTTCAAATATATTATATAATCATAAAGACATTCAAAATAGTGTTATGCAATGGGCATATGAAGGCCAAAACTCATTTCTTACAACCTTCCATTGTTCATTAGCTATCACCACAAGAGAAAATTCTGTTAAAGATGCTATTACATTTCATACATTAATTCCACATCCCTATCCTCTCAACTCATTTATGATTGAGTTCAAACAAATAGATTCTTTTTATCTAGACACTAAACAAATCATAATGGCACCACGACAGACACTCAACATAAATAGTTGGTTGATAAATGATCAAGAAATGAAAGTTTTTAAAGTAATTAGGGAACACACTCAATATTGTACATGGGAATATCATGATATGAAAGTAATTCATCCAAGCATATGTACACACCATATCTACACAAAGAACATTTAACCAGTAAGGTAGCTATAAATAAGAATCAATCCTATCTTGAGAGACATGAAATCTAAAATTAAGAAGCTGCTAGAAGTAGGATTTATTTATCCCATTTCTTATAGCCAATGGGTCTATCCCTTGGTCATTGTTTCCAATAAAAATGGTAAATGAAGATTATGTGTAGATTATAAAGATCTAAACAAAGCAACAATGAGAGACTACTTCCCTCTACCCTTCATTGATCAAGTACTTGATAATTTGGCTGATAAAATATATTTTTATTTTATAGATGCTTTTAGTAGATACAACCAAATACAAGTGGCACCTAAGGATCAAGACAAAACAACCTTCACCTGACCACATGGGACATTTGATTATAGATTCTTTCCCTTTGGTTTATGTTATCCACCTGCCACTTTCTAACAAGCTGTCCTAGCAATATTTTTAGTCTTGACCAATGACTGTGTAGAAGTTTATATGGATGACTTTACTATTCATGAGAAATAATTTGATAAAAATTTAATCAATATTGAAAAAGTACTTCAAATATGTGAGGACCACCATTTGTGTCTAAGTCATGAAAAATGTTTGATAATGGTAGAAGAAGGCATCATTTTCGAACATCATATTTATACAAAAAAGATCCTAGTAGATCCAAAGAAAATTGAAGTCATTTCAAACTTTTCTATTCCTCAAAATCAAATTGACATTAAATTTTTTTTAGGACATGCAGGCTATTACAAATGATTCATAGAAGATTTTAGTAAGATTGCTACTCCAATGTTTGTTTTGCTTGTAAAAGAAAGGGAATTTATTTGGAATCCAGTCTGTCAACAAGTATTTGAAACTATCAAAGAAAAGCTTAGCACTACACCAATCTTAAAAGGACCTAATTGGTCACAGTCCTTTCATATTTATATTGATACATCAAATCATGCTATGGGAGCTGTCTTAGGATAAAAAGATGAAAATAGACATACGTATGCCATATATTACACAAGCAAGAACTTAACATCAATTGAAAGAAATTATACAACCACTAAAAATGAATTTTTTGTTATAATTTATGCCATAAATAAATTTAGATATTATATTAATAGTTATAAAATATTTTTATATACTGACCATGCAACTATTTGATATTTGGTGAATAAGCCAGTAGTAGGAGGAAGAGTTATCAGATGGCTCTTATTACTTCAAGAATTTGATATAACAATTGTTGATAAACTAGGACAGTTCAATACAGTTATTGATTTTCTTTCCAAATTGCATAATAAATATGAAGAACTTGTAGAATAAAAAATTATGGATGAACAATTATTTGTTATTTTAGCACAAACACCTTGGTTTGCAGATATAGCAAGTTTTCTAGCTATAAGAAAGTTTCATTTTCAATGTACTAAAAAGGAAAATAAACATTTAAGTAGAATAAGTTATTTTTATAAATAGATTAATGGTATACTATTTTAACTTGGACCTAATCATGTTTTCAGTAGGTGTGTGAAGGAGAATGAGATGCATGATATCATTCATGCATGTCATGATGAACTTGAAGGTGGATACTACTTAGTAAAAAGAATGGTACACAAAATCTTTGGAGCTAGATATTTTTGGCCAACTCTCTAAAAATAGGTAAAAAACTATGTTTGGTAATGTGATGTATTTAAAATAATGGAGAAACCTATATTATCCTATGAGATGCCTCTACATCCACAGGTAATTATAAAACCTTTTGAGAAGTGGGGTATGGAATTTGTTGGGTGCATAGATCCACCTTCACAAGGTAAATAATACTTGTTGGTATGTACAGACTATATAACCAAATAAGCTAAAGTTTAATCTCTTTCTTCTGTAAGATAAGAGGTAGTAGTTGACTTCCTCTATTCCAAGATCATGCAACATTTTACAGCACTAAGAGAGATAATATAAGATCAAAGACCATAATTCATGTCCAATATGATTCAAGCATTCATGGAGATCTACCAAGTCAACCATCAAAGATATTCACCATACCATCCTCAAGAAAATAGACAAGTAGAAGTCACTAATAGATAATTAGAGAACATTCTTACCAAGATAGTCAACAATAGTCAAAAGAATTGGGCAGCCAAACTCCCAGAAACTGTTTTGGCATACAACACTACATGAAAAACCACTACCAGTTTTTCATCATATGAGTTGGTCTATGGTAAGAAACTTCTTATTTAAATTGAATTTGAAATGCAAATTTTGAAGAGTACATTAGAATTAGGAATTTATTTGGATGAAGCACACAAAAAAAGAATGTTATAGTTGAATGAATTGGATGAGATGAAGACAAAAGCCTTGTAACAAACATAAATAACACAGTACCAAAGAAAATAATGACATGACTTACATATCAAAGAATGAAAATTTGGAGAAGGAGATTGGGCACTCTTATATGATTTCAAATATTAGAATTTTAAAGGTAAGCCTTGAACTAGATGGTTAGGACCATTTTGGATAGCATTTTTTTTGATAATAGTTCTGTACAGTTGCTGCCTATTGATGGAAATCAAAAAACACTTCTTGTAAATGGACATCTTCTAAAACTAAACCTGAAGCCTACCAATAAGGAGGAATTTATTCAATTAGTATAAAATGAGTTTGGTGCCATGGAAGAACTCAAGTCTTCCATGGTAGTTGATCTTTGAAAGACAAAATTGGCTGAATAAAGGAAAAGAATCTTTTTGTTCCTTAAAATTTTTTTAAAAGAAAGTTTCAACAATGAAAACATTTTGGAACATTATTGATAGTCATGAATGGAAAACCAACTTACTATCTATTTATGCACTGAATAAAGAGCCTTGACTAGAAAATAAGAAATGGCTAGTCAAGAGTAAATTACCAAAAAATTAAAAATATAGAGAAGTTAGTTCAAAAAATCAACTGGTTCCAAAGCAATAAATTTAATGCTACTATCTATTGTACTATTTTTTAAAGACTAACTCATGTAATTTATTTTATGAAAGAATAGATAAGGAAGACTGATAAGGATAACACTGAGTTTTGTAAGGTAAAGTATTTATTTTTTTACTAACTATTAGTTTTAGATATTTAAGATTGCATGCATGTGCTCAAAACCATTAATATAAAATCTTCATATGTTGTTATAAGGGGGTCAAACTTTATGAAATTAGCAAAAGTCATTTCAAAATGTCACATTGTGAATTATCAACACAGGAGCTATGGATTGTACCCCTTTAGATTATAAAAAGATTTTATAATGACACATCATTGTAATTATGTGTCATTTATAAAAAGGTATTAAATGGAGGATTAAAAAGGAATTGATGATGAAATGATTTAAAATAAAATAAAATAAAAAATATGACATCATTACTCTTAATAGATGTTGTCATCATTACTCGACATGCTTCGAATAATATCTGTAGTCTTACCCTCAAAGGATATTATTGCCATTCAAATCATTTTGTAAACATAGTTTAATTTCCTTTTGAAATTAGGGGAAAGAATCAAATATGCAGACCTAATTTGAGGGTGAAGAATTCAAAAATAGGGTTGAAAAACAAATCAAAACCTGAGGATGCAAGTGAACTGTTGGAGAATAAAGCAGTAAAGGAGATATTAGTTGCAACTGGATGGGCTTGACTTCTTTGTCAAGTTCTAGGGTTTTTATGAATCATTAGTGATATAATTTGTTCTTCACTTGAAGCCTGATTTCTTCATAGTCAAAGGTGTTCAAATACCCTTCTCTACATAAATCTTCAGTGAATTGATAGGGATTCTAGATGAGGGAGCTCAGATAGCAGGAAGATCCTCATTTTATGATCTTGTCAAAATTTTTAGCAGTTAAAGAGAGGCCACACTATTTTTTATGAAAGATGTCAAAGGCAAAATAAAAGAGGTAAGCAGATAATCTCTACCTAAACCTTGGACATCGGTTTCCTTTTGGCTTATTAAATATTTGACATATGAGAGACAGTGTAGTGTGTTGAGTTGTATGGTCTTAATAATGTTAATTTATTTAAGATGGGGTCTTTAGTAACCTAAACACAAGATAAATTTACCCTCATTTTTCTTTGGATCCATTTAGGTTGTTATGAGGTATGCCAAAAACCCTGTTGCCATATGTCATTATGGGTTGATTCAACTCATTATTCAACATCACTTCTTACATCAAAAAAATAGAATGGAAGCTTGGGCTACCTTTCTTGAAGGAAAAAGATAGAAAACTCCAAAATTTTCTAAACAAACTTCTACACACATACATGCCTCTAGTTCAAAAACCCCACCAAATATCTATTCTAAAGCAATTGCCTCTAAGTTCATCCATAACACAAGATTCATAGCCAAGACTGTTCCATTACAAACCCTAGATCCTCTTTTCAAAGTCTCTCCTCTTGAGCCAAAAAGTAGGAAATTGAGGCCTAGATCCTCTACTAGAAGCCAAAAACATGTTTCCCAAGTTTCTCAAGTTCAAGAGCCCATTCAAATTATTGAAGAAGAGTCTTTTGCAGACCCTGCTTCTCAACCAAAAACTCAAGAAACCTTGCCTATAGAAGCTCAACCGCCTCTTAAAAGAAGAAGATGATTGATCCTAGTAGTTGATAGTGATGAGACCATTGCTGCTAAAACCTTAGATAGTTTGAGGCAAAATCCCACAACCACTACTAGTGAAGCTCATAATAGAGAAGAGGAGGAAACCTTTTTCCCACATGAAGAATTGGCTGATGACTTTGTTGAGACTATTCCTGATGAGAGTCTTATTCCTCCTACACAACATATTAAGGATAAAGAAAAATCTCCCATGATTGAAGAGGAGGGACAACCTTCAAGGGAAACAAATGATATAAATCTCCAACATGCTTTAGCCTTGTCCTAGTTAGAAGCCAATGTTAAATAAAATCTAGAAGATATAGCTAAATTAATTGCTACAACATAGAATAAAGATTTTGTGATTGCTCATTTAATGAAACAAATTGTAAATTTAAAAATTTAGTAGCTGAAGAAAAAAGATGAGGCAGAGGATGAAATTATTGATATTTGGGGTCATACTAGATCACTTGAAGAAGAAAACATCTCTTCGAGGAGAAATCTTTTAAAAATTGAAATGGAAAATGCTAGACTAAAAGCCCAAAAAGACTCTAGCTCTTCTCATGTTCCTCATAAGGTCATGGTATAACATGGCTGTCATACGACTTTGTTTGTTTCATAAGTGAAAAGCCAATGGGACCAAGTCTAATCACAACTTTAAGCAATGAAGATACATAATCATCTACTTAGGAAGGAAAATCATCTTCTTAAAGAAGAGAAATATAACATGCAAGAAGAATTGACTCAAGCCCAATAGAAAGAAGAATAGGTTAAACAAACTCTTTAGTTTACCTATCAATTAGGTGAAAATTTGTTATCCTACAGAGTCCCTTCTTCTACATATAGCTTATTTTTACATGAATAGTTTTTTAGATGGTAATTTTTATAGATATCTTGTGATTTATCACATGACATAAACACCAGTGATGATTTCATGATAACATTCAGAAATAGTACACCTAATAGACAAGATATACTTTATGAGTTTTAATTATGTGACATTGTTCTAGAAAATACAAATAATTTCTTGGTAAATATATTTGTGGGAGAACTTCATATGAGAGCTTTATTTTCTGCATATATAAATCAAATTTCCTGGCAGGACATATATGATGATCACACTAACATTGTAAAAGATGTTGGTTTATACATTAGGCCTCAATTTGGTAGTGAACAATATATTACACCAATTTAATAGCTATTATCAGTGGCCAAAAATTCATGATCATTATCTTTTCACATTATAGGATGTCCTTCTCAACTTTGAGTTGTTTATGCAACATAATTTTGACGATGTAGTGGTGGCTTGTAGACAATGCTAACATATGCTGCCAATTACATTAAGATGAAGAGAAGTGTTGTCACCCACTACCCTTCAGTAGTATTTGAGAAGAGATAATGTTATTATAAAAATAATTTCAGAAGTTTTACAGAGGGATGGAACAAATCCATGGATTGGAATGAGGTTCAGACCTCCCTTACTACTTTCTTCAATGTCTCCATGATATAATGCAGGGCCACAATCTCAATAATAATTTGATATTTGGGTTCATTTTGTATAAAGAGATATAGGTTTCAATCCTCATAATAAGAGGATACTTCAAAAATATATGTATTCCATTTATGATTTGAGTCTAAAGCTACAACAGATAGTTCATAACTATGGATATTTAGGATATAGTTTGCAAAGGAACTTGTAAAAGGTAAAGAGTGGGGGAAATGATGAGTCTGTAAAATGACTCATTATTACTATAGTTTATGGCCTTAAATATGTTAAATGGTTCAGCATTGTATATAATCTGATGTTTAAAACTTGCATAAAGTAGAAAATAGATGTTTTTGTTTATATAAATTTATGTAAAGTCTAAGTCTATCTTCTTTGCATTTTGTTCTAATATTTACATGTTTTAGGCTTTACATTTTGACTTATATAGGTAAATAGCAGTATCAACATGAGTTTTGAAAAGATTGTGAAGACAAGGAGGATCCAAGGCAAATAATAAACCATCTAAAATTGAGCTATGGATTTTGAATTTACTACGGATCTCGATAGTTAGTTACGGATTTTGATAGTCGAGATACAAATTTTGACAACAAGCTACAAACTATTCTAGTTTTACTATGGATTAACCTGGATTACTCAAGAATTAATCCTAGTACATTTAAAATGATTTAGATAGCTTCTCCAAACTTTTCATGTCAATCTAAATAAATCTTTTCAACATTTCCATTCCTATACATGTAGATAAATAGATGTCTATTTTTGTTTAGTCTTTCATTTTTGGAGTTGCTCCTCTAGGATGCAACGATAAAGATACAAGATAGTAAGTATCAATATGTGTAAATATTTGATTGATATAGTTAGGCATGACAAATGTTATCTATGGATTGTTTGACTCCTAAAAGATCTCATTGCAATGACTTTCTATTCCAACTATATCACTAATCTGTCCATAGTATGTTCTATTTTTAAATTAGTCAAGTTATATCCTAGAATATTGGGATAAATAATTTTCTGGTATATAATAAATAGATAGATCCATGTTTGGATATATAAATTTTACAACTACATACAAATATATTATAGTTTTGGTGATTTTTTGAAATATAAGTACTGCAACAGTTTCCTTTCTCAATTTATGTGTTGAAGAAATATCTTGAACTGAGTTATTTTGGACCTGGATCTGAGGGAGCAAGGGCCAACTCTTGAGGAAATGGGAAATATATTTGGTATTTATAAGTTGATTTTTTATTTCTTTCAACTAGATATTGCTATAGATATATGTTTGTATAATTTAGATTGAAACCTAAAGGGAAGATTGAATAATTAATTTTTTATTTCTACCATAATCATTTATTTCATTCCTTTAGATTTTGCAAATATATATGTATGATTGCTTTTAATTAGTAAGTGAAGATTTGATATTCTGCAAGAGTGATTAATTAAGTTTATTTTATAGTTAAGTGAAGTATTTCTAGATTTTGCAAATTAGATTAGATTGAGTGGTTTATATTTTCTTCAAAGAGTGTTTTCTTTTCAAACTATGGCTTAGAGATTAAAAGTAGATATAGATTGGCATAACATCCAAAAACTTCTAAAAATAAGTACTATTAAACTAAAATAAATAAATACCTCATTGCAAATAAATTTAAGCACTGACTTGGTAAGAATAGACACCAACATATGTTGGTTAAATGAAGGGGTAATAACGACATCCATCACCTTGTACATGTCCCACTCTACTAGTTCAACTTTGAAGGCTTAAATCTTAAGATAAACAACTCATCAAGATACCAAATTTGCAGAGGACATTTTTGACATGAAAAACATCATCTCTATATGATCATTTGGCTTTGAGATATCTCCCAAATGTATTTATTAAATGCACAACCAAACTAACCTTTTCATTTTTGCATGACGTGCCATGATGGTTTGGCTCCTTCTCATCATCAAATTCACACTTTAAGCTTGCTTAAAGTGTTTCAAAAGCTTGCAGTGACAAGTGACCTTCATGAAGTCTATCTGATCCTTCTACTACTAGATCATTCTACAACCAAGATTCTACTTAGCTTTTCCCTCCAGATCTAGGCAAATTTTTGTATGCTGGCCAAGTTAGGCCAACAATTATATTTAGGTGAAAAAAATATTCAATAGGTGAAAAAAATTATTGACTACTTCTCCACAGTATTTGATAAATTAGATTATTGAATTGGGAATTAGCAAAAATATAAAATTAGGAATAAAACAAAGCATTGTTGGATTCATTATTTATGATGTTAAATTATTTGAGAACAAAGGTTTTGGAATTATGTTTATTCTCAGTATTTTTTTGGAAAGTTTATATCTTTTAGGATTTAAAAAGAATAATAGAAAAGTTTTGTTTATAATCAGAATGTTAAATTATATATATTATGGGATATATATAATATTAAACACGTAAATATATGAAATACCCATATAATAGAACCTATATTTATAGAATAAGTAGCGTGCCTATAGTTATAGTTGTGACTAATAAGCTATGTCATGAAATACTGAAGGATAAGGAACTATAACTATGCGAACGTAGCCTAGGTTGCATAATGGATGAATATGTGAACGTTGATAAATATTTATGAAAATTTTGAATGTTGGTTATATTTAGTAGTATGAACCTTATGTTATGAAAATGTTAATTCTTGTGCTTAACATTTACTAAAGGAAAATAGACTCTTAGAATGACTTGTATTATACTTGTATGGTAAATAATATTTCTTGTCATAGGTATTATCTATGAAATAAATAATTTAAATGAGGTTCATTCATATGTTTGATAGACTAAAAGTATGTAATGTAATTATTTCCATAATTAACATGTGTTTATACTTTCTAGTAGAAATAATTGCATGAACCTGTTGGTTACAAATATATGTTAACCAAATCTAATATTGATGACTCTAACCAAGTAGTGAGATAGACTTCACCAGCTAGTTAGCATCACCAATGTTAGATGAAGGTAATCTTATCAAGTGGTGTGCATAAATTTTACTAATTCTAGAGATCATATGTTATTTGAAAACTTTGACCAAAGTAATGTTTAGATAGACATTGTCATTTCATATATATGATTTACATGTTTGTGTGATATCATGTTGGAACATATTTTTTATGGTACACATCATGTAGTAAAAATCTTACAACACACAAAGTACTAGCATGTCTCTCTGGATTACCGCACCATCACTATCTACACATCCATGAATGGAGGGTCATTCTATTTTTGGGGATTATTCGAGAGATCAATGGTCTATGGTTGGTGTGTAAACTTGATCGGATGATGCTCTCCCTCCTCATTGCAATACTTACTTAGATATAACACTTGAGAATATTAGAGATATAAGAGTTAGTGTGACTCGAGCTCTGTGGAACATTGTATCTATTATTGTACTTATATATTGAATGCATCATGCCTGATGGAAATGTAATTAATTATAATTATACATTGATAGTAGAGGTTGTATTATTATACCAGTCATGACTGGATTTTATTATGATTACTTTCCTTATGTATTCATGAATTTTTACCTAAGTTGTTAGTGATTACTAAATAGAGTTGATCATGTTTACTTAAGTTTGATATGATTAGTTAAGTATGTTAAAAATCACTAATTAGTTTTTTGTGGTGTAATATAATGAAATAATAAGTGTTGAGTAAAAAAATAAATAAAAAATTACTGCATTATTCTATTAAATCCCTATGGGGACGTTACAAAAGGTTTTATAAAAATAGATTTAGTTAAGTTATCTTCTAATCATAGGATCTAAAATCTTAACTATAGTTAAGTTATATTTTGTATCATAGCATCCTAAAAGGTTTTAGAAAAATATATTTAGTTATCTTCCATATCATAGCATTATAAAAGGTTTTAGAGAGTAGTAAAGGCTCGATAATAAATTACCCAAATTATATGAATGTAAAAAGATAACCATCTTCTACAACACAATTTAAAACTCCCTCCACAAAGTCTTCATCTATAAATAATTGGATGCATAAGTTTTCATGACTAATAGGACTAAGAACCATCCTAATAAGCAACCCAATGAAAAATTACCACAACTATATTAAAAAAAAAACAATAATTGACTTTTGTAGTGAATTTATGAACCTTCTAAAGCATAATTTTAAAGCCACAAAAAATAGCCACAACCATCCTATGAAACATAACCCACTCTTTCATATCTCAAATTAAGAAGTCTTCCAAATCTATACATACACAATTTAGGAAACAAATTATCCAAAAATAAACCTTACTCATGTGTTGGACACTAATTAATCTAAAATCACAATAATTTATAAAATGATCATAAATAAGAAAGTAGTAACCCTTAACATCTAAAATTACCTATCATCTTTATATATTCCCCTCACTATCCATTAGTATCTTCCACTTACAATGAGATGGATAATTGAATCTGAACCCAATCCATTTGGCCCCCAATTTTCTAACTACCCCTACATAAAACTCCACTATATATATGAAAAATATAAAATTATAGGGAAAATGAAGTTTTATTTTCCTCAATGCTACTCGATGATCAGTCTAATGTGCACAAAAATTCCTATTAACCTCCTTGCAGAAGTGTTTAGACAAGGCCTCAAATTGGACAATAAATTCTAACCGATGACCCAAAGCTTTAGCAATTATCTCTGAATTATACACCAAAACCTCAATTTATCAATCATTTTTGAAGGCCTTGGATGTTCCCATTTTAAACAAATAGAAGTCTCAAATTGAAATGATTGGTATGCAAGGCATGCTTTACCTCTGCTACTGTCATATGAATGAATGAGATGAAAGCTATTAACAACACATCCTAATTTATATGTCATAATGGTTTACAAAAAGATGACTACTAGGAGAGTAGTAACCCTTATAAACCATAATTCACTACCATATTTCTAATTTGCCTTCACTATCTATTGGGACTTTCCATCTCCAATTAGGTACTAGGTAACATAATAGAGGATAACAAAAACTGAGCCAAATCCATTTCACCACTAATTTTCTAACTACCTCTACATATAACTCTACTCTATATATGATATCTTTAAAATTATAGGGTAAATGGGGTTTTATTTTCCTCAATGCCCCTAGGTGATCAGTCTAAAATGAACACCAACTCTTCTAAGCCTCCTTGCAGAAGTCTTTAGACAAATCCTCAAATTGGACAATAACTTCCAATTGGTGACTAAAGCTTTAACAACTATCTCTAAATAAGACTTAAAAATTCTCAATTTAGCATTCATATTTGAATGCCTTGAAAGTTTTCCCCTCAACCAAAAAGGAGTCTCTAGTTCAAGTGATTATTATGAAAGACACTCTTTACCTCTATTACTCTCATTATGAATGAACAAAATGAATGGTCTTAATAACACATCCCCAAAAAATGGATTTGGGCTCCATTGAGAATGAAAAGGAAAAACCATAATATGAACTTAAATTCACATTATTTTTTCTAATCTAGATCTATTGAGTAGGAAAAATTCCAACATAAAGTTTTAGGTCTGATAACATCAAATGACAAGTTAGAGGCATCCTCTCTAATTGGAATTGAAACCATTGCTCTTTTAGATGTAAAGAGTATATACTAGCAGGAACCCTAGGGATAAGCATATGCATTGATAACTCACAATATTTTACCAAAAAGACCAAAGATAGTTTGTTCTCTATCCCTAACCTCTTCCTCTACCTACTACCTCTTTCCTCCAATTTAACGATATTTTTTTCTCCTTTCAAAATTCTCAATTACTCTCTTGAAGCTATTAACATTATACAACCCCAATCCATTATACTTTGAAGTGCTGTATGATGCTCTTCATTGGGAATTCTAGCCATTGGTTGAGTAACTTAAAGTTTCACAACCACTAACATAGAATCATCATAAAGTACAATATTATCAATTAAATCCTTTGCAATTTGAGCCATTATTTCTAATTTCACTTACCTATTGAGACATTTTGGATAACCATAGTTGTCAACTATTTAATTTATAAATATTGTTCCTTGATTAAACTTCAAAGCCTCCTCAAAGGTTACAAAGGGTTCTTCATTAAGTAAACCCATCTCCACATCTTCCCAAATCAAAGTCCCAATTTCATTCAGGGTTTTCTTTATATATCCCACCTCTGAATCTCCCTTAATTTTCACATTTCCTTCAACAATATTCCCTCTCTTGCCAATGTTTTCTTGCCTCACTGCCACTTTCCCACATAATTCTAATTTATGATTCAAGACATTTGCAAACCTTATACATACTATTTTTAGACAAAACCCTAACAAACACTTTTAATTTAGATTCCTTAAGAAGAATAAGATATCACCTTCCTCACCCTCTTTCCCTTCCTATCCCTTTATTTATAATAGAATTATCCTAAGAAAAATATCATCTTTATTCTTTGAAAATATCTAATACTATGAATAGTTTTTGTGTGGGTCAACATAATCCTTAATTGTACTTTGAATCTTCTATGCATGAAACATTTCATGGTTTAAAAACAACATCGTGTTATCTCTTAGATTTTTAGAAATGCCTTATCACTTGCCATGCATAAGTCTTAAAATGCACACACCTTTGTAAACTTTGTGTGTAAATATTTACCCATAACATGCACACAAAACTAGAGCTATCTTGTGGCATCTCTACATGTTACTACATCATTACATAGATTTATCCATAGGATTCTCACATGCATACTCATTATCTACTTGGTAGGATATTCATACTACATGACATGGAAACTAGGCTTCTCTAGATTTGTTGAATGCCATATAATCCATCAGCATCACTATATAGTTATAAGTCTAACTTTGCACCTATAAAATAAGTTTAACCATTCGAATAGAAGATAAAATGCCTCTCTTTTGTAACCATAATTAACCACTTCTCGTAATGATTTTATATATTAAATATTCATCCCATTAGGGGACATAGATGAGAGAGTACACACAAACTAGAAAGGAGTTTATTAACATGTTCTTGGTATCTATCATTCAAAAATATTTGTAGATCTTCATTATTTCATTTAGTCTAAACAAATAAATATGGATTTTTATTCATTTTCATCATAGGAACTAGCTTTCTTAGTATTATTGGATCTTGATATTAGATAGAAATTAAAATTATGCATATAAAACTTTCACATACGATTATGTGAGTGGCTTTGTTTGTTTAGATTACCTTTTGCACATTCTTACAATCTACAGCTTTCCACCAACCATAGAATTATCCACTGTATCAGGTCATAGACCTCATGATGTGGATAATTAGTATTAGATCAAGAGCTCTCATATGCCTGTAAACACATGAGTGCAACATAAAAGATAATGATTACAGATTAAGTCTATTTTAGAGTATCCAAAAGGATGTTGTAGCAAGATTAAGATGATTGATGCTTAGATAAACACTCAGGTTTCCCTAGACATCTAAAAAATCATTTAAGATGCCCTTGAGAAACAACACACTAAACTCTTCTGCCAATTTTGTGAACTCATGATGCAAATTGGGTTGGAATAAACACTTGTGTGTTCCATACATCCATTGTTTTGGTATTAAACCCACTTCAAAGTGAAATTCAATATTGAAATCATAGTGATCAAAATAAAAATCTACACCACAACATTTGATTGTTGGGTTCGAAAACTTGAGGCACACTTTTTAGTAATTCAATTCATCGATGCTAATATCACCTTCTTCATGTTAAATGTGTCCTTTCTAATATCTCATTGGTGGGAAACCATAAACACACAATGTGCATAATATTTCATAACAATTGAGTCTTGGAATTTTTTTGTTGATGCACTGAAGGATTAGTATTATCCCTTCAATAAATTTGAGAACAAATACATCAAATTATAGTAGTTTTACTAACATAAGTAGAAACTAATGGAAGACTACACTAAGGGGTTTAATGACTACACTGTGTGACTACATAAGATTTGAAGGATCAATATAAGGTGTTGAAGTATAATATTAGTGGACCCACACTTTAGATTCATGAAAAGATAGAGTTATTAATTTTTGACACATGTGGGAAAGTATATTGCAATGCCTCCAAGATAAAATCCAAGACAAAGATGAATCACAAGTTATCTTCTTCATTCAACACTACACACAAATCTTAACTCACATATTATTCGCCATGTGCCTCTATCGTGAATAAATAAAAAATGTCATGTAAGGGTGAATAACCCAAGAATGTTACAAAAGAAGACTATAGATTCTTATGTGATAGAAAATGCAAGAAGAACCAAGTTAGAAAAATGTTCCATTAACACCTCAAAATATCACACAATGATTATTAAATATATGTGCAATAATCCTTACATTTGATGTCTACATTAGGTCTTGTGCCAATAGATGACACCTATCTTGATGTTACTTTTTTGATCACTAGTGCCATTTCCATTGAAATCTTTGAAAAATGGGAAACATCTCTTCCACACCAAGTTCTAGGTGAAGGGTCAGTCTCTCCATGTCATCATTGACAATGGAAGTTGTAATAAAATCATTACATAAACTACCAACACTGGAAAATTATAGATTTTAATTGGATTGAGTGATTTAGACTTTGGTTAGATGATGCTCCTTTTGATTGATTTTAGAATTGTGAAGTTTAGGGTAGTCCCTTTGAATGTGCAAAAGTATATAGAGGTATTTTTGAGGCATGATAGTTAGAGAACAAGGTTAGGCATATTGTGTATTTATATGGGAATATTTGGGTACTTTATCACACCACTATCATGTAAAATGTATGGGCTGACCCATTTAGTGTGGGGATGAATTCATTAGATTTGGATTCATGTGGATTTTTTCAAGTGTCAAAGTTTGATGGACTCATATAAAATATAAGATTACTAATTTGATGTATGAAAATTATCTTATGATAATACACAAGTTACACACAAACTAGAGAATTCATGTTGGTGACTGATAACAAATCAGAAAGGTTAGATCCATAGAAGGCATGTAGATGTGAGAGAAGGGTGTGTAATAACCATATGTATATACACAAGTCATGTAAGGTGAAATTAAGTCTATATTAATATTTAAAAGAGTCTAATACCATATTATAGTGTATTTAAATTCCCCCTTTTATTCTAGTATTGAGATGAAGTTTAACGCTAGTGTAAAAGGATAATGAGATGTACCTAATTTTGTACAACACACTTTGTTTTTGGGAGGAGGATCTGAATTTGCAATTTTGTCCAAGCAAACCTAAAATGAACGTACATAAATTAATGTAAATATATGAAAATGAAATATGAAATGGTTTTTTTTTGGAAATTTAAGAGTAAGAAATGGATACACTTTTAGGTGGGTGAACCTTGTTGCCTTGTGATGTGTTGAATATGATGCTTCCCTATTGAAGTATTAGAGAATTATGCTTGTTGATAAATAATTTAGAGAATTTTGGGTGATCATGTCCCAATATATGTATTAAGATAATGTTGTAAGAATAATTACTAAGAGGGGGGGTGAATCAATCTCTTCAAAACATTCATTCAATTCCACTTAAGCATACATAAACCATTCACACAAACATGAACATCTAGCAAAACATATGCAACCATACAAGATCATGAAATATGATAAAACATTACATATGCGGAAAACACTCAAGGTGAAGAAAACCCACTAATATATACAAATTGAATATTTAACTATAAGACAAATACCCATCTTTAGTGAATCACCAACTCCACATGGAGGACCGACCCAAACTAGTCAAGCACCCACTCAACTAGGCTTTAACAAGCTCTAAATTGTAAGGAGGCACCAAAACCCTAGATGAAACAATAAAAAATCAACCACATGAAACATTTTATAACCTTTATAAAACATTTTTTCTCACATAATAGATTGTGATCACCTTCTTTATCTCTTCTCATTCTTCTATCCCTCTCAAACTATTTTATAGGCTTCTTCGCTCAACTAGGTCTCTTCAAGATAGATTAGGTCATATGACCTTGATATTAATCTAAAATAACCATATCTTATCTTCATGATAGTTTTTTTACATCCATATGATGGTCTAAAATACCTCATTCATCTCTTCAATGTGTTATTTCCTTTGCTTGCACTCTCAAATCTCTAACAAGCTAATTAGGCCTTGTTCTTATACAATCCTCTAGTTCACACACCTCTTGGTTGGCCACACACACTTATAAAATTGGATTAAACCTAAAATATGTATTATAACATGTTTCATACATGAATAAATCATTGCAATAGGTCAGTCAAAATTTAAAATACCAAAACATCTTTTAGGCCTTAAGGAGACCTAATTCAATTAGGCCTTCATTAGTACACGTTACCCTTTGATCTCTTTGGAACACTTTAAAATTACACACATGGTATGAAAAATTAATATACCACTCAAATAGACCCCCAATAATGTCATATTATTTTCATGACACTTTTTATCTCCAACCACCACTTGAAGCACACCATTAGTAATGTTTACATTAGGCTTTCACAAAACAAAAAGAGGTCTGTCTTGAACAAATGAAGATAAGAATTTATTTAGACACAAAAAAATGAAAAATAATATAATAATAACCTAAAATACATATAATAATTCACCAAGTGCATTAAATTTGTCACATAGGTTAAGAAGACTCAAAAACACTCCAACTTGCTCACTCAGAACTACCAACTAGCCTAAAAAACCAGTCATGAACAACTTGATCTTCAACACTTGAAATAATAATTACCATGAAAAATTATAATTTAAAAATATAAATTTACATCTTTTTATCACTCTAAAATAAAAAAATCACAATTTATAATGTCAAATATTGGTCTTGCAGGCCAATCTTTTGACCTCACTACACAGTCAAACTAGAACTAGACAAACCATTTTTGGTTTCAACAATTCAAACTCTTCAACTAAATTCAAAGATTTAAAAAAAAATTAAAATGAATTTAAAGTGAAAAAAAACAACACCATATATATTATATACTTCAAATTATGTCATAGAGTCTCAAACTTATCACTACAACTTGCTTACTCAGAATTACTAGTTTACTTTAAAGCATAGTCATGGTGACATTGACCTTCAACACCTATATGACCAATTTAAAATAATTTAAATAAATAAAAATTATCCTCTAACATCTCTAGACCATATTAAAATATAAACATCATATGGTCTAGTGGAAACTATTTGTCTTATAGATCAATTTGTTGACCTCACTACACACATTCCTCTTTGAGTCAGACAAGCCATTTTGGCTTCAAAAAATCAACCATTTTCACTGACTATAAAACCTTATATAAATCATGAATAGGAAATTAAATTCAAAAAAAAACACCACAATGTACTCCAATGATTCACTCCATGAAATTACATCAAAAACCACCTTTTCACACTGCCTGGGTTTTGCACTATTCTTCTTCATTCGGCCTACTAGTGAATGGCCAACTTGGAATACCAAATTTTCACACACAAAGCATGGAAAATAGATATAAAACTTCATATAAATGTAATAAATGTATCAATATTCATCCTCAATCCATTTTCATAGTTTGACTTGGTCAAATCTGACTACTACAACAAATCTTTGAGAAATAAACACTTCCCTGTATGGTCTACTCACACACTTGAAAACTCAATCACACATGGAGGTGACTGGGAGATTTTAATACAAAATAAAATATCTTACATGAGCATACCAATCCATTCTAGGCATTTTTTATCAACAACTTCAACATTGGGTCCTTATTAGGGTTTTAAGAGGGTTTAAACCTATTTCCACTCTTAACGATCATTCATAAAGCACATCCCCTCAATCCAAAAAATAATTCTTATAATTTTTATCTATAACTTTTACCAATATACCATGAATATATTAGATTCCCATTCTAAGGTTTTATGATCTAATGAGCACAAGAAAATCCTTCTTGGGTTGAGAACCCTCCATTCTACACACTCAAGAGACCTCTACACACATTTTCATGACTTTTCCTGCAAACCATGACCTAAAACTTGGTAAAAATACTTGAAACAACATGAAATAGTTTTGAAAACACTCACTATCTATAATTTCCTTAGAAACAAAACCTCATACCCCATTAGGCCATACTCTCTTTACATTATGGTCTTCATGCTACATTAGACCTAGAAACACACCTTCATGCCACTATCAATGAATTCTAAACCTAATAAACATAATCGATAAACCTATCCCATGCTAAAAAATAGACATACATCCTTCACATTCCTTGACAATATCTCTTGATACCTCATTAGGTCAGGCATAGTTTAGAAGTGGTCTAGGTGCAGACTTGGTCTATAGGTCCTACCACTGGAGGCTTACCTTAAGACTCTCATTAGTTCTCTAATTCCTCACATACATTCTCAAGAAACCTCATAAAATAAATCATACCTATGTGCACTCATTTCACCAAGCCATCATGCTCATACCTTCTCATAAGGTCTCTTCATGTCATGACTAGGCTTAGGTTATTTTAGCACTTGATCTTAAAGACTTGATACCTATGCATTTAAAAAAAAATGGAAGCAAGACAAAAATATTAGTAACCACTAAATACACTACATACCTCTATCCATGTTTACCTATGCAAAATTGCCTTGACAACTGATCTTCATGCCTCATTAGGCCAAGTGGGGTTTAAGAGAGGTCTAGATGCAGACCTAAACTGAATGTTAAACCCCTATAGGCTCACTTTGAAACACTTATGAATGCATCCAAACCTCATACTCATTATCATACAACCTTAAAATTCTATCACATGCTTGAGATCACTCACCTCATCATGCCACTAGCTAATACTTCTACCATGCCATGACTAGACTTCTTAAGTACCTTGTATTCAAGAACTAGTGCTCAAACATGCTTACCTCAATGATACCAAAATAAGAAAAATATTTAGACAACACTCTCACACCACTGAAATAATCTATTTTTGATGAACATTAATTCATGACCTCATGCAAACCTAGAGCCTCATAACCATGCTTCAATGCTTACTTGACCATCATACCTCTTTGTGACAATCAAGACTCTCAAGATGTAGTACCAACCTCAATGACATGAAAAACAATCTCAGTGACATCAATGAAAAGTACAAACTCACCTTGTCACATACCTCAATGATCACTCACCATGCACCTTCATAAGATGCACCCTTTTGACATCAATTACAACAACATGCCAATAGATAAGGCTATGGGTTGGAAATAAAAATTCCCTAACCCTGATGATGAGGGAATAGTGATTATGTCATTGAGTGTTTATGAACCTCAACCACATTTATCATTTAACTAATATTGTACATTAATATGAAAGTGGGGAGCCACATATTGGGGTTGTGGTGTAATTATCACGGCATTGAGTGTCATTAAACCTCAACCACACTACTGATTTAAATAAATCAATTGATATAGATGGACTTATAGAATCAAAGTGCTCACTTATAGGTACCATCGATTCTATAATATAAAACTAAAATAGTGAGTATATGCATGATCAATGTTCATTCCCCATAATCTAATCCAATTGGTACCAACATGATATAGAATGTTATACATATAATTATTATTTTGTCTCAAATATGAAAAATTGTAACTCATATTCCTATAAAATATGCGCATATGCATTACATATATCCCAAAAATATGTTTCAATATGTAAGTATCTGAAAACCTGCAACTCATGTTCCTATAGAATGTGTCCATATGTATTGTATATGCCCCAAAATATATTTGAATATGAAAATATATATCTCATATTTTAAACCAAACTAATAATATAAACCAATCTAAACTCTTAAAATCATGTAATTTGTTCCAATTTTTTTAATTTTTTAGAGGATTTTATCTTTATGACAAGCCCACTATTATGGCCTACAAATTAATCATCTCAAAAGAAAAGAGTTAACTTCATCATTCTATGTAAAAATATGTAATTATTTAGAAGTATATGCTAACATGTGGTGAATATGTCATCATAGTAATGAATATATTGTCAAAGCATATATGAAACATGTAATACAAGACATACAAGTGTCATGTCAAGATAACCATAACAATTAGTCACACATTATTAACAATTATTTATATAAGTACTAAATAATGAACTACAGAGGAAGGTGCATGATATAAATCATGGCACCACAAATAATAAAAAAGGTGTGTGATATGGATCATGACACCGTAAACTCTTCAAACTTAACAAACTTAGTAGATAATCGTATGTTTATCCACTCATAAGAACATAATTACATGGTCATGATGCACACAAATAAAATCACATACAAAGCAAAATTCCACACACAATAGAGAACCAAATGTCTCACAAGGCCAAGGGATACACATAATGTATAATAAAATGTCACACCAGGCCAAAGGTCACCAAAAAGAGTCATGTAATGGAAACTTAATCAAGGAAAGTAGCAAAAAAATGAGAAGTCCCAAAGAAAGAAGCATACACTGATACACTCAATCAAACAATGTCATGAAATAAGGCCTAGTGCAAAACAAATCATCATTAATGATTAACATATGAAATGAAATAACAATAATGAAGCATAAAAATGTCAAATTAGTCTACATTATCAATTATGTCAATGCCATAACATAACAAAGTAGCATATCCATGAAAAGTATCAAAATGAAAGAACTGAGGAAAATCAAGACACATGTAAACATTGATTGTAGTTCAACATGATAAATGTAAAGGCTATAAAAAGAAACAACCTATAACAAAGTAACTAATAAAATAAAATGCCCCTAACATTGGCATGACCCCAGGGTATAGGAATGTTTTGCTTATATGTATCCATGTATCATGTATAACCTATATGTCCTAAAACTCACTCATATATACTGTGAAATTCATGTGCATATGAAAAATGATATGCAATATACCAAATATTTGATAAATAACATAAATGAATAATATAACTAGAAAACATGTCATGCATGGGTACTGATTTTGGATTTTTGGAACATTTATTTATTATTTTTGAAATATTTTGAAATTTTTTACATCATCGATATAGTCAAGCAAGGCCAAGTATTAAGGCTTATAAAATATAAGAATGGGAGGGATCCAAATAATCCATAACACATGCTAAGGCATAATGTGCACCAAATGTAATGGCACTGTGGAGGAAGTGTAGACAAAAAATATGCCCCCACTATATATGTCAATCACAATAATGTAGCTCAATAACATGTGGAGATAAAAATATGCATGCCCCCAGTGGGAAAGAATTAATTTATACTCATGTAGTATGTATTTTATAATGTAAGGGAAATATAAGTCATAACATGTGTTGATATGTAGGAGTGAGAAAATAAGATGCCTTAAAATAAAGTGCACTAGTATGTAACTATTATGAATAATGGATCATTGTATGATGGAATTCATAGGTATCCAAATCAAGATAAACAATAAAAAGTAAATATTTAAGTGAAACAAGTCCAATGGATAGAATAATAATCACATACAAAAGCATATGTACACATGTACATGAATATAAATGAATAAAGTGAATAATCAATCAAAAAAACATTAATATGTTATGCATAATAGATTATGTTTCTACTAAAATATAATTTCATAAAATGGATGATTATATTATATTTTAACTATTATCTTTTCCTCATTCCTAGCATCATTTGATTTAGTCTTGTAACCTAGTTTTCTTTGAAACTTTTTATTTGAAGCAGATGTATAATTTGACACATATTTTAGCTTATTCATGGCAATGAGATTAACATCTTGATCCTTGAATGTATAACATAGGTCATCGAATGACATGAATTTATCAAAGATAATGGACCCATGGAGAGGGGATAATTTTGTTTTGAATATATATTATAATTTAATGTCAATGATAGGATTCATCATCTTATGAAGCCTAGTCTTATACTGAAGTGCATAGTCACTAATTAGTTTATAGGATCCTTGTTTAAGATTTGAAATTTATGCATAAAATAATTTATCATTAATATTGATAAAAACATATTCTATAAATTGATCAACCAAAAGATGGAATGACTTAACTAACAGGAATGCGATATCATATAACTAATGTAATTGATAGTTTTTAAGACTTCGCTGAAATAAGTTAGTCAACAATTTTTCATTGGAAGCATAATATAAGCATGTTGCTTGAAATGATATTAAGTGTTTCTTTGGATCACCCTTTCCATCATATAATGTAAACTTAGGAGCTATGAAACCTATAGGTAAAGGATAAGATAAAATATACACAACTAATGGATTATGAAGCAAAACATGAGAATCAATTGAATGACTTGCTTTAGCATCATATTTCTCTAACTACAACACCTTAGCCTACAAATATATAATAGTCTACTCGAGGGATCATGTAGTGGTAAATGATGATGATGTTATATGAGTAGTAATCATATGGTACACATATATTGGCTATGAAGGAATTGACAAAGTAATCAGAGAAAAACATTATGTTTCCCCCACACTTAGGTGGGCATCACATGTGTAACCAAAGGTATTGACATATGAATAGTAGTGATTGTATTAGTCTAGATACTAATGGTGGAATTAATACATATAAAAGGCATATAAAATCAATGAAGGGCTCATTTTATTATCATTATAATTATTTTCATATTCAATACATGTACAAATATCATCAAGAGGATGCATGGGAGGTGCAAGGGGATGAGGAGGAACATTATGATGACTTATGATTTATACTACATGATGGATGAAATTACCTCTTGGTATAGTGGTAACATGTATCTCCATAATATAGGTATGCTATCTATCACAACCTTGAGTAGGGATGAAAAACTCACATATGGAGTACTGTAGATTCAACATTCATACAAGATGCATTGCTAAGGAGATTTAGAAAAATTTCATCAATAATGTCAAATTTAATTTCAATATACATGATATATATCCATTTTTATTACACTGATATGAAATATATTGCATCTTTTAGGTCAAAAACATGTAATTATAACAATCATTATTTTAATTAAAAAATAAACACTATGAATGTCTATTATAACCATCATATAATGCCTAAAATACACAATGAGGATTTTTTTTGGAAACAAACAAAGGTTTTTGATAAAAGTTAGTAAATAAACAAAACCCAAAAATTATTGTAAAGATAGATACACTATTCACTCTCTATGCCAAATTTATTAAAATAGAAAAATCGTAATTCCAAAAAATCCTACATAATTTTGGTGAATAAAAATATGTTTTTGATCCAAACTAGAAAACTAACAATTTTTTTGAGAATTTTGAAAATACAATCATTTTGAATCATATATCATCCAAACAAGGAATGAATCTAATAGGAAAATAAATATTAGGCCCTACGGGGAAAAATGAGGAACATCAAATTTGCACCTATGAGGATGGAAACAATTAGAAATTAGATAGAAAATTAAACCCTAAAGTAGATATATGAAACCTTAGAAAGAAGGAAAGAGACCCTAAGGGAACCTAGGGTTTGACATACTCAATTTATAAATAGGTTCACTAATATGTCTTACCTTATTTTTGAATTAATGATCCCTAGAAAAATAAAACTAAGGAACTATTTGAAATATATAAAGTATAACAATGACACACAAATCTTAATGTAAAAAGAAGAATATAATTTAATAATTGCATTTTGATATTTATAGAAATAACTATTCAATGTAGAAGATAGATGTACAAAGCTTTTATTATCTATTTATCAGTCAAGGAGGTTAGAACAAGGTCTAGAAACATGTAGAACAATGTATCCAAGTGGCTTAGTGAAAATTAGAGTCTCAAAGTTGCTTAGACACTATAGGAAAAGTTAGATGCCTAAGCATATATGAAGGCATCCACTTTCGATAGATTAATTCCTAAGGGTTTTATGGCCTAAAACTTATGGGATAACTTAATATTTTTAATGTAATTTTTTATGTACATATACCCTCTAAAACTCTACGATGATACCTATTTTATTCTTATTTTGTTAAAACTGCAAGTCATTTTTGAGACTAGGGTGATTATAAAAATGGAAAAAAATAAGGGTTAAGCTGATCTTAACCGTTCTCAAATGAATGATTAAACATTTACTACATATCCAATACTCTAAAAAGGTAAGTCAAACCACATGTAATTATACCTATTAGATGTATATGTCCAATACTTGTATTTTAACAAATGCAACTTATAATCTATCTTTTGACATTTGAAAAATAGTAACTTTGGCTCGGATTAAGTCCTTCAAAATTTGGGTAACACCCTCTCCTTGTGACTAATTTTAGTATTGGGAAGTTTAAGGTAGTCCCTTTCAATTTACATAAGTGTATAGATGTTTATTTATGTTTAACCCTAAATTTAGATATGTGTGATATCAAGGGTTAAAGGGTATTAGATTAGATTTTACACAAAGATGGTAAACTAACTTAATGAGTAGGCTAACTAATATAAACTTAGATAAACAATATTCTAAAGTTATACAACTGAGATTTATAAAAATAGTAAAGTATAACTATTGATATATATATTATAATAAATAGGGAACAATGATACATAGTTGGTTTACTATGCTCATGCAGGTATGATTTAGAATAAGCTATAAGTGGACTAGAAGATGATCCTATAATAGTCATCAGATTATGGGAATATTATTTCTATGGCCTCAGATGTTTGTGTTCAATATATAGTTGCATCAACACAGGTGTCTAACTTCAACACATGAATCTTGTATGGAATATTGATTGGATATGGATGTAGCTAACTAGAGCCTTCTAAGTTTTCTACCATCTTTATTATGATGTATACAAATCACACACATAGGTTGTTATTATTTGTCAAATGATCAAATCCTAACTTCCTTACCCTTGGAGTGACTTTTGAAAAAATGGGTTAATAGGCTCATGGTGTTGAGCTACCCCAAGGACCCTTATGTCAATAGGCATTACATACATATCCAATACTTTGAAGATGACGTTAAATTTATGTAATTATACCATATGTGTTGGTTATGTGTGCCCAAGGATGTGATTTATGGTAAGCAATGACATGCAATGACCTATATTGTAACTTAGAAAATATGTCTTATGAACTCTCTTCAAATTCTTTAGACTTACAAGAATATTGATCCTATGAATGATATAGAAATAGGGATGAATAGGATATGTTTTCTCACTTGAATGTTTGATTGAGTAAGTCTTGGCAGGTTGCCTTGTGAGTTCCTAGTATTTGATAGGTGAGGAATGTATGAGGGTTGATATTTTATATATCAATCCATTATGGAAATATCTCACACAAAATCACTTGGGATAACCTTTAAGATACATTTCATTTGAAGATTGGATGAATTTTGGGCACTGAACACTTTATATAAAAAGTGGACACTTACATTGATGCAAGTATCTATCTAGGACGTAAGTGTTTAAGAATTTGGAAAATAGGTATAGTTTCAAAATTGGTAGTGAAAGATAAGGATCATGTTTAGAGATGTTTGCATAGTTTAAAAGGCCTGGTCATCATGATAACAGTGTTTCGACTAAGAGATAAACAATTGAACTAGAAAGAGAAAGTGAACATGAGCCTTTTGGTAATGAGAAGGTATATAAATTAAATGTACAACCATGATGGATATTCACCAAGTGTACAAGGCTAGAGAACTACATAAAACTGATTTTAGTATCTACATTTCCTCCCCTTTAATAATGATAATGAAATTACTAGTTTAAAGAAAATAAATGCATACCTCAGTGTGTATAATACACCTTGTCTTTGCATGATCCAACTTAAGTGATTTACTGGTGACTGACCTACAACCAAGAAGATATTAAAATATGTAATTATGTATAAAATATGAAATTGAAAGTATTTGAAATGCTTAAAAATAGAAAGAGTAAGGTTAGGAATACACCTATGTTTTGATGCAACCATCTTGCCTTTTGGAAATTTGATCTGAAAGGATGCATTATTATACACCATTAAATATGAGCTTAGGATAAATATGAACTTGCAAGTGCATATATATATATATATATATATATATATATATATATATATATATATATATATATATATATATATATATATATATAGATTAGAGGACACATAACCCCAACCTTGATGTGAAGGTGAGTTGAAACACATTCATTGAGATTGTTTCATCTCAATCGTGTACCCAAATATGTGCATGATCTAGTGAGTGCAAGAAATTTAATAAAATCACAACATATATTTGGTGAGGGTGGATGATTTAATAAAATAAAACCTATAAGAATATTAAAGTTAGATGATTTAATCAGGTCTAACTTATAAGCTTAGTAAGATTGGGTGATTTAATCAACTTAATCTTACAAAAATGAACAAACTACTATAATAGTTTTGCTCAATAACATATCATAAAAGTTTAACCTAGGTATAACAATAGTCCATCACAGTATTTGAAATTTATAAATGATTTGATTTTATAATTTTAGGTGCCCTTTTCATGACATATGCACTTCATATATGTCACAATATATATTTTAGGTATAGTAACAATATCAATGTATAGAATTTTGCCACAAATGTGTATCTGAATAATATACTATGAAATCTATTGAATCTGAAATCGGTGCAAGTGTGGAGAACATGTTTTCATAACATGCACCCACTATAATCTAAAGAATATAAGAATTGGTATAAATGTGGAGAACATGTTTACATGACATGCCTCCACTGTAATATGGAGATGTTGAGAACTAGTGTCAAATGTGGAGAACATGTTTCCATAGTATGCCCCCACTATAATCTAAAAATATAAAAGTGTGGAAGCCATGCCTCTATAAAATCCCCCTAATGTAATATGAAACTATGAAAGTATGGAAGCCATGCCTCTATGACATGCCTCCACTTTTGATGTGAGGGGAAGTAGAATATGGTAATTAACTTACCTCAAAAGGATAAGACAACTATATAAACTATGTATGGATCATGTAACATATATGGGTAGCATGTTTAGGTAGATATATAATTGAATCAACTAGTATGTGATCACATCAAATCCTAAAATGCATAATGTAGATTATGGCAATGTCTAGGGAGTAATAGTACAAGCTTAACAAACAATCATGCACACACAATTATACTCAAAACTAAAGTAATAAGAAATGTTTCAAGGTGACCTCATACAAGGGGCATGTTTAAATACTACATAATTGAAGAGACATGAATTAGTCAAATAAAAAAATTTATAAATGTCCACATAGGTAAGCATGGCATAGGGGCCATAATTAATAAAACATATTCAAATTCTCTAATAGGAAATACAATGCAAGATAATAACAAGCAAGAAAAATAAGGCAATCAACATGAACATAACATACTAGTTCCTAAACATATTGTTAGGTGTGAAGTCACTATTTATGAATCATTATTCACTATCACTATTCATGGCCAATACTCATGGTGATATGGCATGCTAGTGATGTGGATGGTTAGTGATGTAGTTGATTGGTGATGTGTTAGGGCCTATAGATGGTCTCTCACATGTGATCAGGTTGATGTGATGGGAGTGGGGCATAGCACTCCACCAATGCACATGGGTTTTTCCTTTGTAGTCACATGGGTTTTGTCTTGTGGTGCAAAAGTCAAGAGGTCAAGTGTGGAGTGCCATTTATGGTGGCTCCAATATTCTACATGTCTGGAGAAAGTCAAAAGGTGATTGCAACACCTTTTGGACTTTGTGTGCACATGGGAAGAAGAAGACAAAAGACCATTATTATTGATTGACCTCACATGTGTGAGTAGGTGCCATCATTAAAAGCATACAGAGGAAGATGGATTTCATCTAAAGTAGTGGTTATAGTTTGTTGACCCTTTGAGCATGAAGACAAGAAGGTTGCTATTTCATAATATCTTCACATGAAGAGTGGGGGACAATATTTTTGGAGCCACATGGAGGTGGAACATGCTCTTATCTAAAGTGAATATGCTTTGAAGACTTTTGTCACATGAAGACAATCACCACTATTGAGGATTACTATTCACCCAAGTCTGGCATGTTTTTTGGTATTACTATTACATTCTTTCTTCCCTCTCTCTTTATTATTGTAAATGCATAAATATTCATGATCTCTCTATTGTAATTCATCCAATTAGTGGATCCATGTAAAATTATGCTTGCATGCTTGGAGGTTGGATCTCAAAGGCTATGTTATACTTGGTTCACAATCTAAATGCTTAAGGAGTAAGCATTGAGTTATTAATTATTAGCACTGAAGGAGTTATTGGATGAGATATTATAGAGTATGAATTGATGAGATTAATATGCAGTCTGGAAGTTGTTAGTTTGACCATGGTTTTTTCCCTTGTTTGTTTGCAAGGGTTTTCCATGTAATCTCTATGTAATGTGTTCCCTCTTGTTTCATTATTTGTAGCTTGTTGTAATCTACATTATTTACTTTCATAATAGGATATAGATTATTAGAGTTATTTTTATTCTTAATAATTGGTATCAAAACTAGTTTATTCCTAACAATTTGGTATCAGATACATGTTAAAAATATCCTATTTTTGAGTGTTTTTTGTTGTTGGCTGGTTTGTGTAAGTGGAATCTATTATGACAGGAGGAGAGATCAAGTTTAACAGTGAAGAAAAAAAGTTTTGTTTTGGCAAGTATCTCTCTATGGAGCTATGGAGGATCTCTTGGTGAAGATATTGTTCTCTTCATGTTGCTGAGGAGAAACCTATAGATGAGTAGAGGAGAAGCTAAAAAAGCTTTTCTAGACAAGTCATTAGCCTACATAGTGTTCTTGTTGAATAAGATGCAACTTTACAACTTGAGGAGCAAGCTGGTCTCCTTTGGAGGAATTTGAAGACAAGGCATGACCTTGTTGTGATTCTTGGAAACAAATGAATGGGTGTATGATATGGTAACCTATTTACTACATGCTTTTAGATAAGATATTATAGAAGATGAAAATCCATGTAAAGGAAAGAGGTAAAAAGAAACCTAAAGTTGTACCTATTTTAAAGTAGTTGAGGATGAGGAAGATGAAGATGTAGATGAGCAAGTGAGACCTAGTGTTCTGAGAAGAAGAAGACCATGTACTTGTACATGTAGTAGAGAAATGATACATTTTGAATGCATTTTTTAGGCTCAAAAACTTAGTAGGTGCATTGGTGCATTGATTAGTGTGATGACTTTCATGGAGTTGTCATTTGTCTACTTGTGTCATGTTTGGCATGATTGGTAGTTGAAGGCTATATGTAGAAGAAAAACTAAGACTTGGTGTTCCCAGTAGGAGAAGGCTAGTATTAACCATATAATTTAGAGTGCTAGAGTGTTATGCATATGATTTTGGTGTTGGCCAAGGAGATCAATGCATGGAGTAACACTGGAGGCACACGAGTTGGTGTTTTGGCAACAATCAGTAGAGCATGATGCATTTCAAATGGGAGATCAAAAACTTGGTAGGTGTAGTGATGTACTGAGTAGTGTGATGACTTTCTAGGAGTTGTGATTGGTCTAGTGAACTTGTGTCATGTTGATAGCTTAGTGGATATGTGGAGAAGTCTAGTTTCAACTTCTATGAGATCTTATTATCTCATTACTATCAATAGTGATACATGCAATAGTTGTTGTTTAAGGAGTTGAATAAATGTGATTCATAAATGGTGATCTATTTTAGGGAGAGATAGATGGATGGATAAGGCAAAAGTGTTACTAGTTTGCATTTTGAATAAATCACTGTACAATTTTATAGTAGACATGTTGACAAAGTATAGGATATTCAAAAACTTCATAGAGAGCCAAAGTGTTTAGAAGATGTTGCTACTATGTGTTGTTAACATGTTGGATATAGGCCTCGACATGACCACTATTTTGATGTCTCAGTGAGTAGGAAGTGATGAAAGTGGTAGGAAGAATAAACCAAGGATGGAGATGCACAAGGACAAGAAAACAAAGAAGTACCCCACTTCTTGCATTTTGAGTTGTCTTCCTAGGAGTGTCTTAAAATAGAAGACATGTTGTGTCTTGTGTATTGGATTCATCAGGAGTCGAAAGCCTCGTGATTCCATAGTGAGTAGTAAACTAGATATTCCCAAGCATTGGGAGTTGTGAGCAGTACATGGCATAATATCAAATGAAGGATTGGTCTGTGTTGTGGAGAAGTGGAGAGTCACTTCAGGTGCTATAATATTCTATGGATGATTAGATGTTGATCAAGCTGGCTAAGGTAGAGAAGTTTTAGTAGTGAAACAAAACTTATAATGGGTTTGTGTGAGGGAAATAGTGGGCATTGATGGACAATTAGTTGTAGAATAATTAGGTGTGGTAAAATCATATGGATATTGACTTCAAGTGGTATTATAGTAGGTATGAAGTCATTATTCATAGTCACTATTCATGAATCACTATTCATAGTCACTATTCATGTTGATGGTGATGTGGATGGTTAGTGATGTGGCTAATTAGTGTTGTGGTAGGGTCCATAGAGGGTTGATTTGATTGGAGTGGGGCATAACACTCCACCAAGACACATGGGTTTGTCCTTGGTAATCACATGGGTGTTGTATTATGGTGCAAAAGTCAAGAGGTCAAGTATGGGGCACCATATGTGGTGAATCCAAGATTCCACATGTTTGGAGAAAGTCAAAAGGTGATTTCAACACCTTTTAGACTTTATGTGCACATGGGAAGAACGAGACATAATACCATTGTTGTTGATTTACCTCACATGTGTTAGTGGAGTGCCATCTTTAGAAGCACATAAAAGAAGATGGATTTTATCTAAAGTAGTAGATCTACTTTGTTGACCCTTTGGGCAAGAAGACAAGAAGGTTACTATTATATATTGTCCTCACATGAAGATTGGGGGACAATATTTTTTGTTCAACATGGAGGTGGCACATGTTCTTGTCTAAAGTGAAGATACTTTAAAGACTTTTGGCACATGAGGACAATCACCACTATTGAGGATCACTATTCACATAAGTGTGGCACATTTTTTTGTGTCTCTATTTAATTCTCTCTCCCCTCTCTTTTTTATTATAAATGCATATATATACATGAGCTCTCCATTTTAATTTATATAGTTATTGGATCCATGTGAGTTTTTGCTTACATGCTTAGAGTTGGATCTTGAAGGCTATGTTATGCTTGGGTCATAACTTGAATGATTAATGAGTAAGCATTGAGTGCTTGGTTGTTATAATTGAAGGGTTGTTAGAGGAGCTATTATAAAAGAGGAAATGTTGAGATTAATATGAAGTTTGGAAGCTACCATTTTGCTCATGGTTTTTTCCCTTGCTTATTTTTAAGGATTTTTCACATAATCTCTATGTAATGTGTTCCCTCTTGTCTCATGTTTTGTAACTTATTGTATTCCTCATTAGTTATTTACACAGTAGGATATAGCTTATTGATCCTAACTTATAGTATCAAAGTTATTTTTATTCCTAACAATTGGTATCAAAGTTAGTTTATTCCCAACACATACGTATTTACAAAAATGTTAATTACATAACATATCAGGTATGTTGTGAAAGGTATAAACATGGATATATGTAGGTGATCATATAATAATTTAACTTAGGTGTATCATAATCAAAGAAGCATATGACCCCAACATACTTAGGATGTGACTGGAGGGAAATCCCAACACCTGTATGTGAATATGTCATGTACCTGGGTATGCCTGTATAACACTAAATAAAGCATGAAACACGTTTATATATGAAAATAATGATACACAATCTACTAACATGGAACAAACAACATATGTATAAGAACTAGTACAAATAGGAACATACTAATGTTTTTGGTATTTTGATTTTTTAAAATGTTTTTAGTATTTTTGGAATGTTTATTTTTAGTTTTATTTTTTGGTATATTTGGTTAATGCAAATTCTAGACAATTATCCTATCTAACTGATGATCATCATGAATTTTATGAACACTTGATATGATATATCAAATTGGTGGTACTATCAAGGAGAATGTATGGGTGTAATATATGGTTCTGTAGGATCTGTAATGCTCTATGCATGCATCATAGGACTCTATGATCTAGAAGAGGTAATAAAAGGAGGAGTTCATATAACCCATCATTTTTTACTCTGTATTATATTAAGAGTAATAATAAGAACATGTTTAATTACTATAGATAACTGAGTATGATGCATAATAGTAAATAAAGATTCTATAGAATCCATTATGTATCTCTAATGCAAAGGTCTCTTGAGTATGGCCACCTTGGAAAGGGGATTTTCTATTACATACCCTTTCATAGAGAATTTACCTTAGTAGGTTTGATAATTAGCTTCTTTGGAATATATTTTTTTAAATTCAAGTGGATGTTTGTATTGAATTCTAGGAATTGTGACTACTTTGTTGGTATGAATGTATTTATTACATCCATGCACTATGGAAGGTATTGCATAGATTTTATGTATCCAAGGTTGTCCTAAAAACATATCAATGACTCCCATGTATGGTATAAATAAGAATTTAGTGACCACATGTGTTGGATTAACCTATAAAGGTAAGTCAATCTCACCAAGAACCTTTTATGAGGTCCTATTCAATGCTCTAACCACTTTGGTTGAAGGGTTTAAATCATGTGTATATCCTAAATGTGTAAGTAATGTCATGATTCAATTTTTTTTGATATCACCATTATCAATAATAACATTATGAATAGGTAGGTGATCAAGGTATGATCGAATAAATAATGAATGAAGATATGAGTCATCATTCACAATATTATTATAATCAAAGTTAATAGAGGATATCTGAACCATAAGAGGTATATGCCATGTATAAGTACCAATAATCCCATATAATGGGTGCCCATAATGTGGTGGAGGAGGATGTGTATTATATTCCATTTGCACTTTTGGTTTTTTTGAGAATGATCTTATAATGGGTTATGAAACATATTTTGGTTCTGATGGTCGCTAGGCTATGACCCTAAATATTTGGAAGGGTCATCAAATATAAGTTAATAGTTATCGATAAGATCTTGGATTTTATGTTTCAATGTATAACATCAGTTGGTAGAATGCCCAGGGCCCTAGTGATAGGGAAAAATAACATTGACATCATATCCAAAAGGTATAGGTCTACTCATATCAACCTTTGTGGAAAGAGGGAGAGATATGAAATAAAAATATTCAAGCTTCTTAAGCAAAAAAGATAGAGACTCAGGTAATCGTGTAAATTGTCTCCTTAATGTATTAGATAAGACAAGCTGATTATGTTGTTATGACACTACATTAACAATTGTATTTGTGTCAATTTAAAGTATTGTAAGTTTGATCTTGTATCTTGGTTTGATATGAAAATTGGTAATGGATGTATTCAGTGTGAAGGCTACATATTTAAGCTTTTTCAATGAGATAAGTTTTATTTGGAGATTTCACACAATATGGCATAAGTTATTGAAATATTTGAACTTTTTGAAAATAATGGACTCATGTAATGGGGTAAGAAAACTTTTTTTAAATATGTCTTGAAGCTATTTATATGTTATTTAGTTTGTCATTTTGGCTAACACTATCTTTTACCTCAAGACATATTCATTGACAGGTTCATTTATTCCTTGTTTAATGTTTGTAGTTTGGGCATAAGATACCTTTTCAGTAATGTTGATAGAGAAGTATGTTAAAAATTGGTTTGTTATAGGTTTGAATGATTGTATGGATTGGATTGGTAAATCATAGAACTAGCTTAGAGCATAATCCTTGAGGTTCATTAGAAATAATTTAGTTAAAAGTTTATCATTAGAGACATAATCAAGGCATGACACATAGAAAGATTGAAGATGTTGTTTGGGATCACCCTTACCATCATAAAATATGAACTTAGGTGAAATAAAATTGGTTGGAAATGGGTGTAAATATATTTCAAGTAAAAGAGGGTTATGGAACACCTCTTGTGAATTAGTACCATAAAATGACTTCATAGAAATTTGCTCAATATTTGTAACCTTAGCTTGAAAAAGTTTTATAGTTTAGACAAGATCTTACACATTTCGATCACTAAGGTTTGATGTTTGAGAAATCATCAAAGGAGGTATACCCATAATTTGAGTTGATATAGGTATTGAAACCAATAACTGGGTTGATGTGCCAATCTTTCCCATGGAGGATGTCACATTAGAAGGATTTGTTTTTGGGAACAATGGTGTAAATAATGATGTGCTCAAGGGGAGGGTTACATAAATATGGGGATGTACCACAACCCTAATAGAATGGTCAATAGATGCACCTAGTTTTTCTTTTATGCTTTTTTATTTTTTAGTTTCTAATATGGTTTTTAGGATCTCATCAAAATCTTGAGGGTTTTGGCAGATTTAAACTCAAAGCATAGCAAAAGATTATGTTTGCTCTTGATATATTTTTGCATGTTCATTGTTTTCATTAGATTCATTATTTTCATGGTAAAAATCATATTCTATGATAACTATTAGCCAATTTTCATACCCAATTTTGTGTTTTCCTTTGGCTAAGTTTAGCATCTCTTATCTATTTTCAATTCAATTATGAAGGACTCATGAAGAAACTAGTTGTTTTCTCTTCTTTGAAAGCTTTGTTTCAGCCTTGTGCAAGTGTGTTTTCCCCCTTTTTGCCTAAGTGTTGTCTATTTTGGAAAGGTCTTTCTCTTCCTTTGTCTTTTCCCTTCAGAGTTTACCCTTCGATTATTTTTGAAGGGTTTCTCTCTCTTAAAATTTCCCTTTGAAAGTTTTCTGAAGGGTCTTTTCTCTCTCCAAAGTGCCCTTCGAAATTTTACGAAGGCTCACTTTATTCTTCCAAGTGCCCTTTAAAAAGTTCTGAAGGGGCCACTTTGCCTTAAAGTGCCCTTCAAATTTTTTCTAAAGGGTCTTTTCTCTCTCCAAAGTGCCCTTCAATTTTTTTTGAAGGGTCACTTTCTTCTTCCAAGTGCCCTTTAGAAAAGTTCCAAAGGGCCACTTTGCCTTAAAGTTTCCTTCGAAATTTTAGGAAGGGGCACTTTGCCTCTGGGTTTCCCTTTGAAAAAGTTTCGAAGGGCCATTTCCCTTAGAAGTTCCCTTCAAAAATTTATTGAAGGGCCACTTCTTTCTAAAAGTGCCCTTCGGAATTTTTTTGAAGGCTCACTTCCCTTCTAAGTGCCATTTAGAAAGTTTTGAAAGTGTCCTTTAGAAAAATTATGAAGGGTCACTTCCCTTCGAAGTGCCCTTTGAATTTTTTTTGAAGGGCCACTTCCTTCTAAAAGTGCCCTTCAAAATAATTCTGAAAGGTCACCTCCTTCCAAAGGTGCTCTTTAGAATTTTTCCAAAGGGTCAAGCCATGACCTTTGCAAGAAATTTGAAGGAATTGTTGCATTCATTTTGGTTGCAACAATTATTTAGACAAGCCAAAGTTATAAAAGGTCCAAATAAAGACATGGACAATTCTTTTAGGGAAAAATATCCTAAGAAATTTCTTCAGACAAATTATCTAAAAGAATTCCTTCAAAAAAATTATCTATGGGGAATTTGTCTGGGACAAAATCCTAAAGACTTAAGGTTGGAAAAGCCTACAGTTGAAGCCCAAAATAAAGCCTTTATTGAATCCCAAAACAAAGCCTTTATTGAAGCCCACAACAAAGCCTTTCCTAAAGCCTGTAGCAAATGCTTTTTAGATCCAACAACTGATCCATGATAGGTAGATCGATGGTGCAAATTAATGATCCAAGTCATTCTATATGGCCAATGGAAAGGTCAATAATTATGCACATGGATTCCCAGCTAGGCCTCTCCAAAGCTAATGGTGAGAGAGCTTGCATCACCGTTGATTGATTAATATCTATGTCATTTCATGATAACCAAACGTAGAATAAGGATAAAGCCCAACAAAATGCAAAAAGATATATATGAAATAAGTGTGCAACCATTTTGATGCCATGACTTAGTTGAGAATATCCTTTTCTATTGGTATGAATTTGAGAGAGTAGGCTAGATGTGTAACAACTCATGATGACATGGATCAATCAAATGATCAAAGAAAGCATCTTTTGTGAAAATAGTTATAGTTGAAGATGTTAATAGGAAATAAATTGATTCCTCTCCTTGGTGTCAAAGGTTTCCCACTCTCTCTTCCTTCTGGATATTATACAACCCCTTGGATAATATAAAAAAGAGACCACACAATGTATGGCAAACCCTTGCTAGAATGATTTAAGTTTTGCCTTTAAGCATTTAGAATGAATCTATTTATTTCAAGCTTTTTTTGGGTTTTTGGTCTGAGTGTTCAAGAGGTGTATAGTGGTAGCATGTGATGATTTTCCATCTTTCTTCCCACTTTATCTTTCATACCTGAACAAGATTTCTTAGTCTAACTAGTCACACAGTGTGTATCCAAGTGTATTGAATTTTTGCATGTGTATTACTATCTTGAATGTGCAAAGTTTGCCTTTCATCTCATTTACCTTATGTCATTTTTTATAGATCTCACCTCTGTGTTGAAATATTGTTGTTAGAATCTTTAGAGTTTGGGAATGGTTTGTATTTTTGCTGTATTATGCACTAGAATCTGACATTCATGTGGAAAATAGTTTTGGTGTATCACCACTCTTAGAATAGGATTTCTTTTTTTGTAAATTTATAACTCTTTTCCCTTTAAACAAGTTGGTTTAATAGAGATTGTCTTGTAGAGACATATATAGTTAGCTATCCCTTTCAATCTAGAGGTCCATTTCCTTTATAAGCATACCTATAGGCCTAGAAATGTTCCAATGTTGCCCAAATATGAGAGAGGACCAAACACTCTTTTCTAGGGTGCAAGATTTGGAGACAACAGTTCTGGCATGCCTGGTGGGCCCCTAGTTCTTGGTTATTTACATGTCAAAGTGAATGCTAGTCTTGAAAAACTTGAGTTTGTATTCTTAATACAACATTTGGTGAATCCAAAAGGGTAAGAATCCCTAGTTGTATATCAATTTTCACATGATTCACTTCATGGTCCTCACTAGGTCATCTAGGATTCTTGACCAAACCCCTTTAGTTGGAATTATTCTTGAAGAGCAATGCCCTAAACCTTTCTTTCCACTTAGAGATCCTAGATAAGGAGATTTTGGTGAAGAAGAAGAAGTTGAGGAAGCTAAATAAATGAGAGATCAAGAGGAAATAAGAGAAATGGATAGACATCAACCTTTCCCAGACTTTAACATCCAAAATCTAATCAACCTTCCTACATATGACCCTATTCCTCCCAATGCTACCAAGAGTCTCCCTAGTTTCAATGGTGAAGGTCTTATTACACCATCTAAGCCTATTAGAGACATTTCAAACTTCTATAATTTCCATAATGTCACCCAAGCCAATATATCCATTATATTGCTAGCTATGTCTTTGAAAGGCAAGGCACTTGACTAGTATAGAACATTGGAAGGTGGCTACATTACAAGCTGGTATGGCTTTGGGGAATTGCTGGTAACTAGATTTGAAAACAAAAGTGACCATACTTCACTGATCCATCATTTGAATGTAATAAAAAGAGGTCCTAATGAATCCATGGGGGATTTCAATGAAAGGTTTTAGAAGACATGGCATAAGCTACCACCTATCATGAGACCTCATCCAAGTTTTATGTTCCCCACGTATCTCAAAGGTATTGGTTCTAATGTGGCTATTATGTTACAGTCAATGGGAGATTTTACTCTATCAAATGCATATGTGCTAGCCATTGAAGTTGAGATTATCTTAATATAGGATGGAAAGCTCCCTCCAAGAGTTTCCAACCTTTGCTATCTCATAATTCAGTTGAAGCTCCAAGTGTAGCACAAGTTCCTAATGCCAATGTGAAGCCAAGAGCCTTTCCTAAGAAGGTGGATAATGTCATGGACAAATATGAAGAAATCTGATCATTGCGAGCCCAACTCAAACAAGCTTAGTTCTCGATGAGTGCTCCACCTAATAATTAATATTATCCTCAATAAGGATATAGAGCTCCACCCTAATACAAACCATACCAAGGGATTTTAATAAACATGCTGACATATTGGCTACCATAGGTGCACGATTTGATATAGCTGCTGATGTTGGACAAGATGAAGATCAATATCATATCAAGATCATTATGATACCCTCTATTCTAGATAATGAAGTGTCATGGCAAGTGTTTGAAAGTGATGAACACATTGCACACTTCTTGTAAAATGAGGTAGGTTTATCCTCAAGGAACTAAAAGAGATTACATGATCATTATGAAGAACAAATTATATAGCTGAAGACAAACAAGATACCCAAGGGGATGATTACCTTGGAGAGTGTCTTCAATGAAGATGATGAAAAGAAGAAGGAAAGAGTGAGCATGTACACAAAAGAAGAGAATTATGAGAGAGTCATGATTTACAAGGACAAGCTCCTAAAGATTGGTAAGCTTTTTTCTTTGTCAGAAAGGTAGGCATTTGTTGAACTATGCAAAGAGTTTCATGATATCTTTGCTTGGGAATACAAAGATCTGCAGGGGTTTGATCTAAGTCTAGCTCATCATACCATTGAGATAAAACCTAGAGCTAAATTGGTTAGGCAAAAGTAACATCCTATCAATCCCAAGATAAAAGAATTGATGAAGAAGGAGTTGACCTAGTTGATTGAATCTAGGATTATCTTTCCTATCAAGCACTCAACTTGGGTGGCTGATCTTATACTTGTCCAAAAAAATAATGGATAAATCAAGCTTTGTGTGGATTTTTGAGATCTTAATAGAGTGTATCTTAAGGATCATTATCCATTACCTTCCATGGAGAAAATTATGTTAGTTATTTTAAGTTCTTAATGTTTGTCACTTATTGACAGTTATTTAGGCTACAATCAGATATTAGTCAATGAAGAAGATCAGTTCAAGACAACCTTCACTTTGAAATGGGGGACTTTTGCCTATAACAAGATGCATTTTGGTTTATCAAATGCTAGAGCCATGTTTCAAAGGGAAATGTACATGGATTTTAAAGGTCTAATAAATAAGTGTCTATTGGTGTATCTTGATGATATAACCATTTTTTCAAAAGATGCTGTTGATCACATGGAACATCTAAGGTAGGTGTTTGATAAATGTAGGGAGTTTGGAACATCCCTTAATCTAAATAATTTCATCTTTGCTATCCATGAAGGTAAGATTTTGGGTCATATTTTTTCAAAAGAAGGCTTGTCTATTAACCCTGAGAGGATTGAGGCTATTCTAGGCTTGTCCTTACCTAAACACAAGAAAGGGTTGAAAAGATTCTTAGGGAAAATAAAATTTGTAATGAGGTTTATTCTAAGCTTTGCAACTATGGTAAAGCCTATCACAGCCATGCTCAATAAGAACCAATATTTTTTTCAGACAAAGGAAGGTAAAAGCAGTTTTGAGGCAATCAAACAAACAATTGCGTAATCTCCTACTCTCTTAAACCCAAACTTTTCCAAGGATTTCATGCTCTATAAATTTGCTAACCTTGATACAATATCAACTATGCTTATGCAAAATAATGATGAAGAGGTTGAGGAAGCAATTGCATTCTTCAGCCAAGGATTGGAGGATTATGAGGTTATGTATTCTTTTTGTTGAGAAGCATGCTCTAACAGTGATTAGAGGATTGAAGAAATTTAGGCACATGGTTTCCAACAACAAGATACATGTCATAGTTTCTCATCCTAGCACCAAGGAATTCCTCCTAAGTAAGGACCTTAATGGAAAGAGAGTTAGATGGATTACAAAGGTGATGGAGTATGACATGGACATTAAAGTAACGAGCTTGGTAAGAGGAAGAGGATTGTGTGAGCATTTAACTTCAGATCTTCAAGAGCCAAAAGAGGAAGCCTTGGTCAACCAAGTTCAACCCTAATCATCTGATCAAATGCAAGATCAAATTTGAATAGAAGACATCATTAGTTTTCTTTAAAATGGTGAGTGTCCCAATAGCTTGAACAAGTCTCAAAGGACATATTTTAGAGTATAGACCATTCCTTAATATCTTATAGATGGTGTTATTTTTAGAAAGGATGTGAATAGTATGCTGCTAAGATGTGTTAACAATGATCAATTTGATATGCTGCTAGAGAAGTTCTATAATAGTGTAGATGGAGGTCATTTCTCTCCTAAGATGATAATTGTAGAGATAATGAGGATTGGTTACTATTGGCCTAGTATTCTTAAGACCTATTACTAGTGGGTTAAAAAGTGTTCTCAATGTGCCTTCTTTATAGACAAATAGAAACTTACACCCCTTCCATTAAAACCTATGCAAGTAGACCAACCTTTCATGCAATGGGGTCTTGATTTCATTGGCATGATCAACCCTTCATCAAGTGCTGGACACAAATGAATATTGACTACCACTGACTACTTTAAAATGTGGGTAGAGGCTATTGAATTGAAGGAGGCAAGAGAAAATGCTATCTTAGAGTTCTATGATAGCATTGTGACAATGTTTGGAGTTCCCCATGTCATCATTTCTGATAATGCACTTGATTTCATAAGTGTTAAAAATTCTAATTGGGTAATAAGGAATGGAGTTCACTTGAGTACCTCATCTAATTATTACCCTCAAGGTAATGGATTGGCTGAGTCTACCAACAAGAACCTCATCAAAATAATCAAGAGGATGTTGGAGACCAATCAAAGGGCATGGCACAATAAGCTAAAGACAACTTTATGGGCATACATAATTACTCTTGAGAAATCAATTAGTAACTCTCCCATTGTACTTGTTTATGGGAGAGAAGATAGGTTATCTATATCCTAAGAACTCCCTACCTTATAACTTGCACAATAGCTGGAATTACTTGAAAACATTCCAATAGAAGTTAGGTTGATAGAACTAATACAACTATAAGAAGCAAGGGATGATGCCCACAAGGCCATAGAACACCATCAAGTGATCATGAAGAGATCCTTTGACAAAAGGAAAAGTGAAAGAGTATTTAAAGAGGGTGACTTAGTTTTGAAATGGGATAAGGATAGAGCAAAACTAGGTAGGCACACAAAGTTTGACACTTTGTGGAGTGGACCCTACATCATTAACAAGTGCAAGCAAAACAACTCTTTCTAGCTAGTCAAAATGAATGGAGAAGAATTACCTATCCCTATGAATGGGATACATTTAAAACTCTACTATTAGCTCTTGCTAATCCTTTTATAAAAACTAATTTAGATGTGCGTGTTTCCTTTTGTTTGCTATTACGTTCCCTAAGTGCTTTGTAGTAGAAGTGTTTTCCTTCCTTGTCTCTGCCTTGTGTGTGTGATCAACCCAACTAGTATGTTTTTTGAGCCAAAGCTTGTTTAATTATTTTGAGTGCCTTATAAGTGACTCCATGCCTAATGAAAGGATTTAGGTGATTGGTCTTTGGCATAGCAGGCATGCCTCCCCTAAAAATTGCCAAGAATGTTAGCCAATTTTCATACCTAGTTTTGCATTTTCCTTTGGCTAAGTTCAGCATCTCTTCTCTATTTTCAATTCAATTGTGAAGGATTCATGAAGAAACTAGTTGTTTTCTCTTCTTTAGAAGTTTTGTTTTAGCTTGGTGCAAGTGCGTTTTCCCCATTTTTACCTAAGTGTTGTCTCTTTTGGAAAGGTCTTTCTCTTCCTTTGTTTTTTTCCCTTTAGAGTTTACACTTTGGAAAAGTTTCGAAGGGTCTCTCTCTCTTCAAATTACTCAGAACTTTTTTTAAGGGTTTTTTCTCTCTCCAAAGTGCCCTTAAAATTTTTCTAAAGGGTCACTTTATTCTTCTAAGTGCCTTTATAAATTTTTTTGAAGGGCCACTTTGCCTTAAAGTGCCCTTTAGAATTTTTTTGAAGGGTCTTTTCTCTCTCCAAAGTGCCCTTCAAATTTTTTTGAAGGGTCACTTTCTTCTTCCAAGTGCTCTTCAAAAAAGGTCCCAAGGGCCACTTTGCATTAAAGGACCCTTCAATATTTTTTGAAGGGGCACTTTGCCTCTGATTTTCCCTTTGAAAAAGTTTAGAAGGGCCATTTCTATTTAAAGTTCCCTTAAATTTTTTTTTGAAGGGCCACTTCCTTCTAAAAGTGCCCTTCAATTTTTTTTTGAAGGATCACTTCCCTTTGAAATACCCTTTGAAAAAGTTCTGAAGGGCCACTTCCTTCTAAAAGTTCCCTTCAAAAAAATTCTAAAGTGTCAATTCCTTCGAAAGGTGCCCTTTAGAATTATTTGAAAGGGCCAAGCCATGACCTTTGAAATAAATCTGAAAGAATTATTTTGGAATTTTTGGCTACAACAATTCTTCCAACAAGCAAAGTTTCAAATGGCCCAAAGAGAGACATGGACAATTCTCTTGGGGAAAGAAATCCATAGGAATTCCTTCAGACAAATTGTCTAAAAGAATTCCTTGAAGAAAATTGTCTACAAGGAATTTATCTAGGATAAAATCCCAAAGACTTAAGGTTGGAGAAGCCCATAGCAAAGACTTTCCTGAAGCCCATAGTAAAGCCTTTCTTGAAGCCCATAGCAAATGCTTTTCAGATCCAACAACTGATCCATGATAGGCAAATTGACAGTGAAAATCAATGATCTGAGTCATTCTAGATGGCCAATAGAAAAGTCAATCATTATGCACATGGATTCCCAGCTAGGTCTCTCCAAGGCTAATAGCGAGAGAGCTTGCATCACTGTTGATCGATCAAGATCCATGCTATTTCATGATAACCAATTAGAGAAGAAGGACAAAGCCCAAAAGAATGTAATAGGACAAATTTGCAATAGGTGTGCAACTATTTTGATACTATGACTCAGTCAAGAATATCCTTTTATATTATAATGAATTTTAGAGAGTAGGGTAGATGCATAACAACTCATGATGACATGGATCAATCAAATGACCAGAGCAAGCATCCTTTGTGAAAAAATTTACAGCTGAAGATGTTGACATGAAACAAATTGATTCCTCTCCTTGGAATCAAAGGTTTCCCTCTCTCTCTCTTCCTTCTAGCAATATATACATCCCCTTGGCTAGTATAAAAAAGAGACCACATAGTGTATAGTGTAGGCTTACTAGAATGATTCAGGTTTTACCTTCAAGCATTTAGCATAAATCTTTTTCCTTATAGCTTTTTCTAGGTTTTTGGTTTGAGTGTGAAAGAGGTGTATAGTGGTAGCATGTGATGATTTTCCATCCTTCTTCCCACTTTATACTTCATACATAAATAAGAGTTCTTAGTTTAATTGGTCGCACAGTGTGTATCTAAGTGTATTGAATTTTTACATGTGTATTAATATCTTGAATGTGCAAAGTTTGCCTTTTAGCTCATTTACCTTGTGTCATTTTTTACACATCTCACCTCTATGTTGAAATATTGTTGTTAGAATATTTAGAGTTTGGGAATGGTTTGTGATTTTGCTATATTGTGCACTAGAATCTAACATTCATATGGAAAATAGTTTTGGTGTATCACCACTCTTAGAATAGGATTTATTTTTCTATAAATTTCTAACTATTTTCCCTTTAAACAAGCTAGTTTAGCAGAGATTGTCTTGCAAAGAAATATATAGGGAGCTAGCCCTTTCAATCTAGAGGTCCATTTCCTCCATAAGCACACCCATAGGCTTGGAAATGTTCCAACATTTCCCAAATTTGGGAGAGGACTAAACACTTTCTTCCAGGGTGCAAGATTTAGAGATAATAATAACCTCTTCAACATGTAGTTCAGATTCATTATTTGCACTTTCATTAGGCACATGATTGGGCACTTCATTTGTTTGAGCCATCTTAGGTGGAAAATTAGGAAGCTCCAAGTATTTGATAAAAACACCAACTAATCTATGGCTATGCCTAGGTTGCATAAAAAAATAGAGTAAATTTCATAATAGTTAACAATGAAAAACTTAGAAGACTGAATATCTTATCACAAACTATAGTTTGAATAAAGAGTGAGTTTCACAAAATGTTGAAACGTAAATTTTAGATAAGGGGATATCTAGAGTTAAAGGGTATTAGAATATATTTTACAAAAGGATGGTAAACCAACCTAATGAGTAGGCCAATTAACAGAAACTCTGATATATAGTGTTCTAAAGTTATACAATTAAGATTGATGAAAATAGTAAATTATAACTATTGATTGATATTGAAATAAATAGTGAACAATGATACATAGATATTTTATCATGCTCATGCAGGTATGATCTGGAACATGTTGGAAGTGTAATGGAAGATGATACTAGAATAATTATCAAATTCTAGGAATATTCTTTCTATGGCCTCAAATGCTTACATCAGATCTAGATAATTATGTCAATGTAGGTGTCTGAATTCGATCTAGGTGTTTTATTTAGAATATTGAATGGATATGGATGAGACCAATTGAACCCTTCTAGGTTTTCTATTGATTTTTTTCTAATGTATACATATTACATGTGCCTGCTATTATTTTTTGTCAAATGATCAAACCCTAACTTCTTCACCCTTGGAGTGACTATGGGAAAAATAGGTTAGTGGGCTCATGATATCAATTTAACCCAAGGACCCCTTTATTAATTTACATTACTTGTATAACCAATAATATGAAGAGGGATTAATACTTATGTAGTTCTCTTTACATGTTAGATTCTGTATGCATAAGGATGTGATGTGTGATAAACATTGACATACAATGACTTAGCTTGAAACTTGGAAAATATGGCTCCTGAATTGCTCTTCAAATGCTTCAAACATATCAAAATATTTATCCTATGACTAATATAGAAATAATTATGAATAGGGTAGGTTTTCTCATTTGAATGCTTTATTGAGTGCTTCTTGGTAGGTTACTTTGTGAGTTCCTAGTATTTTGTAGGTGAGGAATGAATGAGGGTTGATAGAGTATATATACCAATCTATTTTGGAAATATCTCACACTAAATCACTTAGCCTAACCTTTAAGATACATTTCATTAAAAAATTGGATGACTTTTGGGCACTTGACACTTTGTAGGAAAAGTGGACACTTGCATCGATGCAGGTGTCTGTCTAAGAAGTTGGAAAATAAGTATAGGGCCAAAATTGGTACTGAAAGATAATGATTAGGCTTAAATATTTTTACATAATGTAGAAGGCCTACTTATTAGGATAATAGTTGAAGGTACAACTATGATGGATATTTTCTAAGTGTACAAGACTAGAGTACTATATCAACCATAATTTAGTATATATATTTTAAGGATTGTTAGATAGGGAATATGATTAGAACTATTGTGTATTTATATGTGAATTTTTAGATACTTTATTAAGCCACTGGCATGAAAAACATATGGGATGAACCATGAAGATAATTTGAATTTGAAAAATGACCATTGCTTGGTATAGGGATGAGTTTGTTATAGTTGGATGCCTATAGAATTTCATAGGAACATAAGTGTCTAATACCATATTTTAGTGTCTATACATTGAGAGGAGGCAAATTGATTTCAGTAAAAATATATTTCTTCTCTATATCTATTGATTGATTTATCAAATAATGCATGTTACCCTTGAATCAAATAATAAAATCATGAATAGGCCTAATTTGACCTTGATGAAGATAAGGGAATTACTCAAATGTGTCATGTGGTTCATTGTTAATAATATACTATGAAAATAAATCTTATTCCAATCTAAGGAAGGTGTGTAAATAAGCACTAGGAAAAGTGTGAATACAATATAAAGTATGACCCATTTAGCTTCTAGGAAATGTTTTAATATTTTAGCATTAACACCATATATCTTGAAAGAAACACACAAGTTATTAATATGTAAATAGGGACATCCATACCCATCAAATAGTGATAACTTAGGTGATCTGACATATGGATCTAGTTTACTAGACATGTTGTCTAGTTCATTTCTACTATATTTAATATGGAATTCATGTATGTAAAAACTATTTAAGACACTTATTAAATATTTTTGATGTAAAATGAACTAGTTTGTTAAGTTGCCTTGGTAGAATTAGTGTTGGAATTATCTAGACATTTTATATTGATGAAGTTAGTAGCTTGCAATATTTAAATTTTAGGGTTTCATCAAAGATAAAAGAACTGCTAGTGAACACAGGTGGTAGTTGTATAACCACTAGTACTTGTAGGTGGAGGTTGTGTAACCACCAATATCTATAATTAATAGTTTAAAAACCATCCTAGTGGTTTTGAAATTATTAGTCTACCTAAAGTGGAAATTTCATAACTAACCAAAACATTGACATAGGTGTTGTTATGAACAGTACCTCTATTTGGTGATGATTCATTTGGAGTATTTTATATGTTTTAAGGTGGAAGGAAATAAACACAATATTTGTTGAAGGCATAGCTAATTAGAAAAGTCAATGAGAATCTTGAACCTGTATTCACATTGTAGTTTTTAAGCTTGTGTCCTTGTTCATGTTATCTTATTATTCCTAGCTATGAATAGTTGTTTTAGTCATATTGACATTGTCACAAAATCTTTCACCTTAGAGGAGGTTTTTCAAGCCTACTGTAAGATTTGGGAAATGTTTGAATACTTATAGGTATGTGGGTTTACTTATAGGATAAGTAGACCTCTAGGTTTAAGGGCTAGCTCCCTCAATTTATCTTGAAGTGCTTATCACCTATACTACTAATTGCTTGTGGGAAAAATGATAGAATTATGTATAAAAAAATATAACATAAGGGGATGATATAGTACGAATATATCCACTATGCTATTTTACTTATTTAACTAAGAATAAGATCTACAAACTAGCCTCAAAGTCCTAAGATGTTCTAACATAAATGTTTCAATATAGAGGTGATATGCATGGAACCACTTAAGGTAAGTAGACTAAGGATTAGATTGATGAATCCAAGGACACTTTCACACTTGAAGGTATCCTAACACACTAGCTACACTCTATATGACTTATTAGAATGAAATCTTATTGTACAAGACATGAAAGGATAAGGAAAAGCAAGGATAAGATCACTAGGCTTAACCATTCATCAATTTGCACACTTAAACAAGATGTTTATGAAATAAAAACTAGATTTATTAAATTATTCAAAGGAAAAATATGACATCAAACTAGCAGGGATTCACCATACCAGGTGTGCTATTAATCTACAAGAGCCAAAATGGCTAATACTTATAGAATTTGAGAGAAGGGATAAAAGAATGAAGTCCAAGAGTCATGAAGCCCCCTATAAAGTTGAGAAAAGGAGTTAAATTTGTAGGATAAATTAATATGGGATATACCATGCAAAATATACTTGGGAAAATTTCCCTTGAAGCATGAAACTCCTTGAACTTGGCATAGGAATCTTCAATTGCTTGCTCAAATAACTACCTTCATCATTTGGCCTTCTTTGAATGATACAAAGTAGACTAGGGATAGATGAGATGATTTAAAAGTGAAGGGGGGTTATAAAAAATCCTCAAAATTCATTGGTTGTGTCCTTAGTCATTGAAATTCTTTTGGAGATGAGTTATCATTGCCTATACTCATAATCACCCCTCTTTCACTCACCTCTCATACTTGGCACCAAATTTGTGTTTATTTTTCCAATAAAATCCATACAATGGAGTGTATGACACTTTTAAAGTGTCATAATGTATCTATATTCATCAATTAAACCTTAAAAGTCCTCTTAATTAGATTTTTCACCTTCTCACTTGGTAGTCATTTCTTGTTCACTATGCCAGTCTGGACTAGTTGAGATAAAGGTGTTGGTAGAGGCACTTGTGAGCTTAGTTAAAGCATGAAATATATATTATTAGTTAGGATAGGTCCCAATATATATCCTAAAATTATTTTTATCTTTTGAAAACCTTTCATACTTGCACAACACATAAAATTGTCGAGAAAAGACACTTTATACCCTATCCATACAAGTAGGGTATAACTCAATATGATGGGGAGTCCTCTGAAATATCAAAGTAATTTCCTAGTAAATATATCACTCTCATATGCTTCTTCTTCTTCATCTTCCTAATCGGGTCTTTAGCAAGGGTTTTAGAGGGTTTAGAATAGTTTTTACCCTTAAGGTTTCTTTATAAATTTTTGACATTGAAACCCTGAAAAAATTCCACTAGAACACTATTTGGGGCACTTTTCAACACCTCCTAGCTCCCTGAGTTCCCATGCTAAGCCTCCATGCTGTTTTGAGCTCTCAAACTTGCCTTCTTGAGCTTCTCCTTCACATTTTGCATACCCTATTAGGCTTCTAGGTCAAGAAATGGATTTCTCATGAATACCTCTATAAACTAGAGATTTAACACACTTGATATGCCCCTATGAACATGTTATAATGATTTTTAATTCTCCTATAGTGTTGGAAATGATGTTGGGCTACTTTAGGGCATAATGTGTACTCAAGACCTAATAGGTATGTCTGTATACTTATGAATTTAAACCATTATGTTTGGTCTCAGACACCTATGAGACCTTTATCATGCTTATTCATGTCTAATATAACTCTCTAAACCTTTTTTAAAGATATCATCAAACTGTAGCTCACCTTGTCATCAAGATTCCTCTAAACCTGCATGTTTTAGTTCCTTGGGAGTGCCCTCTATTTGAGACAAAATATAAGGAATATACCCTATTTAACAAGGTAAGAGGATGGTGTCATGGGATTTTACAAGTGGTGGGGACCATATATGAAAAATTTCAGATCTTGGTCACATAATTAACACCTCCAAATGTCTCAAAACTTAAGACAAACTTGTGGGAAATGCTGACTATGCAAGATTCTAAGTATGGACTATATGTTGCATGAAAACCCACACCATGCTTTATTTCCACAATGCGAGAATATTATTAAGTGGTAATTTTAACTATGAGGGTACTTAAAACATGGTTGTCCTACATGTTTTTACCAAACCGCTCCTTGCATACTCTCTCTTAACTAATCTAGGGTGTAGGTTGACTATGACTATGTTTCTTGTTTTAAAACACCATACCTGTAGGTGAAAATTTATATATTAGACCTTGAATTATTGATAAAATGCCTTATTGAGGTCATATAGGTTAATATAACAACTTCACTTACTCACACCATGATTTAGGTTAGGTCAACCTCAAGATTGGTTAGGCCTGTAGACCACTGTCATGCCATAGTCAGTTATAATTGACTATTTTGGAGTAAAATGGGGTTCCTATAAGTGCGTTTCAACCCTTAAAATCTATTATAAACATCATAGGATTAATTTTATGTCTTAGAACCAAATATCAATGTCAATGGTTTGTGTTTTTTACTTAACCACCAAAGTTCACTTATGAACTTGAAAATAGGTACCTACAATCAACTATAGGGAAGCCTTTTGGAGGGCAAGTCACCCCTATAGACGGTAGTATAGATCAAGGTATTGTAACCAAACTTATATCCAAGAATCTTGAATGAGTAGTGTCTTGTTACCCTAATGAGATAATTTGACATGGATTTATGTTTCTGCACTACCACCTTGGAGTGTAAAGTCATTTGAGGTTCGCAACTATAGAAAACATTGAAAAGTTACAGTGAACAATTATGTGACTTTGAAGCCTTCTAACATGAAACCTTATTGGACAAATTAATTGATTTATTTTGAAATTTATACCCATATATTAAGGATATAATATAGGACCATTCAATCTCAACTAGGATTCCTGTTACCTCTTCATATGGCAGACTCAAAAGTGGCTAGGGCTCTATTTTGGGGTTTTTAGGGAAACAAGTCCTCAAACTCAGATTTATCCACTTGAAGTGACTTATCAAGTATGCCTACCTAATCTTAAACATTATAAGACCTCAAATAAGATCTCAAACATGTTCACACACCTTTAAGCAATAATTTCAAATCTCTGTGGGGGCCATCTATAGGTGAACATCTCAGTTGCAGCCAAGGTAGTGCAGGTGAGATGGTCAATATGCATGGTGTATGGGTAAAAAATTATCTCTAGTCTCTCTCAACATCTTAAAATGGATCCTTACAGCCTGGAAATGCTCCAAATGAGATCAAGTGTCCCTATTCTAATGTGGTTGACTTCTTGTAGGTGCTCATTCATAGTGTATGATTGTGTTAAGGACTGAATTGGCCATCACAATCCATCATTTGTCATTTGAATAGAATTTTATTATTTTCTCATGCTTATAATAAAGTGTACAAACTTTTGAAATACTTCATTACACTTCCATGACCATACTCAGATCTCAAAACACCTCATTCATCTGACTGTATATGATAGTCATGCAAGAAGTTGATTGTGTTGGTCCTTCTTGAATACAAATCCATGGATTTAATTGTGAGACTAATATTGGAAGGAGATGGGGGTCAATAAGACTTTGGAGACATAAAACACAATACCTCACATTGATTTGAAACCATTGAAGAGAAACAAACCTTTTGATATTCATGAAACATGACCGCAAGTCTAATTGGTGATATCAACCTATAATTTGAATTGTTTGTCTCATGAAATTAAATACAAACATGAAAAAAAATATGGGAAACATGAAATTCATAATTACACATCTTGTATAAGTAGTTTCAATAACTGGATTACACAGACTTGATCATACAAGAAGAAAACCTGTAGGGTATGGGATTTAGCATGAAAAATGAGATAGTTAACTTTTAAAGGATGGTTCATAAATAATAGGAATAAAATAATTCAAATCCTACCATTAATGTGAATTAGACAAAGTTTAATATCCACCACCAAGATTTTTTGACCTAAAAATTCTCCTACTAGCCATACCATCAAAAGACATGTTGACCAATTTTGTATGCTTAATGGAATGGAGAAGAGAAATGGTTTTGGTATATTTTTGGCACTTAAAAATAATTTAAATAATATAAATGGAGTCATGGAAGCTAAAATATCACTGTATAAGCTTTTCCCACATGTAACTCTCCCCCATAGGCCGTACAACTTCCAAAACTCCTTTTTCACTTGTTTTCTTGATTTTCAGTTAAGAACCTACAAGTTTAAGTTAGTATTGACATTAATGACAAGTAATATGACATATTGAAAGTTTTAATATATTTTAGAACATTTTTACATCTAGGAAAATTGTATCAACTTCATTTATGACCCAAATATGACCCCTATGTGACACACAATGACACAAGGACTGAATTGGACTATGACCAAGCTAATAACATATAAAATGTAATAAAATTAACCATGGAACTCACTATTACATTATAATATACCCCTATATCAAGTTTTAAATTATATAGGGTTGACTTATTTTGACTTGTGGTCAAAATAGTCAACATTCTTGATGATTTCTCAAGGGTGGTATGTTTGCTATGCCAAGACTAGTAGCCTAACCCTATCCATTAGGTCATGGAGTCACCTATGCACAATTTTGACGCAAAATTTGAATTTTGAAGCACATAAAACATAAATAAATAATGTATAAAACAATACACATCAAAGAAAATAAAAATGTGTTCACAAGAACACTTATGGAACACACACACAACTGAAACAAAAGCACACACCTAATATAATATTTATAGGGCTAACATTTATTTCCTCAATAGTAGGTATTTAAGTGGATCTCATTAATAGGGATACAAAAATACTCTCCATTCATCTTTTCTAATTGGAAAATTTTTCTTTGTTTACACTTGATGATGACATATGGTCCACTCCACAGGGAGTCAAATTTGGTATGTCTCCCTAGTTTTACTTTATATTCATCCCATTTCAACACTATGCTACCTTCTTGGAATTTTCTTGGAGTTGAATTCTTATAAAAATACCTATTCATTAGTATTTTGTGATGTTTCATGGCTTGGTGAGACTTGTCTTTAGTCTCCTACAACTCCATTAATTCTATCAACCTCACCTCCATTGGAGTTTTCTCAAGCAACTCTAGTTGATGTGCCAACTCCAAGGTAGGTAGTTCTTGGCATATAGACAACCCATCCTCCCTCACATAGATAATAACAAAATGAGAATTCCTTATTAACATTTTGAGAGTTATTTTATTAGCTCATAGGGCTATTTTCAATTTAGTGTGTCAAGCCCTTTGATTATTCTCTAAAGTTTTCTTGATGATTATGATCAGATTATTCTTAGTAGATTCAACCAACCCATTACCTTGAGGGTAATAATTGGATGAAGTGATCAAGATATGCCATTTTTACTTTCCTAATCAACTATCTAAACACCCATGAAATCAAGTGCATTATTTAAAATGATAGTAGAAGTCTAAACCTTGTTATGATACTTTCATAGAACTCTAAGATAACATTCTCATTAGCTTCCTTCAATGCCACTGACTCAACCCACCTTATGAATTATTTAGTTTCTATGAGTGTCCATTTGTGACTAGCACTTGATGGGGGGTTTATCATGCCTATGAAATCAAGATCCCATTTCATGAAAGGTTGATCTACTTGAATAGGCCTCAAAGGGAGAGCTAAAAGCTTCTATTTTCCTACAAAGAAAGCACATTGTACACACCTTATCACACAAGCATAACAATCCTTGAAGAGGCTAGGATAATAATATCCTACCCTCATGATCTTGGTAGCTATGGTTCTTAGAAAATAATGACCTCATACTGTTCCATCATGGAACTTTTCAAGCAACACTCTAAACTAATTGTTGTCAATACATCTCAATAACACACCATTAGTGTCTATTCTAAAAATCACCCCATCTACAGGATAATAAGGAATAACTTTCAATATGAAGTAACTCCTTGGGGATCTACTCATACCATTATGATACTCACCACTTTGAATAAATTTGATAACATCTTGTGTCCAACTTTGTAGAGACATGAAACCAGTTGGTTGGGAGAAATCATGATTGAATAAAGCCTCTTATTTTAACTTATGGAGGTTTTAAGCTATATGTTCACAAAGGCCACTTTAATATCAACATTATATTCCATTACTTTTGAAATCCATCCTACTTTCTGTTTACTAAGGTCCTTGCTCAAAAGAAACTATTTGGTACTATAGGATGAGACATCATGATATGAATCCTATTATTTGAAACCATATGCGTAAAATTCTTTAGTCTTATTATAATAACAAGGACTTCTTTCTCTAAAAATGTGTACTTGACTTCATAATATTTCAAACCTTGACTAAAGAATGAAATTGGTTGTTCCACACCTTTATCATTATTTTGCTTAGCATAGTTGAGATAGTATCAAGGCTACAAAATTAATAGAACATGAAGTCTTTAGAAAAATTAGGGTTCACAAGAGTAGGAGATTGTGCAATTACTTTCTTAATGGCTTCAAAACGGATCTTACCTTCCTTAATCCAAGAGAATACTTGGTTCTTTTTGAGCATGGTTGTGATAGGTTTCACCAAAGATGTAAAACTAGGTATGAACATCCTTACAAAATTATCTTGCATAAGAATCTTTGGAGTCCTTTATTACGCAAGGGTAATGATAGGCCTAAAATAACTTCTCTCCTTTTAGGATCAATAGTTAGACCATATTTGAAAATAATATGTCCTAAGAGATTACCTTCATGGACAATAAAGATGCACTTTTTAGGGTTGAGAGATATTCCATACTATGTGCACCTTTCAAACACTTGTCTTAGGTGTTTCATATGCTCATTATCATCCTTAGAAAACATTATTATGTCATCTAGATATATTGATTTAACTATTTTGAGAATATTGAAGTGTTATTCCTAATTTAATTAAGGTTATAGAATAAATAAATTAGTAAATAATCTTAAAATAATTACAGTAATAATTTATATAATTTACTATGCCTTTTAAACCTTTTAAAAAAAGTAATAAATAAGGAAAAATGCAACTTAGCTTAAAACTAGATTTAGACAACTGAGATAGAGGCTGAAACTAGCTGTGTAGGATTAGGATAATGTTGTGAACTTAGATTTGGATTTAATTTAGTGAAAGGATAGGAGCATTAAAAACATGACACTTTAGGGTCTGGTGTTATAGTCTAGGTCCTATTGTTGTTGTCTAAACTAATCACAAAGATTTGAGTTTTTTGGGTTTTGTCTGCTGTCCCTATGTGATCTTGACTATGAAATTTTGAGTCTTGAATGTCAACAGAGATCCTTGTAGAGATAATTTAATATTGAAACCATAGAAATTCATTATGCTTGATAAAACTTGAGAAAGAGGGGGGGTTAGTGTGTGTAATATGCATTGAACATGTATCGACACCCCTTATGTGGGCACACTACCTACATACCAATACTCTAAAGAGGGATCAAGCCATATGTAGTTCTCCCACTTGATTTAATTTATTTAACAGTGTAATGAGAATACAAAAATTCCAAATTGAGAGTTCTTGAGGTGGCTAGGGACTAGTGTGAGGGTTTGAATATGTTTTTAGCTATGTTGGGTGACTATATGCAAAGAATAGGGAAATTTGTCTTAGTGGTTTATTTACATTCTTACTTTCTTTTTAATATTTGTCACCTCCCTTATAAATTAAATTTGAATGGACTTTTATAGGAATCTACTGGTCATGGGCTAAATGTATTCATGCTAGGTCGACATAATGAATAATAGGAATAAAATGGAAATGGTTGTTTAGGCTTAAAATGTGATTGGATAAGAGTGCCAAAAATGGGACACCCTAGGGTCTGACACTATTATCCATGTTTGTCACTCCTATCTTATAGGATTGGGACCTATGGGGATAAAATTGGACTAGGAAATAGAGTTTTACTGACCTAGAATGATTATCTAGAAGGCTATGGATGATTAGGAATAAGAAAAAAAGGTGTCTAAAATGATCATGAAAGCATGCAAGAGGGTCTTATGGATAGGGTGTCACAAGCCACACTCAAACTACCAATTTGGACATTTTATATGACTACATTTCCCCCATTTTATTCTAATGATGCAACAAAGTAAAATACTAGGATAAAATAAAAGTAAAAAGTGTACCTGAACTTACCTGCAAGGGTGAAGTACATAGAGTTGTGTGATACTGACTATGCATAGAGAGAGCACATTGTAAAGTGAAAATCTAAAAATAGAAAATAAGAAGTAGATCAGTTCTTCCTATACATGCTATGTATAAAAAATAACATATAAAATCTAGGTAAGAAAGAGAGAGGAAGAGAAAGGAATGAATATACCACACTAGGTACACCAACCAATACAAAACTTGTTATGATGCTAGATATATGTTGTACCAAAAGTAATATCATGAACAGGGCTGAGTGCTCAATTCCTCAAGAGTGGATCAAGAATGCAAAGGATATCCCTTTGGATCAATCATTTCCTACTAAGTGAAGCTATGTGATCATGCATGTGCTAATTAATGTTTGGATTGTATGCCCAATCTCTCTAAGTAGGTGGCTCAAGAATATAAGGGCTAACAAGTCTTTTGGATCCATCATTGACCTCTAAGTGAGGCTATGAAATGATACTGATATGAATGTGTATCATATGAGATAGATTCTAAAGCCTATGAATGTTTTAAAATCTAACAATGTGGTGGGGATAACTGAATGTGTATTAGAAACTAGGCCAATCTTGGTTACTCTGAAAGGAGGAGATTAAGCTTTTAAGAAAGCCACTCTAAAACTAGGAACTAGGATTATGTGAAAGCCACTTGAAAATGTGGAGTTAGGCCTATATGAAAGCCACTCTAAAATGATGCCAACCACCTAAAAATGGAATATGGCATGTAACTACTGAGAATGCCTGGGTAATATACTAAACTTGGAATGAAAATAAGTCAAATGTGTCATGCACATTACCCCCAATCAATGGTGTCTATAACATGGATTATGGTATAAAATTTATACCAAATAACCAATCTAAAACTAGAAGTGAGAGCTATCATGATGTGCATGATGCCCCTATATCTAGATTCTTTGAGAAAAACTATACTAAAACTGCTAATTCTGAATTGATCTATATCTGACAAAACTGTAGATGAGCTTACCTTTCTACTTATTTTTGGAAAATATGGGTTTTTTACTATTTGGACAAGAGTGCCAAAAATAGGATACCCTATTATTTGGCATTGTTGTCCATGTCCAGTGTTATTGTCCTTTGCTGAATCTAATCACTAGTCTATAATCATCACTATTTTTTTGGTCTATTCTACCTAGTTTGATCTCTAATTACTATTTTGAGTGTTCTAAAAATTTATTTTTTAATTGGTTAGAAGGATCTAATCTCTGTGACAAAACCCCTATTCATTTCCCCCTCTTCTAAGGGTAGGAATGAAGACTCTGTAATGACTACCCTCAGAAGAAAGAGCCCTACAAGTGTGTTATGTTGTAAAATACATGATATAATAATGATAATAAAAAAGATCTCTCAAGATATAACATAGTTTGTATTGGAGATTATTAGATTAATAGGGGTATGCTTAGATATATGTAACAATGTAATAACATGTGTAATGTATTAAATTGAAACTAGAAATGTTAGTTGTTAGTTTTTAGTTGTCAAGGAGGTATGGAGCATGATGGCCATCATGGCATATAAGAAAACAAGATAATTCATGATGTGGATCATGGCATTGCAAACAATGAGAAACAAATAAACAAAAAACATGCAAGGCAAAAAGCTAGAAGCATACAAGAATGGCCAAGGGGCTAAGCAAACAAGGGATATGGACACATGTCATTCAAAATGGGAAGCAAACATACAAGGCATATTCAAATTCCCACATACACATACAATTGAAAACAAGTAAGGTTGGCACATGGGCCATAAGCACATGGAAGAGTACAAGAAAATGACATTGGAAAATGTCCTAAGGCACACACAAGAGAACAAATAGGAAATGAGAAGTGCAATCACATCTAGCTATGCAAAGCAAGAAAGGAAAGCATATAAATATGCTAGAAATACAATCATATCTAACTAATAAAAACAAGAAGTGAAAGTATGAAAAACATATATTACACGACTATGTATATACTAATAAATACATAAATGCTATATACTAGTGCGTGTTGATAGAGTAATCTATGTAAGATAGTAAGTAATGTATTTTAACATGATAAATAGAGTGTGTGGTGTAGAAATGACATAACTTTGATGGTGTAGTCATGTAGAAGATGCCCTCAATGGGTAGATATATCAATGTATATCTCAAATGTAGTAGGATGCCCCCTTAATGGGTAGAGTGAAGCAATCAAAGATTTGGATGTCACTATGCACACTCAAAGAAGATCAAGTGAATCATGATAATGCAGATAAATTGACAAACAATATCATAAAACAACAAATGTAAGTCTAGCATGGTAGTAGAAATGTAAAACATGGATAATGCATACAATTGAAGTGTTTTTGGTATTTTTGATATATTTGAATGTTTTTGGATTTTTGACATGTTATATTATTTTTGTATTTTGAATGTTTTGAATTATTTTTGGAATATTTGAATTTTTTTGTATTTTTGAAATATTTGAATATTTTTGGATTTTTTTTTTGATATGAGGAGACTATGTATAAGTAATTGAAAAGAAGCTATGTACAATCAATCATTAGGAGATTATGTACAAGAAATTGAAAAGAAACTATATACAAGTAATTTTGAAAAATTATGTACAAGTAAGCTGAAAGGAAACTATGTACAAGCATATGATTAAAGTAGTATGTACACAAATGACATAAAAGATCAAGCTAGAGGGGGTAAAGGGTTCAAGGATGGAGCTCGTTGGGGATGAAGATGGAGGAAGGGATCATGACCATCATCAAATTCCTCAATATCATCATCGTAAGTATCATTATATGCCACATATGCTATATACATGGTGGCTATCTCCTCAAGTGTTAGTAAGATCTATGCTTTTTGTGTAGTTGGAGATCTATCACTTGTAATGGTGTCATCCCATTGAAGACAAACTAAAGGTTGCTCTAGTGGTGAAGATGTTGAGTCTCCTATGGGATGTTTAGCTCTAGTAGTAGATGGTTTTGGTGTAAGTGGCAGAGCTGGTGTTGGTGGTGATATAATATGAATAGTACCCTAGACCTATAATTTATCCAATCTCTATTGTAAAGTTATACATAAGTTTGTATCATGCCCTGTGATTCTATGAAAGAGAAAAAATGGGCGACCATCTTGCCAAGATAACCTGCTAATAGATCTATGATATACTATAGGTAGTGTGATTAATTCATGATAAAGTAACATATGTAACACAATCTATGGTTGAAATTATGTGCTACCTACCTGAATCTAAATGACTAGCTCTATATCCATAGAGGTAACCATGTGAACTGTATGTGCCAAGAGATTTTAATATGGTCATGAATACATATTATATCTTAAGAGTGTAGTGTGAGATGTGAAGAGTGATGTAAGATGTGTAATGAGAGATCTAGAGTCATCTTAGTACTCTCCTAGGCCAACTGGTGTAAAGCTCAATCCATATAAATAGTCATATGTGAGTGTGGGTGTTGTATCATCATCTAAAATAGCCTAGGAATTTGTATCAACATCATGTACATATGGTAACTTAGAATTTACCACAAGGGGTAACTATGATATGGAAGTCTCATCAACTATAGTAGTAAAAGATGATAGTACTATGAGAGTATCTATAACTAACAAAGTAACTATAACTATCAGAAGGGATGTATCTATAAAACTAACTAGTGCTGATAGAACTATGGTTGATGATTATATAATTGTAACAGGTATAGGAACTGTGACTAATAGAGTAGCTAGAACAACTAAAGCTATTCTGACTAGCTGAGTATCTAGAGCTGATGAAACAAATGTAAGTGGTAGAGTGTGAGATGTGCTAGTCTCTCCTACCTCATATGTATGTATGTGATTGAGAGACATGTGATGAGGTGGTGACTAAACTATGATATGAGATGTCATATCTAGCAAAATATTCAAAGATGACTCTGTAATTCTACAAGATATAAATGGTTGGTTATCTACTGGGCATGTGTATAGGTATCCTTCATGGAGAAACTTAAAAAAACAATGAAAATTATAAGGAACTACCCCCATAGCATGTATCTAAGGTCATCCAAGTAAATTATTATAATGAAGAGGACTTGACATGACTTGGAACTATGTAGAGAGGGTTTTGGGCCCTACCATGATATCCAAAGCAATGTTGCCTAATGTCTATCGTGGTATATCATCAAACCCTCTAATATATTATGACTTTTGCATGGATGTCATATCTACACCCATGGTCTGTAAGAATTTAATATTACATATATTAAGTTTGAAACCACTATCAATTGAAAATCTCTTAAATATGCTTATTTTAACTTGAGCTTGTATGAATAATGGTAAATATTGATCAATAATTATCTAAGATGGCATGTCCTCATGATAAAAATAAATAACATCTTCTATAGTTTTTAACATGTTGACCATTAATGCAAAATAAGAAGGCTCTAAATCAATGGTCATAGAAGTCTAAGTGAGTGCCTGATAAAGAATGTCCTTAAATACATTGGATTTTTGAAGTAGTTCTAACATGCAAATCTTAGCTGGTATATTACTCAACTGATCAATAATATCATATGCCTTATGTGGATCTACCTATGTGTGTGGGTTGGGCCTTAGATGGGAAGGAATAAGAGGTTGGTAGGGCTCCTGACTAGGTAGGGGAGGCATTACGGCATGTCGAGTAACAACTCTAACTATATTATCTATTATTCATATAGGATTAGTAGTTTCTATGGGAGGAGAGCGTAGATAATCAATAGGTCAAGGTGGTAAATGGACAAAGGTTGTCAACTAGGCTCTCTAGTGATGGGTAGTGACCTAGGGAAGAGTAAAATGGATCATGCGACATAACTCAACATGGGATAGAGGCTCCAAGGGAGGTGAGGCAAGAGGTATCTTAACATGTTTATGAATGAATATGATAATATCATCTCATAATAGAAAAAGTAAATGTGAAAAGACCAGAATGAAGATTTTCATTAATATATGGTACACTCCATCATTCATAAACATGATAGGACCAAGTTTAAATTCTTTATTATTTATAAGAAATGTTTTGAAATGAGTAAGATCCATTTGTAATTTTATGTGAAATCTGAATTGAATGTAAGGTTCTACCTCAAAAATGAAAGGACCTAGTATATGCAACTAGGGTTTAAAAATAAATTATTTTAAAAATTACTAAGGTATATTTAAAAATTTAAATGTAAAATTCTGATTTAAATATTCAAGAAAAATCAGAAAAATACCAAAAAAATATTGAGACCTAATATAGGCAACTAGGGTTTGAAATAAATTATTTTAAAATTTACTATAAAGTTTAAAAAATTAAATGTAAATTTTTGATTTAAATATGTAGGATTAATCAAAAAATATTGAAAAAATCAAAAAGAATTTTTTCCTAGGGTTTTTAGGGTTTTTGTGCACAAATGAAGTAAGTCAGGTTCACCAAATGATTTAACTATTTTGGGAATATTGAAGTCTTATTCTTAATTTAGTTTAGGGTTTGGAATAAATAAATCATTAAATAATATTTCAATAATTAAATTACTAATTTTTATAATTTATTGTGCCTTTTAAACCTTTCTAAAAATAGTAATAAATAAGGAGAAATGCAACTTAGCTTAAAACTGGACTGAGATGACTGAGACAGAGGTTGAAACTGGCTTTGCAGGAATATGATAGTTTCATGAACCTGAATATAGATTTAATTTAGTGAAAGGATAGGAACACTAAAAATAGGACACTTCAGGGTTTGATGTTATAGTCTAGGTCCTACTACTATTATCCAAACTAGTCACAAAGATATGAGTTTTATGGGTTTTGTTTGTTGTCCCTATGTGAGCCTATCTATGAAAATTTGAGTCCTGAATGTCGATGGAGCTCCTTATAGATATGATTTAATATTTAAACCCTAGACCTTCATTATGATTCATAAAACTTGAGAAAGAGGAGGGGGTTAGTGTGTGTAAGATGCACTAAACGTGTATCCATACCCCTTGTGTGGGCACCCTGCCTACATACCAATACTTCAAAGAGGGATAAAGCCATATGTATTTCTCACACTTGAAGTGCTTTGCAAAATAGTGTAATGAGGATGTAAATTTTTTTAAATTAAGAGTGCTTGAGGTGGCTAGGACTGGTGTGAGGGTTTGAATATGTTTGTAGCTATGATGGATGATTGTATATAAAGAATAGGGAAATTTATCTTAGTGGTTTGTTTGTATTCTTGCTTGATTTGTAAGATTGTCACTTACCTTCTAAATGAACTTTGAATGGATTTTTATAGGGATCTATTGGTCATGAGTTAAATGTATTCACACTAGGATAACATGATGAATAATAGGAAATTGATGGAAATGATTGTTTGGGTTAAAACTATGAGTGGATAAGAGCATCAAAAATGGGACACCCTAAGGTATAACACTAATATATATGTTTGATGCTCCTATCCTATAGGCTTAAGACCTAGGGGGATAGAATTGGCCTAAGAAATAGAGCTTGGCTGAGATAGAATGATCATCTAGAAGGCTATGGATGATCGAGAATAATCAAAAAGGTATCCATAAGGGTCATGAAAGCATGTAAAAAGATCCTATGGATAGGATGTCACAAGCCACACTCAAGCTACCAATTTGGACATTTTATATGTTTATATATACCAATAATATTTCATTGATTAAGCCTTTAAAATCCATGTCCATTGCCCTTTGAAATGTGGCACTAGCATTTGACAAACCAAAGGTCATATTATCATAAGCAAAATTTCCCCATTTTGTAGTGAAGGTTGTCTTAAAATAATCATGTTCATTCACTAGAATCTAATTATAACCAGAATATCCATCTAGGAGAGAGAAATGTTGAGAACCTAAAATAATTTACAAAATTTTCTCCATTAAGGGTAAAGGTAGTGATCTTTGAGTGATACTCTATTAATATATCTAAATTATACACAAAGTCTTATCTCTCCATTCTTATTTCTAATAGGTACAAGGTTAGCTACCCATGTTGAATGCTTGATAAGAAGGGTTATTTTAGATTCAAGGAGTTTGGCAGGTTCTAACCTCATGAGTTGTTCAACCTTGGGGTTGATGGGCCTTTGTTTTTGCCTAACTAGTTTAACTCTAGGTTCTAATTTAATGGAATGATGTGCTAGGATAGGATCAAACCCTTTTAGGTCCTTATACTCCCAAGTAAATATGTCATGAAACTCTCTACATAAATCAATAAATGCTTGCTTCTCTAATATAGAACATACCTTAGTTTGAAGAGTTTATCTTTGAAGATCAAGACCATTTCATAATTCTTCTCTTTTGCAGACATACTCACCATTTTCTTCTTCCTTTGTTAATATTCATTAAAGATACTTTATAAGGTCACCAAGCCCTTAGGTATCTTGTTTTTTCTTAGCTACAAAATTTTATTATCAAACTATTGTTAGGGTTTCTTTTGATTTATTGTGGAAAACTTAGCTTTATTTTGCAAGAAGTATGCAATGTGTTTGTCACTTTGAAAAACTTTCCAAGACACCTCATTATTAGGCATGGAAGGTCTAACAATGAACTTTATGTGAGATTGCTTTCCCTCATTGTTTATGGTAGTAGGTGTATCAAATTATGCTCTTATGGTAGTTAGTCTTTCAACATGCTTATTTTACTCCCTTGGGACTAATTATATGTTGATGTATTGAATTCTTCAAGAAAATACCATACCTTTATGCTTATATGACTTGAGAAAAGGATTATTGGTAGCAACCACATTTCTAATTTGATGCACAACCAGTTCACTATCTTCATATACTTACAAATCCTCAATTCTCTTTCTCCTTGCCCGCTGAAGGTGTTAGGTTGTGGAGCTAAAAGATTCAACTATGCAGATATGGAGGAGATTGCTGAAGTTCTAGAGACACCGATGTCGGTAGTATAACCAACGTCAGTCATGATGAATGCAGAAGGCAACCGGCATTGGTAGGGAGTCGATTGATGTCAGTCAGCACCAATCAGACAGGGACCGACATCGATTGCTTGTGTGTTCTAGAACTGTTCATTGCACGAACAATTAGTTTGTTAAACTGATTATTTGCATGTAAAGGCTATTTTGAGTCTTGAGCTACGTGTCTATTATTAGTAAACTAAGAGTCTAAGTTATTGTTTAAGTCTGGGATCTATTTATAGACCCATTGGCATGTATTATAATTATGAGCTAAAAAGGAAGGCAAGGAAGATCCTTCCATTGTAAGATGTTTGAGTTGCAGGTTGTTGCAAGCTCATAGGAGATCTACATGTGTAAGTAAGGTCTGTTGAATTGCAGGTTGCAGGTTCATGGGAGATCTACTTGAAGTACTTTGAGTACTTGGTGTACTAGCAGGGTTATTATTGACTGGTTGGAGAGGTGAACACCAATTTTGTGTGTGAGTTGTGTGTTGGGACCATTTTTGGTAGGAGAGTGAACTCTTGAAGACAATTACTAAACACTTGAGGTGTGGGAAGCTTCTGAGAGGTGGAAGAAGAAGTGGCATCTTCTTTATTGTATTTTCTTTCTGGATGAGTATTAATACAAGATTGTGTATTGTCTCTCATATTCTATGCTATTTGTGAATTCTAGTTACTTATTACTTCTGGTTAATTCTGCATGTTTAATTGCTTGTATTTGGTAATCATATTTTTCTCTTTTTGAGGAGCAAGATCCTAAAAAGTGGGATCAAAATAGGTGTGTTGTTCTTGGATTCTCCAACAACTGGTATCAAAGCTTTTGGTTGGGATACTAACAGGTTGGATTAGATTTGGTTAGTGTGTGTTGATTACAGGTTACTCACAGGGGTTTCTGTTTGAGTGGGAGTAGAGCAATGGCAGAAGAAAGTAGACTACGAATGGAGAAGTTTAATGGCAAGAACTATCAATTATGGAGGATGCAGATTGATGATTATCTGTATCAGAAAGATTTGTACTTACCGTTGGGTGGGGTTGCATGCAAGCCCCTGGATATGAAGGATGAAGAATGGGAGGTTCTTGATCAGAAGGCTCTGGGATCTATAAGGTTGAGTCTTGCGTCGTCTGTGATTTCTAACTTATCACACGCTAAGACAATGGTAGAGTTGATGGAATCTTTGGCAAATTTATATGAAAAACCTTCAGCGTCAAATAAGGTATTTCTTATGAAACAATTATTTAATTTGCAAATGTTGGATAATGGATTGTAAATAGTCATCTTAGTGATTTCCATGGTTTGGTAAACCAGTTAAGTTCAGTCAATATTGATTTTGATGATGAAATTAAGGCTCTCTTAATCTTATGTTCATTACCTGAAAGTTGGGAGAGTTTGGTAATGGCAGTTAGCAATACTGCGTCTGCTTCAAAAATCTTAAAAGTGGATGATGTTGTGAGTGTGATCTTGAATAAAGAGATATGAAAGAAAAGAATAGGTGAATCATCAGGGAATGCTTTGAGTGTTGAAGGTAGAGGAAGGCAAAGAGAGAAGATAGAGCATGGGAGATCAAGGTCAAAGATAGGCAGGAGATCCAAGTCCAGGTATGGCAGAATAACCTGTTGGAAATGTGGAAAGCAAGGGCATTTAAAGAGAGATTGTTGGTTGAATGAAGATCAGCATGAAGGACATGAAGAAGAAGTAGATGTTGCAGATTATGTTGCACAAGATGCTCTGGTATGTTCCTTAGATAAAGTAAAATCTTTGGTTTTAGATTCTGGTGCCTCTTTCATGCATCCCCAAATAAGGAATTTTTTCATGAGTATGTCCAGGGAGACTTTGGAGAAATTTGTTTAGGGGATGGTAAGCCTTGTCAGATGGTTGGCAAAGGGAAAGTGAAGCTGAAATTGCAGACAGGTAACACATGGGTGTTGAAAGAGATCATGCATGTCCCAGTTCTGGAGCAAAATTTGATTTCTGTAAAAAGTTTGGGTGATGAGGGTTGCATAGTAACTCTCACAACAGACTCTTGGAAGGTTACCAAGGGTGCACTTGTTGTAGCAAGAGGTAAGAAAGTAGGTACGCTTTATCTATCTACTTGTATTACTAATTCTCTTTTTGGGTTATCTACTTCAGCTGTAGATTCGAAGATGTGGCTTAATAGGCTTGGTCACATGAATAAGAAGGAGATGCATGTTCTTGAGTCAAAGGGTATGCTTTCAGATTTGAAAAGCATGAATCAAGATTTATGTATGTAGAAGAAGAAGGTAACGTTTCTTGAAAAATTTGATGTTCGTGACAAGAGCAGGAAAGCCTTGGTTTTCAAGGAGAAGATGACGGACAAAGATTAGCGTAAGGGGCTGAAGAATTTTGAGTAGAGCAAGGGTGATTTGGATAGGGTTTTGATCCAAAAGGAGCTCGCGGGTAGAAGTCATTTCTCACAAGAAAAACACAAAGACCGATGTCGGTTAGAAAATTGGCATCGACATCCAAATAGGGATCGATGTCGGCTATGTGCAGCCTAACGTTAGTGACTCAGGGATAGATAAACATCGACGTTAGATAGGGGGAATTGACATCGGTGATGAGGCAGTCGCATGGAATCGACGTCGTTTGGGTGCAGACTGAGATGTGACTGGCATCGGTCATTGAGATAGATTTTGGGTGGATAGCAAGTTGTCAAGGAGTCTCAAGTGCCTATATGGAGGACTTAAAGGGTAAGTAAGCCTCAAATTCATCATTTCCCTTCTTTACACTACTTGTTGTTCACTGATGGTAAAGAACTAGGAAGTTGTTAAAGAAGCAGAGTAGGTAGATCCAGGAAATAGTGGGAGCTTGGCATGGATGAAGGATGTGGTTCCTTGGAGGAGAACCAAATGGGAGTTTTTGGTGGAGTTGCTAGCTGGAAGTAAGCACTGAGAGATGAATGGATGTTTAGGATAAAGAAGAGTGAAAATGGACATGTGAGACAGAAGGCCAGGGTATATGGTCTTGAATAAGTTGTACGACAATGGAGGTTTGATCATTGTGTTTCTCTTTACTAGGTTGGATAATATTAGCTACATTATCCTATTACTGTATGATGTGCTTGTTGTAGGGTTACATATACAGGGAGTTACTGAATTAAAGGTAAAGCGAGTTCAGAGGTGTGTCATGAGGAATTTGGGAGCAGCAAGATTCTTTGGCATGCGTGTGTTCTAGAGACATGGAAGGTCACAAGTTGACTTTGTTTTAAGATGATTGTGTGAGACCGATTAGCACGCCGATGGTTGGACAGTTCACTGAATAGGGTCTTGATTCACATAATGAGGTTGAGTACATGTGTACTAAACCTAAGTTTTCCCAAGCAGTAGGAGTTGTCAAAAAGTTAGGAGCCAATTCGAGAAAGAAGCATTGGAGGGCAGTTCAGTGGATTCTTAGAGGGACCAACAACAGGTGCACATGCTATGCAGGGTCAAGTTATTTTCTACATGGGTTTGTAGATGTGAATATGGTAGGTGCTTTGGATGACAGGTGTTGCACCATAGGATTTGTGGTGGTTGGTCTTCAAGAGTGATTTTGAAGAGGGATACAAAGCCAAGAGAACAAACTAGATGATGTATAAGTATAGGTACAGTTGCAGCTATTTATCTCCAAGTGGGAGATTGTTAGGTTGAGGAGCTAAAAGCTTCAACTATGTAGATATGGAGGAGGTTGCTGAAGTTCTAGAGACACCAGCATCGGTAGTATAACTGACGTCAGTCATGATGAATGCAGAAGGCAATTGACATTGGTAGGGAGTCAGCTGACATCGATCGGCACCAATCAGACAGGGACCAACGTCGGTCACCTGTGTGTTCCAAAACTTTTCATTGCACAAACAATTAGTTTGTTAAACTAATTATTTGCATGTAAAGTCTATTTTGAGTCTTGAGCTGCGTGTCTATTATTATTAAACTAAGAGTCTAAGTTATTATTTAAGTCTGGGATCTATTTATAGACCCATTGGCATGTATTGTAATTATGAGCTAAAAAGGAAGGCAAGGAAGATCCTTCCATTGTAAGATCATTGAGTTGTAGGTTGTTGCAAGCTCATAGGAGATCTACATGTGTAAGTAAGGTCTATTTAATTGTAGGTTGTAGGTTTATGGGAGATCTACTTGAAGTACTTTGAGTACTTGGTGTACTGGCAGGGTTATTACTGACTGGTTGGAGAGGTGAACACCAATTCTGTGTGTGAGTTGTGTGTTGGGACCATTTTTGGTAGGAGAGTGAACTCTTGAAGAAAATTACTGAACACTTGAGGTGTGGGAAGCTTCTAAGAGGTGGAAGAAGTGGCATCTTCTTTATTTTATTTTCTTTCTGGATGAGTATTAATACAAGATTGTGTATTGTCTCTCATATTCTGTGCTATTTGTGAATTCTAGTTACTTATTGCTTCTGGTTAATTTCACATGTTTAATTGCTTGTATTTGGTAATCATATTGTGCTCTTTTTGAGGAGCAAGATCCTAACAAGTGGGATCAAAATAGGTGTGTTGTTCTTGGATTCCCCAACAGAAGGCCATGAATTAAACCTTCATACACAGCCACATTGCAAGTGTAACTAAAATGGAACCTATATGAAGAATAATACCATTTATTAGATAGGGAAACCAACATAACACCATCTCTTACACAAATTTTACTTCTTGACCAATAAAAAAATATTTTCCACATTCCAGCATCCTCACCCTCTTCTTTGGCAAGTAGGTGTGTTCGTATTACTTCCTCATGTGGAAAATACACTCCTAAATCAATTTTCTCCATGAAATAATAAGGGTCATGATCATAGGTGTTAGTACCATACTAATCAAGAAACAAATCAGAAATGCCTTCAATCTTGGAATAAGTACCATCATCCATAATAGAATCCTTTTCCTCATTGATTACACAATTCAAATTTAAACTTGTTTCAACATAGGGCTCAATGTGAAAACTTGTAAGAGGCTGAGTTATTATTATTAAATTTTCTCCATATCATGTCATAAAGGCTAAAAAGGACCAATCAACTAAGAGATATCCCCTATCTTAGCTATAAAATATTTTGAAAGGCATATTACAAAATGAGTTGGAAGGTCAACAATAACAATGTCTTGAAGGATGGGAAAACTAGGACAATCATGGAGGAAAAATTTCAAGTTTTTGATCAACCCTATTATATTTGTAGGTGTAAAATATAATTTAAGTGATCCTTTGATATTGGGTTCATATTTTATGCCCAACTTATTAACTACAACTTTGGACATGACTGATGTAGAAGCACCACTATCAACTATGCACTTGTGGACTATTTTATCACCCACTATGAGAGTGAGGTAAAATGGTGGAGGATTATTAGCTTTGCTAAATGGTTCCATAATATTTTTAGGGGAATTTGTGAGAGATACATGATGATGAATATTTATTGGAAATGAAAGACTAGTAAGGATAGTGGATAGCTATTTTTGTAGTAGCTCTTTTTGGCCATGCATATGAAGGACATCCCAAAGGGAAATGAATGTCTTGGTAATATTTAATGAGTCCAAAATGTTTAGAGAAGACATACCTACTTTTTATTTGGATATTAGAGGAAAGAAAGTGTTTTTAACTTGAGGAGTTTAATTACTTTGAACATGCCTTCCAATATTATGATTTAGAAGAGGTGCATGAGTGTTTGGGATTGCTATGCTTATAGTCATGCCTTGCTGTCTTGTAGGAGGATTATATGAACTTGTAGGCATATTATTATCACTTATTAAAGCCTTATTATTTAATCTAGTTTTATTTTATATATAATTTCCTTGATTGAGCACAAAAGGAAGTTGGTGAATATTTCTCCTTGAGGCTGCCCACCTTCACTTACTTGCATCATGACTTCATCTTTAGCTAATAGGAGAGGCATACATACTACTTGAATAAATAGGGATTGATATATACCTAAATTAACATCCATGAAATGTCTTTGTTTATAATATTCCCCTTGTACCAAGTTGGTATACACTGGTACCTTCTCTCTTGTGTTGGATATAGTATTGGGATTGTACATATTGGCAGGCCTATTGAAGTTAGGTTGCCCTTGACCTCTCCTTTCCCATATTATTGACCAGATTGTTGCTGGTAGGAATAAGTATTTTGATGAGAAACATGTTTCATATTGGCTTGCCTAAGTTGAGATCTTAGCATTTGAATTTTTGCATCTTTGTTTATGACATCATCTACCTTCTTAGGAGCAGTTCTAGGCTTGGTGTTGGAATTATAAACTTGGACCACATTTGGAGTATAAGTAGGAATATTAGGAAAAAAAGCATAAACACTCTAAGAGGTAGATTTTCATCTTGAATGAGGCCATTCTTAGCTTTAATGGTAAGTTCATATGCTTCGAGAAGAGTGAAACCACCCATGGATTGAATCATGATAGCAATATCAGTACCAATGGTTATCAAACATGTAGGGAAGAGAAAAATCATAGGTGGTATCATAGGAGGGGGAAACCTATGATAAGTATTTTGAAACCTCTCATTGAAATCATGCATTATTTCTTTGGGGGCTCTTTTGGTCACATTGAGTTGATGTATAAGTATGGTCACTTTCATCTTCAAACCTTGAAGTTAGCAACACTCCAAAGTCATCCCATGTTGTGATGCATCCACCAGGTAATTTCATACACCAATCAAGTGCTTTCCCTCTAAGGGACATGTCAAGGAGTCTAATGGAAATATTCTCTCCAGTGACATTGTGAAAATTACAAAAATTATAGATATCCCTGATGTGTTCACCAGGCGTGACATGACCCTCACCATTGAATGTGGGCACACTCTTTGTAGCATTAGGGGTTATGGAATCATATGCATCAATATAGATTGGATTATTAGTGTTAAAGGCTAGGAATACATGTTTTTGATCCATGATGGATTGGATTTCTTCAATTTCTTCACTTTTTTGGCTATAAAATCTTCTTTCTCTCCAAAGGGCAGATTAAGCTGAGGGTATTGTACTTCAAGAGGAAGTTCAAGATGAATAGTTGGATTAATGGGATTGAGAACTATAATAAATGATGACCTAGTGATGACCATGAAGTATGAGAGAAAATATGTGACAAAATAATGGTTTACAACCATATTTTACCTTGAAAGGAGTTGCTAAATGTTGAGTAGTACACCAATTTGTAGCTGATATTGACAAGACCAACATTCACCTTGACAAGTTATCTTGAGGACAATGGGTCCCACTGGGCATGCTAGAAATTTTGATCTAGGAATTTGACTCAAGAGAGGATGGTTAGTATGGTGTTAGTTCTAAAATTACAATAAAATAAAATAAACACACTAATAGCATAACATCTCTAGGCCTAGACATTAGGGAGAGCTTAGACAACAAAAGAAAATGATAAACACAACTAAAAAGTAAGGAATCAAACACAAGAATTCCTTCACCTTCCTTGGATTCTCCAAATGCCTTTGTAGTGGTGGCTTGCTCGGCTTATGCTCATGAAGTCTTCATTAAAGGAGGCTTGGCTATCTCCTCTTGTCCTTGGCACCTTTGGCTTGTGGCTTGGCTTGGATTAGCATCAATTTGGCATGGTAACACTAGTAGCAATGGCTTCTTGAAGATATTTTTGCATTATAACTTTGCACTAAAATAGCTTAGAAATGATGTTCGTGGCCTCTCTATTTATAAATTTTTGGATTTGATCAGAATCAACCTAAACCATCCATCTCAAGATTGAGATGTGTGGTTGAGGATTAATTCAATTTTTGGAATTAAGTTTGTAATTATCTCATCATGAAATTGGAAGAAGGGGCAATTAAGAGGCATGGAGGGCATGAATCCTAATATTTATGGCATTTATGGCCTAGGGATGCCTTCCCAAGAAATGAGGTCACTTGATGATGTAGACATTCAATATCCAATTCCAAAAATAAGTATTCACCAAGTTTATATGGAATTCTTAATTAGGCTCTTGATTTTGGTTAACTAGCTCTTAAGGATGTTTAGAGACTTTGTGGACAAATTACTCAAATTAATCATAATGCCTTGGTATTGGTCTAAAATTTGACTAGATTAGAATTACAAGGTGATGTCAAAAGCCTTGGAACCGTATTCCCATTTAGGATGTTTCCAATAACAAATAACAAAGGCACAAGTCTTGTGCAAAAGATTTGATAGGGAAGAGCAACCCAGAGCACCTAGGTGCAAAATTGGCATTTTGACTCAGAATGAACTGATCAAAGTTAGCTAGCCCATAAATTAGATCACCCTATTTTGGGATACCCTAGCCAAAATAGGCACTTGAATATGTTAGTTTCACATCATTTAGCATGTTTTAGTGTTTTTAGGCCAAATTGTGCATTTTGGGTGGAAATTGGCCAAAAGCTTGATTGGAAATTATCGATGGCCAGATTTAGGTGTCTACAGTTTTTCTCTATTTGGGAAAGTGTTGAAAGATATAAGCATAGTAAATTATTCTCAAAGAATGAAAAGGTCCCATATGCCTACAACTGTAATGATGATAAACTAATTATATGATTCCCCCTCGAGGGAACAATTGGCATTAGTAGGTTGGCAAACGGTCCCTTAAAAAGAAAGAAGTGAAATGAGGAGACCAAAAAAAGGAAAGATGATGAGGTGAAAAAACAATGATATTGAAAAAGTATTCAAAATCATTGAGAATGTAAGTGGGATGGTGTACAGTGGTTTGCCCAAAGGTGGTTATAAGCATTGTACCCTGATATTGGCAATGTGGTATGATAACACAATGATTTACCTGTTGGGTTGTGGAGCTAAAAGATTCACCAATGCAAACATAGAGGAGGAGGTAGCTGAGTTGCAGTGCAATTAACGTCGATCAGGCCAATCGACGCTGGTCATATCTAGTATGTAGAGCTACTAACTTTGGTCAGTATCGACTGACGTTGGTCACCTCCAAATTAACAGAGACTGACGTCGATCACCTGTATGGTTCTGAACTGCAAGTTTCACAGATAGTTTGTTAATGAACTAGTTATTTGCATGTTAAAGGCTAATTTTAGTCTTGAGCTTTGGATCTAATTATTGTAATTAGATGTCTAATTATTGTTTGCAAGAGATCTATTTAAGAGACTCATGGGCTATATTGTAAAGTGTGCTAGTTGAGTAAGAGCAAGGTTAGCTCCTTTAGAGTGAAGAGAGCAAGGTGTGTTCCTCCTAGTGCCACAAGGCCAAGTGTGTATGATCAGATAGATCTATGAGACAACAAGATCTGGTATAGATCCATAGGGGTGCTAGTATGGTAGAATCATAAAAACTTGGTGAGGCAAGGATAAGGGTTCTATCTGAGTAAGTAAGATTAGTTGATCTGTATGTGTGTGTGTGTGTGAGAGAGAGAGAGATCTAGGTTTACAGGTTGTAGAACTAGGTTGATTTGCAGGTGTGCAAGATCAGGGAGGTCAGCAACACAATAGGTAGCAAGATTAGGTGAGATCTATTTGGAGTACATTGTGTACTTGGAGTATTATGTGTACTCAGTTGTGGAGTATGTGGAGTACTTGTGTACTGGTAGTAGTGATATTGACTAGTGGTACTGGTAGTAGTGATACTGACTGGTTGGAGGTGAACACCAACTCTGTGTTTGAGTTGTGTGTTGGGACCGTAATAGAGAGAGTGAACTCTTGAAGGTGAATTACTGTACACTTGGTGTGGGAAGCCTGTAAGGTGTGGAAGAGTGTGGCGTCTCTTCATTGTAATTTCTTTCTGGAAGAGTATTAATACAATTGGGTATTGTCTCTCATATTCTGTGTTATTTTTGAATTCTAGTTACTTGTTACTTCTGGTTAAATTTTGCATTTAGTTGCTTGTACATGGTAATCAATTGTGCTTCTAGGTCCTAACAAAGTGGTATCAGAGCAATTTATTATTCTATATTCCTGACAAGTGGTATCAGAGCCAGGTTGAAGGGAGTAGGTTTGTGTTTTGATTACAAGTCACTCTTAGGAGTTTTTGATTGAGTGGGAGTATAACAATGGCAAAAGAAAGTAAGCTAAGAATGGAGGAATTCAAAGGCATGAATGGTCAATTACGGTGTTATGAAAAGAAAGAGCAAGTAAATAAATATTGTTGGTTGGTAGAAGATCAGCATGAAGGAACTGAAGAAGCAGATGTTGCAGGTGTTGTTGCATAGGATGCTCTGGTATGTTCCTTGGATAAAGTAAAATCTTGTTTTATAGATTCTATTGCCTCTTTCCATGTAGCCCAAAATAGAGTACTTTTCCATGTTAATGTCTTTAGAGACTTTGAAAAGATTTATTTAGGGGCTGGTGAGCCTTGTCAAAGTTTTAGCAAAGGGGAAGTGCGGCTGAAATTGCAGATGACCAACACATGGGTGTTGAAGGAGGTCATGTAGGTCCCAGTCTTGAAGATGTGGCTAATTTATTTAAGAAAGTTGGGTGATGAGAGATGCACAGAAACTCTCACAGTGGATGCACTTGAATTAACTGGTGGTAAGAAATCAGGTACTCTTTATCTACTTGCTTGTATTACTAATTCTTCTTCTATTGCAAAGACGTGGCTTTGTAGGCTTGGTCACAAGAGTAAGAAGGAGATGCATGTTCTTAAGTAAAAGTCAGATGTCTTTGACAGACTTAAGAACTGGAAAGCCTTGGTGTTTATGGATGAGATGATGGACAGAGATCAGTGGATGGGACTGAGTAACTCTGAGCAAGGTAGTTTGGACAGGGTTTTGATCCAAAGAGAGCTCGCAAGTAAAAAGTCATCACTCATAGGAAAACATAGGTACTGGTGTCAGTCAAAAGGAACCAACGTCAAACAAATAGGTGCTAATGTTGGTCATGTGCAGACTAGAGCTGGTGGTGTCAGGCAGGGTAAGACCAATGTCGGTCAGGGAACTGATGTCGGTGATAGGTAGACACCGACGTTGGTCAGGAAACCAACATCGTTAGTCAAGACAGTCACATGGAACTGACATCGATCAGATGCAGACTGTGTGGTGACTGAGGTCGGTCACTGGAATGGATTTTGGATAGACAGCAAGCTATCAAGGAGTCTTAAATGCCCATATGGAGGAATGAAAGGGTAAGTAAGCCTCAAATTCATTATTCCTCTTTTTTATACTTGTTGCTCACTATAGAGCAGGAAGGATCCAAGAAATAGTGGGAGCATGGCATGTATGAGGAATTTGATTCCTAGGATGTAGAACCAAATGGGAGATTTGGTAGGGTTGCCAGTTGGTATGAAAGCACTGAAAGATGAATGGATTCTTTGGTTAAAGAATAAAGAGAATATATACATGAGATGGAAGGCCAGGTCATATGGTCTTAGTAAGCTCCAAGATAGTGGTACTGGTTTGACATGTGGATGACAAAGCATGGCTTTAGTCAATGTCATTGTAACTACTGTGGTTTCTTTACCAGGTGGATGATGGTCACGACATTATCCTGTTACTATATGTTGTGTGTTTGCTTGATGCAGGGTCACACATGCAGGGTTTTTTTTGAGCTAAAGGTAAAGTTAGTTCAGAGGGGTGTCATGAAGAATTTGAAAGAGTGAAATTCTTTGACATAAGTGTGTTCTAGAGACATGGAAGGTCACAGGTTGATTTTGTCTCCAGATGATTGTGTAAAGCCGATTAACATGCCAATGGGTTGGACAGTTTTATGAATAGTGTCCTGATTCACATGATGAGGTTAAGTACATGCATACTAGACCTGAGGTTACCCATGCGGTGGGAGTTGTCAGCAAGTTTGGAGCCAATCTAGGAAAGAAGCACTAGAGGGCAGTTCAATGGATTCTTAGGTATTTGAGAGGGACCGACATCACAGATTTCTACTATGTAGGCTCAAGTTCTTTTCTACACAAGTTTGTAGATGTAGATGCAACAGGTTACTTAGATGACAGGAGTTGTATCATAGGTTTTGTGGTGGGTGGTCTTCAAGATTGATCTTGAAGAGGGATACAAGCTAGGAAACAAATTAGACAGTGTACAGGTACAGGTACAGTGTAGCTATTTATCTCTAAGTGAGAGATTATAGGGTTGTGGAGCTAAAAGCTTCACTGATGCAAACATGGAAGAGGAGGTAGCTGAGTTGTGGTGCAACTTACGTCGGTTAGGCCAATCGATGTTGATCTTATCTAGTGTGCAGAGCTACTGACTTCAGTTAGTATCGGTCGACGTCGATCACCTCCAGACTAATAAGGACCAATGTCAGTCACCTGTGCAGTTCTAAACTGCAAGTTTCATAAATAGCTTGTTAATGAACCAATTGTTTGCATGTTAAAGGCTAATTTTAGTCTTGAGCTACAGATCTAATTATTGTAATTGGATGTCTAATTATTATTTGCATGAGATCTATTTAAGAGACTCATGGGCTGTATTGTAAATGTGCTAGTTGAGTAAGAGCAAGGTTAGCTCCTTCAAAGTGAATAGAGTAAGGTGTGTTCCTCCTAGTGCCACAGTGCCAGGTTTGTATGATCAGGTAGATCTGCAGGACAACAAGATCTGGTAGAGATCCATAGGGGTGCTGGTATGGTAGAATCATAAGGACTTAGTGAGGCAAGGACAAGGGTTCTATCTAAGTAAGATCAGTTGATCTGTAGGTGTGTGTGTGTGTGCGTGTGTGTGTGTGTGTGTGTGTGTGTGTGTGTGTGTGCGCGTGCGTGCGAGATCTAGGTTTGTAGGTGTGCAAAACTAGGTTGATTTGTAGGTGTGCAAGATCAGGGAGGTTAGCAACACAATAGGTAGCAAGATCAAGTGAGATCTATTTGGAGTACATTGTGTACTTAGAGTACGGTGTGTACTCGATCGTGGAGTATGTGGAGTAATTGTGTAATGGTAGTAGTGATACTGACTGGTGATACTAACAATAGTGATACTGACTGATTGGAGGTGAACACCAACTCTGTGTTTGAGTTGTGTTTTGGGACCGTAATAGAGAGAGTGAACTCTTGAAGGTGAATTACTATACACTTGGTGTGGGAAGCCTGTAAGGTGTGGAAGAGTGTGGCATCTCTTCATTGTAATTTCTTTTTGGAAGAGTATTAATACAATTGGGTATTATCTCTCATATTCTATGTTATTTCTGAATTCTAGTTACTTGTTACTTCTGGTTAAATTTTGCATTTAGTTGCTTGTACATAGTAATCAATTGTGCTTCTAGGTCTTAACAAAGTGGTATCAGAGCAGTTTATTGTTCTAGATTCCTAGACAATGGTCCCTCAAAAAGAAAGAAGTGAAATGAGGGGACCAAAGAAAGGAAAGATGATGAGGTGAAAAAATAATGTTATTGAAAAAGTATTCAAAATCATTGAGAATGTAAGTGGGATGGTGTACAATGGTTTGCCCAAAGGTGGTTATAATAATTGAGAAGATGGAACTGCCCTAGTTAAGATAGAAAAACAAGATAATAACATGCCTTTGTATAGGAAAAAAAAGTAAAGTGGTGACAACATAATGATTTGCCCAAAGGTGGTTATAATCATTGAGAAATGTAGGTGGGATGATGTGTAATGATTTTCCCATAGGCAGTTATAATCATTGAACCTTGATTATGTTAAACATGATAAACTTAGATGAGGATGATGATAACTTAACACAAAGAGTAATGATGAATTGGAACAACCTACTAGTAGGGAGATGCTTGTTTGAACTAATAAAGGTTGAAATTCTTTCATGTTTAATTACACTATTTGGGATATCATTAGGATGGAATTGAGATGTCGATGCCAAAAAGATCCCACCATTGCTAAATAGAGTTCTTGAAGCTAAGGTTTGTTGTAGCATGTGACAGTAGGCTTTATGTAGAGCACCATAAAGACTTGGCCAAAATATGCATGAGGACTGACTCTCGTAACCCAATACTCAATATAAAAAAATGCATCAATGATAGAAAACATGATGACAATGTAAAAATATGAATAAGGATAGATTAAAATGTAAGTGTGGGTAAGGAATCACCCAATGAATACACATAAACTAAATGAAGGCAACAGTGATAAACTCAAACAAATAAGTAGACAAATAAACAACATAAGCAGAAACAAACAAATAACTAATGCAATAAAAACCCTACAAACATTACCCCTAGAAAATAGCTGATAAATTAGCAAACAAACAAAATGGGGGAATAGAAGAAAAGGGAGGGCTTGGTTGAGCTATCTCCATATGTACTAGGCAAGTGGACACTGTCTACATAGTTCCATGGATGTAATATCCAATAAAAAACTTCAGGGCAAATGTAGTTCTCCCAAAGAATGGGAAGAATGTGATAACTAAGGAAAAAATATAATGGATGTGATAGAAGAATATGAATGGTCTTGAAAAATGGTAAGTTCATGAGAGAAAAAGGCCAAAAAGGATGGGGAAACTAAATGACAAGTGAATTGCTTGTAACTTATTAAGGGTTCCCAAAATCCTTAAGGCAAAGAAGTGGTCAATGTTTTTGCTCTTTTTTAACAAATTTTCAATTTTTTTTGAATTGTTTTGGAGTGTCTCAACTCAATCAAGAATGATGAGACACTAAATGGTTCAAGCTCACAAAATGGTGAGAGAATTTAAACTAAGGTTACTAATAAAATGGTGAAAGCGTGGCTTAGGTTACTCACAAAATGATGAGAGTGTGGGGAAAAGGGTGACTGAGCTGACCTCAACAAGTATTAAGCACTACCTTTATAGTCATAGATTAGGACCTCAAGTCACTATAGTTCCACCCTTACAGTGGAGGAATTTGACTAGTGTAGTAGTCAATTCAAACAAAACAAGCACAGTTGGTAAAAAGGCATAATATGACATATGAAGTGGCAAGTTGGTACGTCAAGGCTTAATGTTGCCCCTAGTTTAACCATAGGTGGTTATAATTAGGACATAATGACATAGATCTAGGGTAATAATTTTACCTAAGGTGGTTATAATTAGTAGGAAGATTGGTGGTAAGAAAGGAATAACAAATGAAAGATGTAACTACCAAAACTTCTATCACACTATCCCAAAATATGATCTCTTTTTGAATTTCTTAAAACAACTGATGAAACTAATCAGATACCTTTATGATAAAAATACGTAATGAATGGAAAAAACCAAGGTCAAATGGGCTAGGCTTTAGAACACATTGGGCTGATAAGTCAGAAGCAGAAAATGGATACGGTGAAGAGGGTGGATAAGGATGGTATTTTGTACAAAGAAGAAAAGTGATAAAATGACATAACTAAAATGGTCCTTATAGACAATACATCTTAGCACTCAAGAATAGTGCCACTTGAGATGAATAATATTCATCAGCTCTAGAAGTTTATCTCCATCTAGTGTGGTAATTCTGTATGCTCCTGATCCATAATCTATAATAATGATGAAAGGCCCTATCCAGTTTGGTTTGAAATTCCATTTATGTTTCTTCTCAACCATGATATTCTTTTGGTTTTATTTAAGGACAAGATAACCAAGTTTAAATTTTCTATACTTAATGCATTGATTTTAGTGGCCTTTGAGTCATTTTTCATATGCTTGAAGATTGTTGAGCATGGCCGTGCATTTTTCATCAAGTAGCTCCAGCTCTTGCTGGCAAGCTACTTGATAGTCATGATCATCTAGGACATGCATAGTGAAGGTAATTCAACCTCAATGGGAAGGATGGCTTTAGTACCATAAAAAAATGAGTATGGAGTGGGTCTTATGGGGGTATGATGATTGGTACAATATGCCTAAAGGGCAAGGAATATTTGGAGGTGTCAATCATGAATGACATCATTAACAATCTTTTTGAGAATATTGACAATGGTTTTTTTGGATGCCTCAACTTGGCCATTAACTTGAGGGTAATATTCTATAAAAAATGTTGTGTGATGTTATGTTTAGTACATAGATAGTATACATATTTATTCTTGAATGATCCTCCATTATCAGATATAATGTTAGAGGGAATATCATAGTGGTAGATGAGATGGTTGAAGATGAGTTTGGAAATTTTCTTTTCAGTTAGGTGAGGTGTATAGCTTCAACCCACCTAGTGAAATATTTAGTGGTGGTAAGGATATGTTTGTGGTTATCAAATGAAGTGGGGTTAATCTTCCCAATGAGGTTAAGTCCCTATGTATTAAATGGCCATGGTGTCAACATCATTTTCATAGTTTTTGTTGGGGAATGAATCAGATTAGCATTCTGTTGACATTTGTCACACTTTTTTATATATGCAATGGCATCTACATCCATTATGGGCCAATAGTAACTATTACGTAAGATATTTTATGGATAGGACTACCCTACTAGAATGGCCCCCACATACTCCTTCATGAAATTCTCTTAACGCTAACATAGACTCTATCGATGTTAAACAATGAAGTAGAGTTCCATCAAAACTATGATGATAAAGGGTGGATCCAAGTAGAGTCTAATGAGAAAAATGATGAATGAAGGATTTAGTTTGTTTTTGAGATAGGTTAGGTGGTATAAATTGTTCATGAAGCTAGTTGTAAAGGTCTGAGTACCAGATAGAATTAGGACCAACAATATCACAAATCATTACAATGGTTGAAGGTTCATGAGATGGTGTTGACAAAGTTTTGATGAGGAACTGATACTCTCTAGCTTTATTTATTTGTTGAATTAGAGAACCAATAGTAGCCATGGCATCTATAGTTATGTTACTAGCCCTTGGTATGTGCTCAAACTAAATGTTGGAAATTTGTTATTTAAGAGTGTCAACCATGGATTCATATGGAACTAGCTTGTCATCTTTGGTCTAAAAATGATCTGTGACTTGATTAATGATTAACTAAGAATCACCATAAACTTGAAGATGAGATATATTCCAATGCATTTCTTGTCAAAGTCTTTTAACAAGTGATTCATAATCGGCCATATTATTTATACAAGGAAAGTTGATTCTAAATGATTTAAAGATTAGATCCCCATATGGTGTAATAAACAATAGGCCTGCCCCTGATCCATGTGCAGTAAATGAACCATCAAAATATAGCTTCCAAGGCTATTCCTCAAGGGGTGTGTCAATGATGGATTCATCAAGAAATTGAAACATGAGTGATTGTGTGTCTATGAGAGGTGCTTTAGCAAGGTGATCTGCAAGGAATTATCCCTTGATTGCCTTTTGATTGACATAATCTATGTCAAACTCACTGAGAAGCATGACCCATTTAGCCATTATACCTTTCAAAGATATTTTAGATAGTAGATAATTGAGTGGATCTACCTTTGAAATGACCATAGTCTTATTATTTAACATGTAATAACACAGTTTTTGAGCTACAAAAACCATGGCTAGACAAGCTTTTTGAACAGGTGCATAGTTATGTTCATATAAGACCAAGGTAAGACTTAGGTAGTACACAATGTGCTCTTTTCCATTATCATCATGTTGAGCCAAGAGTGCCCCCAGAGCATGATCAATAGTTGATAGGTATAACAAGAATGGCATAAGAGGTAATAAAATAGGTGGATTAACAAGATAGTCTTTGAGCTATTGAAAAGCTATTTGGCAGTGATCATCCTAGTGAATTACAAATCATATCTTTAAAATTGTGTAAATGGATGGTACTTGTCTACTAACTAAGAGATGAAGCATCAGATTGACTAGATCTTACCCTAAAAACTACATAGTTGCTTTAAATTGGTTGGTGGTGGCATCTCGATTATAGCATGGACTTTATCTAGATCAAATTTAATACCTCTATGAGACATAATGAAGCCAAGTAATTTGCCTAAAGTTACATTGAACACACATTTAATTGGATTGAGTCTGACTTTATACTCTCGTAATCTTTGAAATATCTTACGTAGCACTACTGGATGGTCGGCCCTAATTTTGGATTTTCTTAATATATCATTGACATAGTCTTCAATAATGTCATGCATCATATCATGGAATATGATAGTCATGGCCCTTTGATATGTAGCTCCAAAATTCTTAAGGCCAAATGGCATCACCCGATAACAAAATGTTCTCCATGGAGTGGTGAACACTATTTTATGTTGATCTTTTAGTGTGATTTTGATCTAATTGTACCCTAAAAAGCCATCTATGAGTGAAAGAATTTTATAACCTACCATGGAGTCAACTATCATATCGATATTAGGCAAGGGAAAATCATCTTTAGGACAAGCTTTGTTGATGTCTCGAAAATCAATATAAATTTTGATCCTTTCAGGCTTTTTATTAACAGGTACCACATTAGAGATCCATTCTGAGTAGTGAATGGATCTAATACATCCTACTTTTAAGATTTTTCCATCTCTTTTTTTGCCAATACAAAAATGCAAGGATGCATCTTACATAGCTTTTGTTTTACTAGTTTTGCGTTAGGATTAAACACAAGGTGGTGCAAAACCAAGACAGGGTCTAAACCTCGCATATCAAAATAAGCCCATGCAAAGATATCTATAAATTCTCTCAATAGAGTTGCAAAGAGATCATATTCTTAGTGAGGGATGCACCTAATTTTATCCATTTCAAGTTTGATAGAGTCATAATATTTACCTCTATATATCTTCGACTAGAAGGGTTAAACCATCTTCTAGGATAGTAGGCAATGACTTGAAATATTGAATTATGTCAGGGTCTTCTATTAGGACTTGCTCTTTAAATTCACCTAGGCATGATGAATATGAGTCCCCTAATGGGAAATTCGACCATGTGATAAAAATGGTTAGAAATTTTTGAAGAATTTGATCAAATACTTGTTGCTCAATGTTGAACTCAGATCCATAGGCAAGATGATTGTTGGTGGTCTCCTAGTCTAAATTCAAAAAATAATGAACACTCCCATCTAATGGCACATGAGATAGGTTTTCACCACTAGACCAGCCTTTATTTTTACTTTTTCCCTAGTCAAAAAGTGCCTCAAAGAGGTTTTCACTTTGGGACCTCAATGTTTTACTTATTTATTTTTGGCTAAGGGTGTTCACTCACTCTCCAAAATAGGTTGTAGGATCTAATGTGATTGAGAATATTGATTTGTGATCTCCTAATGGAACATTATCTCTAAGGACTAAGAAATCATAGAATGCTTCATCATTCTATAACTCATTAATCGATAGAATGGATTTTTATTGTTCTTAATCTATAAGTTGGGGATAATATAATGGCAATGGGTTATGATGAATGGCCAGGGTAAGGGTAAAAATGCCATTATTATCAAACATGTTGGTTTTAGTAGGTTATCAAATGTGAGGCTATGATCAGACTCTACTTCACTATCAGCAATATCATCACTAGTCATTGGTGATGGAGTTTTAATAAGATATGTGAGGTCACCCCCAGGTGGTTTAAATCTAAGTCCATAAGGTCTTTCATACTTAGTCATGGAAATTGTCTCAATGGTTCCTTGTTGATTTGGTCTAAGGCCTCTTGCTTCATATTTTTGATGCTCCATGATCCTATTGGGAATATGATACTTTGCACTTTTATAACAATCAGCCTAGTTGTCATTGTATAACCATGATTCATCGCCTTCAAGAGGGTCAGGTTCTAGGCCAGATGCTGGCACAAATGTGATAGTTCCTTTATCTATGTTCTTTTGTTTCCAATGCATATGTGGGGTGTCTTTAGGTCACCTAAAGGTTTTTGGATTTTGAGGAAGATCAATAATATGACATGTATCATGGGTCACATACTCTCTTGGTCCATTATCTGCAATGGTGAAATGATTAAAAGCTTCAGGTGGTGGCATGTGGGAATGGGAATCTAAGGTATTAGGATCTATGCAAGTATCTAGTGAAGGATCAATAATTATAGCCTTTCCTTTATCCTGCTTGGAACTTGGATTCATACTGTACTGATAATTATAGCTTTAAAATTCAGCCTCAAGATGATTGCAGTGTTCATATAGGTGTAATTATCTTGGCATATTCACTTCCATCCCTGAGTGGAAAAACTTGATACATTAGTGCAGTGTTGATGGAATTACATGAATCTCATGTAACCAAGGCCTACCTAAAAGCATATTGTATGATAACTCAAGATCAAGCACATGGAAAAGTGTATCATGAGTCAAAGGCCAAATGATAACTAGCAAAATAATGGTGCCTTGTGATTCTCTTTCCTGATTATCATAGGCTTTGATAGTTATTTTTTTTGATTAGAGATTTATCATTATGTACCCAAGAAGCTTGATGACCTTTAGAAATACTATATTGAGGCTGGATCCATTGTCTATAAGGACACATTTCACTTTATGCCATCTTATATAAACTTCTATGTATAATGGATTATTATGGAGAGGGCCAAGGGAAGACATATCGCTTTGGTTGAATGTGACTTGTTGGGATGGAGATAGATGTCTAACCAAAGCTTGAAATTTATCATGGGATATGTCACTAGCAATAGTGGATTGGGTCAAAAACTCATTCAAGATGTTCTTGTGGATTATCGATGTTCACATCAAATCTAAGATAGAAATTTGTGTTGGTGTCTTCTACAATTATTTCACAATATCAAACTTCTTGTCTTGGTTAGTATTGAATGGTTTATTCTAAAGCTAAACAGTTGGTTGGATGATAGGCAAAGTGGCAGATGGTTCTGGGACTAGAATAGTAATCTTTGATCTCTAAGTTGTGATTGCACAATCATGATTAAATACTAGACCATTATTTCTAACTATTGTTGGAAAGGATGTGGGACTAGATAGGACAAGTTTTTGTTATCGGTGCACTTGTATGTGGTCATGTGGTAAGAACAAGTTGTCACTATAAGATCCAAAAGGGGAAGTCCTATTTTGTTGTTTTGCCTATATGCACTCCCAGGTCAAAAAAGGATTATCCATGTAATTTGGTTGAATATTGTTGTTTATCAATGGTCTAGGCTAATTAGTACTTGGTCTAGAATTAATGGAGATGGTATTAACACTACCCCCTATAATATGACCTACAACCCTATTGTAGTCATGTGAAACTACATGGTAGGTTTGTTAGTTGTTACCATTCTAACCTTGGTTTTGTCATTATGGATTTTTCTACTAATTTTTCTGATTCTGTTAGTTCAACCTTTGATTTTGATACTATTAATTTTACTACTGCACTGGCCATTTTTGTTGTTGCTAATTATTTTGCTATTGTTGATTATTATGTTGGAGAAATGGGTTTTGATAAATCCCAAGAGTTTGATTGAAAGTGGAAGTACCATTATCCAATGTTATCTCCCCATTCTCCAACAAATTTTCAATTAAATGCTTGATTTGGACACATCTTCATAGATTATGTCTGTTGACCTGATGATAGTCACAAAATTCATTTTCATGGTACCAATTAGGATAAGGAATGTCTTGTAGATAATGCTTTGGTGTAGGCCAACTAATCATATTAGCAATAAAAAGCTTGAAAAATATATATTTAATAGGCTCTTCTAGGTCACTAAAGACATGATGTGTAGGCACGATTATCTTAAGAGGAGGGGTTTACAATGGTAAAGGTTGATGTACAGGTTTTGGTTTTTGTGCTTGTGACATTGGTTAGAGAGGTTTCTGGATAAGAGTAAGCTAAAAATTTGGTGCAGATGATGTTTACACAATTTGCACATGATAGGATTCAGTTACTCCATTTCCCACAACATCCTATTATGGTTTAATTTTTTTGATCTTTTTTGGTTATTGGCTTGTGTTGATTGTGTTGCTTACACTTGAACATGATGTTGTTGGCCATTTCCATGATTGGTTGAATTAAGCTTGATGACTCCTTTATTAATGAGTCTTGATCGATCAACAAACCTTTATCAATGATCTCTTTGAACATATGTGCACATTGTAATTCCAGATGGTAAGCTATCTCACTATGCAAATTTTTAGTAAACATAGTGGCTAATTGTTTATCTGATAAACTGTGGGTGAAAAAGCTTATAAGGGCTCTCCATCCCTGTAATTAAATTATGAAACTCTCACCAAATTTTTTATTTACTTATGTTAGGTCCAGTAAAGAAATATTATGCTCAATATTATAGGAAAAGTGTTAGACAAATTTATCAGAAAGACCATTAAAATATATTACTAAATTCTTGGGCAACTTTAAACACCTTTCCAAGGCTTGTCTCACCAAGCTCCTTGGAAATAACAACAAAAGGTATATGTCACTATATGCCACTAGTTGACATGTGACAAAGAATATGTTCAAATGAGCCTTAGGGTCACATTTTACTTTGTATTTATCAAATTTTGGTATTTTGTATCCTAGAGGAAATGGTATTTACAAAACTCCATGTTGAATGGATAGGAACATGCAACATATAATTTAAAATTTCTAGTCTGCTTCCTAGCATGAATAACATCAATTGCATCCTTCATCTATTGCAATTCTTGGGATAGGAAATTGGAGGGAATATTGGTTTGAGGGAGAAAATTGGTTTGGGTAGATGGTTGGGAGGTCACAAGTGAGACACTTTGACTAGGGTATGATGGAGATACCTGTTGGGGTGTATTGGTTTGGTTGGGGAATGGATCAAGAATACACATACATGGATTAGGATATACTTGAAATTGCACACTTGGTTGTATGATATTTTGGTTCAGATTGGTGATAAAGGTTTGACTTGAAGGATTTTGTGGCTGGAATGGAGGGATATAACTATACTATGCCTGCTATGGTTGAGAAGGGACATGCTACCAACTAATCAAACCTTTCTATTGAGTGGGAAATTGTGGACCAAGACCTTATCTCTAAATTTATGGCACATTTTAAACCAATAGTAGTCTAGTAGGTACTTGAGAAATATGGGGACCTACTTGTTGCATGAATCCCTATGAAGAAGTGAAATTAGGTTGTAGATTTGACATCTGTCACTGATCAATATTTGCACACTATTGACTAGTCATTGCTTGGTTTTGAATTGGCATATTAGTCTATGATTGAAAAGGTATGTTCAACATTACTTGGTGAGGTGGAATATTAGTTGCCCCTGATTGAGGTGGTAATGTATTTATCTTTTGTTGCATTGATACACTAGATTATGCCTGCTATTCTGGAATACTACTCATTACTTATGAGGAGGAGTAGGGTTCATCATATTCTATCATTGAGGTGTGACATTAGCCATTGTTTTATTACCTAATCATGTAGGCTGTACACTTGAGGAAGCATCTAGTTGAGGCTAGGGTGTAGAAACTCCTATTCTTTGGTATGATGATCTGCTTATGGGATTAACTATAGGCACATGTTGTTGGCTGGTTGTTTGTGTGTTAGTACCACTTTGATCAAGATTGGATGCTATTTGCACATTGTCCAATATGTTTGGCTCACTATATTGTGTAGAGGCTAAATACATTTCTTTAATAACTGGAATATGCATCAAGTTATCTATCAAAGTGGTTTGTATGAATGGGTCAAAACTTAAATTCTCTTGTCTAGTTAACTCTATCAACACTCCTATTGAAGGAACTAGGTCAATAAGAGGCTTACTTACCATGTTCATCTGATTGAAATCATGTGCTAAATTTAGATAGGTTTGATATACTATTTGCATTTGGTTAAAGTGATCTTCCATGATGTTTTTGCCTTGATTGGATATATTAAGGTCTTGATACATTATTTGGACTAGAGCCATAGGATTGTTAGAAGAAGCTTGTTGATCATAAATGATATTATGGGGCACTCGTACTAGACTTGATAAATTTTCATGGGGGAAGTCTACAAGAAACTTGGCCCCTGCCTCTATGGCTCTAACAAAAATCTTGTCTTTATTCTCTAACAAATGTCGCTCAAACAAAAATGAATCATATGTGGAAGTTGTATTAGTAGAATATGACTGTTGAAGAATTGGCTCATCCACTATGGGTATTGTAGCCAGGTATTGCATGGTTTGTTTTTATTCCTATTTTGAATAAGGTGGTATGTTAACTAAATAGTTATCTAATAGATCTTGGCTTTGTGCCCCTGATTGAGTATTATAAGAGGGATAAAAATCCATCTCATAAGTAATATTATCCACATAGGGGTCTTACACCATTTATTGTTGCACAACTATATTACTAATCCCTAGATTGTACATGAGTCCACTATGAGTGTAGGAATAGATGTTGGGACCATAGTCAATGCTTTGCAATAAAAGGTTAAAGAGTTCCATAAACTCTAAAAAAATAGAATCTAAAATAAATAAAACTTCAACTTGGTCTAGATTTGTGAAAAGGATCAAAAGGTTTATGCAAAGGTTTGTGAGGAAACAAGCTAATGTAAAGTATCTAACATTTCACTATTCACATAAAAGTAAGAAAGTAAATAGACTAAAAATCAAAATGCCAAACTCTAAGGTCTAATTGTTTCAAACTAGTCTAATCTAGGAATTTAAAAGTTGCTAGGTCTTTTGGCCAAGTGCAACGTCAAAATCTAGGCTGAAACAAGGCATGTGCTAGGACTCTTGGCCAAATGGTGTCAAAATCTAGACTTTGAAAATAAATGAAAGTTTTAATCTAACGAATTCAAAACATTTCTAACAAACACTAGGCATATGATTCTTGGACATGAACTTGATCAACTAGGTATAAGGTATGAAACAAAAGGCACTTTAGCAATAGTTTATTTTCTCATAAATAATGGTATAAAATTTGGTTCTTTTGATAAATAAACTAGACAAAAGTGAACAGTATAACTGTGTTTTAGACAAAGGATCATAAAAGTACACTTGGATTGGTCTAAAAATGTAAGAATAAATTTTAACCCTATGTAAGAGGGTCTATGAAATAATATTTTAAATGTTTTGGGAAGCGTAATGACACTATACTACCTAAAAGGTGTGACAAAAAAGTTTATTTCAAAAACTCTCTAAGGCAAAGACATTTTTCCATAATTTTGATAGCATAACACTAATTTTATTGACTCAAAATGTTGTGGAGTATAGACTCAAAGTGCAAGTGTTTAGTAGAAAATGGCTTAAGTCTATCAAGTGATGATAATGATTATGAGTCTTAAATGACCTTCAACCCAAATTGGAAATTAAACCTAAGTTCCCTCAAGTTTAGTACAAATAGTGAACCCAATTAACACATCAACCCTATGAACTTGTAAGTTCCCTCAAGTTTAGATTATAAGTGAAGGGCTTAAACAACTTTGGTAAAGGTCTAGACTCAATTAGGCAACATAACTGTGCCAAAGTGGATGATATGACTCTCAAGATTTTGATGAACTTTGAACAAGGCAAATTGATGATGTCATGTGGGTATCATAACACTTCTTTGTTCAAAGGAAAATGAGGACCATGTGTTTGGTTTGGATTTTTTGTTGACACCAAGTTTTGACTTCAAACAAGACTTTAATCTAGGATAAGACCAACTAATTATTCACATTTACATCCTAAATTGACAAGGTTGCTTGGTATTGTTGGAATCTATCAATATACATCATTTGAGAGGATTTTAAGTGTTCATCTAAAAGTAAATACACATTATAAAGTAAGGCTTTTACACCCCCCTTCTCTCAAATGATAGTAATGTGACATGGACCTTGAGGTGCACCTTGTACCAACAGTACTTCCATGGCAAGTGGGGATTTGTCTAAGATCTAACAAGTTTCAAATGATCTAGTGGAATAAATTGCACCATGACCTTCATGCCAAACAGTGCAAAAGAAAAGCATAGATTTTAGGTTCGTATCACTTGGCTTGTTACAAAAAGGTCTAGTCCTTTTTGCAACCACTACATCTTGCTATTTACTCAGTGTAGTGCGATGTCCAAAGTGCCACTACATCCCATGTGAAACTCTAAAGGATCCAAATGAAGTCAATGTCAGGAGGTGAAACCCCAAGTCAAAGCTTCCATAAAAAACTTGTGAGAGGTGATGAAGTCCCCATTGTAAGCCAAATTTACATAAAAATAAACAAAGCATGAAAGTAGAAATACTTTAGGGTCATTTTCAAGATCACCCAAACTTTGATGAGTTTTTGGGGAGTGCTTTAGATGACTTTCTTTCTGAGCCTTGGATTAGGCTACTTGTAATAGGAATGCAACTTTTGATATTAAGGGTTCCCTATAGGGGACAAATGGAAGAGCATATACACAACATTCCTCTTTTTTCCAAATAAAATTTGATTAAACAACTATTTTAAACAAGAATTGACAAGTGTGTTCAATTTTAAGCCCAAAATAAAATATTTGGTGGTGTTCATTTGACCCCTTGGTCTTATTTTCAAACTTTGAAAACATTCACCTAAAACATCTAAAATTCTTTGTTAAATACCCAAAACAAGATTCCTAATTAAATTTTAAGCATGCAAAGGTGATTTAAACATGTTTTGAGCAAAAGTCAAGTTTGGTCCTATAGCAAAAATGTTAGCATGTCCTTTAGCTTTGAAGCTCTTTTTAGCTTGAAATAATTAACTTTGAAAAAGTAGCTCTCAGGTCTATGTTTTTAAAAAAACATAGTGATTGATGTTGGTTAATACCATCGACATTAGTTACTCTAGCTAATCAAGATCTAATCGATGTCGATTTTGATAACCAATGTCAGTTAAGATATGTAACTGATGTCAGTCTTACTTGTCAACATCATTTACTATGTGAAATTATGGCAAACAAAAATGGCAAAATAAAGTTAGAAAATCGATTTGTAAGAGTTTTAAGGGCTCAAATAAATATTTTAGAGTTGCAAAATGATATCCTTCAGGTGTGAGATGCATTTAGTCCCACCAGGTGTGCCATTATGTGATCTAAGAATTTGACTCAAGAGAGGATGGTTAGTATGGTGTTAGTTCCAAAATGAAAATAAAATGAAATAAACACACTAAAAACATAACATGTCTAGGCCTAGACACTAGGGAGAGCTTAGATAACAAAATTAAATGACAAACACAACTAAAAATCAAGGAATCAAACACAATAATTCTTTCACCTTCCTTATATGCTCCAAATGCCTTTGTAGTGGTGGCTTGCTCAACTTGTGCTCATGAAGTCTTCATCAAAGGAGGCTTGGCTATCTCCTCTTCTCCTTGGCACCTTTGGCTTATGCCTTGGCTTGGCTTGGAATAAATTTGACATGATAACACTAGTAGAAATGGATTCTTGAAGATATTTGTGCATTATAACTTTGCACCAAAATAGCTTAGAAATGATGTTCATGGCTTCTCTATTTATAGATTTTTGGATTTGATTAGAATCAACCTAAACCATCCATCTCAAGATTGAGATATGTAGTAGAGGATTAATTCAATTTTTTGAATTAAGTTTATAATTATCCTCATCATGAAATTGGAAGAAGGGGTAATTAAGAGGCATGAAGGGTATCATGGAAGGCATTGATGAGGCATGGAGGGCATGAATTTGATATTTGTGGCATTTATGGCCTAGAGATGCCTTCCCAAGAAATGAAGTCACTTGATGATGTAAATATTTAATATATAATTCCAAAAATAAGTATTCACCAAGTTTCCATGGAATTCTTAATTAGGCTCTTGATTTTGGTAAATTAGCTCTTAAGCATGTTTAGGCACTTTTTGCACAAATTACTCAAATTGATCAGAATGCCTTGTTATTGATCCAAAATTTGACTGGATTGGAATTGGAAGGTGACGTCAGATGTGTTGAAAGAATATTTCCATTTAGGATGTTTCTAACAACAAATAACAAAGGCATAAGTCTTGTGCAAAATATTTGATAGGGAAGAGCAATCTAGAGCACTTAGGTGTAAAATTGGCATTTTGACTCAGAATGAATTAATTAAAGTTAGCTAGCCCGTAAATTAATTTACCCCATTTAGGGATATCCTATCCAAAATCAGCACTTGAATATGTCAGTTTCACATCATTTAGCATGTTTTAATGTTTTTAGACCAAATTATGCATTTTGGGTGGAAATTGGCCAAAACCCTAATTAGAGATTATCGATGGCTAGATTTAGCTATCTATAGAACTATTATCACCAAATATTATACCATATAGGAGGGTGTTCAAGCCTAATATAATATTTGGGCAACATTGGAATACTTCTAGGTGTGTGGGTTTACCTATAGGAGAAGTATACCTCTAGGTTTAAGGGCTAGCTCACTCAATTTGTCTTGAAGTGCTTATCACCTATACTACTGATTGCTTATGGGAAAAGGGATATAAGTATGAATAAAATAATTCTAACCTAAGGGTGTGATACACCATGAATATATCCACTATGATATCATACTTCTTTCCCTAAGAAAAAAATCTACAAACTAGCCTCAAAGTCCTAAGATGTTCTTACACAAATGTTTCAATATAGAGGTGATATTCATGGGACCACTTAAGATAAGTAGGCCAAGGATTATATTGATGGATCAAAGGACACTTTCACACTTTAAGGTATACTAACACACTAGCTAGACTCTATATGACCTATTAGAATGAAAACTTACTGTACAAGGCATGAAAGGATAAGGAAAAGTAAAGATATGATCACTAGACTTAACCATTCATCAATTTGCACATGTAAACAAGATGTTTATGAACTAAAAAATAGATTTTTTGAATTATTCAATGGCATCAAACCATCAGGGATTCACCATATTAGGTGTGGTATTAATCTATAAGAGCCAAAATGGCTAGTAATTATAGAATTTGAGAGAAGGGAGAAAAGAATGAAGTCCAAGAGTCACTAAACCCTTTGTCAAATTGAGAAAAGGAGTTATATTTATAGGATAAATTAATATGGGATATACAATGCAAGGTATTCTAGGACAAATGTCCCTCAAATCATGAAACTCATTGAACTTGACATAGGACTCTTCAATTGCTTGCTCAAAAAACTGCCTTCATCACTTGGCCTTCTTTAAATGCTCCATAATAAACTAGGGATATATGAGATGATTTCAAATTGAATGGGGGGGGGGTTAGAAACAAGCCCAAAATTCATTGGTTGTGTCCCTAGTCATTGACATTCTTTTGGAGATGAGTTATCACTACCTGCAATCATAATCACCCCTTTTTCACTCACCTCGCACACTTGACAACAAATTTGTCTTCAATTTTACAATAAAATCCATAAAATGGAGTGTAAAAAACTTTTCAAGGGTCCTAATATCTCTATATTCATGAGGTAGACCTTAAAATGCCTCTCACTTAGAGTTTTCACCTTCTCACTTGGTAGTGATTCCTTGTTCACTATGCCAGTTTGGACTGGCTGAGATGAAGGTATTGGTAGAGGAACTTGTGAGATTATCTAAAGAATTAAATAGATATTAGGATTTAGGATAGGTCCCAATCTCTCTCCCATAATTATTTTCATCTTTTGAACCCTTTCATACCTGCACAACACAAAAAATTATCAAGAATATCTATTTTCTACCCTATTCATAAAAGTAGGGTACAACTCAGTATGATGGCGAGGAGATATGGGGATTATTATGAAAAATCAAAGTCATTTCCTATTAAAACTATCCCTCTTAGATGTTTCTCCTTCTTTATCTTCCCAATCGGGTCATTAACAAGGGTTTTAGAGGGTTTAGAGTAGTTTTCACCCTTAAGGTTTGTTCATAAAGTTATGACATTGGAACCCTAAATAAGTTTCACTAGAAAACTATTTGGGACCATATTTAACACCTCCTAGATCCTTTATTTCCCATTCTAATTCTCCATGCTGTTGTGAGCTATCAAACTTGCTTTCTTGAGCTTCTCCTTCATGTTTTGCATACCCTATTAGGCTCCTAGGTCAAGAAATGGATTTCTTGTGTCTACCTATGCAAACCAAAGCTTTAACACACCTAATACCCCATATGAACATGTTACAATGTTTTTGAATGCTCATGTAGTGTTTGAAATGATGTTGGACCTCTTTAGGCCATTAGGCCTAATCAAGATCTAATAGGTCTGTTTGCGTACTTATGAATTTAGACCATTCTTTTGGTCTCAGACACTTGTGAGACTTTTATCATACTTATTCATGTATAATATAAATATCAACATATTTTTCAATGTCTCATAAACCTCTATCCCACCTTCTCATTAAGATTCCTCTAAAACTATAGGTTTTAGTTCCCTAGGAGTACCCTCTATCTGAGAGAAAATAGAGGGTATCTCCCCTATTTTCCCAAAAAAGAGGATGGTGTGAGGGGATTATCCAAGTGATGGGGACCATTTGTATAAATTAATATAGCTTGGTAACCTCATTATCACCTCTAAATGTCTTGAAACCTAAGATATACTTGTGGGAAATGTTGACTATGCAAGATTATAAGTATGGACTATCTGTTGCATGAAAACCCACTCCATGCTCTACTTCCACTATGTGAGAATATTATTAAGTGGTCATTATCACTATGAGGGTACTATAAAAATGGTTTTCCTCTAAGTTTTTCCCAAACCCTTCCTTGCATACTCTCTTTTGATTGATCTAGACTACAAGTTGATTGTGACTGTGTTTCTTGTTTCAAAACACCATACCTATAGGTGGACATTTATATATTAGACCTTGATTTATTTCCACAAGAAATTATTGAGGTCATATAGGTTCATATAATATGTTCATTTACTCACACCATGCTTTAGGTTAGGTCAACATCAATATTGGTTAGGCTTGTAGACCACTATCATGCCATAATCAACTATAATTGACTATTTTACAGCAAAATGGGGTTCTTGTAGGTGTGTTTCAACCCTTAAAATTTGTGCTAAACCTAATAGGATTAATTTGAGGTCTTATACCCAAATTTTAATGGAAATGGCTTGTGTTTGTAGACTTAACCACCAAATTTCACTTATGAACTTGCAAATAGGTACCTATAGTCAACTATAGGTAAGCATTTTGGAGGGCAAGTCATGCCTATAGATGGCATTATGGATTAAGGTCTTACAACCCAACATATATCCAAATCCATTGAATGAGTAGTGTCTTATTACCCCAATGAGATCATTTTACATGGATGTATGTTCTTTAACTACCACCTTGGAGTGTAAAGTCATTTGAGGTTCAAAACTATAGAAAACACTGAAAAGTTATAGTGAACAATTGTGTGACTTTAAATCCTTCTAGCATGAAACCTTATTAGCCAAATTAATGACTTTATTTGAAATTTGTACCCATATTTGAAGGATATAATATAGGACCATTCAATATCAAATAGGCTTCCTATTACATCATCATATGGTAGCCTCAAAAGTGGCTAGGGCTTTGTTTTGGGTTTTTTAGGGAAACAAGTCCTTGAACTCAGATTTCTCTACTTGAAGTGACTTCTCAAGTCTGCCTGCCTTGCTAATGACCTTAATAATGTTTACTATGGTTTTTATGACATTATAATACCTAAATTAAGGTCTCAAACATGTTCACACACCTTTAAGCAACATTTTAAAATCTCTATGGGGGCCACCTATAGGTGGACATCGCAATTACATACAAAGTAGTGAAGGTGATATGGTTAATAGGCATGGTGTAAGGGACTGCAATTATCTCTAGTCTCTCTCAACATATTCAAATGGATCCTTACAACCTTGAATACTCTAAATGAGATCAAGTGTCCTTGTTATAATGTGGTTGACTTCTTTTAGGTGCTCATTCATGGTGTATGATTGTGTTAAGGACTGAATTGGCTATAACAATCCATCATTTATCATTTGAAGGGCATTTGATTGATTTTTAATAATTCTAAGAAGGTGTCTAAACTTTTTAAAAACTTAATTACACTTTCATGACTATACTCAGATCTTAAAACACCTCATTTAATTGACTGTTTATGACATTCATGCAAGAAGTTGATTGTGCTAGTCCTTATTGACTGAAAATCCATGGATGATAGTTGTGAGACCAAGATTGGAATGAGAGGGGGGTTAATAATACTTTGGATATATGAAACAAAACACTTCACATTTATTTGTAACCATTCTAGAGAAAGAAACCTTCTGTAATTGGTGAAACATGACTGCAAGTCCACTTGGTGATATCAACTTACAATTTGAACTATTTGGCTCATGAAATCAACTCTAAACATGAAAAACAAGATGGAAAACATGAAATTAGGAATTAAACATCCTGTATAAGTAATTTAAATAATTGGATTGTATGGACCTACTCATACAAGAAGAAAACCTATAGGGTATGGGATTTAACATGGAAAATGAGATAGTTAACTTCTAAATGATGGTTCATAAAGAATAAGAATTAAATCCTTAAATCCTTCCATGAATATTAATTATACTAAGTTTAATATCCACTAGCAAGAGCATTTGACTTGAAAACTCTCCTACTGGTCATACCAACAAAAAACTTGTTAACCAGTTTTGTATGCCTAGTGGAGTGATGGAGAAGAGAAATGGTTTTGGTCCATTTTAGAACTTTAAAAGTATATAAATTTTGGAAATATATTATATGAAGCTAAAATGTCACTTCATAATCTTTTTCAACATGCCATTCTCTCCCATAGAACCTACAACTTTTAAAACTCCTTTTTCACTTGTTTTCTTGATTTTCAGTTAAAAGCCTACAATTTTTAATTATTACTAACATTCATGACAATGAATATGACATATTGGACATTGTAAGAGAGTTTAGAACATTTTTACACCAAGGAAAACCATACCATCTTCATTTATGACCCAAATATGACCCTTAATTGACATAAGGACTGAATTGAACTATGTCCAAGATAATAACATATTAAATGACATCAAATTGACCATTCCACATCTTATGAAATTCTAATAGACCCCTATATCAAGTTTTGAACTATAAGGGGTTAACCTGTTTTGACTTGTGGTCAAAATAGTCAATAGTTGGATCATTGTGAAGTGTTTAATAAGTGCAAATCAATCCTATGTGAAACATTTATATATTTTAGTAATGCAATATATATCCATGAAGACAATATTAGGTAGTAACTTATACAATTATTGAATTACATAGTGGAAGGGGAAAGTAATTGCCTCACCTAGTAGAGTTTTTCCCACATTGGGTATCTCCAAGTCATTTAGTGTGTTCATCATATGCTTTGTATTATCTTGTGCATCCTTATTAAGGCTAATACATTTTACATTTCATTTCCAACAATTTCTTATCTATATTTTAACATTAAAATCAGTCTAGAATAGTCATCTATCAATCATATGTTGAGATAGGAGTATAGGATCCATGTCAGTGAATCTTATTGTGGAATATCCACCTAGTGGATCAAATTGATATCAAAACTAGTTTCGTATCAATTTTGGTCATTTTTGTGGTTTTGTTTATGGCTAAATTATGGTCTATACCTTCCACAAGAGTAAAAAATGCTAATGGTTAAGTTATTTTAGTTTCATTTGAATAATACATTTCCATAAGCAAGTGAAATCAAAATATTATAATTATGGTTTTTTATGATGAAGATAATTTCCATATAATATAAGAGCATTTTCACAAGCTTGAAGGAGTGGTTGTAGACACCCTATTTTGGCCACAACTATGTTCCAATTGGACTTTAGATTACTTTATACAAAAAAAAAAGCAAATCAAGCCTAAGAATAATTGAATGACCCATTTTCATCCACACATCAGACATTAGTACCCAAAATCATGTTGAGGCATCTCTATTTGAGGTATTATCCTATACATAATAGTAACCTCTCATAGATTCATCTCCAGTGAAATTGTGACTTAGTAAATTGATAGATTGGCCTTTAGACCCATTAAGCAAGGCACTTAAACAATTCCTAAAATGTAAAAATGCTATACAGTGAATTAACTAAGCAAATACAATTAAATGCTTAAGTTAAATTTCTATGTGTAATTAGTGAATATTAATTTTGTAAAAAAGTAATTTCAATAAAATGGAGGTCATGATGATGTCATCATCCTCAAAGTCAAGGAATTGAAAATATCTCCATTAAAAACTTAAATTTAGAAATAAAGAGCCATGATTAATAAATGGGATATATATCCCAAATACTAATTTCTAGTCCCCTCCTTAACTATGTTTAAACTAAACCTAACCACAATTAAATCTAACCAAACTACAAATAAATTAGAGTTAGTTGGAGAACCTATGAATAAAAGTGCCAAGGCCATTCTAAAAGATCTCAAGCCAAAATTTTAATGTTAAATTGTTGAGAGACAAAAATTTATTATGTAATTTTATAATGAAAAATTATTGATATATTGCTACATATTTCCAAATCCAAGCCAAACAAAGCCAAAGTGACAAGGATAAATAATGCAAGGATCACCATTGTTAAAGACTCTTTAAGCATAGAACCTAGCACATTCCTCCAAAGCCAATGTGTAACTTTTGCTCACAAGGATGGTGAAGAATACTTATTTTATCTTCTTTTGTTTGTTACTTGTATTGTTCTCTTGCTCCTTGAGTAGCTATGTTTGATGTGTTAGATGTATTTATATGTTTTTATTGATATTTATCATACTAGAACTTGACTAACTCCTCTCTTGAATTCTTATCTCACATAATGGCATTCCCGGTGGGACCACTCACCCCACATGCATAATGAGAACAAATTTGGACCTCATTAGAGCCAAGAAGCATTCATTTTAGACCTTATTTTCTTGAATTTTATCTAACTTTTCCATGTTTTGCCTTTAGTTATAGAATTACAAATTCATTTCTACAAAATTGTGAATTTGGTAGCAAAAATAGCGAAATCATCAAGTGAAACCATGAAATCATTTTGAATAATTATGAAAACATCTCTATTTGAGATTATCTCTAATAAATTATGAATTTGGGGCTTGAAGTTATAAAGTTGTCAAGGCAAACTGCAAATTCACCCCATAAGAATCATGGGTTTTCCTTTGTTCTATGGTTAATTGCTAAATTGTCTAGAAATTACAAAATTGTTATATATAGGAATGAAATTATCTTTTTGAGTTGCAAAATTATCATTTACAGTTGTGAAATCTTTATTTTGAGTTGTGAAATTGTTATTTTGAGTTCAAAAATTGTTATTATGGGTTGTAAAATTATCTTTTTGAATTTCAAAATCATATTTCTCTCTATGAAATCATTATCAAATAGCAAAATTGTACTCTATTTTTTGTATTTTCTCCAAATTTGTCTCAGAGTTATAAAATTGGTGATTTGAAGTGAGAAATCATTGAGGTAAGTTTCAAAAATATTTGAGAATTGTGAAATCACTCTCTAAAAATATGTATTACATTTTGATTTTCTGTGTTTTTATATGCCTGAATAATTTCATAGTTCACAATCACTATGTAACTGTGAAATAATTTTGGAGATAAATTTTATGTCTTATTGAGCTAACTTGTAGGATTTTCACCTTGGCCTAGGCAAAAATTAATCCACTAACCAATTTTTTTTGTAGAGAATTGAGATAAGAAAAAAGAAAGTTTAAGTGTTTTTAAATCATTTAAAAAAAAAATCAAAATTCATAATAAAGATTAAAATTCATCCACATTTGGTTAAGGTGATTGAAAATCACTTTAAAAATTGTCTTTTAGCATTTCAAAGTTTTTTACAAGTGCAAACAAAGCCAAGGGGCCAAAATTTCAATCACATTTGAGTTGGTGCTATTAAAAAGAACATACACTTTAGTTAGAGCTCTTAAGGGATTTTTAAATTTTTGTTTGTTCTTGTGTATTAGCTAGTTTCAAATTTCATAGATTAAATTCTTTATTTGTGGAAAACCAAAAATTATTGTGTGTATGCTCTCCCCCCATCCCCTTTAGGGAACTTGAGTGACCAAAAGTGTTTAGTTTATTACCTTATTTGTTTAGTCTTGTTATAAATAATGTTGTATATGCTCTCCACAAGATCCAAATGACTTGGGTGACCCAAAAAAAACTATAAAGTCTTTCCAATTTTCATTTATTTATTTTTTTTGCATTTGGATTGTGGACAAGAGTTCATCGCCTCCTCACAAGTTCTTTATAGTGCATTGACCTAAGGTTTTATCTCCTAGCATAATACCAACCTCGCTCCATGGTGGGGTATATAATTCAAGGTACGTGATACTAGGGTTGCTAAGGGGCTAAGCAACTAGCCTCTTTGATCTTAATGAAAACCTAGGTCAGGCCTTGCTAAACATCATATTTCACTAAATAGTACATGAGTAAAGTTGATGTGCAAAAGAATAGACCTTTGCATAGTGAATTAGTGAGTATGAACCCAATTAACATGATTGAACCCGTGTGTTAGCCACATGTGTAACCATCTAGTGCATTTTGAAACTTATAAATTTTTAGTTAACCCCACTTGCTACATAATTTATTGCCAAATTTCAAGTGCTCCTCACTCTAAGTTCATACCACATACCAATGCTTGAGAGACAGAGGGGTCATAAAAACCTACCTACACCTATTATTTAAATTTTAGATTAACACTTAATTCCTCATGAACATTGGTCTATCGGTGGAAACATTGGCATAATCTATGCACAGCCATGTCAATTTTAGGGATAAAATGAGCCATAAGTGTTATTTATATTTTCTTTGATTTACATGTGTGTTTTGAGACTAAAATTATTTATTTGTTTGTCAAAGTTTAAAAAAATCATAACCATCATGTGTTTTAACCCCACTTTGATCTAAGAGGGGTTAATCTACCTTTTTTTTACACTTTTACCTTAGAGTTTTATTCCAAGCCATTTGTGTGTCACTTGTTTAATAGGGCATCATTACATTTCCCATTTTGTTTCAAAAATCTGCATTAAATTTTGTATTTCAAAACCATTTTCACACCATTTGATTGAAGGAACATTGTTACGTTGCTCATTTTATTCCAAATTTTTTGTCTTATATCAAACCAAGTTTAAATCATATGTAACTTTTATTCTAAAGATCATGTCACTATGTTGTCCATTTGGGTCAAATATTTTCTCCTTTTGAAAAATCCAAGTCTTTTGAACCAAGTTTGAAATTCATCTTGTGAAGTTTAGATCTAAAATTTATTGGTCTACACCCAGGTCTTTCCTAATTTTGGCTTGAGTGTTTAGCTCTTACCTTTAGATTATGTAACTTGGGTTTATTTATTATTTGATCTAAAGACCCCTTGACTATACTTAGTAGTTATGTGCTTTGTTTTAACATCCTTTGATCCAATTTTATTACCCTGTGCCTTCTTTAGAAGTTTGTTTGTTCCTAGACCAGGTTTATTTTCATATGCCTGGACCAATGCCAAGTTCCATGTTTGAGTTGACCACTTTCTAATTGACCTTTTACAAACATTAAGTATTTCAACAAAACTAACCCATCATGAAAAATAAGGGTATGTTTTTGAACCCACATTCTAATCTAATCAGGGTCATTTTTTACCCCTTTTTAGACCATGCTAGCCAAGTTCTAATCTAACCTAAACTTAGACCATGACCATCTTCATAGACCAAGACTACCCTCTTTGGGATAATTACTAAACCTAGCCATAATGATTATCGTATGCCAAGACCATCCTTCTTTGTGATAATTAAATTAGCAAGTTCACCCTTTCAATGATAATTCTGGATGATCCCCTACTTATGCCAATAATCTTGCTTTGGCCTGCACTAGCAACCAATATCCACAACACCCAAGGATTACCATTTCAAGCTCTCATCCTTTGTCTTGTGTTAGAAATGAAGCTCTAAAATTCACAAGGATTAAAATTCTAAGCCCTTATCCTTTAGCTTTCATTAACAACCAATCTCCACAGTGCCCAACGATTACCATTCTAGTCCCTTGTCCTTTAACCTATGTTAGAAAACTAAGCTCCACAGTGTCCAAGGATTATCATTCAAAGCCCTTCCAAATCTAGTAGCTCATTATACCAATAAGGTTATGCAATTGTGACTAGATAGATCATAATTACCATCTTATACCCACAACCAATCTTTATGGAGCCCATCTTAGATGAGCCTATTTATAAAGAGCTCATTATTAAACCACATGTCATTCTTCATCCATTGCTAAACTTCCCCCACTTTAGAAAATCCAATCTAGTATTTGAGTCACAATAAAGACAATCATTACCTCTTTAAGAGCCATATTTTAAAAACCAACTTGTGCTTAGCTCTGATATTTTTCAACCAATTATAAGCCAAGGCCAAGAGAACAAACCAATTCATGATGTTTGTATTGAAACACCTATTTGTGATGAGTTAACCTATGTTGAATCACCCTTTGACCCTTTCCCTTTGGTTTAGGAATCTCACTTTGATAGGATAGTATTTATTGCATCACCTCCTAATGATTATAACTAACTTTGGGAAAATCATTATTTCAACCATTTCCCTATTTTTAAGGAGCCTCACTTTGACAAGCCAATCTCTATGGAGTTGCCTATTTCCCATTTTCCTTTTGTTGAGAAGCCTCACTGTGACAAGCCAATATTTGTGGAGTCTTTCTTATCTAAGCCTATTTATGAAGAGCCCATTTTTCAACCCTAGGCCATTACTCAACCAATACAAAGCATTCAATATAAAATCTTTGTTGTAACACTAGAAGGAGAATCAACATTAAAGGTAGGTTCTCTTAATGAACTGATATCAGATTTAACATTAAAAGTAGAATTAACGTCAGTATCAACATTGGATTTAGAGTCCCTTGAGTCAAACATAACTTCATAATTAGAATACATTTGTGGCTATTATGACATTGGATACACATGCCCTAAAAATTAATTTGAATACATTTATGATCATTCCATGGTTTTTTAGGATGATTACTTCATCATTGACATAAGTTCTCCTAGTATCTTCTATGAAGATTGTGCTACCTCTTACCATTCCACTTTTCATCAATGCCACCAAAGAACCTAACCATTATATTGAAATGACACCTCCCATAAGTGTTGATTGGGATTGATAGAATCACACATTGTTGAAATGTATTTATGGTGACATATCATTTTTACAATATCAGGGGGACCAAGACCACATTCATGTAGAAGAAGAATAATCTCCTAGTAAAACCTTTTTGGAGGCACTATGGGGCAATCAAAGTCCAAACTCAACATCTTCTAGTGAAACCTTGTTTAGGGTTATAGAAGATAATCAAAGTCAAAATTCAACATTCCTTAGTGAAACCTTCTCAGAGGCACTATGGGAAAATAAAGATAAATTTATTAGTGAAAACCTTTTCGAGGTGTCAACAATTAGGAACAATAGTTATTTAATGATTGATGAATATATTATTAAATATAACATTAGTAAAACTTCCAATCTACAACATAATTAGATGGAAAAATATCTCAGGCCCAAACAACATAAAAATATGGTGGTCCTATCAAGATTATATTCAAAAGTCGTTGACCCCACCATAACTAAAATTATGTCAAATCTGGAATCAACAACATTGTGTGTGCCTAAAAATCCTGATCTTCATTTTTTGTCCAACCATTATACATCCTATTATGGTCTATCTCTACATTTCCAAATCAAACATTTTATCCAATGTTTATCCATATTTACCATCCCTAGTTACACTTTCATTTATAGAGGCTGAAGACATATTATCTCTAAGTTTTGAGGAAACATAATCAATGACCAATAAATATCACATCAACATTATTAGAGTCCAAGTCAATAACAGGTTATTGACAAAGTAATTATTCAAAAGGGGTATGGAATAGTGATTTAAATAATTGATTATTCTAGTTGTATCATATGTTGATCATGATGTGCATCTCCACATCAACATGAACAATAAAATCATTTATTGTGCCTTGCCCTTTACCCTACCATTTACCTTACCTTATCACTTGGGGGCAACCCTATTACCATTATAGCCAATTATCATAACATAATATGAGCTTGATGAATTGATGAAGTTTCACCAGTTGATTCAATATGGCAATTCGTTGAGCACATATTTTTAAAAATGAGGTAATATATTAGGGTAGTATGATAGTGGTTTGGTAATTGAATTGTTAATTCTTGTCACATTTTATCTAAATACCAGTGCTATTAATTATAACTACCTTTGAGCAAATTAGTATCACTGACTTGTGCCATGTTTCCTCATTATAACTGCCTTTGGGCAAATTTAGAACAACCCCATATTTTATCCATATTATTACATCACTATTATATACTTTGTCATTTTCATATTCTTGAATTTGATGTTACCTATTTGGGTATTATGTTATGGATATAAATAAAATGGCTTGAGGTTAATTTGGAATATGTAGGTAGTGCTCAACTTACATTGAGGTTAGTTCAGTCACCCCTTTGCCATGCTCTCTTTATTTTGCAAACATATCTAAGCATTGCTATTACCATTTTATGAGTTTGTTCAATACACACTCATAATTTTATGAGTTGGACCAATCTATATCTCATGATTCTCAATTGAGATGAGATACCTAAAAAACCCTTAAACATTCAAAAAGACCTAGGAAAATCCTAAAATTCACAAAATCATGAACATTGGCTTAGAATTTCTAGGAGAAATATAATGTCATCAAATTTTTTGGGGATGGAATATCTTATCTATACAAATTAATTTATAGACCACCCTAGTCGTTTTCCTCCCATTTCCAGGAGAACTACATCAGTCTAAGGTTTGCATGGACTATGTAGACAACACTTGGATACATGGGTTATCTCAGGTTAGCACATACACCTCCTTCATTTATTTTTCAACCATCTCCTTTACCTTAAGGATTTTAGGACTCCTAACTATTTCAAAAGTAACCATTTGTCATTTAGTTTCCCCATCCTTATTATCCCTTTGTCACACTCTCACCATTTTGTGAACAACCACAACCAACACTCTCACTGTTTAGCGAGATCCTTATTATTTTATGTCATAGATGAAATACACACTATGAATTACAAATTTAGTTAATTTTTGGATAATCATCTCTTAAATTTTCATGTATTTTTCACCTAAACCATGCTCTCATGCTTATGTGGGTTTTTTGTGTTGACACTTTCATGACTATAAGCATCGCTCCCCTCTTTTCCTATGCACTCACCATTTTGTAAGACCTTTCCTATTTTTATCTATGTGTCAATCATGTTTTATTATCATCAATTTTATTTTATCCCATAAATTTGGGGAACTAAATTTGACCTGAAGTTCACATTAGACCTAGTGTCCATGGGAATATATAAGCAACATCCACTTGCCTAGTGCATCTGGAGTTAGCTCAACTACCCATTCCTATTCTTATATTCCCCCCATTTTTTTTTGTGTGTCATTGTCTCCTATAGCAGAATGAAATAACTAACTATTGATATTTCTGGCCTCACAGTGTAAATGTGAACCCCTAATGTCAAAATTTTTTGGTGACAACCACTCTAGCCTACTTATGGTGATCTTTAACATAGTCATGTCATCCTTGGTCCTACTGAGAGTATCTCAATATTATTAGGAGTGTTATGATGTGTCATAAGGAATTCTTGAATCTATTGTGTCATGAGTGTCTTCAGTATTTTAGTGAAATGACAATGGTCTTTGTGAGTTTAGATTGAATCAAGAGGAGTTTAAAGATCTTTTGGTCTAGTAAAGGTGTTTGACATTATTTTAAGTCATGATATGAAGATTGGTTAGTTTGTTGAAGTTAATTCTCCATCATATACTCCTTCAAACTTAATTAGCACCTATAAACACCCTCTTTCAATGTCATATTCCCCTCAAACCATTTTATATAAGCATATTTACCTTGTAAAATATTATAAAAGAGAAGTGTTTGACCAAGTTGCATTAAAAGGGGCTTCAAAAGGGTCTTATTCACATCATATTTCTATGACCTATACATTTCATATGCCTTAAAATCCATTTTGAGACTCATACACACCTTTTCATTAGTCAAATGGGCCCCACATGCCAAATTGAGACTCTTCCACTTCCCCCTACATATTTCATGTTTGAAAAGGTTTGTTAACTCATACTCCCCCTAATTTGGCCCTAAAATGATGGTTACCAGCTAGAGACATGGAGAAAATGGTGGAAAGATAAAGATTTTTAGAGGTTTTCTATACTTGTACATAATTATACAAACTATACCATATTAAAGAGGAGCAAAGTTTGAAGGTGTAGTCATGGTAGGTGCTTCAAAAAAATTTCATGGTGAAAGGGCGTTAAAAATAATAAAAATTGGTCATCTCATTTAATCTACTTCCTTTGCAGACCTAGATAACTCCTTAGGTTTATGCTTAGACCATATAGAGGAAAGAGAATAGAGGTCCCATATCTTAGCCAAAGGAAGTACACTCATTTAACTTCTATCCATGGGAGTTTATTCTTGGATTCACCCCTTGAGATTGATGAAATTTACTTAATAACTTAAGGAATCTATACACCATCTTCATCTACATAGGTCAAGTAGGATAAAATGGTTTTGAGGGATCCTCACCTTTTCTTCTCAAACTAATGAGTGATCTTTTTTTTCTCAGGTCTTGAAGGAGCCTCTCATGGAAATTTAGGCATTTGAATCTCATGTGTGATCTCATGGGATAAACAAACATTAGAACTTGCATAGTCTACAATTTGTAAGAAGGTTTGAGTATTGAACAAAGTGTTGAAAGGTTTTCATAAGAATAAATTGATAGTGTTGAAGGACTAGGAAAGTGTTCCAAGCTTCTTCATGCCTTTTTGATAAATAATGCTTCTCAAAATGGCCCCTCATCATCTCAAAGGGTGCCTTCAATGAAGGGATCATATGTACCTAAGATTTGAAATGTGGTGAACATTGTATATTGGTCAATGGCATATGCAAAGCCTTTAAATACAACTCAAGAACATGGAATGGGGTGTTAGAGTCATCATAGAACATCATCGCACTCATTTTAATAGACCTCTCAATCCCATGGTAGCCTCAAAAGGCCTAAGAACCACTCATCTTTCCTCAAAATCATCACACAATTAGTTTAGCAAATATTAAGGTTCTTAGTAAAGACTAAGGTTCCTTGAAAATTCTTAGGTTTCCTTTTTTGACTGTATATATCCTTTCTTTGCCTCCAAAGCATGATGTTTTCATTAGCATATGTGTTGGGTTCCTCAAGGTTCATATTAATTTCATTGGTATGATTATCATTATTTAGTTAATGTCTCTTTCTTACCTGTGTCTTTTCACATTGTTTTCACTATCTTTTTACTATGTCTCATCCCTATTTTTATGCTTCACCCATCCATGTCACTCCAATACCATCTTCCTCCACCCATCCACACTTCACCTAAGTATAAACTATGTTAATGGACCTATATTCCCATTGTAATCACCAAGAAACATGATATCATGGAAACTTACATTCATGTAGGTCATACACCCTGATGTGTAAGCCAATAACCATATACAATCAGTCACTTAGGCCTGATACATCATAGTTTCCAAGAACCTTGTGTGTGAACCATTCATAATGAAATGCACATCCCAAAGAGATGAATGTAGATATGATGTGTCATGATGGTTTTAAGCATCTATAAGCCAATATCTTATAACATAGGTTTGTTACTCAAACCCCTATTTATAGATAAGTAGGCAAATGAGTGCAGATAGCCCCTTGGGTGTACTTTGTGATAAAAATATAGCCTTAGAGTAGGAGGCTACATTCATTCATGAGAAGGTTAAGGTACAATCTAAGGAGTGAAAACATTAGTGGTCATCACTTACAAGGAAGCAAAAGAACATCATGCATAAGAGAGCACCTACAATCCTGGTCTAAGAGGGGAGCTTTTGATCAAAACCCTACTTTAATAGGTAAAAGGTGATAGGAAGGATAAACAAAACCATGATATCAATAAAATCCATGAATAACCATGAATACATTTAATTGATATATTGACATGGATAAAATAGGGTTAGACAAAGGTGGACACGTCAAACTCAGCTCTAAGAAGCATGGGCATAGGTAAGACCCTTTTTGAGCATATATAGTGCTGCACTCCCAAGATGGAGCTCTTGGAGAATTTAAAAGGTTGAAGATAATTTTTTTTTGACCAATATGACCATGTTGTCCAAAAATAGGGAGATATAAATCCACTTTTCAAGTGGAGTATGCTTAGTCAAATCTCTAAGCATGACCTATAGGTATATGACTAATACATGAGGTTATTCTACATGTTTGGAGGGTAACAAGAAGAGATAAGGGTTTCAAGGAAGATGTATAAGTTTAGGGTTCTATTTATTATGAGAAACTACTCAAACTTTATCTCAAATCATTTCTCAAGGGAGGATAATCCACACACACACACACCCTAACAGAGCTACGTGTCATACCCAAGAATAATTATAGTGAAAGAGGAGGTAGATATAATGACTATATATAATAATGGAAATGAAGGGAGATGAAGGTAAGATAGATGATTTTTTTTTTTTTAATAAGGTCCATTATGTTCCCATTAGAGTAAGTTAAGTTCTTAGGATAAGGCAGAGAAGCCTTCAAACCTTTTAGGTATGTTAAGACTAAAATGAATTAAACAGACTGGTACCTAGTGTAGAGGGCTTGTGAATGATGATTGAAATCATATAAATTTTGGAACACTTGATAAATTAAACAAGAAGATGTATTATAGGCCTTAAGTGATATAACTTAGGTTCAAAAGGCAAAGAGCTTAAATGGCCTAAACCAGGCTTAATGTAAACCTAAGAGGCCTATGTATGCAAGTTTGAGGATGATGCATATTGTATGATTATTATAAGATTGAGAATAGATGAAAAGGTAAGTGATAAAAATATATCAATGCTTTCAAGTAATAAGGATCTCCGTTAAGATAGGATGAGGGCATCAAACCCAACCCAAGGGTTAGATAGGCTTGGCTACAATCAAAACCTAAGGTTATTGTATGAAAGTGTATGGGAATAGACTTGAAGGAAAATGTAAGATTAAAGGTGTTATCCAATATAAGGGAATTAATGGGAATTCAAACTCCATACAATCCACATTGAAGAAGGAAAAGATGACATACTCGCAGCCTACACTATTGCTAGTCCCAAGCAAGTCTAAATAATAGCCTAAAATAGTCATATAAGGGAAAGGAGTAGGGTTATAATTGGGTGATTAGAGGAGTTGATGAGGTGAGAAAAGGTAAAAAAAAATATTTCATTATTATTCTAAGCCCATCAAGTGACCTACAGGCCATCTATAATATCAAACATAGTTCAGGGTTATTTGGCCTAGAAACCTGTCCTAAGGCCTACACCATCATGGAGGAAATATAAAACACCCCTAAGAAAATAAACATCATGAGAAGGTATAAATAAAGTGTGAAATTCTTATACAAGGTGTTCCTAAATAGATCAATTCATAAAGAGGTTAATTTGGTCTTAGAAGACTAATTCAAGCTAACACAGTCCAAATAGTCATTCGAGGCCTCTATTTGAGTGCTCATGTATTTCACCACAGAAGGTTCATGTCAAATTATTTTAGTGGTGAATGAGGACCCTAACACAATTTAAATCCATGTAATATTGAGAGGGAATTAAGGATTCACTATTATGAACACAGGTTAAGAATGTTAGCCTATTCAAATTACCTACAAAAGGAAACAAGCCAAATTATCTACATACCTATCTCAATGCTTATTTTGCATGGGCTCTTGATCTTGTTAGATGATTTATAGGGGTTAATGTACCTAAAATATATGCTAGTATTTTTTTTTAGGGGTCTGTACTCTATGAATCATTGCTAAGATTATTGGACATCCAAAACTTCCCTAAAACCTTAGGCAGACTAAGTTTTGGAAAACTTGGCATTTTGGAAACCTATCACCCTAGAATAACCTAATAAGATCCTAGAATTTCAAGTACACTCAGAGAAGGACCTATTCATGGTACCTAAAAAAACAAAATTTGTATATAATTCTTAAAAAACTATACTTTTCCAAGGAAATGAGCAGAAAGAAGGGTACAAGATAGTTTAAGATGATTATAATCTTTAGAGGGGATCGTTTGGACTTGATTCATATTATCAAATCATAAGATAGTTTAGGATGATTCAAATAATTATAGGGGATGGTTTATAATTTATTCATCTTATTAAATCATAAAATTTCAAGGGATTTACTTAGAAAGGTCTTTGAAACTCATCTCCAAAGAGCCAGTCTATAGAAATAGAAGAAAGGGAGACATAGCTAGCTAGTTGACACCAATGTAAATATTTCTTGAAAAAAAGTGGTTATGGTATGATTAATAATTTTATTTTAAGCATAAAAATAATCCATATTTAGGTTCTCAAGATCTCTTATAGGTCTTTCATGGCTACCAAATGTAAATAGTAGGCTACTAGGCCTAATTGGCCTAGTATACCTACTTGGTCACCTAAAAGAATGGAAATGGAATTTAAGGGATAATTAAATGAGTCAATGCAGAAATGTTACACTTGATAGATGAACCTTGAAGGGAAATAAATTCACATTTTAGGCTATAATGGAGGGATAAGATAGTTTCTTGACTTTTTCAATTTGATTTAAAAGAGTATGACTATTTCATGCTTCATGATGACTTGATTGCATTCATGTTGTAACTTCCAAGGAAAGGAGTTACATAGCATGCCTTGATAGAGTGTTTAATAGGTTAACCATACCACACACCACCTCATTTCAATGCTAAAAACTCATTCAAGGAGTCATTTAGGAGACCAACTCATGGAAGGAACTAAAGGGACTACTTATAACTAATGAAATTGATGTATGAGTTGACTGTGGTCATTTATAACTCATTTTCCACTTTTCCATGCCACTTTCATCCTAATCTCTCTTATTATTTGATATATATTTATGGATTTAGGCCTTGTATTGTATCCCTTAGGATGGTATGAGGAAACTCTGCTAGTGTTTGTTCTCATACATCTACTTGCACTGATTAGTAGACTTTTACAGCTCTTTCATGATGGCATCTAGTGTATTCATACTTGTTTTGATATGAAAATGTGATGGCTTTCCTTCCCTTGTAGGTTATTTTTCACCTATATGTCAAGAAGGTGTCCTATGTAGGTTAAATAGAGTGTAGAAGTGTGACATGACTGGTAAGAGTTTCTTAACAGGCCTACTTATCATAACCTTGCATTCTATTCATCTAGTATAACCTCCACATGAATCATTTGTGCATAGAAACTCATGAACATGATTGTTTAGTCATTATTAGTCCATGATTGTGCTAATTTTCAAGTTAAGTGAGTGGATGAAAGATCATTTAGTTACATCACCACACTTTAGTGTAGGTTTCCCTTTATGCAATCTCTTTCCCACTTTTTCATCCCAATAGAGTTAGGTATTAGAAGATAATCCAAGTGATAAATCAGTGGAGCTAACCCCATAAAATCTAGAGGTTTGGCCTTGTAACAGGTAACCCATAGCCTATAGGTCAATCCCATGTTAGTCTAGGTTTGGGGAGGGTTTGAATAATCTTCCTCAAGAAGGGTGTAACCTAGGTAGCTAACAGTGGCATGCCCAATGAGGATCATATTTCAAGTGCCTTGAATCATGCTTTGACAACCTTGGAGGATACCTAGAAGCTAAGGACATTCACTTACAATCATGTAGTCATATTGAGTAGCTTCAAACATATTTGGAAAGGATTTGAAATCTATTTCAAGCTAAGAGATATCATAACATCACTATTGCAGAGGTAAGGAGATTCTTGGTTATATTCATGATGTGATACATATGTTATATGGAGATTTATGGCAGCCTATGAGGCAAGTCCCTATCTTTCACCTCTAGATCAACCTACCATGACCCCTATAAACCTTATGCTAAACCTTATTAGCCTTATAATGGACCTCCCTACTACCAAGATTATACACCTTATTGTGAAACTCATCCACTTCCTTGGAAACTCTTTTACCCTCATTATTATTCATGCTAATAATTTATTGTTTTTTTCAATCAGCTTGCACCAAATAATGATCATCTACCCTTAGAGATTGAGAAGTTAAGGGGGGAGAGAGACAAGTTAAAAGAATGTCTAAGGTAGTATAAGAAGATTGGATACCAAAACCTTATTCATCATCCTACTCCAAAGAAATATACTTATGTTTAATATGCTATGCTTTCTCAAAAATTTGCAATAACACTAGCTTGGAAGTCTTCATGGGCTAAAGACCCAAACTATGTGATGCATGCCCTTGAAAGGGAGATTCAAGAGGAAAGGAAAGATATGAAATATATTTCAAGGGGTGTTTCATGTTCTCCAAGTAAACCTTTAGTCCTCCATGTTGTAGCCACTCATGAACATCAAACTATATCCAATTTGACAAGATAACTAAAGATTTCAAGAAGAAAGGCGTGGTCTCTAAGTATGACACTCCTAGGGTCCTCAATTGGAAGAATACCTTGGAAACCATTAAGTAATCTAATGAAGTGTGCATCCCACCCACCCTCTCCTCTCTTTAAGAGGAACCAAGTGCATTAGGATCAGAAGAACATCCAAGCATGATAGACAATCTATCAAGGTTGATCAGTGAATGGGTAATCCTTCAAGAGTTTGACCATGTGACATTTGAGGAAAAGTTTCAAGGGAACATTTAAGAAGAAACCTCAATGTCTATGAAGAATAAATTATGATAGGAACCCTTATTCATCCTAAAAGATTAGAATATGAACATAAGGAGAAGTTAGATGATGTAGGGAAACTATAATGCCAATATATCAGAGTTGATGTCAATGAGATACAAACAAATCCTTCCCTAGGGGGCAGTCAAGAAGACAACCTTCATGAGTTCATTATTGATACTAAAAACACTTCAAGTTAGGTTGATGACCCTTGAAAAAAATTATACCATGAGATCCTGAATGAAATAGAACAACTTAGTGTGGTAGACTTGGATAGTGGAGTAAGATAGCAGGCTAATGTTTCAAGTGAAGAAAGCAATGAAATTTTAGAAGTACCAAGACAAGAAGAAATTTTTCTTGAATGAGTTGATGAGATGCCATCCTTGATTGAAGGTGAAGATGATTAAGCTACAATAGACCAAGAAATTTGATATGACTTTATCCAAGAGTTGGAAATGAGTGATCAACATGGTGTTATACAAGTAAAAGGTAATAATGAAAGTGACCCCAATGGTTTGTCAATTGATAAAGATGAAATATGATTTTGGGAAAAATTGGAAAGTTTCTGATCAAATTTAGACACTCCATCTCCACCCCATGAAGAACTTGAGGAAAATATTGAAAAGGATACTTTGGTAGATGATTACTCTCATGGGTAGAATTAGGTGTAGCTCATGATTGAAATATAAATCACATTTACTATTCAAGATAGAAGAATATGGGAAGAGTATGATTGGGTGCTTGATCTCATAGTCAACCCATGCACCTAGGGATGAAGACAAAAGGTCTAGTCACTCTTGTAAGGGGCCATGAGCATGTTCATACTTCTAGCTACAAGTGGAGATGGTCATATAGTGATTAAAACCTAATTGGACACAAATAAACACATATAAACCACACTTCATGGTGCCATGGTGATCAAAGAAGGTTTCCATTTTATCCCAAAGGGAAGAAGTCAATTTTAGGTTAGTTGTTTTAGTATTTTGTTGTCTTGATCTAATAAGTGTGTCACACAAGTTTGTAGGTAGTTATCTTATTGATTTAGTTACTTGCCTTGTTTTTTACTAGATGCTAGGTGTGTTTCTTAGAGCTAGGTTTTGTTTGTTTTCTTGTCTTTATGTGTCTTGTTGTTAAGGCAAGTCCTTAAAGTGTCATAAGGTAAAAATCAATTCGACAGTCCATCAAAGTGGTCCTCAAGTTATATTACCTTGTTTGAGTCATCATGTCACCCTTTTCATGGAAGGGGATGGGTTCTCTTGAATAGAAGGCTAGCCACCCCTCAGATGCACTAGAAATGTTGACATTTTTGGCCTCATAGGCCAAATTTCAACCCCTAATGTCAAAAACTTTTAGTGACAATCACTCTAGCTTGCTTATGGTGATCTATGACACATTTATGTCATCCTTGGTCCTACTAAGAGTGTCTCAATCTTTTTATGAGTGTCATCATGTGTCATAAGGCACGATTGAATCCATTATGTCATGAGTGTCTTGAGTTTTTTGGTGAGATGACAATGGTCCTTGTGAGCTTGGAATGAGTCAAGAGGAGGTTAAGGATGTTTTGTTTTAATAAAGGTGTTTGAAATTTTTGAAGTCATGATATGAAGATGGGTTGGTGTGTTTAAGTTCATTATCCATCATAGACTCCTTTAAGCTTAATTATTTTAGCATCATATTCCCCTCAAACCACTTCATATAAGCCTATTTGTCTTGTAAAACCTTAGAAAAGAGAAGTTTTTGACCAAATTGAATTAAAAGAGGTTTCAAAAGGGTCGTATTCACATCATATTACCATGACCTATACATTTCATAAGCCTTAACATCCATTTTAAGACCCATTCACACCTTTCCATTAGTCAAATGGGCCCCACATGCCAAATTGAGACTCTTCCACTTCCCCATGTGTATTTCATGTTTGATAAGGTTTGTTAACTTGTGCTACCCCTAATTTGGACCTAAAATGATGGTTCCCAGCTGGAGACATGGATAAAATGGTGGAAAGATAGAGATTTTTAGAGGTTTTATGTATTTGTATGAAACTGTAAAGATTGTACCATACAAAGGAGGAGCATATTTTGAAGGTGGAGTCATGTTAAGTGCTTTAGACAAGTTTATTGGTGAAAGGGTGTCAAATAGACTCAAAATTGGTCATCTCATTTCATCTACCTCCTTTATAGACCTGAAAACTCCTTAGGTTTATGCTTAGAACATATAGAGGAGAGAGAATGGAGGTCCCAAATCTTATCAAAAAGAAGTAATTTAAGTCAACTTCTATCCATGGGCATTTATTATTTGATAAACCCCCTAAGCTTTATGAACATTCCTTAAGAAATTAAGGAATATGTACATCATCTTCATCTGCATAGGCTAAGTAGGACATAATGGTTTTGAGGGATCCTCAGCTTATCTATTCAAACCAATGAGTGATCTTGTTTTATCAAGTTTTAAAGGAGACTCTCATGGAATTTTAGGTGTTTTACTCACATATGTGAACTCGTGGGAACAACAAACATCATAACTATCATAGTATGCAATCTAGAATAAGGTTTACGTATGGAACAGAGTGTTGAAAGGTTCTCATCAAAATAAATTGATAGTGTTAAAGGACTGAGAGAGTGTTCCAAACATTCCCATGCCTCTCTACTCAATATTGGTTATCACAATGTCCCCTCATCATCTCAAAGGGTGACTTCAATGAAGGGATCATATGCACCTAAGATTCAAAATGTGGTAAACACTGTACATTATTCAATGGCATATTCATATCCTTCAAATACAATTCAATAACATGGAATGGGGTGTTAGAGTCATGATAGAACATCATCATACTCATTTCAACATACCTCTCAACCCCATGGCAGCCTTAGTAGGCTTAGAAACAGCTCATCTTACCTCCAAATTGTCACATAGTCAGTTTAACAAGGATTAAAGTTCTTAACAAAGACTAAGGTTCCTTAGAGATTCATAGGTTTCATTTTTTGACTTTATATATCCTTTTTCTACCTCCAAAATACCATGTTTTTATTGGCATATGTGTTTGGTTCTTCAAGGTTCACGTTGATTTCATTGGGATGATTCTCATGTTTCATTTCATGTCTCTTTCTTACCTCTATCTTTTCACATTGTTTTCACTATCTTCTTACTATGCCTCAGCCCTATTTTTATGATTCACCCCTCCATGTCACTCTGTTGTCATCTTTCTCTACCCATATACCCTTCAACTAAGTCTAAACTATGTGAATGGACCTAGATTCCCATTTTAATCACCAAGAAACATGAGATCATGGAAAGTTGGATTCATGTAAGTCATACACCCTACTATGGAGTCTAATAACCACATACAATTAGTCACTTAGGCCTGTTGTAGTAGAGTTTTCAAGAACCTTGTGTGTGAAATATTCATGGTCATAAGGAGTGATATGAACATAAAGATATGTGCATCTAAAAGAGATGAATATAGGTATGAGGTGTCATGAGGGTTTCAAGGAGATATAATCCAATATCTTATCACATAGGTCTATTACTTAAACCCCTATTTATAGTCAAGCAAGCAAATGAGTGCAGATAACCCCCTAGGTGCATTTTGAGATAGACATCTAGACTTAGAGTAAAAGGAAACATTCATTCATGGGAAGGGAAAGGTAAAAATTGAGGATGAGTGGAAACATCAATGGTCACCACTTAAAAGGAAGCAAAAGAACATCATACATAAGAGAACACCTATAGTCCTGGTCTAACAGGGGAGATTTTGATCAAAACCTTGATTTAAGGGGTAAAAGGTGATAGGAAGGATAAAAACACCATGATATCACTCAAATTCATGAATAACCATGAAGACATTAAATGAAAATTGAGATGGATAAAATAGGGTTAGACAAAGATGGACACCTCAATCTCAGCCCTAAGAAGCATGAACATAATTAAGACCTTTTTTGAGCATATACAGTACTATAATCCCAAGATGGAGTTCTTGGAGAATTAAAAAGGTTTAAGATAACAAAATAAGGTGACTAATATGACCATGTTTCCCTAAAAAATGGAGATATCAAGCCACTTTTTAAGTGGAATATGCTTAGTCAAAGCTCTGAGCATAACCTACAGGTCTATGATTAATACATGAGGTTATTCTACATGTTTGAAGGGTAGTAAGAAGATAGAAGGGTTTAAATGAAGATGTATAAGTTGAGGGTTATATTAATTGTGAGATAGTACTCAAAGTTGATTTCAAATAAATTTTCAAGGGAGGATAATCCACACACACAAACCCTGAAAGACCTGAGTGTCATACCTAGGCATAATTGTAGTCAAAGAGGAGATGGATATAATGAATGTATCTAAGATAAATTATAGTTATCTGAGGCCTCTTTTTGAGTGCTCATATATTTCACCATATAAAGTTTCAAGGTAAAATTATCTTGGTGGTTAATGAGGACCCTAACATAGTTGAAATCCATGGAAGATTGAGTGGGAATGAGGGGTCCATCTTTATGAACAAAGGTTAAGAATGTTAGCCTGTTCAAATTGCCTATAGAAGGAGACAAGCCAACTTATCTATGTACCTATCTTTATTATTAATTTTCATGGGATATTGAAGTTATTAGAGGAGTTATAGGGATAAACATACCTAAAATCTATGGTAGTAGAATTTTGTTTAGGGATTCGTACTCTATGAATCATTACTAAGAGTATTGGACACCCAAAACTTCCCTAAAATCCTAGGTAGACCTAGTTTTGGAAAACTTGGAATTTTAAAAAAATATCACAATATAATCACCTTATAATATCCTATAATGTCAATTACACTCAGAGGAAGAACTGGTCATGATACCTAACTGTACAAAATCTATAAAAAATGCTCAAAAAATTATACTTTTCTAAGGAAATGAGTAGAAAGAAAAGGTAAAAGATAGTTTAATATGATTACAATCCTTAGATGGGATGGTTTAGGAATTTATTCATCTTATCAAATCATAAAATGTCAAATGATTCACTTGGAGAGGTATCTAAGAATCATCTCCAAAGAGCCAGTCTATAGAAATGGAAGAAAGGGAGAGATAGACAACTAGTTGACACCATTGCAAATGTTTCCTTCCAGAAATGGGTTATGGTATGATGAATAATGTTTTTTTAGGCATAAAAATCATCCATATTAAGGTTCTCAATCTCTCTTATATGTCTTTAATGGCTTTCAAATTTAAACAGTAGGCTACTAGGCCTAATTGGCCTAGTAGACCTACTTGGTCACCCAAAATAATGGAAATGACATTGAAGGGATAATGAAATGATTCAATGCATACATTTTATGCTTGGTAATTAAAAATTGAAGGGAAATAAATGCACATTTAATTTTTATAATGGATGGATAAGATAGTTTCTTGACTTTGTTAATTTGATTTAAAAGAGTATGACTGTTTTATGCTTTATGATGTCTTGATTGCACCTTATTCATTGTTGTAACTACCTGGGAAAGGAGTTAATTGAAAAAAAATGGTGTATCATGACTTGATAGAGTGTTTAATAGGATACCCTCCTCTACCTCATTTCAATGCCAATAACTCATTAAGGAGTCATTGAGGAGACCAAGGCATGGAAGGAACTAAAGGGGCTACTTGTAACTAATGAAACTAATGTGTGAGTTGACTATGGTCATTTATGACCCCTTTTACACTTTTCCATGTCATTTTTATCCTCCTCTCTCTTTTTATTTTCTATATATTGAGGGATTTAGGCCTTGTATTATATCCTTCAGGCCAGTATGAGGAAACTTTGCTAGTGTTTGTACTCATACATCTACTTGGATTGATCAATAAAATTTTGTATCTCTTTCATGATGGAATATAGTGTATTCATACTTGTTTTGATATGCAAATTTGATGTTTTTCCTTCCCTTATAGGTCCTTGTTCACCTATATCTCACTAAGGTGTCCTATGCAGGTTATGTGGAATGTAGAAGTATGGGTGATGGGGTTTTAAAGTGTGACATGGTTAGTAAGAGTCTCCTAGTTGGCCTGGTTATCATAACCTTACATTCTATTCATCTAGTATAACCTCCACATGAATTTTTTTTCATAGAAACCCATGAGAGTGATTTTTTAGTCATTGTTAATCCATTAGTGTGTTAAATTTCAAGTTGAGTGAGTGGATGAAAGATCACTTAGGTGCATCACCACACTTTAGTATAGGTTTCCCTTTATGCAACATCTTTCCCCCTTTTTCATCCCAATAAGTTAGGTCTTATAAGATAATTCAAGTGATAAAATAGGGGATCTAGCCCCATAAAATCTAGAGGTTTGGCCTAGAAACAATAACCCATAACCTATAGGTCAATCCCATGTTAGTCTAGGTTTGGAGAGGGTTTGAATAGTCTTCCTCAATAAGGGTGCAACCTGGGTAGCTAACACTAACAAAATATAATTAAATACTTTCATTGAAATTTTTTGTGGCTAGTATATATCTTTATATAAGAAATCTTGATCGATTGGAGTGCATCATGTGGATTCTCATGGAGAATCTTAGTGTTATATGAAGGAATTTAAGAAAAAAGGACACTCTTGAGCATGAGAAGATGGAAAAAAAACCCCATGCCAACCAAGCTCCTCCTCTATTCAAGGTTGAGGCAAAGATAGATATTTAAACATATGACAAAGATGTAAATGTAAAGAGTCTAGACTATTATTTAGCCTAATTAGAGGTATATTTCAGTTTGCATCAAATTAATGAGAGCCACCAAATTTATTTTGCAAGATTAAAAATAATTAATCCTTCTTTAACTTGGTTTTAAAGTTAGGTTCATACCTTGATTGTTAAGAATCTTCCCCATATTACTAAGTGAAATGATTTTAATAAAAAAATATTAATATCCTATTTGTTATGAGGAAGAGAGGTCCATGTGTTGGACATATCTAAGGCAAAAGCAAGGCCAAAACTTATAAGAGTACACAATTGAGTTCTATGAGAATGTTGTCTAAATGGAAAAATATATATTAGACATCTTGAAGAAGTATGTTGGTGGACTCCATATCCATTTGATGAGACTTTTTCTCTTGGCTAATCCTATAGATGTAGATGAGGATCTTTATCAAGCTCACTACTTAGAGATAGATAATATGGGAAAGCCCCATGTACCTCTCGAAGCACTCCAAAGCAACAAGGTGGTTATAATCATAAGTTTAAAGGGAAATGTAAACATAATTATAATTATATTTATAAGAAAGATACTAAAAGGCATTATGGGCATTGTGATGTTGATAATCATTTTGATGAAAATTGTTAGAAGTTACAAATAGAACTGCATTCGTTCAATAACAATACCAATAACAAGGTTTTTATCTCTCTTAAAGGAGAAGACATTGGTTACAACTCTGATGTGGATGAGACTTTGTGTTGTAATTTTTTCAATAAATAGGTATTTTTGGGAAGTAGTAGTTCTCAAGAGAGTAATATTTTTAATATTTTACATATTAAAATTCAGATGAAGAAAATAAAAGTGGATGCTTTTTTTAGTAAATTTTCACAAGAAAATTTGATAAGAAAGAAATTAGTAGACAAATTGGGAATATAGACTTACAATCATCCAAGCCCATATGCTTTGGGTTGGGTGAATAAATGTGTAGACATAAAGGTGACCAAGTATTAAAAAATTAGGTTTGGTAGTAATGCATAGTTCATCGATGAAGTTATAGTAGATGTTGTGCCTCTTGATGTGTGTAGTTGTGTTTGGCAGCCCTTATTTTTATATACACAATGCTATCTCCACAAGGAAATGCAATTTATATTTTTGGTAAAGTATGACATGATTTACATAATTTAATCCTACAAAGGTGATCTAAAATCTCTATGGTAAGTGCCTCTCAAGCTAAAAGGATTATTAATGCATGTGGGAAGTTTTCTTTACTTATTTTGAGAGATATTCAAGATAAATAAGTGGATAAACATAAAACTTCTTTTAGCATGTTTACTAAAAAATAGGAAAAACACATGGGAGAGTTGGTGTAATAGTTAAAGAAAGTATTTCATGAGCCCGTGAGGTTACCACTAGCAAGGCCCATTGAACATGAAATTAATTTATTACTAGAAAATTTACTTTCAACTCTTGGGTTGTATAGGTAATCTTTAAAGGAAGCCAATGAGGTAAAAAGTAGTTACAATCTTTAATTAATCAAGGTGTAATACATCTTAGTAATTATCCATGTGGTTCTCCTATTATGTTAGTACCCAAGAAATATGTTTCATGGAGAATGTGTGTTGATTATAGAGTACTTAAAAAAATAACCATCAAGAATAGGTACCCTCTTCCATGGATTGATGATCTTCTAAATTAGCTTTAGCATACCAGGTATTTTACTAAGATGGATTTGAAATTTGGGTATCACCAAGTGAGAATTAAAGAAGAGGACATTTAGAAGAAAACATTCAAGATAAGGCAAGGGTGGTATGAATGGTTGGTTCTACCTTTTGGTCTATATAACACCCCAACTAAATTCATGTGGTTGATGAATGAGGTAATGAGGCAATTTATTGCTTTATTTTTCATTATGTATTTGGATAATATTCTTATTTTTAGTAGAAATTTTAGTGATCATATTGATCATTTAAAACAAGTTTTACAATTTTTAAAGGAGAACAAGTTAGTATTGAATGATAAACAATGTGAGTTTTCTCAATAATCACTTGTTTACTTTGTTCATGTGGTTAGATATGGGGAATTAAACATTAATACATAAAAAATAGAACCATCATGAAGTGTCAAAAGCCTTATAATGTGATCAAAACAAGGAGTTTTGATGTTAAAATCCAATATTTGAGGAAGTTCATCAAGGATTTCTATTCCATATTCATACCTTTGCATGCCATTAAAATAAGTGGTCATAATTTTATTTGGGGTAATAAGTAACAAGATGCATTTCATATGTTCAAACACATGATTGTCCATTTTATGGTATTAGATTTTCCTAACTTGTAACTACTCTTTGAGGTGAAAAGATATGTTAGTAACTATGTTATGGGGGTTGTCTTACTACAAGAAGGTAAGCCTATATGTTACCATTCAGATTCATTTTATGGTGAAATTATTTATTATTATGCATATGATAAATAATTGTATTTTCTTTTTCAATTATTCAAGAAATGGAAAACTATCTTATGGTTAAGGAAATTATTGTCCACATGGATCACCAATCTCTTCAATATTTACAAGCATAAACTAAACTTCAACAAGCTAGACACTATAAATAGATCAAGTTTTTACAAAAAAATAATTTCATTATCAACTATAAGAAAGGTGTGACTACAAAATTAAATAATATTTTATCTAGACCTCCTTTTATTTTAGCCATGGGCACCATAACTCTTATTGAACATTTTATTTGTGAATCTTATGTAGAATGATATGAGTTTGGTAAAGATTCTAGGGAGCCATTTATTCTAGAAAATAGGTCCCAAAGTGCAATATTTGAGTCTAAGTGGGATTATTAACTTCAAGATGGGTCGCTCTACAGGTTGGTTAAATTTTGTGTGCCTAAGGAGGAAATTTTTTAGCTAATGAGAGAAACACACATGTAAAAAGTTGCATAATAGTTTAGTGTTACAAAGATTATTGCACATTTATAGAGATATGTTTATTGTTGTAATATGTCATTTGATGTTGATAAGTTCATAAGGGGATGTATGTTATGTAGAAAAATTAAGATTATTAGTATGAATATGGGTTTGTATTCCATTATAGGTTCATTCTAGACCATGGGAAATCATTTTCATGGATTTTGTAGGCTAATTGCCTATGTCAAGAAAGGGGCATGACTATTCTTTATGGTTGTGGACTAGTTTAGTAAGATGTGTATTCTTATTTCATGTAAGAAGACCCTCAAAGGCAATGGCATGAATTATTTATTATTTTCTAATGTGTGGGTTCATTTTGGTTTTCCTAGATCTATCTTTTTAGATCAATACTCAAGATTTGTTGGTGAATTTAGAGCCACATTATGGGAAAAATTAGATAGCAAGTTTGAAATGGTCTACTGATTTTCACCATAAATCGATAGACACACATAATTTGTGAAAATAAATGGTATAAATATTGAGAGGGTACAATAGGAAGCATCCTAAGACTTTGGAAGAAAATTTTATATATATTCAACATTTTTATAATAGGGTAGTGCATTCTTATACTAGAAAAACTCATTTTGAAGCTTGTCTTAGTTACTTACCTGAGTACACATTTATGTTTTTTTAGACATCCATATAAAGGAAATGGAAAATTAGATCCAAAAGTCCAAAAATATAAAAGGCTCATCAAGAAGATTCAACAAATTCACCTCTAATTTCAAGAGAGCTTGAAGGAGTCACAAGTGAAGTACAAATCAAGGCATGATCGACATAGATGAGCCTTAGAGACAAGGTATGGTTTTAATTGAATCGAGAGACGCTTAAAGTAAAAACTAATAATATTAATCCTTTTAGATATGGTCCTTTTGAAATTATGGAACAAGTGGGAAAGAATGCATTTAGGCTTGATTTTCCTCCTATATAAATATTTATTATGTTTTGAATGTTGAGAACTTACGTCTCTTTAAGACTTCTATGTTAGATAATGAATATGAAAGGTTGTTGCTACATTTAATTGAATACCTCACTCTTGATATTTAGTTTGAATTGGAGGAGGATTTTTTGCTACAAAATAAAGAGAGAAGTTGAATTGGTATATATTGGTGGAATTTTTGAAACTACCAGTGTGATTAAAGTGATAATTTTGACATCAACCAAAACATAGGTAGAGGAGAAGTTGAAAACACTACCTCTTTTTCGTGATGGTTCATTTAGAGTGTTTGGTGGGTTCTAAGGTGGAATGGTATAAATACAGTCTCTCTTGAAGGAAAATATTATAAGAGAAGTTAGTGAGAAGTCTTGAAGTTTTATTCACATTGTAGTTTTCAAGTTTGGGTCCGTTGTTCATGTTATCTCATTATTTCCTAGCTATGAATGTTTATTTCATTTATGTTGGATCACTATGAAGTTTATAACAAGTGGAAATCAGCCTTGTGTGAAAGATTTAGATAGTGCATTAATGAAATCATTGTCCTTGAAGGACATGTTTAGTAGTAACTTGTATAATTGTTGAATTACAAAGTCAAATGGGAGATAAATTGCCTCATCTACTGGAGTTTTTTCCACACTTGGTTTCTCCAAGTCATATAATGTGTTCATATTATGATTTGTCTTATATTTTAATACCTTATTGTGTTCAATATATTATAAATTTCATTTCCAACATTTTTTTAATCTATATTTTAGCATTGAAATTGGTGGAGAACAATCATTTATCAATCATATGTTGAGCTAGGAGTATCTGATTAGTGTTGGTGAAGATTTTTGTGGACTATAAACCTAGTTTATGGATCATTAGGCATAATAAAAACATAAGGGAGAGATAATCACGAATATTAAAAACTATAGCTTGGCCAGATAATTTTTTTTATCATCCTAATAATTAGATGCAACAAATTTATGAGATCAAATATGTCAGTGTCTTCGTAACTCTCATATTGCATGCATCATAGAAACTATATCAATAGTTAGCACAATGGAGCTATTAAGGGGATCATTCGTAGGTCTAATTATACCATTGGTTTCAAACATGGGAAAAGTAGGGGAACTAGAGGTAGAATGATGGGAAGAAAAATCTCTACAATACATAAAAGCATATTTAACACATAAACATTTACATTAACTACTTCTTTCATCATTTTCACAATTTTAACATAATAATAAAGATTTACAAAACATGTATTTTGAAATTTTCAAGAAATTCATCATTAATTTTCATCAAATCTAAAATTAGAATTAGAACCATTAAAATCATTCATATTTTATTTCAAAGAATATGTATTCTTCACATTGCATGAATCCATCTTACAATTATAACTCTTGAAGTAATATAAATAATGTTGTAATTTATGAAACCACCAAGAATACACCCTAATAGGGAAATAAAGGAGTGAAGCCCTAAATACTAGATCTAAAATAATCAAAATAAAAAACCCTATAGGGAAAGAGATCATAAAACCCTAAGGTTGGGTGATCTAAAGGATTGGGTTCATGAATTTTTTTTACCATGAGGGTGCACAAGTGTTAAAAACACTATGCTAACCTAGTAAAATAATGAAACTAAGTGAACCTAAATAAATATAGTAATAAATAGTAAATTAGATCTACTTATATATTTGGGGATATGAATATAATTATCTCAAATTTAAAGTGATAAAGATAAGTGAAATTGATAATAATTCATAGATAAATACCCATTTTTTGACATACTTAGATTTTGATAGTTTCTCAAAATGTAAAGAATATGGTCTTCGAATAATGCATAAGAAAATACATAAAGTACACTATTTTATATGGTAGTGAGCACTATATAACTAGTCTTAAAATGTAGATTAGTTTTAGACTCTTTTGAAAATGACTAATGCTCCAAAAATCATTCATCTACTCCAAAAATGGATCTATAGATCTTCATAGTCTAAAAATACCTAGAACCCTTTGTCGATAGTATAGGTGTAGAATTGTCTCTCATATTTACAAATTAATGTGCACATATGTAACCATATTGTATCCTTTGGTGTAATTTTAATATTGCATGGTTATTTTAAATACATCCAAGACTAAAGGAAATATGCAAAGTTAGTTTCTATAGATGCTAAAATCTAGAATTAAGTACTTGAAAATAAAAATCTTGAACAAAATTTACCACACATAACTTGAGCACATAATCATAGTTTAATCCAAAATTATCTCACTTACATGCTATATTATGAGTTGACCCTTCCATTATGCTATTACACACTCTATGAGAATCTCACTATCTATTTCAAACCTATTAAATATCCTATATATAAATATTTAGACCTTTAGTTTAGTCCACATATACACATGCCAGTTCTATAAATTTTAGTCAATATTGTTAGTCCATACTAACCCTCTCTAATAAAAATGATCCCTCTCCAATAATAATTAATTTATAAAATCAAATATCTCCTTAGGGTTAGCCTATTTGCCTAGCATGCAAGTGGCATAAAAAATTACTCAATTTAACTCATATATAAACAAATCAAGGTCTCATTAAAAATGGAATTGACACTTATTTGGTATAAATATATACTATGTACATTGAGAAAATATTCTATATTCTTTACAAATTATGAATCTATCACTAGGAATAGTCATAAGTCAAGTTTGAAGTACACTAAATCCAATTCAAAGAAAACATTATCAATTTTCAAATCCAAATAATTAGCTACATACATATATTGAAGGAGCACAATTACATAATCACACTAGGTGAGAAAACTATGTGTGGATTGATTTCCCTCCTCTAAGTATTGAATATGTAGGCAATAATCAATCATCAAATGAGGATAATTTGGGTTAGCTCAACCCATTACACTTTCTCAAAATTTATAGGTATATATCCCTAAAAAGTACACCTAGGTTTTCAAGGTGAAGGATGATGATTTTTAGAGTTTCACACATCATCAAATTCTAAGATTGCACATACAAAACATATAGTGAGAGGTGAAGAAAACCATAGGGTTACAGTCCCTCATTTTTATATAGGTTAGTATTGAAAAATCCTAAACCAGATAAATCACATGTTTACTTTAGTTTGATTTCCATTTCTAAAATACAATCATAGTCAAATAGTCCACCAAAAAAGTTAAGTACACATCTCTTTTTATACTTATTATATTTAACATATACCACTTGTCAAATCATTTCAATTAATTTTAGTATTTTACATTCAAATATATGTTTGAATGCTATATTTAATATCTAAATTATTTTTTTTAATTTTTATCCAATTAAGGTTTCTAAAATAGAATTAGGGTAAAACATATTGGTGAACCTGTACATATATTAAATCATGCCAAACCTTAAGTTTTTTTTAGGGTTTCATTCTTGTAGGGTTTTATATTTCAATATTAGGCTTTTAATTTTAGACATGATTTTTATTATTCCCTAAAAATACATATTATTCATGCCATATTGAAGGAATATTATTGGTTAACACAAGTCATGAAGGTACTCTTTTCATATTATTTTACATGAATAGTGTATCTTATATGGATCAATTATGTAAGCAAATGAATCAAAAAATCAAATCTAAATTAAGGCTAAAATTTATAATGAACAATCTGATGCCTTCCTCCAATCCTATTTTTGTAACATCCAATTTGAGTTGCCTCAATTTAACACTAGAGGAAAAAGGGAATACATGACTCTATTTTTTCCTCCTCCCTGTAGACCTCAAGGTTGTACTAGCTAATATACCACTCCCATTATTTGCCCATGGATTATTTTTGTTTTCACAGTCCATGTTTTCAACACTAGATGAGGTAGGGTTCCCCATCATGGGCTATAGAATGAAGGTAGTCAACATGTTCCACCTCAACCCCTTTTTCCTCTTACAAATTAGGCCAATCAACCTAAAAGGCATGACATCATTGATTAACTAAAGATCAGCCATGCTAGTATTTATATCTTAAAGTTACTCAAGATGTCAACAATCTAAAAATACATATTATACAAGGCATTACAAGAAACAAATCTCCTTAGTGATACAAAACCCACATCATTTGCTTTCATTATTAATACATTCAAATCTAATAACAATGCCATCACTTTGAAAAAATAATACTTACCTACAACATGCAATAGAGCAAAATCAGACATTATTCATTCAATTACAAGTGAAAAAAAATTGGTAAAATGTGTGTTTGTAGATAATGATTATAGATTAAAAATTTGTAATATTTCCTTATTATAAATATTGGTAATGAACATGGAAACTATTCAAAAATCAAATTAAATAACAAAAAGATTCAATAACACTCCATGTAAGATAATTGGAACTATATCATTGGATGTGAAACTAGTCCCAACTACTTTTCATGTTATGTCTAATCAATTACATTACAACTTGAATTTGGGAAAACTGTGGATACGTAACATGGAAAGAATACCTTGAAAATTACATAGATGTATAAGATACATGCATGAAGGCTATTATTATTCACAACCTACAGATGATTATCATTTTAAATATTGTAAGATGACCCAATATATTAATAAAAACCAATGAAAATCATAGTTGATAGATCATATAATCATTTATCCATATATTAGCTCAAATACATATGAGGTGGTTAATCAAGTACACAAAAAGATAAAGAACCAATTATAATATACAAATCAACTATACATCATGAGCCAAATGTTAATACAAAAAATATAAAAACTATTCTTGATCTTCCTTTACCAATGAATTCAGAATATCAAGATGGCATAGTCATGGATTATTATGACAGTGATGGTGAAGATGCCAACATGAAAGATATAAAAAATGATCAACTATGAAATTTAAACTTTAATAATTTAGAGGAATACTTATCCCACACTCCATTCACATATGTTGGAGTTAGATAATATCAAGATGATTTATGTACAACAAAAAGGAAAAAATAAAAAATTCCTATGAGGAAAAATATTTTGTGGGTAAAGGAAAGACGACAATGACAGATCATGAGTACTGATAAAATATTTATCAAAGATAAAATTAACGAACATTGAAAACAAGAAAAAAAAATGCTTAAAAAAGATTACCTGGAAAATGACACAACCATAAGTAGATGTGAATGTGACAAGTAAAAAAATTGTCATATGGAAAAAAAGCCCACAATACATTAGAAGCCTTACAAATAATGAACTCCAAGTACAATAGCATGAATAAACTATAAGAAAAAAAGACAGAATGGTTTTAGACCAAATAACATCACAAGGATACAAGATCAAGACTTACAAAAATAATAGAGTTGTGAGAGTGAAGTAGCAAGTCAAGAATAAGAAGATATGTGAGCTCTTTATAAAGAGCTAAAAGAGAAAATGAGTTATAATTTCAAGCTCCAAGATGTGTGTCATGTGTCTCTAATCCTCTTACAAGTGGGGAAAATATGTGTACCATGTAGGGGAGATGAGTTTTATATAAGTAACTCTAAAGCTAATAAGTGGATTAGAGAGGTGAGTGATACATCAAAAAATTATAATAAAGTGTATTGATAAATACAATAAATGCACACATACATAAGAATTAGGAAAAACCTAGATGACTTCAAGAATGACCTAAATTAAAGTTAATTCTCCAACACTCCCTCTTAAGTTTAAAATAAAGTTAACAAAATAGAGAAAATATTTTACAAACAAGGAAGGAAGTTGAAATTAAATAATAATCTCATTTAATATAAAATTCCTTCAAGAGGAATTACAAATTTTGAGAGAAGAAAGAAGAGAAGGTGCCGTCAAAAGTTACAAGAAAGAAATGTGATCACCAAGAAGTTCTAAGAATCCTCTTCGGACAATGTGGTTGATACGCAATGGAAAAAAAACTATCAAGAAGAAGTAATGATCCACAAACTTACAAAATAAACAAGTTAACATCAATCTTTCAAGTTAAGTAACTATTATGCCAAAAATACAATCTACATACAAAATGTAATCAAAGTAGATGTACAACTAGATAAATTTGAGCAAGACAACTTCCATCATAAATTGTATAAATCTGTACAAAAATAATTTAGTCACCATAATCAAAACATATATCCTATGCAATAAAAAGAAAGGAATGCAAAAAGGGATTTACATAATCAAAATAGAGACAAAGAAGATGTGTCACTTGCAAAAAATATTATACATGAAATATTAGAAGAATTATCGCAAAAAGATATATCAAAGTCTCTAAAAGATTCATTTTATTTAGGAATACAAATAGTTTTACCTTTAGAGGCAGGAGATTTAGTCATTTTCTAATAATTTAAAGTGTTGTGCATAGATTTCCCATAAGATTTATATGGGTGTAATTTCCAACATTTAGATATATGATGCTTGTATTTTCTATAATGTGCACAAAGTTTAATATTTTTAACTATAACATGAGAATTCCAAGCATTATAATCATAATAAGTCACATTATAAGTCCTTAGATGTGAATGACAATTAGAAGTCAAATTTTTATTAGAAATAGTTGAATCATTAAAATTGAGACTTTACAACTGTTATTAGGTGTAAGCAAAAGAGGTTCAAGAATACATGTTTCACACTTGCCAAGCTCATGACCCAAAAATCCCATATTGTACATGAATTTTGAGTTGGGATTGGTATAAGAAGTGTTCAAAGAAGGTTTAGTTTTTTTAGAAGCATAATGAGATTCATCAACATTCAAGATATTAATATTAACAAAAGACGTAAATTTAGTATTCACTGCATCAATAGAGGATTGTATTTTCTTTGCTTGTGCATTAAAAAAGTTTTGGAAAGCAATAATTATAATATTTTGATACTAAATTTCATGTTTAAGAACATAAATTTCTTCATTTTTCCAATCAATTTGATGCAAAACATGTTTAACTACTAAAAAAATGATGAGTTTAAATGTTATAAAAGCAAACAAGAATAAAATGTGGGAGTTATCAAATTAATCGAATATTCCCTACAATAAAAAAGATTAAATTACACTAATAAAAGCTATATTCAATTTATAAATTAGAAGAATAGTTTACATTAATGTGAAAGAGAAAAGACTTTTAAAAGTCCAAGTTGAATTAATGTTATTACCATGAATCACAAGCGCTGATAAAATTTGACAATGCAAAAATATCAAAGTGAATATGTGAGAGAAAACACAAAATGAATTTCCTTAAATGATTATATTAAAGGAAATAACGTTAAATATCTCATGTGAGAAAGTTTGCAAATAAAAACATTGAAAATATTATGGATTTAAAGGCATTAATAAAACAAATGTTTAGTTTAGTTTTATTTATGTGAGAAAACCACATATCCCTTTTGTTTTGAATGGATTTAAGTTTTCATAGAAGTCAAAATATAAAATATTTAAAAAGTTTTAATACTAAAAAAAAAAAAAAAACTTTCTTTAACATGCCACATGGCAATAGTGAAAGAAATAGTTCATTGAGATTCCTTAAACATGAAAATCTCTAAGATTAGGAGAGAAAGCACATAGAGAACTTTTTGAGTTTCATAGAAATAATATAAAGTAAAAGCGCTAATTAATATTTTAAAAAACATGCAATATCAATTAAAATTTCACAAATAGAAAGGGCACCACATGTTAAATAAAGTGCCACTTTAAGATATTACTTGCTTGCATAATGCATTTGAAAAAAACGTTACAAAGATAACACAAAGTATGTGTTATAAGAAAACTTGAGAAGAATAAAACAACATCTTAAGAGAAGATGAAATAAAACGTTTTACATATGAAATAAAAAAATAGTTTAAACATAAGTGAAAAAAGATTAAGATGTTATCGATGGAAGTAAATATTAAAAGATTATTTGGTGTTAGTTTGAGTGCAAACATAGTTAAAAAAGGAAAGCAAAAAATAATGAAATGGAAAAATAAAATCATTAACCACTGAAAACAATGAGTAGAAGCAAAATAAACCATAAGAGAAGTTTGAATCTATTTGTCGAGACAATTATGTTGCCAATAGTAATATGAGAATAAATAAAACATTACAAGATGTTTAAGGTTTCTAACATGAGAGTGGAATAGGTGTTGCCAGCTACCCTGAGCCGTGGGATACTAAATCGGTAGACAAATAAGTGACAGGAGGACAGATGATTGGTAACGAGAGAGGTAGAGGTGAGGGGAGCAGATCAAAGTTATTTAGGGGATGTTTTGAATGACAATGGAAGGGAGACAATGAAATGGTTTGTTGTCTCTCCAAAAGGCACTTTGAAAGCAACAATCCTTATAGTGGATTCAGACCAACCACATGTGACCAAAGGCATATCTCTTAAAGAAAAAAGGGTGGATGCAGAAGGTAGATTGGGAAAACTAAGTCAAGGCAAGGAGGGGCATATATTTGACATCCTAGGAAAGAATATTGAACCCCCAAATCCCCCCAAAATGGGCTTTGGTTTGAAAAATAAAGATGAAGATTATGAAGATGTCTGGAAACTGTTTGACAAAATGCCACTTTGAAAAGAACTTGTAAAGGATCTAGAGGATGTCTATAAACCATTTGAAAAAGTTATTAAATGAATTATGGAATCTAGAAATGACAGAAAAGTGAATAAAATATGATATTTATCTATGAATGGGATGGCTTGTTATTGGCCTAAGGAATTCCTATAGACAAGGTAAATGAATACTAGAAGAATCCAAAGGTGGATAAACTAGGTTATCAAAACTTGGTGTAATATCTTTCAAGAAAAACAAAATGTATTTGGGTGAAAGGGATAGATTTTGTGATGGATTTAAAGTAAAGTCTAGAGGTTTCCTCAGGTGTGCTAGCTGAGTCTCAGTGTTTGGTACATCAAGGAAAAGAATTGCATGATTCTTTATCATTGTCTTGCTATCATCTAGGAAAAGATTCGATCATACTAATGGCTTCAAAATTGTGGGGAGGTGTGGAAGGTTTGAAACAAGTGTCTCCCTCCAGACCTATGACTTTCAAAGATGTGATCAAAAGTGTTCCTTCCAAGTCAAATTTTGCAAAGTGTCCTCTTCCTCCTCAAGCCTATATTGTAGAACAAGTTAAACAAGTACCTTCTAAGGAGATTTTAAATGGAGAAGTGGATGATTATTTTCATATTTTAGTAGAGGATGAAATTATTTGTAGATTTAATGGCATGTGGCCTTTATCAACTGCATTATATTAATGGGTTCATGAGACATGGTCAAATCAATGTAAAATTTATTTGCTCTAAATATTTTTTTTGGTACACTTTCACAATCAGAAAGATTATCAAAAATGTTTCTCAGAAGGCCCTTGGTTTTGAGACAATGTGGGTTTGTTTATCACTCCCTATTTTTGAAGTTTGATCCAAACACTCTCTCAGTAACAAAGATGCCATTGTGGGTTCATCTCCCTAATATACCTTTGCATTTTTGGCATTATTATAAGGAAATAGGTAATGCTTAAGGGTCATTCGCAAAGAATGATCATGAGAGAGCTACTAAAAGCTTTTGCACTTTTGCTAGAATATGTGTAGAGATTGATTTGAGCAAAGAGGTTTTAGAAAAAGTCATTTTAAAATATGGCAAAGTTTTTCGTGTTCAATCTTTAGATTATGAGAATACCATATCCAGATGCCATAATTGTAAATTACTAGGTCATCTTCATGCATTTTGTTCTCAAGGGTGATTTTAAGTAGGAAATAAAAAGGGGGAGAAGTCAAACTCGAGCAAATAGAATGCTCTAGATCTGACGGTAGTGGCTAAAGATTGTTTTGAAGACTCAAAAATTCAAGAAAACATAGAATTGAGAGATGGAAAGAGAGGAGAAAAAGCTACTTATGCTAAAAAATCCATGTATAATGTGGGAGAAACAAAAAAAAAATAGAATATTCACTTGAAAAATATAGTAGGGGGAGTGAAGAGAGGACATGAATTTAAAAATTCACATTCAAATAAAGAGATGTTTGAAAATATGAATTCAAAAATCCAGAATCCATATAAGTAAATTTTTGTGGTGAATCCCTAAGAAGGAATGTGGTAGGAGGTGAAAAAGAAAAAAAGATAGAAAGGGCAAAATATTTAATCTATTATATTACTTTCCCACTAACTAATGGCATTGTTTTTTGTTCTTAGTATTTGGGTGGTAGATGGGTTTGTTGTTTAATTTACTTGTGGCCTTATGCCCATTTGGTGTAATTGGTTCTTCTTAGGCCATGGTAATTTAGCTTGGATTGTTTGTGTAATCTATTTTATTAGTATAGGGTAAGGATCCCATCAACCCTTTTACTTATCTAAAAAAATGTGATAAATAACTATGTAGAAAGAGAGATGCTTGCAAAAAAGAAGGGCGAAATTGATACAAAGATAAAGCACATGAAGCTCACTAGTAGATCAAAGAATAATGTAGAAGGTAAATGCATTAAAGGAAAGCTAAACCACATAAGAGAATAGCATCAATATCAGAGAAGGCATCAAAAGTTAGAATGCAAACTTGAAGATATTAAAAAAATTGAAATGTCAAGGCTTAGAAACACAAGTATAAAACTGAATTATAAATGTAGTTTAAGATTCATTATTTATTTCACCATGTTAAATAAAGATAAAAAGGAATAACATATCTAAATAGAATGATAAATATTAGATTAGGATATATTTCATTAGTTGAATAGCCATAATATGAGAGTAAATACACCACAAAATAAAACCTGAGCAAAAAGGAGAGGCGTTATTGCTAAGAAACAAATCCAAGGTGTATTTCACAGAATAATTGACTGCACAAAACAAATTTAGCTATTAAAAACATAGAATTTAGATTGAACAATATGAATATATGGTAGTCGAATGCTTGTAAAATTAAAAAAAAATATGCTTGACAACCTTCTTTTAGAAACCTACAAAAAGAGGTTAGAAGGCAAAAAAAGAGAGACTAAAAAAATGGGATTCGTTAAGAGAGCCCTACATAACACTCATCAACAACTTTAGAATACCATGGATATGATACCATGATAAAGTATTTCCCAAGGATCTAATTAACTAACATTGTAAAAAAAAAATGCTTAAACAAGCTTATCTTTAAAAGTGCACAACCACTAGTTTAGGTGAATGCTACAAGTGGGGAAATTGTCACACAAATAGAAACCCCACAATCTATTAGAAACATTGAAAATAATGAATTCCAAGTTCAATAGTATAAATAAGCTATAATAATAAAAGAGAGAATGGTTTTAGACCAAATAGAATCACAAGGATGAAAGAGCACGAGTTAGAACAACAAGAGAGTTGTGAGAGTGAAGTAGAAAGTCAAGGAAAAGGGGACAAGAGAACTCTTTATAAAGAGCCAAGAGAGAAAAGAAGCTACAAGTGCAAGCTCCAGCATATGTGCCATGTGTCCCTAATTCTCTTACAAGTGGGGAGTATGTGTGTGCCATGTGGGGAGAGAAGTTACATACAAGTAACTCCAAAGCCAACAAATGGATTAGAGAGGTGAGTGACACCTCAAAAGGCTAGAATAAAGTGCATTTATAAATACAATAAATGCACACACATAAGACTTAGGAAAGTTATAACAGACTATAATAATGAACCAAATTAAGATTAATTATCCAAAAAATAAATTTTAAATGAAAAAAATATTTTTAATACTATCTTATACCACATAGAGGAAATACTGAAGTCAAACATGACTTGGACAAAGAAATAGTCATACACTTTAGTAAATAATGTGAAAATGGAAAAATCCAATGCTATGACACCATTGCAAGTAAAAAAATATTCAAGATAAACTAAGAATAATATTTAAAATCCACCTCTTGTTGAGGTATGTTCCTGTTATTGGTGTTTAGGCATGGTTGTTGTCATTGATGTCAAAGTCAAGTCATTTAATGTCAAGGTCATAATTGAGGCCATGCATGATAAGATGATATGTGACAAAGATGTCTAATGACAAGATAAAATTTGAAGGAAAAATTTTGTATTCATATTGAGAGATGATTTTAAGGCAACCTAGTAATTATTTTTAGGTTGATGGCATGTCAAAGTCAAGATCATGGTACAAGGTAAACTACTATTGTGTACCAAGTGTCTTGAGAAGCCTAGTCTAGCCTTGAGAAAAGGTATATGCATTAAGCATAGTGAAGTTTTCTGATGTGTGTCAATATAGGAATGAGAGAGTATACAAATCTACGTAAACATGAGAAAGAGTCAAATAATCTTTTAAACGAGTTTCAAGGTTAAGTTTTGAGGCTTAGTCCTTACATTAAGACCTAGTGAGAAGGCATAAGCATGGTAGCATGTTGTGTTGAGTCATATGAGACTTGTGTGAATAATTTTGGTATTGTGTGATCATGGTATGAGTTTAGTTGACATGTGGATGAGGTGCTGAGAATAGTAAAGGAGGTTTTAAGGTATGATCATTGTCTAAGTATAACTGGCAGTTTAAGGTCTAGTGTGCAAAGAGACCTAATGTGGCCTCATGATGGGTAAATTTCATTTCCCAAGGTCCTGGATATCTTAAGATAATTGAAATAGTTTTAAGATGTTGTTTTAATTTTGTTGACCAAGTTTGAGGTCATAGATGAAAGGAGAAAACATGAAAATTGGTGTTAAGATAATTTGTGTGCACAGAATGGGGTGTTGCAGATTAGAGAAGGAATTTATTATGCTCTTTGGCGAATGAAAAATTGGCATGAGATATTGATAATTTCATGGAAGTTAGAAAATTTCCATATCTTTAATTTCATGGCATTGTTCTTGGAGTTGAGGGGCAATCCTTTATGAATGATTACTAAGAAGGGAAACTAGTCAAAACCCTCTTAACACCCTCATAATGACCCAATAAGAAATATCTTGTTGGTTATGGCTCATAATGGTTTTTTTGACATATTTTTATATTTGGAACATGTAAATTACTCTTTCAATTTTATGTAGGTGGTTTTGGTTTGTCAGAATAATGAGTAGAAGCTATAAAAAAATTTTATTTCTTAAAATTTTAATGTAACAGATAGGGTTGATCAAGTCAAATAATGAAAATATATGGAGGATGATGTGTGATACTTTTAACTTGTGACCATGAAATTTTATGATCAAGTTAAAAACCTAAAATGTGCTAAATTGGTCATGAAAATTGAGCTATTGCTAAAAAGGCCCAATGAACAAGGCAATGAGAAAATTAGGTAGTAGTGAGAAAGAGATTAGGGATGGATTAAAATAAATGGGATAATTTTTAAATACCTATATTTCATATCAAATTTTTTTATAAGTTTTTGTGATGCACACAAACATGCTAAAATTTCTTCTCAAAGTGATCTATCTAACGTACTGAAGTCTGTATAAGGTGGAGATGTGAGATTGGTCTATAAGACCAATATTGATATTTAATCTTTTAATATTTATATTCAAATATGTTATAAGGATGATTAAGGATAATTATAACTCATTTTAATATCAAAAAAGTGTTCCCACAAGTGTTATAAGACTTGATCTTCTTGAATGTGTTTTTGATGCTACAAATAGTTTTTTGTGTATGAGTGAGAATGTTGTTCTTGAGTCTTTTTGAATATAATTTATGAATAAAATGCACATTAAGTTGTTATTTATCTATCATAGGTTAATTTTAACACATTTTTATACATGAAAAACTCCTATAAAGGTATGAAAAGTCAAAGGCTCTTGACTAGGTTTTTGGAGCCAATGTGCAGTTCTGAGTGAGCATATGAAGTTGATCAATTAGAGGTATTTTCAACTATATGATGAATTATAATGAAAATAATGTTTAAAATAAGGTCATGGATATTATATCCATGTAATTTTTTATTATTATTATTTGTCAAAGTTGAGTGTATGATTCATATTTACAAGAAAGACTTTCTGTCAGTTAGAAGGCCTAATGGCCAGTAGACCTAATGGTGTGGTTCAATGAGTGAAATGAGATAAATGGTGTTGGTTACATAAGGTGAGATTATAAGGGGTATAATTTAAGTGTTTATTAAGTTTTTCATCCATTTTTAGAGGCTCAATGTGTTCCAAGGAAGCCTAAGTGAAACATGTGTTTAGAGAAGGCCTAATTGCATTAGGTCTCTATTAGGCCTAATAGTTGTTTTGGCCCTTAAGGGTAATGACCAACTTATGTAAGGGTTGTTTCACTTATGAAAATTTTTTGATGATATATTCCAATGGTGATCCAAGTATGGTGGGGTTCTTGGCTGACCATGCTCAGTAAGATCGAGAGTCAAGTATAAAGAGAAGGTCTAATAGGCTTAATTTGACTAATAAGAATATTGAGGACATGAGATAATGATATAGAGTTTTGGAAACCAGGTAAAGGGATTGAATATCATAAAATAGGTGTTATTAATATGCCATAAATATATAAATATGTTTCTATAGGTGATAAGCAAGGTCATTTGACCTAATTCTACCAAGGAAAGGGCTAGTTGAGTGAGAAGGCCTAATAGGCTATTTGATAAAGATAAAAGAGTGAGAAGAGAAAAAGGAGGATTTGAGTGAGTAACAAGTGTTATAATTTGATCATAGGTTCAAATTATCTAAGTTACCTAGGGGCTTGGATCCTCTTTAAAAGTTGGTGTTTGCTAAAGGATTAGTTGAGTTGGTGTTTGACTAGTGAGGGGTTGGTGTTCTTTGTGGGGTTGGTGCCTCACTATAAATTTGATTCATTACTTATAGGAATATATTATGAGTTATACATTAGTGGGTTTTATCCCCCAACAAAGTTTACCACATATATTATGTGTTCTCATGTTATTTGCTTTCATAGATGCTTATGTGTGCATTAACTAATGTATGTATGTGAATTAATGCTTCATGGATGTTAAGTGAAATTAAAATAATTGTTTAAGGAAAATATCAAACCTATCCCAACATGGGAATGAACCTAGGCTATGGGTTACTTAAACTTGGGTCAGACCTCTAGGATTTTTAATGAGGCTATCTCCTCAGATGTGACAATTTGAATCTCTCTTCTTAAAACTTAATCTATTGAGATGAAAAGGGGAGAAAGTGCATTAATGAAAACCTACTTTAAGTGTGGTAATGTACAAGATGTTCATTGTTATAATATCAACTTGGACACTTATATGACTACTAATGAATCCAAATGAGACAAGGATTGATCATATTCTATGATAGGGTTCCAAACATGAGTATTTTTCATGAAGGTTAAAAGAGACCTGCAACTTGAAGGACAAAAAGAGATAGGTCTAAGTAAGACACTATGGAGTTTTGACACCTTAAGAGAAACTTCACTAGCTAACACTTCACAAAGCCTACAAGAAACTAAAAACTCTAAATCAATGCACATGAAGGACTAGAGATGATGAATAGGCAACATACATTATGGAAATCAAAATTTAATAAAGTGCACTTAGCATTAAACTAAAATTTGAAATTGTCTTATATTGCTTCAAAAAAGTTTTACAAAGTGATTTTAGTAAAGGTTTGTTATACCCAGCTGAGGGATACAAATCTAGAGCTCAAAACTAGTATTTATAATAAGAAAGAAGGCAAGAGAGGGAAAATTTGGTACTAAAGGGGTCATTAAGGAGCCCAATTCCACTTGGAGCAACCACCACTATAATCTTTCTTAATATTTCCATTGAATTAATGTCACTATATCCTTTTTTGGCATGACAAAAAATGTGATTATCAAGATCATTTGTAGGAAGAAATCCACATCACCATAATCCTTCTCAATATCCTCAACATTAATGCCATTTACCATATTATTCAATCATGCTTGATGTTCTTCACATTACCAGACAACTACTTGATCTTGCTCATGATATTCTTTCTGACATACCTTGCACAATCACCATTTTGCCATTGCTTCTATATCCTGAATATAGATCTACTATGGATGAAAACCAATCTCTTTTATTGGTTTTAATATAGTCATGATTTAAAATGGAGATCCATAGGCTAAGGACTCTTGAGTCTAAATGAGAGATAGAACCTACATCTAGAAGCTCTTAAGAAGCTTTTACAGGGGCTTTAATGGCATTAGGTTGCTTTGCAGAGTCTACTCCTAGTTATCTAGATCATGTTTGATCTTAAATTTATGTATTTTACCTACTTATGGTGGCTAGATCCTCTATCCAATATGTCTACCTTCATGGCATCCTTTAGTTTGACCTTAGTCAAATTGTCTCTCCATTGAAGTTATTTAACTTTTGACTTTCAATGTCAACTATAAATCTTAATTTGGGCTCCCCATATTTTACCAATCATCAACTTCTCATTTGCTTTACAATATTCTACTATTAGTTCTTTGACTTCTTGACCTCATGTGTACTATAGATCTAATTTTGTATAAATGAATGTGTCATTGATCTTTTGTTAGTCTAACATAGTTGAGACACTTGGAAACTTCTCATTTGATTTGAGATTCATTGACTTATTGACTCATTGCTCACAGTTAGATATTTGTGTATGATTACACATGTGCCATTGACTTGCCTGGACCCACTGACCTATTAGATTACCTGCTCACTGTTAGATATTTGTTCAAGAACCCAAGATCTTGACACATATCAGTTATTCATTCATGTTGACCTTTTAACTTGATCCTCATAATTGATCTCTTTAGTATCATTAAACATGTGCCATTTGATCTTAGGGACCCACTGATATTTATTAGATCACCACTTATCACTTATGCATTCATTCTGGGAACATTTGAATTTAAACAACTATTTTTCAAAGATTAAACTTGATGTCTGCACACTCATTTCACTTTGAAATTCTAAATTTGAAGCTTTATATCTTGAGATAGAAATCTCATCAAGACACCAAATTTATTGAACATGATCTAGGCATGAAGAGATTCTTACCCATGTAATATTTTGGCTAGAGAAGGCTTCCTGACCAAACTTATTAAATGCACAGTCCAACTGACCCATTCATGTTTGTATGATGTGATGAAGATAGTCTGAATCTTATATGCTTTCACAAGAAATTTTAAAGCCCAAAATGAATTAATGAGGCTTGTTAAACTTGTTGGATCTCCTTCCTTTCCAACCCTAGATTCATCTCAAGACTTGCTTCTCAAAGATCAACAAATTGCACTTTAAGCTTGTTTAAAGTGTTTCAAAAGTTTTGTAAGCAATATGAGACCTTTGGACCACTCATTCCATCCAAAAATATTATTTATCTCATCTATTTAGGTAGAATCTTGGCATGTGGTCCAAAATGGCCAACATTTCTGGTGACTCAACTAGTTTGACCATCCTGCTAGTCATGGAGCCTAGAATTTAATCAAACTTGTTCATAATGACTAGACACATGAAGAATTACTTGTAAGAAGATTCTACCTAACTCTTGGAAATAATTTTAAGCAAATAGAGAAACACAAGCAACAAGAAATCAATAAAACACACTAAAAAATAACCCAAATAGTAGAAAAATAATAAACAAAGCAATGTGTAAGAGTGCTTGGAGGTAAATATACACCTAACTACTTATGTACAAAGACCATGATACAAAGAGCATGTGTACCAATGGTTAGATGCCTATATGACCCACATAAGACAAAGATATAGCTAGTGCCTTGAGTGGATGAAAGAGTGCTTAGAGAGGCTTGAGAACCTAGATGACACTTGGACTAGAGATATAGACAAATGGTGGAAAAAAATGTTGAATAGTTACATGCTTGAGTTTGTAGTGTCGACATATTCCTACCCTAAGGAAGTAGAGTATAAATTTTTACATGAACCTAGAGGTATGTTTGTGAAAAACTTCAATGTAGAGATTAAGAAATTGATGGTAGATTATGGCTTTGAAACCATGAGAATGGAAGGCTAAAGTCCTTTCACATGTGAGTAGCATAGAAGGGGAGAAGGGGATGTATAGGTGAAGTGCAATGGAAGGGGATGAGAAGATTAACACTAAGAGTTTAGGAGATAGACTTATAACAAGATAAAGAATAGGCTGATATAAGATTTGGAACCTAGAAGTGTTGAGAGAACTCATAGTGAGTGGGAACATCATGGGGAAGGATCTCTTGAATTGTAGCAATACCAAGAGGAGAGAAATAATAAAGCCATAGATCGAGCTCAATAGTTGACTGGTGTAGAATGCTCTGGTTTCTTATAAAATTTAAAAACTAAAGATGTGCTAGAGGCACCTACCCCCTTTAAACCTATGGTGTGAGCTCATGCACTAGATCCCCCACATGAAGAAAGAAGAGTTATAACTGACCCTATTATCAACATAGACTTTGACCATTTTATAGACTTAGAGTATAATTTTGTGATTGCATAAGTTGTTCCTCACAATGAATTGAGGAAACCTATAGATCCTTGGGAGCTAGCTTGAAAACACATAACATGAACATACGTATTCTAGTTTAATCAATGTTAGTTGTATGGACTAGGCAATAACCCATAGGAAGTGGCCTGATACCACAAGTAGTATAACACCATCGTCATCTATGGTGCTAGTATTAATAACAAGACTAGTGGCTAATCTAGTGGCTAGAGGTATTGGAGGACCACTGCCAAGATAAGTACTGGGGGGAAAGTGTCTCAGATGCCAATTATTTCCCCATGGCATATTTATTATAAGATGGACATGCACCTACTAGATTATCATGGTGTGGATAATTTCATAGAGCATGTGCTAAAGTGTGAACTATAATGGTGTACTCAAGGTATCACCCAATCAGAGTGCAAGGTAACCCAGTTCATGATAACTCTACTAGATTGTGCCCATACCTAGTATAGTAAATTTTATCCTAACTAGACTATGGTTGACTATGATACTTTGGAGGAAACATTTCAAAAGGATTTCAGCATACCCAAGTTTGAATAGTAGAGAATCTCTATGTTCAAGGAGATTAACCAAGGGCTCGTAAAAAGCATGTGCCTATATGACACCAAGTTTAAAACACTTATTTCCAAGCTTCCTTATGATCTTCACCCCTCCCAACATGCATAATGGTTCATTAGAGTATTTCTAGTACCATTTAGAAGAGCCCTATCCATGAAGACATTCATGGAGCCTCATAAAGCATTTGAATCTATGCTCAGAGCTAAGGTAGTTGAGAGCATTGATATTGGGATCAACCCATTCATAGAGGCACAACTTGCATTTATGGCCAACCAACTCAAAAAATTGACCACTAGTTTGTCGTAAGATACTCAAAATGGATTATGGTGTACTGACTGCAAGACAAAAGGACATAAAATGAAAAAATGCCCTTGAAAGAATGTGTGCACATTTATTTTAAGTTATGAGGCTTATTATGAGGCATATGATGTTTACAACTATCATTTATTACAATATGTCAGTTAGCTTAACACAACCATCTATTACCAATTATGTGATGCCTACACTCATACTACAACTACCTTCTAAGATGTATGAAAACATGGAGAGAGGCACATGATAGGTAATTACAATAGCTGGAGGGTAGTTGACCCAAGGAAATTAAGGCTATGTTTGGTAGAATGTAGGCTATGGGATATAAAGAGACACTAGAAGGCAAGGTGGAGAATGCAATAGAGGAATATTCTCACCATGCTCATGTTATAAGTATGGATCAATAGAGCATTATCAACATGAATTCCCTACACAACCAATGTGTGGTTATTTTTGAGGAACACATAAGGTCGAGGTATACCCTAAAATTGTAAAAGAAATTAAACCAAGGTAAGCCTATTGTAGATAAGGGTGAAAGAATGATCAAGTGTGAGACAAAAATGGAGAAGTGGACTCTAAAGGCACAACTAACCTGCATGGAGCCAATCAAACTATAGGCAATTACTGACAATGGATTCACCACTTAGCTTCTAGTTACACCAGTACTAGAGTTATGCCTAGAACATGGGGAACATAGCCACATTGAGCACATAACATGGCCTGAACCTAAAACTACACCTTACTCTAACCTTGCATGGTAGAAGGATGTTTTAAAATAAACCATGAGCATCATTTAAAAATTATAAGGAGAGATCCAACTAGTGTGAGCCCTAAAGGCATAGGCTATTACCTCCTTAAAGAATCAAGATGGCCAAGAGGTTTAGATAAAATATCTAACAAAGATCCTATGCCTCCTATAAATGGAAGGAATGCTACCCCTATTGAAAAAATTACTCTTGGAGCATGCAAGGCAAAATCTAGTTGAAGTTGTCATGCCACACATGGAGAGGGTGTGAGAAGTGATGCATACATAAAATGTGGAGTATGATCAAGAACTCCTTGTAAATTCCAAAATTGATGGATGGTCTATATGTGAGGTCCTTATGGACACAGGCACTGAGGTTAATATCATGGCCAAGAATGCATGAGAGAAGATGTATAGGCCAAATTTGAGGCCTTCCCCTCATGTGATTTTTATGGCCAACAAGACCTAAGCATAACCAATTGGAATTATGAAGAGAATCATTATAGATATCATGGGCACCAAGTTTTGCACTAAATTCAAAGTGATTAGTTGGTAGAACAAGACAATTATCTAAAGCTCCTATGAAGGGCATGGTGCTATGTAAATAATGCATATATGCACTTTAAAAAGCACTACATGACCTTTGAAAATGGTAAAGAGAGGGTAGTGATTCCCATATAAAGTGACCAAGAGCCCCTTATGTAGAGACTGTTGATCTTAAGAATGTGATCAACCAGATATACAACATCATAGTGCAAGGCATTGAGACTCTTAACCCCAATAACCAAAGAGTGTTTTCTTGGGAAGGTGGACAGTTGACCTTAGACACCACCAACATTGCTTATGACCGATGGGTTGAAGTAGCTTATGAAACCACTAGTTGTAGGTGTTGTTTAATACATGCAAAGGCACTAAAACCTATGAGGATTGTTTAGGTCCAAATTGATTACACTCCTAAGAGATGAGTCCCTTATGCCAAGAAGGAAAAGAGAGTTTTTTGCCTAAGTAAAGGCAAATTTTTGGTGCTTCCAATATATAATGGGAATAATACTATGGAAGCATATATATATGACCTCAAATCATGCATCCCAAAGGAGGTAGATAGGATGGGCACACTAGTGTATACTTTGAGGAGTACTATTGCTCATTGGTGGGTAGTGTAAAGGCCTGGCTTACTGACTTGACAAGATGTGAAAGCAAGCATATGCACTAGATTATAGAGAATAAATAAGGACCTGGACATATTTGCCTACTTTGCCAATTTTTACCCTATAGTATATGTGCATTTATGTGAGGAAACTTGGACTGTCTATGGTGAGAGCACCACAAGGAACTTGTGGGTGCATGCCTTCTATAGGACCTTATAGATGTGGGTACGAGCATGTTACATTATTAATGAGATGTGTCATGAGACAACAAATTGGGATGTACTTAAGGAGTAGTTCATGCACACCTTTTCCTTTTCTTCATATAACTTAGAAATGATTAAGCCATTATAAGTAATTCATAGGGGTAGTGTTTGAGGACACTACAATCCTAGAGGAGCACATCAAAGACATGTTCGAGGAAAAAGGAGTAGCACTCTTATCTTTATTTGAATAATAAGTGCTTAATGGTGACTCAAGTGAAGAAGATGATGAAATATAGAAGGTGCATAAATAGATGACCTTGGCAAGAAAAAATAAGCTAGTGTACCAAGTGGATGATAGTAACCCCGACATAGAAGGTCCTACTTATCTTTGCATAAAAACAACTATGGGAACTAGGCAAGTTGAGGAATCACATTAGGAAAGGAATGAGCCCTACCATGCACCACTCAAAACTACCAAGGTAGACATCATTTCAAAAGGGGAACCAAAAGTGGCTACTGTAGGTGCATATTGGTTTGATGTAGAGCTGACACAAATTATGGATATCCTAAAGGAGTTCCAAGACTTGTTCCCTTGAAATTATCGAGGCATGTAGGGTACCCATAATCCCTTGTGAAAATGACTATAAAGATGGTAGATAATGTAAGACCTATCAATAAGTGCCCTTACATAATGAACCCCAATCTCCATGCCAAGATCAAAATGGATATTGATGATATGCTAGCTGCAGTCATCATCTACCCTATGTAAGAATCTAAATGGGTGAGCCCCATGGTTATTAACATCAATAAGGAAAAGTGTATTTATATCTACATTGATTATAAGTTATTTAATGCTACTTGCATCACTAACCCCTTCTCAACTCCATTCATTGATGAAGTCTTGGATGGCATTGTAGGTTATAAGATTTACACTTTCATTGATGGTTTCTCAAGTTACCATCAAGTCTATATTGAAGGGGAGGACAAGCCCAAAATAACCTTTATGATAGAATGGGGTTGTTTTGCATATAAAATTATGTCATTTGGACTCAAGAATGTAGTAGTTGTGTTCTACAGAGTGGTGATAATTGCATTTAAGGACTTCATTCACAAGTTCCTCCAAGTATATTTAGATGACTAGACTATGTATGGGCTCATAAGGGACCATTATGACAACTTGTGCCTCATGTTTGAAAGGTGCGGGAAATTACAAATTTCCTTGAACCTCAAGAAGTGCATCTTTATGACACCATTTGGAACCTTGATCAGGCACATTATCAATAAAGATGGTCTACTCATCGATCCTATGAATATTGTAATTATTTTACAACTCCAGACCCCTTCCATGTAGAAAGACCTTCATACCTTTCTTGGCCATTATCTCTACTATATAAAGTTCATAAGGATTTATGTAAATATTGAGGCATCACTAGAGAAACTCTTGCACAAGGATGGATTGTTCTATTAGGGTGTAGTGTAAGACAATGCCTTTGAAAATCTGAAGCTCAAATTAGCTAGTGTCCTTATTTTACAATTTCTTGATTGGATGACTCCATTTCATGTCCACATCAACACATGTGGATCTATAATTGGCACCATTTTATCACAACTTAGTAAAGTTAATATGGATCATCCCATCTCCTTTACAAGTAGGAAATTGACCCAAGTAGAGTAGAATTATACCACGATCGAATGGGAGGTGCTAGCCATGGTCTACACCCTATAAAAATTTAGGAAATACTTGTTGGTGACCCCATTCATATTCTTAACTGATAACAAGGAGCTTAGGTACCTTGTGAATAAGCCCATTCTCCATAGGTGCATTTGTAGATGGATAGTTTTGTTTTAATAATTCCAATTTTTAGTTGTCATAAAGCCTAAAAAATTGAACTCAAGCCCAGACCATTTATCTTGTATCAACTCTAGCAATGCAATAGTGCCTATTGAAGATGACATGATAGACATGCAAATCTTTAGGGTCTAGTGCATCCATGAGGACTTGTTATAAATAGTCACTTTTTTAATGTCTACATATGTACCCCAAACTATGATAACCAAAGAGAAGAAATAGCTCACAATTCATGTTTCTCCTTTTCAACTCATTAATAGAGAACTGTAAAAATTAAGCCAAGACGAAGTCCTATACCAATGTGTCTTAGAACATGAAAAGGACTCTATTTTACAAGAAGTGCACAAGGGGATTACAAGAGGCCATTGTGATAGAGATGCAATGGTACACAAAGTGTTGCAATCAAGCTTGTGGTGGCCAATATTATTCCAAGATGCAAAAGATTATGCCAAGGCATGTGACATATGCCAACACACAAGGAATCCTAACTATTAGGATGAGATGACCCTCATTCCCATTCTTGCCCAAGCACCATTTGAAAAATGGGCCATTGATTTTATTGGGCTGATGACTCCCACATCAAGGTGCATAGGTACTAGATATATTCTAGCGACCATATTTAACCAAATGGGCTGAGGTAGTGCCAACAAAATATTGCAAGGTTGCCACAACCATAAGATTCATATGGGAGAACATCATAATTCACTATGTGCCCACTTAGTTTAAATATCAATAGAGGCACACACTTCATCAATGAAACTATGCAAATCCTACTGAGTACATGCTGGTATACCATAAGACAATGCCTTATCATCCACAAGATAATGGCATAGTTGAGGCCTTCAATAAGATACTAGGGATGTGCCTCATGAAAATATGTGACATTGGTCACAAATATTAATATGATCGAGTGCCAATAGTATTTTGGGCATACTACACAACTTATAAATGCCTAAATAAGGCTACACCATTTTAACTAGTGTTTGGTGCTGAGGTGGTTCTACTAATAGAATTCATGGTGCCCTCATTGTGCATTATGCATCTTGGTCATTTAGATGACCAAGAATATTTAAGCACAAGTTTGGATAGCTTGGAGCACTTAGACATGATGTGAGCCCAATCAAGATGGAATTAGTAGATAAAGAAGGCATACTAAAAGCTATGGCAGATAGGCATATAATGCACAAGGTAATTTTTGAAGGAGCATTGGTCTTACTCTATGAATCCAAATACCTCAAGCACCTAGGCAAGCTATAAATTAGGTGGATACATTTTAGAAATAGGTGTATGCAAGTTGTGCACATTATTAGGTGAAATGCTCCATGGGCATTTGAATGTAAATAAATTGAATCCCTATAGAAATTAGGATGACACTACTCCATCAAACACTGATTTCCTGGTCACAAATTGGTTATGTTGTGCTGACCAGAATAAAGCTTGGCATAAGCCAAATTTTTCCTTTTGATTTGTGTTATTTTGTTTTGTTTTTCATGTTGAGTGAATAAGTGATGCTTTTAGGCCCGTAGGATAAGTATCCTGACACTTCCATGCATAATACCAATTAGGTGAGTTGAGCATGGTTGATTTATAAACACTAAAGGCCAAACACCTAAGATTTTAGGCATGAGAAGGTCACCAAACTTGAAGAGTACCAAGTGAACAAAGGGAGGTGCATAGGGTGATAGTGCATAAGATATACAAAATGGGGTGCACAATATGCTCATGTGAAAGAGACCATAAGAGGAGAAAGAAGTGTTGGAGGACCAATGCAAAAATTTGTATGGGGTAGGATAGGCCAAGGAAAAAGATGAAAGCATAAGAAATTGACCAAGAAATGGAAGTGTGCTTGGAAGGAAGCACAACAGGAAGAGAAGATGAAACTGAAGAGGCTAAATTGCATACATGTAAATCACTACACCTAGGTTGCCATAAGAAGGGTGAAGGTTTTACTAAGGTGAATGAAGCATAGGAGGAAGATCATCCAAATAAGTTGGCATCCACCCAAAGGTAGGTGGGAAGTGACCATTTGAACTACATTTCACTTCATTGAAAATAACATTTAGAGAAGTTAATGTAGTGATGGAAAAAACACAAAGATCCACATTAGACGTGTAGGTGGTGGCATGTTTTATTTGGTTTTGTGGGTTTTAGTGGATTTCAATAAATATAGTTAGTGCCATGTCATTACTCACCTGTAATTAAGATGGTAGCTAAGGTTAAGGTATAAAGAGGCCAACAATGCACTGGTTTAGGTTACAAACCTTAAGTTAATTTGAGTGCCAAAATGTAGAGAACCAAAGCTAAACCAAATCCAAAGTGAGAAAAAGTTACCAAAAAAAGATTGAATCATCCACAGATGTAAAAAGAGAATGATTAAATAGAGAGTGAAATTGCATTTCCATTGAGATTGGAATAGAAGAGTAGGAGGCAAGAATTGTGATAAAATAGGACATATAAATCTTTAGTGACATCAAGGCTACCATTAATGGTGAATGAAATCGAGAGCCAAAGTCATAGTCATAGACTCCATGACTGTGAGGAAGCATAAAGAACTACTAGAGGCTTCAACACAATCAATAAACCATGATTTAACACTTGCCATTTCAGAATGGGAAATAAATGAATGAGTTTTGGTCAAATACAGGTGTATAAGGATACCAAACATGCATGAAAAATAAAGGAGATATCCACTACAAATAAGATGGTGCATCTAATTAAGGGAGTGAGCATTATTGAGGTTGACCCTGAGGCACTCACCAAAATGTCATACTAAGAAATGTAGTTTCCCTTAGAGGTCTTGATAGGGGAGACTTGGGTGTCTTTCATGCACAACTCCATTGCACCCCAAGAAATATGCAAGAACTCAACCAACACTAGGTGGTTGACATGGGGGAAAAGATAGAGGTGGTCCTAACATTATTCAACATCTCCATTTGAGATAGGCTTACAACCACCAGTGAAACCTAGTTCTATAAGTTACCATGTTTTGGTAAGCTAGAGGAGCTCATGTATTTTCTTCTCTTTGTGCATCTATGGAGACCACTTCTACTTTTCATGGAGGTGCATGTAGATATTTGCATGCCTAATCGATAAAATCACTAGGCTCCCTGACTCAAGTATAGACATCCACCAAATGATGGTAGTTAATGTTGAAGTAGAGAGGGCCACAAAAATCCTTGGTTATTATAAGGAAAGATTAGTGATCCCTATAAAGGATATAAATGAACTTAAAAAGAGGGAAATGATGCACCTCATAAGTTCCAAACTTTACTTGAGTGGGTGATAGATGGACATTAGCAAGGCCTACTTGTGCATATCCCATCACATAACATAAGGGGTCAAATTTAACATAGCAAAATTTATTACTGAAGAGATAGTAAATAACATGCTTGAGTGTCATAAGGTGTGAGAGACATTCAAGTGGGGGTAAATATTGATATTAATGATCATGAAGGAGATTGACATGCCCAATGGTGATGAATACAATCTCTAGGTATTCCTGGTGCACAAAGACTCCTTAGCACTAAAGTACCAAGACTTTACTTACCCACCTTCCTTGTCTTAAAAATATAAGACACGAGTCATGGGGTGGTGTTACCAATACATTGAAGCATTCAAGATAGAATGGTGCATCTCATAGGAGCTTCCGTGGCATATGTAAGGGATGATAACCTTCACCATCATACAAAACTTCTATGTTGTGTGTCTAGCACTCACAGATGGTAACCTATTCGATTGGATGAAAATCCCCTATGCATTTTTCACAAAATAATTTAGGGAGGTGATAAGGAGGATTCCCAATGCACAGTAGCTAGACATCCTAGTGAAAGTTGTGGAAGTGGAAAGGAGTAGGCCAAGGAACCAGTATGTGTGCCTAGGAGGTAAATCCATAAAAGATGAGGAGGATGACTCTGATAAAAAGAACATCAATCCCATCCAATGAGAGATCATCACAGAGCATGTCTTCAATTTGTTTTATGAGATGAATCCATGAAACAAGGGTACATAACCTAGGAAATATAATGATCTCCTCCTCTAGAGTGGTAATGATGGGGTGCCAGTGCCAGTAGTGAAGAAGAAGTCTCCCCAAAAAAAGTGAGGAAAATTTGTTGAAGAAATTCAAGACTGTATAAGGTTAAGGGTCACCTCTGGTGAAAAATCCACCCCTTCAGATCCAAAGAAGAAGTGCATGACATTCACACCAAAAACTACTTCAACTAGTATGAAGATGAAAAAGAAGAAGTCCAAGGGGCTCGTTATGATGCCAATAATAACCTTGGTAGAAATAGAGGTGGAAGAGGCATGTGTGGAAGGAAAAGAAGAAGAGATGGAAACAGAGGAAAAAGAAGGGACACATTTCTACATTATAAAATAATAGCTTGGTGTCAAAGAAGTTTAGAAGGCCCTTCAAGGTGGAACTACTACTATCATTGAAGAAATAAGAAAGTCACCTAGTGCCTCATCTAAAGATCCCTCCATACAACCTCCACAAACTGAGGAGGAAAAGATAATATCATGGAAGAAAATGGGCCACATCAGGGAAGATATTGAGATGGCATTGGCACTAGAGAAAAAGAGGAAGGAAATGAATGAAGCTAACATGACTTAGGAAGAGACTGAGAGAGTCAAGGCTAAAGAAGAAAAGGCTGAGGAAGATAAGGTCAGGAAAAGGAGGGAAGTCAAAGAAGCAAAGGTCAAGAAAGAAAAGAAGAAAAATGAGGTTGCCTGAAATGTAGAACCAACTAAGAAAATGAAAGATAAGGTGCCTATTACCCCCATCAGTGAAGCAGATAAAGTTTCACAATAGGTATGTCAAAGTAGTGAAGGGGTGCCTAAATAAAAAGAAGGTGATGTTGGTTCCTTGGATAAGCAACAAATGGAGAGCACTAAAGAGACCCAACATAAATAAGAGGAAGGCAAAGTTGGCACTAAGGGACAATAATAAGAAAAAAAAGGGGATAATTCTAAATAATAACCTCTCTAGGAATAGGAAGAAGAAACCTCTGAGGAAAGTGTCGAAGATAGTAGTAGTGACAATGAAGAGAAAGAAGAGCAAATAGAGATGGTCATCATAGAAAAAAAGGTGCAAAGTTGAGCCTTAGAGAGATGTATAAGGGGTGGATAGATGAATATTTTTACATGTTTAAACACATGACCCCCAAAGCCACCACAACCAAGATATGACAACAACTTTCCTTTACATTTGACAGCTACATGGATGAGCCTCACTTTGAGGCATCAAAGAAGGCCATATTGGGCACAAATAAACTTGAAGAAGGGAAAAACTCCCTTTTCATAAATCCATGCACCATGGACCCTATTAGGTCAGTGAATGCACTCATTCAGATGGCCATTGAATTCATGTAGAAGAGCATCATCAATGATGTTAGGGAAATGAAATGGAAGAAAATCACCAAAGATGTTAAAGAAGATGTGTAGGCCATGAAGTTCAAGATGCAACAACTAGCTGAGTGTATAGAGGCTATCGAACCATCCCTTTTAGTCAACATTGATACATAGAACCTCTCAAAGGTTGACAAAGTGTGCATGCTAGTGGAAAAAATGCTCCATAGGTTAAAAGTAGAGCCAACATAGGATATTGAAGAAGACCCATGTACCATGTTATAAAAAGAGATAACTACCAAGCTCAAAGAGGTAGAGGATCTCTTCATAAAGTTATAATAAAAAGAAGACATAGCTGATGCCATCTTCATGAACTTTTACAACTAAGTGTTAGTCATTACTGTATACCTTAAACAAGCAAAGGGGGAGAAAGAAGAATTGATGGTGTAGGTGTACTCTATGAGTAGGGTGGAGTATGCATAGACAATGGGTAGGTCAACACACTACGTGTACAAATAAAATACCAGGAGCAAAACTTGGAAAAAATCTTTTGCACCTTACAGACCAAGGCCTGTGATCAAGTAGAAATCCTTGATGGAGGAGTTAAAAAGGATAAGGAAAGGATAGAGGCCTTCAGGAAGGAGTTAGATAGAACTGATGTTCTTACACTTAGCACCACCTCCATAGAAACAGATAACACCATGAAGGAAATCAATCTCACTATCAAGGGCTTTAAGGACTTTAGAATTGAGATAAGGGAGAGCATGCTTGAGTTTTATGCACCTAAGGCTTTAACATCATAGTTTGAGGGTAGATTAGTAATTTTGGTATGGTGTAAATGTTGGGCACCTATTTTAACTAAGTATGGTTCTATACAAACTTGACTGACATATCAATACAAGGAAATCACTTGGAATGATTGATGTTTTGATATCTTTTATGCTAGTTGGAGGAATTGATGCACATCTTGTGTTAGTTGGCAAGTGGTTAACTAGCACCCATATTTTTAGGGCATCTTCATAAGTGACTACACATAATGACCATAGTGTAAAGGATGTAAGGTGATAGATCTAACATAATGATCAACAAAGGCTACAAATCAACACATGATGTGTGTTTCCCACCTTGGCACAAATATTTTCTTATGTGCTATAAAATCAAGCTTGAACCAGTGAGTAGAGAGCTATGACTTTGATGTAGTGAAGCTCTACATAATTGGCCCTAGATATAATTTTATGGTCACCATTAGCATAAGAATTAACATGGATGCCACTAAGGATCCTAATCTATATGCCCAAGCTCACCTATGATTTTATGGGTAGATAAGTAGCTTAAGCAATATACTTACTCTATTTTATTAAAAAATTGAGTAATGAAGAAGAATGATTATAGTAATACATGGTGTTCTTGGTTTAGATGCCTTTACTTTTATTATTGAATTGTGTAATGAATTTAATAGTTATAATGGTATAATTTTAATATATGAATGTTAAGTTTAATGAAGCTCTAGTTTAGGTTGTTCATGGCATACCTATGTTAAGTAATGATGTTAGCATAATCTGTAAAATAGCCTAAGTATGGATAAGATCTTATGCCAAGTGATGATATCCATGCATAAAGTGTGAGCCTAGTATGAATAAGTAAGATGAAGAACCCCCTTGACCCTTTAAAAGTGCTTAAATGATGTTAAGATTAGTGAAACAAATGTCTATGCCCATGAGACTATAGGATCTCCTCAATGTTAGCTGTCACCCTTATGACCAGAAGTAGTTCCCCAAATAGGCTTTGCACCTATAGACCATCAGTCTAGCCCAGAAATGACTTGTGCCAATGAACCTACCAAAGCCTTTATTGAGATGACCAAGTCCTATAAATAATGAGTTGTGCCATGGCATGACTAGCCCAATGTGGGCCCTGGTCCTTTTTCTATTGTGCTTGAGGTGAGCACATTAGGCTTGTACCTTATGTGAATTTATGCCAGTGTAGTCAAGTAATAAATATTGGGCATTGCGAGAATATACTATATTTATGCCTAGTTGTCACAAGTCTAAAATTAAATTGGATAATGTTGATGTCTTAAAATTGTGCTAGATCTTAATCAACAACAATGGGAAGTTTCAAGCTGTGGGACAATGCGGCTTGAAAACAACCTCCAAATTTTAAAGAAGCTAGTCTCTTCTTTTGCATTGGGTGTTGGGGAAAAGGGATAGGAGACTAAACAGAAACGCAAAATGTAGGAATTGAAACCTAACTATGGCAATGCACTTGAGAGTAATCCTAATCCTAACCTGAGCACAATGAAACTGTTATGTGATTCTATTACATTTAAGAGCAGACAAGTGCATGATCAATGTAAAAGATTGGAATAATAGAAATAGAGGCTCACAACAGGGGAGTCTTTTGTTGAGATACAGGAATTGTCAACAAAAGCATATTGTTCAATCTTCTTAATGAAATATTCCAATCACATTAGAGGCACATAAGTCATGCATAGTTATGTAGAACTTCAGACTCCAAAAAATGGGACAGAAGTAAATAACATTTCCAATCACAACACTAGAAAATCTACAGCATAGACTACTTTGCAAATGACACAGATAACATCAACAAGGGCATAGTGTTCAATTTTTTTATTGAATCTTCTAGTCATACAAAAGATGCAAAAACACACACAGTCATATAAACCTTTCAACTCAAGAAAATGTAACAAAAGCAAATGATATTATTAGTCAAAAACTCTGAAAGTCAAAAACTATGAGAATTCCCCCCTCTTTAGATTTTACAATTCTTCTTCTTTTATATCCCTAGATACGTAAATAAAATAATAATAATTTGAACTTTGATACATTTAATGCTTTGAAAAGCCATGCTAGAGAAGAATGACTGCCCTTAACTGTGGCATGACGATTCCTGACTAGTTCCTCTCTTCGTGCTTGAATTTCAAATTTCATCACCTACTGGGCCACTCAACTGTCTATTCTGCCTCTACTGTTAGGAGAAAAATGGATGGCATCTTCAATGCTTGCAAGCCCCAAAAAAACTACCCAGTGCACTGCTCCATCACTTGAATTAACTCTCACCAAATTTCCTTCCATTTTCGCTATAACAGGTAGACGGGCACTCTGTTCTATTTGTAATGGGAGAGGACCCTTAGCCAATTAATGAAAAAACTCTCCTTTAGGCATCAAAAAATGACATTTGGTGCTCTCCACTAGGGTCATTGAAGACACGTGGCCCTCTCCCTTTCCTTGGCTATGCTGTAGATTTATTCAGGACTCATAACAGACTCTTACAGATGACGACACCTGGCAGCTTTCATGGATTTTAAAGTAACACCCGAGGCCCACCACAACCTTTATTTAGCAATGAAACTCAAGGATGATCCCTTAGACATTGACACATGGAAATCTTCACTGTTCTTGGGAAGATACGTGGCATCTTCCACTTCTTTGTCTAAAGGTACGTGGCACCTTTCACTACCTTTTGGGGATGGGGTAGAAAGGGAGCAGAGAGTGACACTTGGCAGCCTCTGCTGCTCTTAGCACTTAAGCAAAATGAAAGGATGCCTTTATGCGTTGAATGAAATCATTGGACCAAAGCCTCCCAAATGATGACATGTGGTGGCTTGCGATTTTTCTTCAAAAAGGTATTTCAGGGCCTCCACAATTGCCACTTGGCACTTTCTACCTTCTCTGCTGCCTTATGTTGAAAGTCTTTGAATGAAGTGCGGATGCTGATATGAGACATAGATGCTGACACGTGGTGCATTACACTTAACTGTTACTGGTTATGTGGCATTGTCTGCGGTTCTTGAAGGTTACAAAAAGGGGACTCGGGGGATGCCAATTGTCGGCTTTGTCTCCCAGAAAGTGACACTTGGAAGCATCTGCTTGAACTAATACTCAGGAAAAAATGAGATAAAGGAAACAAGAAGGGGAAAAAGACCTGCTTAGAGGGTGACACTTGGCAGCTTCCACTGCATCTCAACACTTAGGCAAAACAAACCAGCCCTTTACTTTAAAATTTTTCCACTTCACCCAAAGAACCAAAATTACAGTGCTCGACTAAAAATAATTGAATACGACATAGAGTAAGAAATTACTCTACAGTTATTGGTGACCATCAAGGCTTTTGAGCCTGCTCAAAAAGAACCTGACTCTTGCTCGATCAAAATTTTAAAATTTACAACTTTAAAAGAGCTATCTAGAAGATAGAGCACTCATGGTCAGATAATCCTTGCTTGTTTTTCAACTCATCAAAAGTCAAATCCAAGCTAATGAGATCCTTGTGTGAGAAGGTTTGTAGGACCTGGGTAGTGGCTTTTAGCTTGGATTCTAGTAGGAAAATAGGAATTAGAATAGTTTTGACCTCAGAGGTTAGAGAATCATCCCACAAGCTCTAAAAAAATGTTTGATCCCTTTGCCTAGCTAGCATCAATGGTTGGATTTGGTCCACCATCAACACCATCCTCACATTCAAAAATGGGGAAGGAAGGCCTAGTTGCACCAGATCTTCAATGTGTTGCCTCATTTCACCGATGCCTTCTTTGATGACATCGAGACAGCTTCTATAATTGTTGGCTATGGCATTACGACTGAGCTCCTTATTGACCCATTTCATGATGGCCATTCTATTGCAAATCCCCACAGCTACCAATGTTGCATCCCTTGAGCTATAGAGCTTCTCCAGTAAAGAATGAGAGTCTGTGACTCTCTGAGAGATCGTGGCTAGAGTGCTTTGTACTAGATTCTCGACCATCTCACACAGCTGCTGCATGTGGCGTAGGAAGGTGAAAAGTGGCCTAAGCTAGAGAATCTCTAAAGAGATTCTCTCCCATGCTGAATTGTAGAGTTATTTCACTAGCTACACCATTCTGACACCTCTTGGCCTATTGGCCAGCTTAATTGCTAGTTGTACGATCTACTGCTGCTCTACCTAGAGTTGGGCTTAAAAAGCCACACCCTTATTTTGTTCTTCCAGCAACTTTTTCTATGATTGGGTAACCTGTAGTTGGAGTCCTTCGACTCTTCCCTATAATGTTGCATTTTCCCATCTTAGAGCTATTACTACATCCTTGGCAAGTACAAGCTCTACTTTCAAAGAATTATTTTGGGCCTGAATTACCTATTGAGTCTGGAGGGAAACAATATCTTGCAATTATTTTTACAGACTAGCTATCTTATTGTCCTTCTAATTTATTTGTTTGGCTAAACTATTGTAGTTTGCCTTTTTCGTGGCCAGGTCAGCCTCCATCTTCTGTAGTCTCCTTGATATTCTTAAATAATCTTCTATGACCGTAGAAGTAGATTCAGTCATGAGCTCAACTCTATCTTAAGGCCTGAATAGGGACATGTTGATGGTCACTGCATTCATGGTGTAGTCTTTTGGCTGCATTTGTTTGCTCAACTTGGCAATGTTGGTGACAAATGGGTCACCGTCAACTATTGTTGAATGGGGTCAAATTGTGACCTCAAATGTGGCACTGCCGACACTTTATTCTCTTTACTCCTCTTCTTCTCCAATCAGGCTTCTCTTACCTTCCTTGTGGCATCAACCTATGTCTGGAAGGTGGAAGGGGACGTAATATATCCCCCTACGAAGGGAAATCCTTATGGTAGGCCGTATTGGAGATCCATTAGCTAGCTAGGGGTGAGTTAAAGGGGCATTTTTCTAGGAATGGAGGGGGAGAAATAGGGTAATGTTAAGGCTTGAGGCATCAAGGATGAAGTGAATTGTGAAATGGGAATGGCAGCAGTGGCAGGAGGTGTCATTTGGCTGGGTGGAGGCATGGATTGAGAGGGAAGAGGGGGAGTAATTCCTACATGAGGAGAAGTTGCAGTGCTCTGCACTGGGCGCTATGAAGGCTGTTCTTCCTCTTCTGGGTCCAATTGGAAATGCACCCTTCTTCTCTTCTTGGGTGTTTTTGATGTTCCTACCATCTCTAAATCTCTTGTATAATAACCTGGTATGAACCTTTCACAAGATAAAAACATGCTTGCTGCAACAAATTTCACTAGGTGCCACAATCACAATGAGCAAGATATTTTCACAGGAATTCTTGAGAGTTTGTAAACTTTAAAATTTGTTAAGGGATTTTTATGGGCCTATCAAGTCTCAAATAGCATTAAATTAAGGTGACCGTTAGCAAATCCTACTCAATCTTTGAGAAACAGTGAGGCAGACACATTATGGGGTGCAAGGTACCTTGGAGATTTTAAAAGATTTGGGGAAGCATTTATTGCAGCAAAAAATAAAGAATTAAAGAATTTATAAGACGCTGACTCTGCATTTAAAATGCTTATTTTAAAGGAAAAGTGGGAAAGTAAAAAACACAACAAAGCAATGCGAGAATGGAAACTACCTAACTAAATTAATTACAAATCCTTATTTTCCTCCAGGATCAAAAACAAACTTTCCCACATCCTCTTTATGACAAGCCAACTTGCATTGCCATACCAGTGATTGCAATGGATATGTCATTGATGGAATGTTCTCTGCACTAGCCACACAGGCTTGCCTGCACTCAAATGAGTCTGAGCAAAATGTGTATTCGACACCTATGAATTCTTCTTGTCCTTGAATGCCCATCGAATACTGGTTCTTCATGTTGTCGGGTGTCATCAAGAAATCATGGGCTATTGGTTTTGTCAAGAATCTAGAACAATAAACTACTCTGATACCACTTGATAGGACCTAGGAAGCACAATTGATTACCATGTACAAGCAACTAAATGCCGAATTTAACCAGAAGTAACAAGTAACTAGAATTCAAAAATAACAAAGAATATGAGAGACAATACCCAATTGTATTAATACTCTTCCAAAAAGAAATTACAATGAAGAGATGCCACACTCTTCCACACCTTATAGGCTTCCCACACCAAGTGTACAGTAATTCACCTTCAAGAGTTCACTCTCTCAATTACAGTCCTAACACACAACTCAAACATAGAGTTGGTGTTCACCTCCAACCAATCAATATCACTACTGCCAGTACCACCAATCAGTATCACTACTACCAATACACAAATACTCCACATACTCCATGACCGAGTACACACCATACTCCAAGTAGATCTCCCTTGATCTTGCTACCTATTGCATTGCTGATCTCCCTGATCTTGCTACCACCTGCAGATCAACTTGGTCTTGCAACAACTTACAAACCTAGATCTCACACACACACACACACTTGCAAATCAATGATCTTACTTACCATGTAGATCTCTCTACACCCTGAAGAACCCTTGTCCTTGCCTCACCAAGTCCTTATGATTCTCCAAACTAGTACCCCAGTGGATCTTCTACTAGATCTTGCAATAACCATAGATCTCCCTGATCATACACACTTGGCACCCCTGTGGAACTAGGAGGAACACACCTTGCTCTCTTCACTCTGAAGGAGCTAACCTTGCTCTCTCAACTAGCACACTTTAAAATACAGCCCATGAGTCTATTATGTAGATCTCATGCAAACAATAATTAGACATCTAATTATAATAATTAGAAACCGTAGCTCAAGACTAAAAATAGTCTTTACATGAAAATAACCTGTTCAACAAACTAACTATTCGTCAACAACTAGTTCTGGGATGTACAAGCAACCGACGTCGATCCCTATCTATCTAGAGGTGATCGACGGTCGATTTATGACCAATGTCAGCAGCCCTATGCTTTGAATATGACCAACGTCGATTGGCCTGACTGACGTCAGTTACTTTGCACCTCAGCAACCTCCTTTTATTTACATCTCGGTGAAGCTTTTAGCTCCACAACTTAACAATCTCCCACTTGGAGATAAATAGCTCCATAACCTAACAATCTAATTTGTTTCTTAGCTTGTATCCCTCTTCAAGCTCAATCTTGAAGACCAACCACCACACATCTTGTTGTGCAACACCTATCATCCAAGTAACCTACCATATCCAAAGTGTCTGACCCTACATAGCATGAATCCCTACTACTGGTCCCTCTCAGATACCTGAGAATCCATTGAACCACTCTCTAGTGCTTCCTTCTTGGATTGGCCACAAACTTGTTGACAACTCCCACTACTGGAGCAATATTAGGGAGTACACATGTACTCAACTTGATCATGTGATTAAGGACCCTAATCTGTGAACTATCCATCCATAGGTGCACTTGCCATTCTGCATCCTGCACTACCTTCACATAATCATCCTATGACAACATCAACTTGTGATCTTCCCTGTCTCTAAGATTACTCATGCCAAAGAATTTTGCTGCTCCCAAATTCTTCATGACATACCACTGAACTAACTTTACCCTTAACTCAGCAAATCCCTGTATGTATGCACTTGTAATAAGCACATCATCCACATACAGTAACAAGATAATGTAGCGACCATTATCCAACTTGGTAAAAAAACCACAATGGTTACAATGACATTGACTAAAGCCGTGCTTTGTCATCCACCTGTCAAACTTGTACCACTGTCCTACAGCTTGCTCAAGACCATATGACCTGGCCTTCCATCTCATGTATCCATTCTCTCTATCTTTAACCAAGGAATCCATTCATCTTTCAGTGCTTTCTTTCGGCTGGCAACCCTACCAAATCTCCCATTTGGTTTTGCATCTTAGGAATCAAATTCCTCATTCATGCCATGCTCCCACTATTTCCTAGATCCTTCCTACTCTGCAGTGAGCAACGAGTATAAATAAGAGGAATAATGAATTTGAGGCTTAATTACTCTTTCAGTCCTCCATATGGGCATTTGAGACTCCTTGACAGCTTTTTGTCTACCCAAAATCCATTCCAGTGACCGACCTCGATCACCACATAGTCTGCATCCAACTGACGTCAATTCCATGCGACTGTCCTAACTATCGATGCTAGTTTCCTGACCGACATTAGTCACCACCTGCCTAACACCATTGAATTTGCCTATCTGCACATGATCAACATTAATGCTTGCCTATTCGATGTTAGTTATCCCTGACCGATGTCGGTACCTATATTTTCCTGTGAGTGATGACTTTTTACCCACAAGCTTACTTTGAATCAAAACCCTATCCAAACTGCCCTTCTCAGAATTACTCAACCTTCTCCACTGATCTCTGTCCATCATCTCCAACATGAACACCAAGGCTTTCCAGTTCTTAAGTCTGTCAAAGACATCTGACTTTCTTTTAAGAACATGCATCTCCTTCTTGCTCATGTGACCAAGCCTACAAAGCCACATTTTCACAACAAAAGAAGAATCAGTAATATAAGTAGATAGATAAAGGATACCTACTTTCTTACCCCCTGATAATTCAAGTGCATCCATTATGAGAGTTTTTGTGCATCTCTCATCACCCAACTTTCTTGAAAAAATTAGCCACATCTTCAAGACTGGGACCTGCATGACCTCCTTCAATACCCATGTGTTGGCCATCTGCAATTTCAGTCGCACTTCCCCTTTGCCAAAACTTTGACAAGACACACTAGCCCCTAAATAAATCTTTCCAAAGTCTTCAAGGACCTTAACATGGAAAAATACTCTATTTAGGGCTGTATGGAAAGAGGCAAAAAAATCTATGAAACAAGATTCTACTTTATCCAAGGAACATACTAGAGCATCCTGTGCAACAACACCTGCAACATCTACTTCTACAGTTCCTTCATGCTGATCTGCTACCAACCAACAATCTTTCTTTACTTGCTCTTTCTTTCCATAACACCGTAATTGACCATTTGTGCCTTTGAGTTCCTCCATTCTTAGTGTACTTTCTTCTACCATTGCTTTACTCCCACTCAATCAGAAACCCCTGAGAGTGACCTGTAATCAAACACAAACCTGCTCCCTGCAACCTTAGCTCTAATACCAATTATCAGGAATCTAGAACAATAAACTGCTCTGATACCACTTGATAGGACCTAGGAAGCACAATTGATTACCATGTACAAGCAACTAAATGCGGAATTTAACCAGAAGTAACAAGTAATTAGAATTCAAAAATAACATAGAATATGAGAGACAATACCCAATTATATTATTACTCTTCCAGAAAGAAATTACAATGAAGAGATGCCACACTCTTCCACACCTTATAGGCTTCCCACACCAAGTGTATAGTAATTCACCTTCAAGAGTTCACTCTCTCAATTAAGGTCCCAACACACAACTCAAACACAGAGATGGTGTTCACCTCCAACCAGTCAGTATCACTACTGCCAGTACCACTAGTCAGTATCACTACTGCCAGTATAGAAGTACTCCACATACTCCATGACTGAGTACACACCATAATCCAAGTAGATCTCCCCTAATCTTGTTGCCACTTGCAGATCAACTTGGTCTTACAACAACCTACAAACCTAGATCTCTCTCTCACACACACCTACAAATCAATGATCTTACTTACCATGTAGATCTCTCTACACCCTGAAGAACCCTTGTCCTTGCCTCACCAAGTCCTTATGATTCTCCAAACTAGTACCCCAATGGATCTTCTACCAGATCTTACAATAACTACAGATCTCCCTAATCATACACACTCAACACCCTTATGGAACTAGGAGGAACACACCTTGCTCTCTTCACTCTGAAGGAGCTATCCTTGCTCTCTCAACTAGCACACTTTACAATACAGCCCATGAGTCTATTATATAGATCTCATGTAAATAATAATTAGACATCCGATTACAATAATTAGAAACCACAGATCAAGACTAAAAATAGTCTTTACATGCAAACAACCCGTTCAACAAACTAATTGTTCGTCAACAACTAGTTTTGGAATGCACAGGCGACCAACATCGGTCCTTGTCTGTCTGGAGGTGACCGACATTAGCCGATCTATGACCGATGTTAGCAGCCCTGTGCTCTGAATATGACTGACGTCAGTTGGCCTGACTAACATTGGTTTCTTTGCACCTCAACAACCTCCTCTTGTTTGCATCTTGGTGAAGCTTTTAGCTCCATAACCTAACAGGTTCTTCATGCTGTGCCTTTTGATATCCATTATCTTTTAGCACATCTTCTTTAGATTCTAGCTTTATTTCATTATCATGCTCTTTGATGACTCCATCCTCTTGCAAGGATGAATTAAAAAGCTGGCATCTCTTCTACATACTCATTTGAATCTCAGGGCTTTCTTCTTCATCTGAAACTAGCTCAGTGCCTCCTATCTCAATGACTTGGTCGAGGGAGTGTCCATGTTCCTCCATATCCTCTTGCAGAGTGAGGAAAAAATCAGAAATGATCTCCTCATCAAAAGTTAAGGAAAAAGCTTATGGCTTATCCTCTTACTCATCAAAAGGGGAGTCTATGGTGATCTCCTCCTCTTCTATACTGATGTAATCTTCTTGTTTGCCCATGAATTGAGTGTATTCTTCTGCATACTCAATTGCTTCCTTCAAAATATATTCTTCTTCAAAAAGGGGGAAAGAAGAAGGCTGTGATGGAAAATAAGAAGGTTCTTGAGTAAGGGTGGAAGGAATTTGAGGGGAAAGTGAGAGTTTGGGATCCTCTTCCCTTACTGCTATCATAGACTCTGCATTATTGGGGAACTGATCTTGACAATTTTGACCTTGTTCATGAACAGGGGTGGCATATGTTTGATATGGGATTTCTGGTGGTGGGTATGAAGTTTGGTAGACTTGGTAAGGCTGGTTCTCATGAATGCTTAGCCTCTCTTCTAGGAATGCAATCAATCTACACACTTCTAACATCTCATATGTAAGTTCTTGCCAATTCACCCTCTCAATGGGTTCCCACTCACTTTTAATCAGGTCTATTGCGTCCCTTACTTGATAGATGATATGACAAGGAATCTCTTGGCCATATCCCCTTTTGTTGTCAAGCTCTAACACATATTTTTTAAATCCCAGCAATGCTTTTTTGAAAGTGAAAATAAGGTTAGGTTGAACATGGGATGAGACATATTGGGGGGACTGGGCATAAGACTGATGTGGCTCATAACAATATGCATCCTCATTACTCGACATGATTCTAAGAGAAGCTTGTTCTTGATAAAACATATTTAAAGGAGAATAAGACTCATAGCTATGAGTTACAAAGTTATACATACCAAAGGGATTTCTTGATGATACTGCTTGATTGGTTGGTGACGTAGAGTCATTATTGGTGTCGATAAAAACCTCCAAAGACAGATTGGCTAAAGAATACACCAAAATTCTTCAACTCCTTGAAAGATTGGTCCCACTGGGCGTGCCAAAAACTGTTGATGTCTTAAAATTGCACTAGATCTTAATCAACAACAATGGGAAGTTTCAAGCTGTGGTACAATGCAGCTTGAAAACAACCTCCAAATTTTAAAGAAGTTGGTCTCTTCTTTTGTATTAGAGACTAAACATAAACATAAAATGCAGGAATTGAAACCTAACTATGGTGATGCGCCTGAAAGTAATCCTAATCCTAACCTGAGCACAATGAAACTATTATGTGATTCTATTACATTTAAGAGCAGACAAGTGCATGATCAATGTAAAAGATTGGAATAACATAAATAGAGGCTCACAATAGGGGAGTCTTTTGCTGAGATACAAGAATTGTCAATAAAGGCATAGTGTTTAATCTTCTTAATAGAATCTTCCAATCACATTAGAGGCATAGAATTCATGCACAGTTATGTAAAACTTTAGACTCCAGAAAATGGGACAGAAGCAAATAACATTTCCAATCATAACACTAGAAAATCTACATCATAGACTAATTTGCAAATGACATAGATAACATCAACAAGGGCATAGTGTTCAATTTTCTTATTGAATCATCTAGTCATACAAAAGATTCAAAAACACACACAGTCATATAAACCTTTCAACTCAGGAAAATGTAACAAAAGCAAATGATATTATTGGTCAAAAACTCTAAAGTCTAAAACTATGAGAATTCCCCCCTTTCTTTAGATTTTACAATTCTTCTTCTTTTATAGCCTCGGATACGTAAATAAAAAAATAATAATTTTAACTTTGGCACATTCAATGCTTCGAAAAGCCATGCTGGAGAAGAATGGCTACCCTTAACTGCGGCATGGCGATTCCTGACTAGTTCCTCTCTTTGCGCCTGAATTTAAAATTTCATCACCTACTGGGCCACTCAACTATCTATTCTACCTCTGATATTAGGAGACAAATGGATGGCATCTTCAATGATTGCAAGCCCCAAAAAAACTACTTGGTGCACTACTCTATCTACTCGAATTAACTCTCATCGAATTTCCCTCCATTTTCGCTGTAATAGGTAGACGGGCACTCTGTTCTGTTTGTAATGGGAGAGGACCCTTAGCCAATTTATGAAAAAATCTCCTTTAGGCATTAGAAAATGACCTTTGGCACTCTCCATCGGGTTCATCGAAGACACGTGGCCCTCTCCCTTTCCTTGGCTATGCTATAGATTTATTCGAGACTCATAACAGGCTCTTACGGATGGCAACACCTGGCAGCTTCTGTGGATTTTGAAGTAACACCTGAGGCCCACCACAACCTTTATTCAGAAATGAAACTCAAGGATGATCCCTCAGATGTTAACATGTGGAAATCTCCACTGCTCCTGGGAGGATACATGGCATCTTCCACTTCTTCGTCTAAAGGTACATGGCACCTTCTGCTGCCTTTTAGGATGGGGTAGAAAGGGACCAGAGAGTGACACTTGGTAGCCTCCGCTGCTCTTAGCACTTAAGCAAAATGAAAGGATACCTTTATGTGTTGAATTAAATCATTAGACCAAAGCCTCCTAGACGATGACATGTGGTGGCTTGTGATTTTTCTCCAAAAAGGTATTTCAGGGCCTTCGCAACTGCCACTTGGTGCTTTTCACCTTCTCTGCTACCTTATGTTGAAAGTCTTTGAATGAAGTGCGGATGCCGATATGAGATGTGGATGCTGATATGAGATGTAGATGCTAACATGTGGTGTGTTATACTTAACTTCTACTAGGTATGTGGCATGGTCCATAGTTCCCGAAGGTTACAAAAAGGGGACTCGGGGGATGCCAACTATCGGCTTTGTCTCCTGGAAAGTGACACTTGGCAGCATCCACTTGAACTAATACTCGGGCAAAAATGAGATGAAAAAAACAAGAAGGGGAAAAAGACCTACTCAGAGGGTGACACTTGGCAGCTTCTGCTGCATCTCAACACTTAGGCAAAATGAACCGACCCTCTGCTTCAAAATTCTATCGCTTCGCCTAAAGAACCAAAATTGCATTGCTCGACTGAAAATAATTGAATACAACGTAGAGTAGGAAATTACTCTATAGATAACTAGATCAACACCTAAACCCTATGAATGAAAGAATTTGTCCCTTATTCTGCAACACTGGCTGACCAAGATGGGTGAGAGCAGAGTCAAGTATAAAGAGAAGGTCTAATAAGCATAATTTAACTAGTAAGAATATTGAGGAAATGAGTGAATGATATAGTGTTTTGGAAACTAGGTAAAGGGATTGAAGATCATTAGATAGGTGTGATGAATATGCCATGAAGATATAACTATGTTTATATAGGTGTTGAGTAAGGTCATTTGACCTAATTCTACCAAGGAAAGGGCTAATTGAGGGTAAAGGCCTAATAGGCTATTTGAGAAATATAGAAGAGTGAGAAGAGAAAAAGGAGGTCATATTTAGTTAAGTCAAAAATAGGTTTATAAGGTGATCAGAGGTTCAAGGTAGCTAAGTTGGTGTTGAGTTACCTATGGGGCTGGATCCTCCTTGCAAGTTGGTACTTGCTAAAGGACTAGTTGAGTTGGTGCTTGACTAGTGAAGGGTTGGTGCTCCTTGTGGGGTTAGTGCCTCACTAAAAGTTTGATTCATTGCTTATAAGACTATAGTCCAAGCTATGCATTAATGTATTTTATCCCCCAAGAAGGTTTCTCATAAATATTCTATGTTCTCATGTTGTTTTCTTTCATAAATGCTTGTGTATACATTAACTAATGTATGTATGTGAATGGATGCTTCATGGATGTTAAGTGAAATTGAAAGAATGTTTGGTGACTGATTCACCCCCCTCTCAATATTTGTACTTCCAACACCTATTTCTCACCCTTAATTTTTTTAATTATGGCTCAACATATAGCCACTTGATACTTGGTCAACCTTAATAGTATTAGTAAGTATAACATTATCAAAGGTTCTTAAAAAACCATAAGAACATGCTAATGTGTTTCTATGCAAAATAAGATACAGGTTCAAAGTAAAAAAATAAATATATAAAGATTGAGTATTCATTTGGTTGATAATTACATGTTTATTCAATAAAATTTAGACTTGAATTATATAGAACATTCATTATTATGTAATTAACAAATGTAAAAAAATAGGGTGTACACTACACACAACAAATACAAAAGGGCATTAAGAAAACTCATTGTCTAGTCTATATATTAATCTTTACATTTAATAATTATTTTCCTTTATAATTGATTAGTATATAGAACTTAAAAATCCATATCACTTCACATTATATCATTTTAGTTCAAGCTAAAATGGGTATTTTTGTATTACATAGTGTTTTGGAATACATATATAAGATGAATACATATAGAATGATATATGTTATAAAAAATGTTCTACATCACACACTTGTCATGTATTTACACTATGATTTTACAGTGTTAAATATAATACCAACACTTTTTGACTTAAATAATTATTTGAGACAAAGTCATATGAAGTGGGCCTATTGTTAAAACTAGTAGAATTGCCTGTGTTGAGGGGTTGGTCTAGAAATCATTACTTGAGGTAATAACATAAGGTGTAATTTACCAAATCTCACATATTATACACTACTTATCCTCCCTTTAAGGTTTTTAACAAATCAATGTATCAGTCTATCACCATTGTGGGTTTTCAATAGATTAACATAACTAGGATGCCACCCTTTACGAGTTTTCAACCATCTTGGCCTTATGTCTAATGCTTATAACCTTCCCTACTTCAAATTTATTCAAAATTTTATAAAAATAGGACTACTCAATACCTATAGAGATGGAGGAGGCATGGAGTGTGTTTTTAGAGTTAGAAGAGGTTGAAAAAATGGTGATGTGATTGGTGTTATGTCAAAAGATGGTGTTGTTGAAGATATAACAACATAGAAACTATGGCTGATGATGATCCTACTACATAGTTGGGTACTAGAGGTTATGTTTGTCCTTGTTTGGACACCTCCCTATTTCAAATATCTTATGTGAGATATGCTGGTGGTTTGAATTATGGCTCATTAACAATCATAGAAATTGATTTGTCAAAATGTGAAAGATCTTGATTGAATTGTTTTAAATTAGCTAATGCATCATAAACTCCATTGATCAAAGTGAAAAATGGATCTTAACATTCCATTATTGATTGGATATCATCATCCTCCATGGTATTAATGATATCATTATTATGCAAGAGTTTAAGGTGAATGTCTTATGATATTTATTCTGGTATGTCTGTGTACTAATAGGTCTAGATGCATGAATGTGCTATGAAGCATCTCATTCTACCATGGAGTCATATTTTAAATAATAATGTTTCTTGAGTTAAGAGACTCCTTAAGTGTAACATCTTAAGATCTAGAATGTGGAATTGATATTCCATGATGGTTTTTCCCTTGTCTACCTTTTATAGATATAACTACACTTCACTGAGTGAATGTTACAGTTTTTTCTTCTAGTCTAGCATAATATGAGTAGTTTGGGTGGCTTATTTCATATTAGTGTCCAACACCTACTCATACTTTTTAAGGAACTAGAAAAATGTTTTTGTTTCTATTTTTAAGTATTTCCCTTACATTCAAAGTTGTTGAAGTTTATGTGTATTCACCCAATTGTTTGTGAGTCAATAAAGTAATGCAATGAATTATTTATCTTTAGACATCACATGGTACCCCAAGATGTGAACCCCTAGCATCAAATAAGTATCATCTATGATCATATGGGCCTTAGCCAATCGATCATGAAGATCTAAATTTTTATCCCTTATCTTTAGGTTGTCATGTTCCATCTTGAGATCCTTCTATGCTATGGACTCTTGAAATGCATATGCTCCTTCAACCTAATTTACCAATATTACCTAGGTCACATCAAGTGACACTTATTATCTTGTTATGGTAAAAAAATAAGTCATAGTATTTGTGGCTTGGTATACTTGGTGCCAAATTTACATAACTGGGAGTGTGACTATTATTCATTACAATGGTGAGGCTTGCATATCCCATAACCATTGGATAATTATTTGAGGTATATCATGTGATGCCTCTTCTTATGCACCTCCCAGTTCTAGTCCTAAGCCTTGTGATGTGCTAGAAGGTTTTGGGGCATCATGAATTAGTTTTTGTTTGAGATCTAATGTTGGATTTATATGTTTTTCTAGCTAATCAACCTTCTTAGTACTGGTTGTGACTTCAAACTTCTTCTTTGTCTCCAACACTTATTTTGACTTTGCAGTTTCCTTTCCTCTACTTGTACCTTTGTTGTTTGTTTACTTTTTACACAATGTCTTTAGTAGCTTGCTCCTTAGTCATTTTATTTCTCTCTTATTTATAATTTCATAGGAATTCTCTCTTTTTCTCTTACTCTTATTTATTTGTTGCATTAGGCTCGACCTTTTCCATCTATGCCTCATATGCTACCTTATCTTCTTGTTTTTTTCATTTTTCATAGATTATTCTTCTTCTTGTTTCTTCTCTCACTCATATTATTTGTCTTGCTTCTTTTTCTAAGTGACTTTTTCTTTTTCGTATTTATTATTCTTCCTTTTGATTCTTATGTGTCTTTTGTTTCTTCCATTGGTAATTTTATTCTTGGGTCTTGCACTCAACTTATTCTTTCTTTTCATTTTTCTTTTTTTCCTCTATGGCCTTTTTTTACTTCTTTATGAGCCTTCTCTTGATCTATTTTAGCCTACACAACTTGTTATTATGTTGTGATGTCCTCTTGTTGACAAATAGATGGGGAATGGGGAGATGGATGGGGTGAATGGGTTTAATGATGAGGGGAAGAGGAGAGAGAGGACATCACCACTATGTGCTAGATTACTAGTGCCTTTATGTAGGTAGGTGGAAAGATAACCTTATTCAAGTGATTATAGGTACATCCCATCATAGTAGGTTATTTATATGTAGCATGTTATTCATTGGACCCAATCTAATCCAACATAGGTGGTGCAAAAAATGAGACCATACATTTTGCAATGGAAGGAAAGATCCTCAACATTGTTTGCATTTTAGGTCTATGTATTAGTTATCATTGAGGGATTGCTTATTTTTATGTGTCTTGTGTTACCTATGGTTATGTATGGGTTTCTTTCCCTATGGACATTATATCTCCCACAAAAACTTGGAAGATGGTTGTTGTTCTACATTTTCTCTCTTTTTACTCTATAAAAGTGTCAACTATGATTAAACCTAGAGGTGTGGTAAAATCAACCATTAGAATTTTTGGAATATATTTTTGCTTATATATTCCAACATAAAATTATAAAATTATTCCTCAATGATGCCAAGTTATGTGAGATCATAATCTACAACAATCTTAGTAACATTTGTGTTTTTGAACTAGCAGTTAGTTATGTGAATCTTCTTTTTTGTAGGAGGAGGTGGTATTGTCCTTTGTGTCATTGCCTTTATATTACCCATATTAGTCTCTATTGGGACTATTGATGTTTGATGTGGTATGTTTTGTTGTGTTTTCACTTATACTTATGGGTGCACCACTAGTTTTTGTGCTTTAAGGGCCATATAATGTAGTGGTGTCACCTTTCTTGATAATAAGGTTATTACCTCATAACTTCTCCTTGTAAATCTAAGATGATGATGAAGGATGGTAATTAGATGTGTGATGTTTTTGTGAGTCCATTAATTTAAACCTACACTTCATCATGAATTTTGGTGATTTATGCATGGGTTGCATGGTACTACATCACATCGATGGGCACCATAAGATGTGATCCTATGAGTGCCTACACTTCAATCCACCATTGATTAAAATGACATAACTATGCATAGTACTAACCTATTCTAGTCTAAGACAAATTATGTAAAGTGGTCTCATGCCAAAAATCTCTATCTATTATGATGAAACCATTAGGATATTTAATTTTAATAAAGTAGATCAAAATTAACAAAAATTAGTATTCAAAATTCTGTGATGTTCCTGAAGTAATATTTTCAAAATTAGAAATTAGATCAGTACTAGGAACTCTAGCCAATTTAAATTCTTACTCAGATGAATCATTTGATAGGTAATGTTAATTACCCTTTTCATTGCCTAGTGGGCACTCTTGGTGGTTTTATAGAATCTGCATGAAATGCAGTTAGAGAGAAATCACACTACAACATCTTATATTAAATAAAAGGGAATTAAACTAGATCCTCTATCATAATTGTTACTTGATTCTTAGTAAATATGAGGGGCCTTGCTTTTGTATGACATGAGATATTTGCATCATGCAAGTCTTGTTGCCCTTGCCATTATTGTTGGGTTGATGTGTATGGTCATATCCTTGGACAAGTGTATTTACCCCTCATTATATTGACTTAGTATTTTCATAAGCCTTTTATAGCTACCTAAAAGTTGGGATCTTAATCAATCATTGATCATCTGACCTTTGTAGTTAATTTTTCATGACTAGGACTCTTGGTTGTGTAACAACAATGGGATCAAGGCCAAACAAGGATGTATTTGTTAGGTCTATGAAATTAAAGGGGTAAATATCATGGTACCTTATCTATCTTAATGTTAACCCTATTCTCATTTCCAATTTATACTTGCCATTCAATGGCATGAGAAGCTATAATTGACTTATATTTTCTATGTTGTTGTTTTAACTTTTTAGGACTTAGTGTATGTAAATCTTATGTTGTTAAAGGGCTGAGTATAAAAATAACCTAGAATGAAAACTAGAAATAATTGATTCAACAAGCCTTTCCCAAAATAGAAATAATAGAGAGAAAGAGCTCTTATCTAGAATAAATTAGGTATTTATATGGCTTAGGAGGCTAAAATAGGCTAGAGAAATAGGCAGACACCTTTCATTCTATGACTGTAGATGAAATATGATCTTAGATAGTAGTGTCTTTATGTAGATAGTAGTACCATGTGGCATTAGTGTCCAATTATAGTGTCAGTGTTCCTATTAGAGTAACTATCTACAACTTTTAAGGAAGTTGTAGGAGGTTTTGGGGGATATGTAGGTGGTTATGTGTCTTTTAGAAGTTTGCATGTGTCACTATTTTAGTTGCATATCTTCCAAAACACTAATGAGTACCTGTACACATAAAAAAAATAGATTAAATGTAAAAGAAAGGAAAAAACTAGTTTGCAGGATATTATGATCACACAAAGCATAACCCTTATTATCTTGGCCACTGCCTATATTAACCCCAATGTTATAGGTCTTAGATCGCATGTAGTTCTCCCTTAGGGAACATACATAATCAACATGCATGGTATGATAGAATGAATTTCACTTAAGCCCTTATTTAATCAAGCATGTAATGTCTAGATGTGATAAATGAGTAGCATGCAGAGTATTGAGTTGTATTATTGATTGATTTTATGTAATCATGTGCCAAAATAATAGGTGCTAGATGTAAAATGCCTTGTGAGGACATTTGTATAGAAGGACCTTTGATCTAAATATAAGACCTTGTTCACTATCCATCAAGTCATAAAAGAGTGATAAAAAAACATAATAGAATGCTCAAAGTAGGGTTAAGACCCAAAACATGAGAGAAAATGACCATTAGACACTAGAACTATAATTGGACACTAACCCCACATATATCTCAAAAATGGTGCTACTTTATTGAGTCCTAAAAATAGAGTTAAGACAAACTAGGATAGGCTATGGGCCCCTATGACTAAAAGGAAGTGAACTAAGACCACTAGGGGTGTAATAAATAAGGAAGATTAGACATAAAAAAGATCAAAAGACTCAAAATGACCATCTGAACAAGGATTGTAGTCATCATTAAGTCCTTCATGTGAAAGAACAACAAAAGATAGTACTTTTAGTTACTTGATCAAATTAGAGTGTATATATTTACCCCATTTATTAAAGTAATTTAATGAAATGAAATTATTAGTGTAAAAGAAAAAGAGGAATGCATACCTATACTTACCTATGTGGATGTATTCTAGACCTAGCTCACTTCTTGTCTAGAGAAGTGGGCAGGAGTTGGAGTGAAATATGTGAAGATGAACTCCATAAGGTGGATATCATTTGTACTAAATTTGAATAGTGAATTAAATCATGAGGAAAAAATACCTATTTTTCTCCCACCCTGATATTTGGACTGAATCTAAGTATGTAAACTGAATATGTGGAGAAACAAGGCATGTTTTCCCTCACTCTAATATGCATAGTGAATCTAACTATGTAAGATAAATATGTGGAGAAACAAGGCATGCTTTCCCTAAATATGAGTATGTAATTTAAATATGTGGAGAAACAAGGCATGCTTTCCCCCACTCTGATGTGTGTACTAAATTTGAATATGTAAACTGAATATGTGGAGAAATAACGCATGCTTGACCCCAATTTGATGTGTGTGTTAAATTTGAGTATGTAAAATAGGTGTGGTGGAAGGCTATGGATCAACTATTTTAGATGGTCATGTGACCTAAACTAGTGAAAACCTGGTGACATCCTAGTGACGATCTAAGTGTAACTTGACAATCTAAAAATAGAGATCAAAGACAACTGTGAATCATGCCCCTAATCTTGATATCTAAGTAATGTTAGTGTGTATATGAACATATGTATATCTGAGCCAAACTACATATCTAAGTGAACCTATATATCTAAGTCAAATTATATATCTACATGAACCTATATATCTCAGTGAACCTATATATTTGAGTGAACTTGTATATCTAAGGAAACCTATATATCTAAATGAACCTATGTGTTTGAATATTTGTATTTGAGTAGACCTGTGTATCTAAATATTTGTATCTGAGTCAACCTATGTGTGTGAATATTTATATCTGAGTGAACCTATGTGTCTAAATAGTTGTATCTAAGTGAACATGTATGTTTGAATAATTATATATGAGTGAAATCATGTGTCTAAATATGCATATATCTAAATAAATTTATGTGTATTTCCCCCTCTTTTGGTGCGAGATCTGAGACTAAGGTGAAGGTGTCTAACCAAAAGTGAAAATGATCAGATATGTTGGTGTTAATTAGTGGGTGTGATGTTATTTTAAGTTTGAATATTTTGGATATTGTGATAGATTTGATTTTTAAAATAAGTAATGGGCTAAATGTTTGGTCTATATTGAGTTTATTATGGTAATATCATTTTTTTCATTTTGTAGAGTTAAATGTGACTAGGATATTGGTTTAACCAATATAGGGCAAGACACGTTGAGGTCAATTTCCATGTGTAATAAATGGATCACAAATTGGTGTTATGGTTCTCTAAATATTTCACTAATAAGAATTTAGTATTAGCTGGTTAAATTGGTATGCAAGGTGAACCTTGGTAAGGTGGCATTTGATAAATGTGACTTAAATAGATTATTTGATTCATTTGACAATTCATTTAAATCATTTGAGTTGATATTTATTGTTTGTCTGAGTTAGAGAATATGCCAAGGAGACAAGGAGCAACTTTGAATTTGTATGAGGAGATGAAGGCACTTATCTAGGTTGGGGAGGTAGTTACCCTGGTAATGATCCTATAATTTTTCTTATTTTTGTCATTTGTAGTACATTTTTACTATTTTTATTGAAAATATGGTAGTTTAGGGGATAATATTTGGAAAGGTGTCACTTTTATCCTAATATTGACACAATTGTCTAGGTTATGGCGCTAGTGTCTTGGATATAACACTAATGTCCAATGCTATTATCTTGTATGTAGTGATAGTGTCTAGTAGGCCCAGTTTGTGATGATTGTTATTGTTGCCTAGTTTTTGATGATTATTATTGTCTATTGGTCTTATATTTTGCATTGATAATGTCATATTTGGTTGTATTTTTACAATTTGATGCATGTATGAGAGAGTTATATAGTGGAAATATGATGGAGACCTTATGGGGTCTGCCACTAATAGGCACCGAGATGGTTGTGTTAGAGATAGTAGGTTTGAAGCACATGGCATCCTTAGATTTAATGCCCTAGGATAAAACACATGATGATTACACTATGTAAGAGGTGGGATGCAAATACCTACACATTCTGGTTACCTACTATGGAGATGACTGTCACCTTGCAAGATGTGTATAAGATCCTATGGTTACCTATTACTAGGTAGAGATCTGTATTACAAGAGGATACTAGGGATTGATCCATATAGTAGGCCATTAGGTAATTTTATGCCATGGATATAGGAACTTAGTCCATGGATCCATAGTAATATATTATTATTATTAATTATCATGGTAAATGTTTAGTGGTTGTGGAAGTTCTTAGCTATTTTATTAGATTTTTTGGGGTGGTATACAAGAGTGGGGTATTGATATCCTACAAGATGCATGAGATAATGTAGGACATAGAGGATCATGGTATAATATACTCATGGGGCTTCATTATGTTAGCCCACCTATATCAGGACTTGTACCATTTTACATAAGAGATGTGTGGAAAAGGTATTAGATCTTCCACACTATTCCACTATAGGGCATATGAGCATATAATGGTGAGTAGACCAATGTTTCATCTAAGAGGTGATTGGGACCATCTACTATTATTTTTAGATGAGTGGACTGGGATTACCTACATGCCTAGTAGGAGAATGATGTAATGTTGGCATGTGCTATATAGGTTGATGGCTAGAGACATTATCTAGAGGCCTTACAAGGGCTATGAGTTTGAGTGATTTGTTGGCTACATGACTATTGGGTCAATGTATATGAGAGGTGTTCCAGTATGAGTGGGTGACATGATAGTATGGTGTTACTCAAGATGTGCCCCCAGCAGCAGTGGTGTGGTTAAGGAGTTCTCAATTGTAGTGAGTCTAGGTAGTAGGCCTAGACCATTAACTATGGAGTTATCCCCATTTTTGTTGATAGAGTGAGATTTGGTGATTAAAATACTTGATGTGGATGATGTATGAGTCACTGATGCCTCTATAACCTAGTGGAGAGATCATAGATGGGCACCTCTATTTTTGAGAGGTGGGATTATTGTAGAGGATATATTGGGTATAGATCCCCTTTGGGTTTTCAATGGAAAGTTTTTATTTTATGTTTATACATTATGTGTATTTGATTACTTATGTATTTGGTTAATAATCTGATGCATTACATGGGTATGTGTAGGTTCATGTGATGATGAGTATTGGGAAACTACCATCGAGTCTATGCCTTGCGTTCTAACACAACATATTATGGATGATGTAATGGATTATGGATTAGTGGAGTGGGACACTGACATTGATAGTGTTCATGCCCATTTATTTTATCAATTTACCATAACTACTATAGTGTATAGATGAGTGACAATGGATAGAGATGAGGCACAATAGAGTTTTAGAGATTGGCCATGGCCACACCTAATTATCTAGGTGGGGCTAGTATCCAGATAATGGATGATTACATATGTCTATAGTGAGAGCATGCAAAGTGTATGGCCAATCTAGGTATGTATTATGAGAGATAGAGAGTAGATGTAGTCATCAATTGAGGTCACAAAGGGATAATGGGGCCTCTAGTTTGAGTATGGATATGTTTGAGAGTGAGAGTGAAGGGGATGGTCCTAGTGTCCATGTCCAAATTATTGAGTGATGTACAATATTCATATTTAAACTATGTTCTAATTTATATATGTGGATGTTTGTTTTTATACAAGTACGGCATATATTGGTATCTTGATTTGGTTATTTGTGCATGTTTACTATTGTCACTTAAATGTGTACCCTTTGAGGAGATGTTTTAGGACTCCTCACCTAAGTGACTTTTGGAAACACTCCTAGGTTGTGGGTGACCTAAAGGTGGAGTGAATCTCTAGAGAGGGATTTCTCTCCTACTAAATCACCTAAAGTAACACTAAAACTACTCCAATTTCAAGAGGAAAAGGCATAGAGAGAGAATGGAAACAAAGAATTCAAATCAAAATGGTGATGCACAAGAAATGTAATCCTTGGCTGGATTAAAACCTGCACAATGAGACTAAAAGATATTGACACACATACACAACTCCCAAATTGAGCCCTCTTGCATAAGTATTTAATAAGGATGCTTAAATCTATGAAAACACTTGGGAGGGGTGACAAATAAATCCACATCTAAATCTTGCACTGCATGAGCTTGATGAAAACACAAAACTGTGACTTGCAAAAGAAAAAACTATCTTGCATAGAGGTGAAGAAATTAGACACAATATAGGGGAAAATTCTTCACCACAAGGAGAGCATCAACAACTCATAAATTCACATAAGATAAAATCATGGAATAAGTCAAAATCAGCTCCATTATTTCTTCAAAGGCATTAAAAACTTTCCAAGAATGAGAATTAGAAAGTAGAGAGCCATGCATATATAGAATTTTGTAGAGAGAAGAGGGGGGAGGGAAAAGACAAGGGAGGAGAATAATTTTGACCCAATTCACATGGGATGCATAGTAATCAATAGTGAATGTTGTTCCCCACATGTGAAAGTTTATTAGATGCTCCACCTCTTTGTCTTTGTGTTCCACCTTTCCTCTAAAGTCTAAAACAACTTTTAACTTTGTCTAGACATGAAAATCATGGGCCTTCTTAAACATTTCACCCATATATTGCTCATGTGACTCACATAACATGAAATATTCCCTTTGGGACATGTCACATCACATAGACTCTACCTTATCACTATGCCACATCACATGCCTAATCACTACCAATTCACCATAGTGAATAGTGTCTACATGAATAGTGCATGTGAATAGTGATCCACTCTAAGCAATGTGAGATCATGAATAGTGATCCATTCTAAGAAATGTGAGATCATTAATATCTATTGAAAAATTTACAATCCATGTTGTAACCAAATGGTGAATAGAATAGTTAACATCTTGGTGACCTTTTCATATTTCTTACTTGTTAAGCAAAGACTAGTAGACTTATGTAGTTCGTTAGGCATGGAGTCATATAAGTCCCATCATAAATCTGATTCTTGTCATGGATGCAATGCCCTAAAAAAATCTATAAAAAAATGAAATATACCTTTCTCACAAGTGAATAATAAATAAAAACTACATGTGCACATACAAAATTGGAGTAAAAATCATAATTAAAATAAAATTACAATGTGCACATAGGTACTTGCAAGAAAATAAAATAAAATTAACCTATTATTAAAATGTTCAATCAACACTTGTAAGAAAATAAAAACATCTAACCTACCCTAAACTAACCAAGTAAGGAGTTATTTACATAAAGCCATTAATTGGTTTTATAAAATAAATGCCTTTCCTTATGAACTTAATATGCTTTTCATGATTAAGGGTAACCAAAAAAAGTTGGATAAGTTTTGAATATTCAAGAAATTGATGAAATACCTCTCTAAGAACATAAAAAAAAAACACTTACCCCATTGTCTTGATTGAAACTATAGTTTTCTTGGAGTGGATGGATAAGTTGATTTTGCTCCTCTTGTTGCTCAATATTATGCTCTAGATTAAGAACAACATGTGGTGGATTCTCTTTATCATCCCCCAATATTATTTCAAATTATTCAATGATATAATAATATTATTTCCATGCTTCATCAAGATCTTCTTTAGGTTCCATAAGGTTCAACATGAAATTATAAGACTGATCTAAAACCAAAATGATTAGAATCACCATTGATGCTTGTGAAACTACCATCAAAGGCTAGTATATTGAAGGACAACAACAATAATCCTTCAATATATGATGTAAGGATCATCAAACCATGTCCCATCAAGCATGCCAAAAATTGTTGTCACGTAAAGATTCACCCTGTGAGGAGATGTTTTAGGCCTCCTTACCCGAGTGACTTGTGTAAATACTCCTAGGTTGTGGGTGACTTAAAGGTGGAGTGAATCTCTAGAGAGGGTTGGTTTCCCTATAGAATCTCCTAAACTATCACTAAAACTACTAAAATTGTAAGATAAAAAGGGATAGAGAGAGAAGGGGAACAATGAATTCAAATTAAAATGGTGATGCACCATAAATGTGATCCTTGACTTGCTTGAAACCTACACAATGAGACTAAAAGAGGTTGACACACATACACAACTCCCAAATTGAGCCCTCTTGCATAATTATTTTATAGGGAGGATTGAATTTTTGACAACACTCAAGAGGGGTGACAAGTGACTCCAAATTGAATCTTGCATGATATTGATGAAAGCACAAAGTATGACTTGCAAAAGAAAAACTATCTTCCACAGAGGTTAGAAAATTAGACACAATGGAGGGGGAAAATTCTTCACCACAAGGAGAACATCCACAAATAATAAATTCATAGAATATATAAGCATGGAAGAAGACAAAATTATCTCCATTATTTCTTCAAAGGCATTAAAAACTTGCCAAGAATGAGAATTAAAAAGGAGAGACCCATGCATATGTAGAATTTTTAAGAGAGAAGAGAGGGGAGAGAAAATACAAGGGAGAAGAATAATTTTGACCCACTTCACATGAGATGAATATTAATCAACATTTAATGTTGTTCCCCACATGCAAAATTTCAAAATATTCTCCACCTATTTATCTGTCTCCCATGTTTCCTCTAAAATCCAAAATAACTTGTAACTATCTAGACATGAAAATCATGGGCCTCCTTAAAAATTCAACCCATATCTTTCTCATGTGACTCACATCATATGAAATATTCCCTATGGTCCATGACACATCACATAGACTCCACCTCATCACTATGCCACATCACATGCCTAATCACTACCAACTCACCATAGTGAATAGTGATAATGAATAGTGTCTATATGAATAGTGCATGTGAATAGTGTTTTATGAATAATAATACACTATAAGCAATGTGAGCTCATGAAGATATATGTAAAACCTTTTAATCCATGTTAAAACCAAATGGTGATTGGAATAGTTAACATTTATATGTGTTTAATTATTTTGATTGTGTCAAATGGTGATAGTGGTAAATGGTATTTGTCTAAGTAATGGTAATGATTTTTTTATCTATTTACAAATTCTTAAGTAGACATGTATAAGACTAAGAATTTTATTTATTTCTATAGGATTTACAAGTGTTTCATAGGATATCTATGTGTAGATCATGTAGTTGTAGTATGAATTATCTGAATCGGAATGGCATGGTGAACTGATGACCATATTGCTCATGTTGTGTTAGTGTAGAAGTAGACACTGGAAATGAAATTATGTGTGATAAACTTATAGTATCTATGTCTGTAGACTCTATAAAAAAGAGATTTATTGGCTATCATGATGAAATTGTACTTTGAGATCTATGATCTTTGACAAATATTTTGATTAGTTATTGGATTACGTTCTGATGTTTGTGATCTCTTGCAAATATTTTGGTTGGTGGTCAAACTGAGACTGTGCTCTAATCTTTTTGATTATTTATAAATATATTAGCTGGTGTGTATACTAAGGCTATGCTCTAATATCTATGATTATTTCCAAATATATTTATTGGTATGCAAATTGAGGCTATGTTCTAATCTTTGTGGTTATTTCTAAATATCTTAATTGGTGTGCAAACTAAGACTATTCTCTTATCTATGTGGTTATTTCCAAATATATTAATTAGTGTGAAAAATGATGCTAATATTTTATCTATATAATTGGCTACCATCTCTACTTAATACATGGTGCACAAGATCACTCAGAAATAGGTGTCCTAGAAACCACACGGCTCCTATGATGAGTAACCAATTGCTCCTTAAAGGGAACATCTTAGGATAACTCTATTGTAAAGGAGTTTGATCTAGGAAACTGTGGAGATTGAGATATCAGTGCCCCCTATGTGAATGTTATAATTCCTTGATTGACATATTGGTCAATGTAGTCTCAGAGTGTATAATAATGATTATCTGAATGTCTATTTATTTTACAAAATTGCAATATCACTTATTTTTTACCTTATGCAAATAGTGTGTTGGATGATGATTAGTAAGAGGAATTTTTATCATCACCTTATCTAATAATATAATCAAGATGTAATGAGGCCTATCCCTATCTAAAAACTACATAACCCCTATGTGTGTGTCTTATACTCTACTCATTGTAAGAGGTGTTATGTGAAGTGGATTTTTACCCTTGTTGAGTATCTTTATTGGTTATTTATGTTCCACTAGTTTTTTAATCATAAGTGGAGTAGGTTCTTATACCATGTTATATTACTGGGGATCTAAGAAACCTAAATATAAATTTACCTTTGAATGTGTAGCCACTAGTCTCAATTCTTTTTTTAATGTTATAACTACGTTACATAGATGCCAGAATGATTTTGATGTATGATATAATAATTTCTCCTTAAGAGGAAAAATTAGGCTTTTGGTAAAGATGTATCATACCTCTAAATATGTCAGTTGGTAAATCAACTGATGCAAACATGATTTGAATCTTAGAATGTATTTGGTTGTTGGATTTATCTCACCCTGGTGTAATGAAGGTAACCCCTCATGTGTGACTTGAGATCCCTTATTCTTTATGTAGTTCCCAAGAAAGACTGCTTCTAACTCATCATATATATGTAGTGACCCACTAGGGATTGCATAATGGAACCAATTTAGTGCTTCCCCATCTAGGGACTTTGGAAATAATTGTATTAGAGTCAACTTATTGGTGACATGTGCCATGGATTTATCATAAGCCTGAAGGTGCAAATATGGGTCTCCATGCCCATCAAATGTAGGTAGCACTGGTATTTGAAAGTTTGATGGCAACCTTGTAGTGAAGATTTTGAGTGGAATAGGATTGCCATGAATGACATTGGCATTAGCCCAGGATTGGTATGTTTTATTCTCCAATGTGAGTTAGTGTACTTGTTATTACAAAGTACCCATGACATGAATCAATAAAATTACCACTTGTGAAGGTATATTATCATCATCAAGGGCTTCATTTAACTCTTGAATTTTTTTTATATATCTTATCCATTGGTATATTACATTTGGAACCCTTTTTTAAGGAGGATTAGTTTGCTGTTTTTAACCTTTAGAGGTGTGATAGCTAGGACCTAGTTAGAGAGAAATAAGATATCACCCTTGTTTAGGTTAGATTGAGAAACATGTTCTACTTTAGTAAGTGGGGTTGAGGAAGATTCATTGGTATCTCATATTTTGTTGATTTCCAAAGAATTATCACATGTTAATGGATTAGAAGGTACTTTATTATCATGTGAATGTAAGTTATGTAAATGATGAACATAATAGTGTGTATGTGTGTGTTTTAACATGTGACCTAGCATTTGTTTAAATAATATAAATAGGTGAAGTAAGAGGAGAACTAGAATGTGTAGACTCTATGTCTTCTTCATCATAATCATAGTAATCATCATTATCCCAAGGTTCATCAAAATTAGAGTTTAACTCACTGGTATAAATAAGAGTATAATAAGTATCATTCGCATGCTCACTAAGAAAGAGTAAGAGAATATTTTAACTTTTTACTACTATGCAATGTGTCATCATGTGTGGGCATAATGCAAATGCATTTCTTCACTAGCTATGTGTGGAGTGCATGAAAGATATTTAATTTCAATCTTGGATTTAAGGGTAGAAGAAGTAGTAATCATGTTTTCATTTTGCATATTATGACATGTAGGAGAAGTGTTAGAGAAAATTTGCATTACCAATATGTTGTAAAGAATCATTGCATTGAGCTTGGAATGTAAAATAAGGTGATTAAATAATTTATTCTAACTTAGTTTGTGCATTGGTAAAAGATGTAATATCATTGGTACATGTTTTTTCAAATTTAGCTGAGAAGGGTAAAGATGCGTTGCTCTTGTCTAATTTACTTTAATAATGCAAAAGTGGATTTCATGTATTGCACTTACATTGATTTATTTTGAATAAGGAGGTATCAAAATAGTTGAAAAGCTATGATCACATTGGAAAAATCATTACCAATAAGAGATTATTTTGGCATTATATTGATAGTTTGATTTTGAGGTGTAAGAGAAGAGGGAGAGGAAAAAGAAGATGTATCTAATATATCCTCATCAACATTTTCATTGTCATGATCATAGTAATCCTCATATCCATCATTGCAATGATAGTCATTATCATCATTATAATTGAAATCATTATCATGTTCTAATGTACAATCTTAAACATTTGTCTGTTCATTATTATAATTATGAGAAAATTTCATAAATTCATCAATTGGGTGAAGGGTATGTGGCTTCTTAGATCCCTTTTAAAACTTGCCAAAGAAGATAATGTAAATAATGAATACCAAGCACACAAGAGGTAGAATGTAATATAACATAAGTATATGTGTAACTATAAGAAATATGTAACCTAATGTGTAGAATAAATTAAGGTTGTAATTGAAACCCTAATTGCTAGTATTTTGATGTATAGGGACCTAATATGTGGATCTAGGGTTTGAATGAGGGTTTTTTTGCAAAAAAAATAATTACATTAAATTAATGAAAGCCTAATATAGGATTAATTTAAATCAGCTAGGTTTTGCTAAGAATTAGGAAAAAATAGAAGTTTATAACTGTAATTTAGTGCACAAAAATTGGAAGAAGGTAAATCCTAGGAAAAATTAGGGTTTTAATAAATATTCAAAGTAAGTCAAGTTTACCAAATGTTTTAATCTTTTAGGACTTATTCTATGTAAATCTTATGTTTTTAAAAGGTTGAGTATAATAATAACCTAGCATGAAAATTGAAAATAGCTAATTTGACAAACCGAAGTTCCTAAAATAGTAAGAATAAAGAGAAAACAAACTTATATGGAATAAAACAAGTATTTATGTGGCTTAGGAGGTTGAAATAGGTTGTAGAAATAGGGAGACACCTTTAATTCTATGATTGTAGATGACATATAGTATTAGATAGTAGTTTCCTTATATGGATAGTAGTGTCATGTGGTGCTAGTGTCCAATTATGGTGCTAGTATCCCTCTTGGAGGAACTATCTAGTACTTTTAGGGAAGCTATGAGAGGTTTTGGGGGACTTGTAGGTGGTTTTATATCTTTTATAAGCTTGCCTATGTCACTATTTTAACTAAATATCTTCCAAAATCCTAATGAGTACCTACACACATGAAATAACAATCAAATAAAATACAAAAGAAAGGGAAAACTAGGTTGTGGTATATTACAATCACATGGAGTAGAACCCATATTGTCCTAACTATTGCATACATTAACCCTAATGCTAAGGATCTTAGATCACGTGTAGTTATCCCTTATGAAACATGCATAATCAATGTGTATGGTATGCTAGAATGAATTTTGCTTAGTCCCTTCTGTGATCAAGCATGCAATGTTTAGATGTGATAGCTGAGTAGTATACAAAGTATGGAGTTGTACTATTAATTGATTTTATGTAATTATGTGCTAAAATAGTAAGTGCTAGATGTAAAATTCCTTATGAGGATCTTTATATAGAAGGAGGTTTGATTTTAACATAAGACATTTTTTGCTATATGACAAGTCATAAAAAGGGATAAAAAACACAATAGAAGGCTCAAGGTAGGGTTGGGACCAAAAACATAGGAGAAAATGACATTTAGACACTAGATTCATAATTGGATACGAACACCACATGACACTACTATCCTAAAAATTGTGTTACTATCTTGAGGCATAAAAGAGAGTTATGACCAAGCAAGATAGGTTAGGGGCCCCTATGACTGTAAGGAGGTGACCTAGAACCACTGGGGGCACAACAAATAGGGAACACAAGACATAAGAAAGATAAAAAGACCAAAAATGACCATGAAAATAAGGACTGTATTCATCACTAAGACCTTCATGTGAAATAACAACAAAAGGCATAGTACTTGTGGGTTTTTTACCAAATTAGGGTGTATACAGTTGTGTTGGAAACTTGGAGAGTTTTATGCTCAAGTATATAGTTAAAGCCTCATACTATAAAAGACTCATGTGCTCTAATGGGTTTGATATGTGTCACACTGTATATACCATTCATTGATATAGCTTTGCTTCACTCCATACATCTAACACTTTTCATTTAATTACACTAAGTTATTTTCACATTATTATACTCTTGGTTTAGATTCCATCAGTTGTTGTGATGTGACATTTGTACTTCATTTAATAGATTCATTGTTTTGGATTATGACCTTATTTGATGTGATGCACTATATTTATTATTTTAAAATTTTCCTTTAATGTACATAACATGAGTCTGACATTTTGATCTGATTTAGGAAAGATGCAATATTTTAAGTGATTTTTAATTAACTACTTTGTTAATGTCCATTTGTTACCTATCCTCAATGCTTCATTCCCACACTTAATTTCTTGATCCTGTGTTGACCTCATGTTGAATTTTGTTTGCATTCATCATTTATTATTTTGTTGATTTTATTTGATAATCCACAATGTTGAATGTTCAAACTATATTCTAATAGTCTCTAATATAGATATCACACTATAAATATCTATGCTACAAACCTACAAAATTTTAATAAAATAGTAAATAAAACACAAACCCTAACTACATGGTGTCATTCAAAACCCATTCATTTTTTATCCTAATATTAATAAAGATAATTGATGATAAGACTTAAGCTTTTAGCCATTTACATGCCCCAAAATAATGGGTCCTTGAAGTTCCCTTAGTACTATTGATCTTTATTACAATTATTCATGGATGATGTATGGTCCTTTGCACTAAATGCATAGTTTACCAAGATGTGCTCTAAATCTTATATAATATAATAATATTATTTGGTTTGGATAAAAAAATTAGACCATAGATTATGACCATGACATATTTTTTGACTCTACTTATTTATTTACTATTGCCAACTTTCTCTCTGTCTAGTTTACTCCATGTGAGTTGGATATAACAACCTTTCCTGATGTTCATCCTCATCTCATAGGTGTATCTTGATCTCATAGCCACATAATCCATTCTATTCATAGACTTTGAACTATATATTTCATAGGCATAATTTTTTCTATTCCATAGAACAATTAGAAATGAGTGAACCCTATCACTCACTTATAATTAGTCCTATATTCCCAAATAATTATAAGACTTTGATCTTCCCAGTCATCTCTCTTGACATTACATATTTTTTAAAGCATATTCTCAAGTACTTTGTTAGATGCTTTTGATTTCCAATTGGATTGAGGATGATAGGCTATGATCTTAAGGGGTGATATCATAAATTATTCTGTTATTGTCTTTATATTACTATTTAGGAAGTGTGTTCCTCTATCACTAACCAACTTCATTGAAAATACAAACTTGGTAAGAATGTTCTCATACAAAAACCTAGTTGTGTTTATTGTGATACATCTTGGTATTGCAATAACTTATACCCAATTGGTGAAGTAATCCACCATAGTAATTATATACCTAGCATGATTACATTTTCTTGGTGGATTTATAGGTCTTACAAAGTCAATTTCCCATTTCTAAAAAGGTTGCACTTCTAACATCAAATTCAAAGGCCATTCATCCCTTTGATTTGGTCTTTCTATTCTTTGATAAATGTCACAATGCTTCATGAATCTGTGTGCATTCAAAAATATGGTAGGCCCCATGTGCCATTTTTTAGTATCTTCCTCATAGTTGATTCACCTTTGAAGTCTCTTGCAATTACTTGGTGTGTTTATTCCAAAAATTGTAGTCTCTCATTATCCAAGGCTACTCTACATAACACATCATCCATACCCATTTTATACAAAAAATCATTGATAATAATGAAAGGTATGGTTCATGTAATATGCCAATTTTTATCTTTTTTGACATAATGTGTTAGAAAAACTCCTTATTCCAGAAAAAAGGCTATGTCATCCATATTATTTGAAATTATAGAGACTTTGAATAAGTGTGCATCTAATGACTTATCTTGAAATTATTATGGATCTTCACCATTAATTATTTGGATAAGATAATCTAGCCCCACATTTTCTCTTCTTAGTTTCACACTGATCTTAAATTCAAATTCATAGAATAATATTAACAACCTAGATATCTTTCCTCTTAGCATAAGCTTATTCAATAGGTATCATAGAGCATGTTGATCTATAAATAATTTAAATTATGTTTCTAAGACATAATGTCTAAATTTTTGAATCAAAAAGACCACAGCCAAGGCATCACATTCTGTTCTAGTGTAGTTCTCTACTTTTGATATTTTTCTACTTTTGAAGTGAATGGGGTGATACAAAATTTCATCTCTTGGTTGAGCCAATACAAGTCCTACTATGGTTCTTAAAGCATATACATGCACATGAAATGGCTTAATCCAATTAGGGAAGACTAATATGGGAGTTATTTCCAACCTTTATTTCAAATCCATAAAATATGCCTGACACTCATTAGTCCACTCAAACATTGTATCTTTGTGTAATATTTTTTCTATTAGTACATATATAGATGTGTACCATTTGATGAACTTGTGATAATATATTGTATGTTTGATAAATGATATCACTTTAGTAAAGCTTGTAGGATGTGGCATAGTCACAATGATTTGAATTTTATCTTGATCAACCAAAATACCATTGTTGCACACTATGTGGCCCAAAAGAACACAAAATGATGCAAATAACAAACACTTTTTAAAATTTAGCATGATTTATAGACCTCAACATCATTATAACATGAGTTTTAGCTTTTATAAGAGTTCTTTGAAAAAAGAGTATATAATCCAATCATCAAGATAGAATTATATGAAGTCATGGATGAAATATTTAAATGCATTGACCACAACACTATGAAAATAGCATGAGCATTCTTGAGACCAAAAGGCATTACTTTATTTTTGGAGTCCCATTCCATTAAAAATTTGGTTTGATCTTGATCATCAACTGTGATCAATATTTGGTGATGGCCACTAAATCCATCTATGAAGGAATAGACTTCGTGCTTATAACTAAATCTAGAACTTAGTTTATAAAGGGAATTGGAAATGGGTAATTTATGCAGGCATCATTCAATGCCCTATAGTCCTCATAGATTTTGATTTTTCCTAAATTTTTAGGTTGTACCACTATTGGACTTACCCATTCTACCTTTTCTATCAGATGGATAATCCATGCTTCCTACATATAGTTAATTTTATCCTTAACTTTAAGCTTCATATTGAGATTTAGCTTATATTTACACTTCGTGATAGGCCGTGTGGACTATTTGAGTTCTATGTGCATCTCTCTTAATGAAGGATATATACCCTTGAATTTTAAAATTTTTGTTAAGAACACATATTGATAATATCATAGAAATTAAAAGCATTTTGATATCTTTTGTTGTCTCCAAAAGTCACCTAAAGTCACAACTTTCATTTATCCTCAATACCAATGTTCCCTACTGATTTATTTAATAGTTATTGGTTTATATTTTTGGACCCACTTGGCATAGAGTCTCACAGTGTCCTCTAATCTTCTTGTTCTTGAATATTCAAACTTTGTAGCTGCACATATTTAGTTTTCTTATGATTTTGGATTTTTTTATTCTAGTTATTGCTTAATTTTGAATAAACCCTTCGAATTTGGGTCCTCATCACTGTCATTGGATTCTATTTTTCTCCATCATCTATGATTCTATTGCAAGGTTACACCAATTTTTTTTTGGTTTATTGGCCTTGTAATTATTGATAGGTATATTAAACTCTTGCTATTTCTTCTTGCAAAAAGGAGTTTGTCATAGTGCTTAGATATTCTCTCTCATAACATAAAAGCATTTTCAACTTTTGAAGAGTGTTTTGCACAAGGGGATTCTCATCCTCAAAGACAAAGGTTTGAATAAAATCCTACTGAACTTTTGGCCAATTTTTGGTTTCTCGCTTACATTCCTTGGTGCATGTACCCTATTGATGAAAGAGGTGTTATAGTATACTTGAATAAAAGTATCCATTATTTGGGTTCTACACCCTGTGAAGACCATATAATGACACATTTATGAATATGAATTTCTTGAAATTGTTCTTATAGGAAAAATGGTCATTGGTTTGTGATCGTAGGTGCTATTTGAAATTGATCTCACAATAATTTGAAAGCATTTTCCAAGTGAAACTAATTGGACCTGTGTATTATCCACCATATCACAAAAATTAATTTAATAACATAATTTAACACACTCACTCACTGATTTACATTTGGAACATGTTACTCTAATATATAAATAACTATAACCAAGTCTTCAGTTGCAAAGTATTGAGTTAATTTTTACTCTGTAAAAAAACATTCTCATTTGTCTCACCTTATGGTCTCCTCTCTCTTAATTCATCATATGAGTTTATGAATACTTGCTTACTGAAGACACAACTTCCCAAGGTATAAAACCATCCTAAGTTGGTTTAGTATAATCCATGTCTATCATGCCCATTTGATATAACAAATATAATTTAGACCTTGTTGGTGATAATACAGATGGAGATTTGAATTCGCATATATGGAACTTGTTCTTTTATTATTATAGGTATCATTTAAGACTACTCTATTTTATGTAACTATAGAATTGCTTATATCTCTGGATGGAAAAAGTTGAACTCTATATCTCACAATGAATTATGCTTAAGCTCGGTGTTACCCTTAAACCAATTGTTATCCCCGTATTCATAGAGTGAGTTAAGTTCTTGAAGCATGATGAAAGGCTTATTTTCATCTTTTTTCATAGGTATGATGATAACATTATCCCATTAATGTGCCTCTAAATGATTACACATTATGTTAATGGTCATCTACCCATCGTATACCCACTTCTTATCAATCAATACAAGGTAATACATTTAGATCTTGAATTCAAAATCACCTCATAGAATTATATCTAAAAAATTGTTTTCTACATATTTTAGTTGCCCAATAAATTCTACCCTTCTGTAATTTGTGAGACATAATGTAATTGGGATATAACTGAGAGTAGGTCATCCAATGGCTTCTCATGTCAACTTAGGGATCATATTAATTATACTTCCAAATTTAAATACAACATTTGTAACTTCATATCCTACCAATTCTATATCCATTCGAGAGTCAACATCTCATGGTTTTTTGGGTATTTACATACCATACCACCTTATCAATGCAGTGGTCCCCTCTTCATGTGCAATATAACATATTATGTAGAATATTTGTGATTTTTTGTGATATTTTTCATTTCTTATAGTGATTACCAATTTGAGTATATTTTTAAAATTAGTAACTACTCAATCCTACCTCATAATGCACACAATTTAACCATACAATTATGCACTATTGACTATAACCTTTCTTTTAAACGTGGTCTAGTGTTGTCTATTATGTAATATTTGTGTTACCTAATACATCAAACCCTTTTCCATTTTAGGAACAAGATATTTTTCATGTTTCACCTCTCTAATTTGTTGATCTTATGACATATCTATGGGTGGCAATCCTTGTTCTATGCATTGATGTTGAGTGACTGCATGTATGTATGCATGACCCCTTGGGTGAACATTCACCATGTTTACATTTAACACCAGTGTTTATTTTATCTAATTTTTTTACATAGGATAATATTTAGTATGATGTTTTCTTGGAACTCTATAATATTCACAATAGACCTATATTTTTAGATTGGTTGGATAGTTCTGTGTAAAGTGATTGTATTCTCTACATAGATAACAAATAATTGATTATCATCCATATCTCTCATTTGGTAGGAAATTACCTTTAGTATCTACCTCAACACCCAACTCTATATCCTCTTTGTCACTATAGTGAACCCCAACCCTGTTATTGTTAACCATCATATCCCCCATATGGTCCTTGGGAGAAGATGGGGCCCATCCTATATATTGGTTTTTGGGTTAAGGTTTCATAACTAATGATACAAGGTAAATTTTAGTGGTGAATATTTTCTAATTCATGATTATTCATTTTTTGGTAAATTGTATTTGGTGATTTTTTGAGAGTAGTACATAGGAACCATTCACCTAAATTTTTGAGATGTAAAATTTTTAGAGGTTAGATCACCATTCATTTATAATAATTATGAAATAATCCATATGATTCTCCTTATATATAGTACATATGTTCACAAGGGTTACCATCAAAGTCTCATTTTTTACCTCATTGCCATGTTGAATACTAAAGTCACCTGACAGATTGGTTTGGGATAAATAAAAAAGAGTTTCAAAAACTTTCCTAAACCTAAATATTATTGAATATTTGAATTTATCTCAAACATATATATAATTTAAAAAAAAATCATCTCAATATGAGTCTGTATACAAAAGTTATGAACTTGGAAAGTTGGCATTCGATGCTACCTGACTGCATCATGGTGTTGTCACCTACCAACATCATAATGTTATCACTCAACGTCATGATATCAATTAGTATTACTATATAAATCATTAACATGATAACACTTGGAATAATTTTACCACTTGATAGCATGTTTTCACTCAGTAACATGCTGTCACTTGGCAACAAGCTATCGCCTGATGGTATGTTGTGATGCAACTGAAGAACATCCAGAGGTCGTAACTTTTGCATACGAACTCAGTTTGAGGATTTTTTTTTTAAATTGTATATTTTTTGAGAAGAATCAAAATTTGAGTATTTTTTTAGGTGACAGTGATTTTGGGTGACATAGTGCTGTCGAGCGACATAGTGTTGCCTCTCGATGGCATGATGTGATGCAACTCAGGACCAACTTTTGGAGGCCATAACTTTTGCATACAAATTCAGTTTGAGATAATTATTTTTTGAAATTGTATATCTATTAAATAGGAATCAAAATTTTATCATAATTATAGGTAACATAGTACTATTGTATGACATAGTGCTATTGAGTGACATAGTGTTGTCACCTGATGGCATGATGTAATGCAACTGAGCACCAACTTCTAGAGGCCATAACTTTTGCATATGAACTCAATTTGAGACAATTTTTTTGAAATTAAATATCTCTTTGAGAATAATCCAAATATGAAATAATATTAAATTTTTGCAAAGTTTTTTATATTATTTTTAAATTTATCCCATAACCTATATGTTTTAATTGTGTAGATGGACGACTGTACAAAAAACTTTAAAAGGTGATTTTATTTTTTTTGAAATTTTCATATTCACCAAGGAAACAAATTAGATTCACCTAAATATACCTAAGGGGGTTTATGAAATGGTCTCTTAAAATGAACCCTATATTGATATTAAGGATATAGCCAAGTCCATCTTATTTAGTTCTACACAGACTATAGTGTCCAACCTACTAAACCTTGAGGATGATAGTGAATCAAAATTGTCATTTATACTTCTGGGCTTAGAATCCTTAGTTTTTCAATAGGTATTTATTGCATTCCTATTATGAATACATTATTGGTGATGTCTTCATTTAATTGTTGGAGAGGTCTACAATTTTTATCATCATGATTGTGTGACTTGAATAAATTATATTATAGACTCTAATATTGTTGGGTATACTATTGTAAGAGATGACATTTCATAGTTGCATGCCGTCCTACCTAATAGATCTCACATAACTCTTTTTTTAATTTTTGGGTAATCATTCTTATGGTTCCCCTCTTTTCTATACCCCATACACTACAATCTTATTTTAGGCTTATTACTTTCATGTAGCTCATCCATCTTGTGTAAAACAACATCTATCATTGCATTAGTTTTCATAGTAGACCACATACTTTCCCCATAGTCCTCTATATGATACACCTAGAGCACAACTACTCAAACATATGCCTTGCAAGTGAACCATGTTGTTTCCAAAATCAGCTTATCTCATTTTGAAAGCAACCCCCTACAAAACTTGTCCGTTTCGTCTTGTCTCTCTAAGTTCATTTTTCGATACATTTCTGTAGTTCATTTTCATCTTGGTCAGATCAAAAAGTGGTTACTATCCCGTCAAGGCCAAGTTTTCCCTTCCCCCTTTCCTTTTTCTCCTCTTTTCGGAGTTAGTCTCTTTTTGCATTTTTCCTGCAAGGGCGGTGAAAATCACCGTCCCTGCATTTTCTCTTGTTTTTCCATGCAAGGGTGGCAATTTTTGCCGCCCCTGAATTTTCTATGCAAGGGCGGCCATTTTCGCCGCCCCTGCATTTTCCATGCAAGGGCGTCGATTTTCACCGCCCCTGCACGTCTCGGTTTCTGTGCAAGGCATTAATGGCCCTGCGCGGCGGGTTGTTGGGGTTGGTTTTTCACCCTATATAATCTGATTTGGGCCTCATTTCTTCTCACTTCTTCCTCCTCTCCTCCTGCCTCTTGCACCTGAGCGCTCCAAGGGACTTTTCAAAGTACCAGCTCGCGGATCCGACTTCGTGGCATGCGCATTTTCCAGGTAGGGTTTGTTTTTAGTTTTGTTTTTCCTCTTCTTCCTAGCCTAGTCATTCTTTGTTTGTTTTTCTTTTGTTGTTGTTTCTTTCTCTCTCCCTCTCCTACCCGTGGTCTTTCTCCTACCCACGGCCTTTTCTCCTACCCGCGACCTCGTAAGGGCGGCATTTCCTTACCGCCATCCCTCCCCCTCTTTTCTATCTTTCGTGTAGAGGCGGCAAAATTCACCGCCCCTCCACTCTTGCACCATTCCTTATGTAAGGGTGGTGAAAATCGCCGCCCCTACATTCCTTATGCAAGGGCGGCGAAAATCGCTGCCCCTGCATTCCTTATGCAAGGGCAGCAAAAATTGCCGCCCCTGCATATTCCTTCCTTTTTCAGCTAACTCCCAAATTTTTTCCTGGGTTGTCCTTTTCAAGCTTTTTCTTCCTCATTTTCCATCCCTTTGCCCGTCTTGGCCTTTTTAAGTGACCTCCAGTAACCTATGTCACTTAAACTACTCTCCCCCTCTCTCTCACTCTCCTTTCGACTATGGCTGCAGCACCTTCAGCAAGCTCCTACACGCCTGCTCCCGTCCAAACAAGATCATCCCTTATGATGGAAGCATCTCCTTCAAAGGTGAAGATGATGAAATACAAGTACCAGGGTGTCTTCCCGTTCATAGCGATCACCTCGAATGTCGATGACATTCGAGACACTGAGATCAGCCACGTAGATATGCTGAATTCCTGGGACGAACCAAAGCAACAAATCCTAGCACTGGGATAAAGAGAATTATTGAGAGCAACATCCACCTGGTGGCCGCCTTCCCAGTAGCAGCACATCATGCAGAGTTCATCCTTCAATGCATGCACTTTTACGACAAAGAGACCAGATCGGTCTTAGACGCCAGTGGCAGCATGATCATTCGGTTGGACCTTGAATTTATCGACAAAGTTTTCCTATGTCCACCAGCCATCGAAGTAACCCAAATTGACTTCGAGAACATGCAAAGGGAGTATGACAAAGACCCCGAGAGGGCAAAAAAGGTCATAAATCATAAATAGTTAAAAACCCCAAGGGCCAGTCTATCCAGATGGCCAAAAAGCTTCCCCAAAAGTGACTTCATTGAAGAAGTTAGTGACTTAATCACCCTCCTTAGCAGAGTACGGGGCCTCCTGTCCTCTTCACAATTCCATGAATGGATGTATCCATTCATTAAGATCATCCTGCAAGGCAAACAGGCCATCTTCTGGGGGGAACAGATCAGCAACGCTATTCATGAGCAACTGACCAGGGTACAAACCTCCTTCAAATTCTACATGACCTCATACCTGGTCTACATAGCTGCTGCCATGCGATCTTTCCCAGGTTTAAGAACAAAAGGAGATAGGAAGACCACCCTAGTCTATTCATACTATCCACAGCTAACACTTCAAGAGTCAACACGTCATTTCAGATGAGTGAATGATGCGTTCTTTGTTGTATTCCTATGTCTCTTCGATCCTCAACTGGAGCAGAAGAGAATATCAGACGAGGCCTGGACAGTAGTGAATAGTTTTAGCTGCATGTTCCTCTAGTTCTCTACATTTTCTTATCTTTAGGTGGGTTTCTTCTAAGGATACCCTTATATGCTCCCTAGATTCCCTTCAGATAGGTTGGTCCTAATAGAGCTTTGTCGACAACTGGCCGTCGTGCACTCAAAATAGATGGAGCTCAAGAGACCCGATTTCAAGTTTCCTATCCAGATTGGCATATTTTCAGTTGCTACATTGACTAAAGCCAGGGTTATGGAAATAGAGATGCAAATGGTTACCATCAAATCATTCAAAAGACGAGAAAAATTTGATTACAGGGGAGTCAGAGAGACGATCCGAAGGAAGACTCAGTTCCATGAGCCCATGATTGAAGACATCTGGGTGGATATAAGGACGACTGAAGAGATGAGGAAGATGGACTATTGTCGTCTCATGCTAGAGCAGATAGAGTACCTCGGGCTTACTGAGGTCCCTTCAGGGTTGATTGACGATGAGAATGTCGTGAACAACAGATATCTGACTGAAAAGGTCGTTGGTTCCCCTCTTCCTCTAATTAACTGGTCTAAAAAAGAATTGACCTCTCTAAGGAAAAGATTTGAACCAATATTGGCTAACACCAATAGTTGGTTGGCAGCAAAGGGGATCACCCTAAAAGAGTTCATCACAGGGTCAGAGGCTGAATACCAAGTAGAGATGAAGAGAAAGGCAGAAAGCCGAACCAAAAACAAAGATGACTTTCCTTCATCTTCTAGACCTCACAAGCCTAGGATCATCTTTGTATCCAAAAATCCTAAGTCAACACAAGAGCCTGAGGCAGCAGTCGAAGGAACCAAAGAACAAAGCCCTGGGGTATAGGCAACTCAACCAATGGGGACAGTGGATCAACCTTCAGAACGACCAGGTATTGGGTCTCCAACCTCGCCGAGGCAAGCACGGCCGATCCAGAGCTCTTCTCCTCCTCCTCAATCTCCTACTGTGCCCACTTCTCCTATCTCTCCCATCAGTGTTCCCTCTTCTGGACCGACTTCCCCTTCCAAAGTTATTTTTGGTGATCCTCAGGATCCTTCAGGAGGTTCACCTCGCTCTTCTGCATCCATCCTGAGTTTATCATCTCCATCTTTTAACCTGCCACCAAGCCCTGCACCTGATCCAGAATCAGCAGTTGGTATAATTTCACCGGTCACTCTAACCACGACTACTATCACCACCAGTAGTGTGGAAGCTGTTACAACGACACCAGCAGAGGTGACAATTGTTGCAACAGGTACTTCTCTCCCACCATGGATGTCTGCTTTCACACCTAAAAGAAAGAAAATGGCCATCTCCCTAGATGAATTTGACTTTGGTAGGATCATACCAGCAAAAGCAAAGGCTCCTAAAAGGCCAAAAATCCTCTCCAGGTTAGTCGAAGAGAAGGGACAAAAATTTCTAGAAATTGCCAAACCTCCTCAGGACGCAGCCCTTTAAGGTTTTGAGATGAGCAGTTATTCCCTCTCTCGTGTTGAACTTGGCAAAGTTACTCATGAAGGGGCAAAGAGTGACCTTCAGGCAGCAATGGACATTATGGTCCAAAAGTTTGACAAGGAAAAAGAGATGAAGGATTTTTATAAAGCCAAGGCTGAGTAGTTAACGACAGTAATCAGGATATTCACTATCCCACTTGAAGCAGCGACTCCAGAGGCCTTTTCTGTGGATGATTCAGTCATTCAGAAAGCTGAAAAGACTTATTTAAAGGGGAAAGTTATGGAGGAATATATTGACAAAATGCACAACCAAGGAATCTCTCTGCTGTCTGAGGTTGCGAAAAGAACAGGGAAAATGAAGAAGTTGAAAGCTTAGGTAGACAATTTTGTCTCCCTTCTCTCTCAGGAAATTGATGGCTTGGAGAAGGATCTCGATCGATGGAAGGAAATGAAAGATCTAAAAAAGAGTACCCTGATATCTATCGGTGTCATCCCCAACAAGGATTCTTATGTTGAGATCAAGGAGTTGATGATCTTTAGGATTCAGGTACTCAAAGATCTAATTGATGATCTCAAAGCTTTCAAGGAAGCTGGTGATAAAAGTGACCTGAGCTTGTTAAACAAATTAGAAGAGCTACCCTGCGACTTGACCTCCAAGGATCATCAGTTCCTTCCAGCAGATGAAATGATTCATAATTTTGAAGGGATGATCTGGAAGGATTTCAAAGGGGCGTCTTTCTCAATGACTTCAGTAGACAGCATTTTGGATGCTCAGTTAACTTTGGAGAATTTAAAATCCAAGTTAACTGGCCACTCTAAGGCCATCACAGCATTGAAAGATGCACTAATCAGATCAAGGGTCATCTCTAAAAATGTAGTTGCACCGGACAGCGTAGGAATTCAGGCATCGATCACCATGTATGATGCTCATTTGAAGAAGTCCGGTGGCAAGAATTGACACACTCTCTCTCTTTCTCTCTTCTTCTATCCTTATGCATTTTTGTTTTGTGCAGAATGCATGCCAATTTTGTAATATGTAATTACGAATAAAATATTTTGGAAAATATCTAAAAGTCAAAGATGAGTCATCTTTGACCATGATATTGTATATTTTATTATTTTTCTGTTTTTGAGGATTTTCTCCCTATATATAGTGGAGACCTCATTTGTAAAACATCTTGGAAAATTCAATAGCAAACACTCTGCTGAAATTGAAACAACTTTTGAGACTTTGTGCTCAAACTTGTAAATCATATTCTGTTGAAGGAATGAGAAGCAAGTTATTTCAGACTTTGTGTTGAGATTGTCTGTGTTATTTAGGAAATAGTTCTTATGTCTTTTTCCTAGTAACATCTTGTTTATCTAATTTAATAAGCAAGTGGGTGTGTTATTATTATCTGAGGGCACTTATTGAGGGTAGAAGATAGACTTTGTGCTGCTTTTACCTTTGAGATTCTTTTATCTTTTATAGTTTCAGGTGAAGACTTTGTGCTTCACTGTACCCTACGGTTGTACTTGTTCCTGATTTGTGGAGAAGCTATGGGAGACTTTGTGCTTGTGTGAGCGTTCTTATGAACTTTGTTACTTCAGGTAATCTCTTGCTCTTCGTTTAACACCATTCCTGAAAGAAGAGGATTGTTGTTACCTTTAGACCAAGGATTTTTCCTCTTTTGTTCTTTATACATTACTTCTGAAAAAAGAGAAGTAGATGCTGTTCTACCCCCCCCATGTGTTATTTTTTGCTTAATTATATATATGCTTATAGCACGTAAATATTGATAGGGATCCTCCCCTTGATGAGAGGAGAGATTTATCTCATCTAGATCTGGTAAAGCCACACTCTTCGTGGTGTAAATCTCCCTTATGCTGTGGCTGATATCCCCATTTTGCCATCAGTTAGTTGATGACAAAATATCCACCCAACAAAACAAGTTTAAGTAATTGAAAACTTAATTTGAGGTTTCATACCTTCTACAAACCATATAGCCTTATTTGTATCTTGAAACAAAAAATCCACTATGTTCATTACTTCAGATTACCTATGATCATAGTCCCATACTAACTCATCTAATTTTTTGTGAATTTATTTTAGATTTTGTGTTGTTTATCTCTTAATTTTCTTCATTTTAAGTTTTCCTATTACCTATTTTTTGACATCATGAAAGCTCAATTTGGTAGCATCAATTTTTTACATGAACTCTAGAGCTATGCTTGTTAAGGCTCCTATGAGTTCATACTTCTTTGCATTATTTTTAGTTACACATTTGACATACCATTTCCCCTCATAGGTTAAAAAATAATGTGTAGGGTTAGTAGACCCATCATACCATGCCAACGTGAAAAATACTCATGTAGTGAGAGCCATGTTTATTTTGCTCTCACCTAAAACCATTAGCTAATGTGGACTCAAATTTATCGATGCCTTAAAACTTATTGTGACCTAAAATATAGCCTTAATAAATTTCTTAATATCAAGCACTTTCTTAGTGTCTTCACTATATTTTCTACATTTATCTATAAAAAAATCAAACCATCTACTATCTTTATAAACTTCTGAACTTCTTATTCTACTTTATATTGATAAATTATGCATAGGGGATGTGTACCCTTGAAATCAATGATCCTTGTCTATGAATCCTACTTTGTTTGAACTCAATCCTACTTTAATCTTATGATTCAACATAACTTATTCAAAATATTATTCCTTCTCTTCTCCAAACAATATTATCCCTTGTAACTATGATCTAAAATTACCTTCTAACTAATCTAACTACTCCTCTACTCTCTCTCCACTCTTCCATCTCCTGTGATTCTTTTTTCTAGTCTCTATCCATTTTTGCACTCTCATCTACACCTTCTCTTTTTTAGGTCCCTCTCATTTCCTTGTCTCCATAATATCTATCTCCTCCCTAAGCTCCCATTTCTTATTTATCTTCTAAACTCTCTACTCTACTCCTACTCACATTTACATTAAGATTGTTTTGTTTATTCCATCTTTTTTATTCTAATAGGTCTTATTCAAACCCTATAATTATATTTTTGTTCTACTTCTCTATGCTTCCATCTTCTGGGTTTAGTTTAAATTTTATCTTATCAATGATGCATCAATAACTTTATCATCTTACACATCCCCATAATTCTAGAAGTGGATACTCGATGTTAGCTATAATAATCACCATGAAATTTTACACAACTAAAATTTTAAGCATAATAGGTAGTTATAGAAAGTTTCCTTAGATGTCTCTTATAAACAAATCCTACATAGCTTCAA